>OZ012678.1:134578962-135313962 GCA_963942445.1 Argyra leucocephala
AATACTTATTCTCTATACTTCTAACCTTCTATTTTCAAAAAGCTTCACATTAATATTTTTTGTTATTTTACTATAATTCACCATTTTTGTTTTTGATAGTCATATATATATATATATATTTGATTTATTAATTGAAATTCGAATTTCCTTTCCCTAATCATTTATCCTTTTTTCGAAAAATTCGGAAACAATTTACTTCCTTCATCAGTGTTTGCTACTAATCTGTAAATGGTTGTGAAGGTTATAGTTACAAAGTTAGTCGCAAACTAGCAAGCACTGATGAAGGAAATAAGTTGTTTACGAATTATGCACTATAAAAATAAATTATTAGTGAAATCAAATTTCACTTTTAATCAATAAATTATAATTCAACATTTTATTCATATATCTACAATGAAGCTGAAATAAATAGGATCGATAATATTAATATAAAATTCATTAGGAACCATTACAATAAAGCTCAAAAACCCCAACAAATGGTTTAATATCACATGTGTTTTACCATAATTATAAATACATATAGAAAGTAAATCACCCGAACATTTTTTTTACCTAGGCAGTCATAGCCAAAATACATACTCGACTCGATGAAATATGACATATATGTGTTTTCCTGTTAAAGACACATTAACAAAGCGATGAAGATTCCAAACCACCAATCTTAAACAGCTAGAACTCTAATTTTATTGTTGAAAGCTTATAGTAAATATTGTAAATATTGTAGATTTGTAGATTGGTAAGGCTAAATTAAGTTAAGTTTTATATGAATAAAATAAAAATTCATTAGGTTTTTATCAAAAAAAATGTTTATCCAAAAATTTGGAATAGCCTACGAATATATTTTCAAATTGATTTAAGATTAAAAATCAATAAACAAAGATCTTCAAGTAATCTCTACGTTCATTATATAGAAAGTAAACAAAATTATGTTTATAAATAATTTTTAAGCTAAGGCATTATAAATTGTAAGCAAAATAAAGAGTAAATAAAAAACAAAAAACAATATAAAAAAAAATCACAACTTGAATTTTCTTTGTTAAACGATTTCATTATTTACAATATGGTACATACTCCGCTGTCTCAAATTTACCACATATCGACTATTTTCAACTTCTAAACAGAATTCAATTTGTCTATAACTCTTCATAACACAATTTTCATACAAATTTTAATTTTGTCTCACCTCAACCACCATTCTATCTACCCTTCACGTTCATAACAATAACAATTGTTATAAACGTGACTAACAATAAATGAAAATCAGTACATAAAATAAAAACCACAGAAAATAAAACCAAACAAAAATTTTCCAGACAGTTTGACTTTAATAATTTACTTTTAGATCATTCCAAATAAAATTAATAAAAAACAAAGTTTATGATAAATGATGTCAAAACAATTTTAGACAAGTACATATTCAATTAATTCAATGCTCTTCAAGATTCCTTTATAGATTTCTTATCATTTATATGTACGAATATACAGGTACATATTTACAATATTCAACCAGACCACATAGACATAATAACAGAAAAATATATTTAAAAAAAAAACACAAAATTTTTAAAGTCTAGAAATAAATAATCGAAATGAGTATAGATGAAAATCAACAATATTTATATACATGAAGAAGCAAGATAAAATGTCGTGAATATATACGAAATTAATTAATATGGAAAATTTTATATTCATTTTATATACATATATACACATATATATATACACATATAAATAAAATTGATGGATTCATCTTGAAATTGAAATATTACCATCAAAACGTTTGGTTATCACATCATGGATTTAGAAGTAAAAGAAATATATATATATAATAAAATGAATAATGTTATAAATCATGGAACCCTGATGAGTTCTCATGACACGAATTTGATTTAAAGAAGTTAAAAACTTGCTACTATGTAAATAAGGTCATTATGATTATTATAAAGTGGGCGCCAGCCATCACAAATCAATTTTAGAAAATTATATTTATTAAAAAAAGAGAAAAAAAAAATAGAAAATTTTTTTTTTTTTTGAAAATTATGAAAACTTGCACTATAATTATTGTACACCAAACTTGGATTAATTGAAATTATACAAATATAGATATAAGTACTTACGTCTTTAAAAAATGTTAAATCATAAGAAAAACAAAAAAAAATTAGTTATTAATTAATTTGCAGATTTCTTCATAATTATGAGGAAAATGTTTACAAAACGATCTTCAATGTATTTGTCCCAGAAAGACCTAATTAGTAATTTCACATATACGCTATAATTCATTCCGTTTTTTTTTATTAAATTTTTATTTTTTCTCACTATTTTTACGTTTTTAATCCTAGCCTCTAAAAATTTACAAAAACAACTATTTTATTATGTTTTAGTAACATCTAAACAAATTTTTAGTTTTCATGTTAATTTTATGGACTTTTTTTTAATAATTTTTAATGCTATGAATGCGGGATTTTAAAATAATTTGTCTCTGAATTATAATATTGGAAAAGTAGGGAGTATAAACCAATAATTTTTGTTGAAAACGAAAAAAAAAACAAATTCAAAATAAAAAGCTTAGTCTAATTTAATCTATCTTAAAAATGCTTAACTATAATTCATTACTATTAATATTGAAAAATAATTGGCTTAACAATATTTGACTCTCTTACATGAATTATTAATTGGTGACACAGTACACATATTTCTCGATATATGTATGTAAATTCTAGTTTTTTTTATTTATTTGATTAGGTCTTTTATTCTGTTAAAAATTCATAATAATTGACAAAAAATATCTTACAGCTTCTAAATATGATATAAGTAACAAAATCCATATTTTAGATTAAAAATTGTAGGAAGTAAATTAAAGTTTATAAGAGTAAAAGAATAGATATTTTATATCTTTAAGGTAGTTTTCAATACCACTTCTAATTTTAATGTCAACACGCTGGGTGGCGCAGCAGTAGGTAGATCGTCTGACTTTCAACCGAAAGGTCCCAGATTCGATTCCCAATGAAGCAAAAAAACAAAAAAAAAATGCTTTATCGGTTTTTCGACCTTGTCCAGTACCCTTATAATCATTGGGATAAAATAAATGACAAAAAATAATTGAGAGTAAAATCTGGCAATAACTTAAAATAAAATGGAGCTATTCTATTTAAGAAGGCTTAGTTCCTGACAATAGCAGTAGTTTCCCACAGTTAATGAGTATAGATAAGCCAGTAATTTGATACATAAATGTTCGAAATATTGTAGATATTGTACAAACTAATATACATATCGTCGGATGAGTTTTCATAATGCTCCATACGCCACTTTTTGACATTTTGACTTATGAGTGAATCTACAGATCTTGGATGGTGCTCTTTCTGCCTGTCTAATCAGTTTTTTTCTATCTCTTTTCGTTTCTGAGATATACAGTGTTACATTTGCTCCATAAACCATATTTTTGTGAATTTCTAGTTCTCATGTGCGTCAAAGGCCATTTTTTTAGATATTTTATTGTGCTCCATTTACATATTCTTGTTTCATAGAGCATTAGAATCTTAAATTTTACAATTTTTTATTTTGCTCCACATTATTACACAATTACAGATGCATTCATTTATAAATTTACAGTAGAGCAATTACATTTAAATTTTTTAAATTTTAATTTTTTGCTATATATATGTATATGAAAGTCAAAGTACACA
Source organism: Argyra leucocephala (assembly GCA_963942445.1). Classification (NCBI taxonomy): domain Eukaryota; kingdom Metazoa; phylum Arthropoda; class Insecta; order Diptera; family Dolichopodidae; genus Argyra; species Argyra leucocephala. The sequence continues at coordinate 134,582,646 of OZ012678.1, forward strand.
TGAATTTTTTTACAGGATTTATTTATATGAGTATGTCAAGATAATAGAGCAAATATTAAATTAACTGAAATATTTTTATTTGCTCTATTTGAGTACAAAACTTATACGTATATTTCATATAATTTATAAACGAGCGAAAAGAGAAAAATTGTTACTTGAAAAAAATTATTATTGATTGTTAGATTAAGTACGAAATATTACTTATATTTTAAAATTATTTTTAGATTAACGAATAATATATTATCTGATGATGATAATGAAAATGTTTTAGATTTTTAACGTAAGTTCATGTATCAAATGATTTATTTTATTTCGTAATTGATAATTCAACTTTCTAGCTGATAATTCAATTACTGATCCAAGTTATAAACAATTAAATGACAGCGAACATCAGCACAAGCATAAGGAAGCATTTGTAGAAAATATAATATAAGCTTGCCTTCAGAAATTTCTAATTTAATTCTAATCTCTATCGAAAACTAGAATTTACAAAATAAAATAAAATTTTCAATATTACTTCCAGAAAAATAAAGAAATTCATAGAGTTTGTATAGAACATTTATCGTTAATTGACCAAAAATGACCAAAATATACTACTCTTTCCAAAATTTATGTAAGCCAAGTACTGGAACACCTCAACCTCGTCAAAAGAGAAAACATATCCAACGTTTTGCTCCTCCAGAAAATTAGAGGAAATTCGGAATCATATATAAAAAGCTTCCCTGTGATAGAATCATATTATTGTGGAGCTTCAACAGAAAGAAAATACTTGTCGTCAGATTTAACTTTGACAAAAATGTATAATTTGTATTTAGAATAGGCTTATTTGAAATATGATCTATTAAATTTATTAAATTTAAAAAGCCATATTAAGCTTCTAGCTTTTTTGAATTATTTTTTTATTTCAATAAAAATTTTATAAATTTTCAGATTTTCATTTTTAGAACTAACTTTTTATCCAAACTATATATTAATATGTCGCTCTACTTTAAGTATTATCCTTATTTAATCATTCAATATTTTTTAGAATTTTAAAACGCTCTATATAATGCATATTTTTCCCTACACGCCAATGGGGCAAAAATATTTTTAAATTTTACAAGATCTTATAATATATGGAGCAATGAGCAAAACGACGGATTTCACATAAGTCCGAATATTACAAAAACTATTAGGGCTCAACTAAAGCTCAAATTTTGAATTATACACCTTGTTTCTGTAATAATCTGCCCATCCACACACCATTGTATATTCTAACTAAAACTATCTTAACAAGATTTCAATATCAAAAATTCCATACTAAATATAAAGCTCCAAACTAAAACTATATACCATTTTATTAAAAATAAAAAAATTTATATTTACTACTCTATATATTTATACTTACATACATTTTTATATGTTAAAATCACGAAAAATATGTTTATTTTTTTATTGAAAACAGCAAAAAATTTAATTTTTAAAGATTTAATTCAATAATTTGTAATAGCTGCTCTCTTTGTTGTTTTCTTTTATTTTTATTATTTTTCTTATGTAGAAAATTGCACACACGTTTTTCCAATTATTTTTAAAAAACATGATTTTAGATATATATGTACTTATATATATGGCAGTTCTATTTAGATCCTTTAAATAAACATGTAAACATCAGTAACTATTAATTTTCTGTTTTTTTTTTTTCGTTTATGGTATTTGATTGTGGTTAGGAACACTAATAATAGACTTTGTATAATGATATGATCAAATTTGATACTCAGATGTAAATACAGACAGAATAACAAAAATAAACCAAAAAAAAAAATAAAACAGATTTTCTTTTAACCCCACTCTAAAATTGTTTTACTTAAATTGTATGTAAAAGCTTAAATTAAATTGTTCATTATGTGGGTTGAACATTTTTTTTTAGTTTTATATTTTACATTGTAATGTAACTGAAGTGAATAATAAAATAATAATAATAGTAAATAGTTAAGAATTTGATAATTAAAATAATGTAAGGAAATAATTAAAGCATAAATGATTTTTATTACCCCATAGAACAATAAATAAAATATTTAGCGGTATTCTAAATTCATATGGTGTATGTGTTGAGTTGATTACGTAAATGTTGATTAGCTTTTGATATTTTTAAAATGTTTTCATTCGTCTTAAATTTGATGAAAATAAATAATACAGTTTTTAGGATTGATTGTTGACTTATAAAAACAACTACACATAAAGAAAATTATATTTTCGTTTTATAATACAAAACAGTATAGATAGTATGATAATATCTATTTTTTTTCAGTTTTTTTAAATGTATACCGACACTACTGTGATAAAATAATTATAGAAGTTGAAATTTATGCTTGCATTTTATATGTAATAAATGCAATTATTCCTAAATTTATAAACAGGTTGACCTTTTTTGTTCTTCAGATATGTTTATCTATTCAATAGATATCTGAATTGAATATATAAAGGGCCAAAATTTTAAATACTGATTAGCTGTAACTATAAAGTGTGAAGTGTAATATTAATTAAAATAATAATGGGTCAAATAAGTAACGAGTTAAAGGACAATATGATTGTGCTATCACAGGTAAATTTGTCAACAGGGAAAATCGTTAAAAACAATGGAAACTAACATATAAGCACAGTAGTTTATATATTTTAAAAAAATATCTTGAAATCGGAGGTCTTCATAGGACTAAAGAATCAGGATAAAAATCTCATAAGACAACGCAGGTCAAGGACTACTTCATAAATATTTACCGTTTGAAAAACTGTTTCAAGACTTATACAGATTATCGAAACGCTCTGTATAGAGCAAAAGGAATCTCCATTTCATACAGTTTGGTACGATATGGACTATTGAAAGAAAAATTAAATATACATCGTCCAGTCAAAAAGCCTGATGAGTTGAATCCAATACAAGAGAAACCCTTCAATTTATATGAAGCAAATCTTTTTGAAAAAAAATCAATTTTGTTTATTTTATGTAATATATATACACTAGGGGCCCCTGTTGAGTAATTATATTTCAAGTTGAAGTCAAATTTAAAGTTTTTAAAAAAACAGTAATTTACGTACTGACATAGACTTCGCACGATATAGCAGAAACCACTCGTGTTTAATAAGAAGTTTTGTGGTTAGTAAGTTTTATTTTTTATTTAGGACACATAAATACACGTCTCTCATATACTGCTTCGTTTCCCATATATTCCCAATAGTAAGTGGCATTTAGTGATAAAATTACTAAAAATAAAAAGTTTTGTTATTAAAGAGGTATAGATAAGAAGGATACCTACATAATACATAATAAAAACTATATTATTACTACAAATAACCAAAATTTAGAAACAGTTACTTAAAAAGATAAAAACGAAGAATTCAAGTGATTTGTTTTTTTTGTTGTTTTTATATTTGTTATTTTAGATGAATTTGTTTTTTTTTTTGGCATATGTACATAGATTCATTTGCAAGTACATAATGTAAAATATAATAACTGATTTATTTGCTTTTGTTTATTATTTTCATAAGATCTCACTTATGCACAATGTATTTGCTGAATAATAAAATCATATGAGTACAAAATTTTCAGCTGTGTGCGCTAGTGCATTCAAGTTCGGATATTCGAATATTCGAATATCCGAATATTTTAGTAAATTTCATAGTATTCGTTATTCGAATACTATCCTCGAATATTCGAATATTTTTATTGGTTTTCTTTTCAAATTTTGCTCAATAAAAATGAGCGAAAAAACGCACCCTATTTGATTTATTATCTAGCTTCTATCAGCTGTTTTAAAGAAAAAGAATTGGCAGCACGGATCTTCGCTTGTCATTTCATTATTAATTGACATTTCGTTTAAAATTAATATCGTTTATTTTGAATTTTGATGGATCATCTTTTATTTTTTTTTTGAAGAAGCTTAGCTCATAAAGGTAATTAGAAAGTATTTAATAATTAGAAATTCAAATAAATACCGATGTTATTTTGTTATAGCCCACATAATGTATCGTAAAAAAAAGTCAGATGTGTGGAACTACTTTAAAAAACACGAAAATAATAAGGAAGCTGTATGCCTCAAATGTTCGAGAATTCTATGTTGCAAAGGATCAACCACCACTCCTTTAATCAACCATTTGAAAATACACGGCCTCTCAATTGTAACACTAAATGTGGAAGAAATCCTGCCGAAAAAGTCTAAAAGCGATAATAACACAATTTTAGATTTTATTAAACCAACAAATACAAAATCTCTTGGTGCAATATTATCGCGATGTGCTGCTAAAGATGGAATGTCTGTTCATGCAATAAGAAAATCAGAAGCAGTTAAAGGTTATCTTGAATATAACAAATTCAAGATGCCAGTAAGTGAAGCTACAATATGGAAATACATTTATGAGTTTTATAATCAAATGAAAAAGGAAATGATAGTGAAAATTGAACTATACAAAAAGGAAAATGGAAAATTTTCAATAACTGTAGATGAATGGACCGACAATAGTGCTATTAGATATATAAATGTCAGTTTACGTGCATATCATAGTAGTACAAAATCATTTGAAAATTTTGACTTAGGTTTGGTAGAAATTAAAGAAAAGGCTGATGCTAGAAACACTGAAATATATATAAAACAGAAACTCAAAGATTTCAACATTGATATGGACGTAGATATTGTTGCAACAACTCATGATGGCGCAGCGGTTATGGTGAAATATGGCAATAATATATCTGCTATTTCTCAACTATGTCATAACCACGCGTTACATTTAGCAATAGTTGATTCGCTGTATAAAAAAAAACATTCAGAACAAACTTATAGTGGAGAATGTTTAGAAAATGACGATAATTTATCTCCCGAATCAATTGACAGTGATAGTGAATATAGTTATAGCTCATTTAATGATGAAAATGATGACACCAAGTCAGTTGATTATAGTGATTTTCCAATTGAAAATACCAATTTGAATTTACAAATTACAAAAATTACAAATTGTTTAGTGGACTTGAATACAAAACTTTATATTGTTGTTAACAAAGTACGAAAAATAGTCAAAATGTTTCGAAAGTCTCCAGCTAAAAATAACAAATTGCAAGAATATGTTTTGAAGCAAGAAAATAAAAAACTCCGCCTGCTAATTGATGTTAAAATAAGGTGGAATTCAATGGCTTCTATGATTAGACGATGTTTACGACTCAAGGATTGCATTAATCATACACTAGTTGAATTAGGTATGCCAACTATGCCTGAGAGTGATGTATTAGTCTTAAACAACTTGCTTAATGTATTGACACCACTTGAAGTAGCAGTTCAAGAGCTCAGTAAAGATAATGTAACACTCGTAACAGCTGAAGGCGTTTATAAATTTTTATTTAATTCTTTTACGGGAATTGATAATGATTTAAGTAATATATTACTTATCGAAATAAAAAAAAGAATGGACCAAAGAAGAGATAAAGTGTTAACCACATTACTTATATATCTTGAAACTGGAACTATAACGCGATCAACAGAACATTTTACCTATGCATCCAAAAGTTCCGCTAAAGATTTAGCAGAAAATATTATGCAAAGAATTTATCCAGCAGATCTCAATAATAATAACGATACGAATTAATTTTACGTTTTTATGTTCCTAATATGTTGCAATATTATTTTTAAAATTTATATTTAAAAAAGAGTGTCTGAAATGAAATAATGAATTTATAATAATTAATTTTACGTTTTTATGTTCCTAATATATTGCAATATTATTTTTATAATTTATATTTAAAAAAGAGGATCTCAATTCTCAACTCAAATAAAATAATGAATTGGTAATAATTAATTTTGCGTTTTACTATGTTCTTCTTTTATTTCTTTGGTATTAGTTATGCTTTTATTGACTTTATTGGTTCTACAGTCTATTATGTATTTTGCTATTACATGAAAATACAATAAGTCGAATAATATCCGAATATTCGAATATTTCAACAAAAAACTATTCGATATTCGGATAGTAAAAAAACTCGAATAATTGAATGCACTAGTGTGCGCATTTTTGTTTTATATATAATCTTATATATTATATATATTAGAAGTTCATTAAGGAGTAGGAGAATCGAAATAAAATAAAAAGGTGTCTACTGCGCAAGACCTTAAATGCTTGTCAAATATAATTATAGATATTTTGTGTCTCATCAACAAAAATCATCATAGAGGCTAATCAAGTCTAATAAATTGTAACCATTTCCTTAGGTTTAGTTGTATTTTTAGTCGTAGTATTATACTGTATTAGTCATCGTTTAAGCTCTATAGTTTGTATATTTAAGTATAGTTTTATTAGTATATTTAAGTATGTTTACAGTTGTATCTTTAAGTATAGTTTAGATTATGTTAAGTTAGTAAAAAGAAAAAAGCACCAGATGCAAGTGCGAAAATATAAAATGGAAATATTTAGAATAAGATCAAAAATAAATGAATGTCCTGCAAAAGTTGAAACTTGATCAAACCCAAACTTTACAGTCTAATAAATGAAGACATATAGTGATAAGTATACTTGTAAATATAATTATGAGAAAAATACATGAAATATTAATTTGATACAGGCACATTAAATGAAATTAAACATATTATGTACTTTGGAGATACTTTGAACTTAATTTTCCAACAAGACAATGCTCCTTGCCACACTGCTAAAAAGGGAAGAGTATAAATTTTTGTTTATGTTTCTTAAGTAGCTTAGATATTGCGCTTCTATCTCTGAATATTTTTGTTTTGTTAACATATCTATTTGTTTTAGTTTTTAACTTCAAGATCACATGAAAAACAAAAATATCCCAGTAATGGAATGACCTCCATATAACCCAGACCTAAGTCCTATTGAAAATATTTAGTCAATAACAAAAATCTAGGTTGTAAACCATCGTCTAAAAATAACGGATAACATGAAAATCTGAATTAAAAAGACACGGAGCCTAATAGTATCTTCAACATTGCGAAACTTGTCTGATTCTACGGAGAGAAAATTTGAAGCAATAATTGCCGCTAAAGCAGGACCTGTAAACGTTTAATGTTTTAATAAATATTTTGAATCATTCTTCTTATAATACGAAAAAATGCAAATTTAAGTTTTAACAATAAAAATTTATAAGATAAGAACAGAATCTGTGTTTTAATTATTAATTTGATATGGTCTCGAATTATTTGAACAAAAAAAAAATTACTGAAATCGAAAATCAAAATATGTTTCATAATTGTTTATTTTTCTAGATGTGGAAATAAACAATTAGAAAAATAATAATAAAAACAGGCTATTTTTTAAATTTTACAACTGACCAATTGGTTTTTCACCAGCAGTTTGTAATTATAACAGATCTTCTAATTTGATCTCTCTTTGTTATGTACAATAGTAATGCATGTATATGGATTTCAAAAATTTCTATTTGGTATTTCAAAATTATTTTAACTTTCAAATGAAATTTTTTCAATTTATTAATAAATATTCTATAAAAAACAAAAATAAGCGCCGAAGATAAAGCAAAGCGCCGAAAACTCTAAAGCTATTTAGATATCATGTAATAACTCCACATAAATTGAGTGATTAAATTAACTGACTAAAGGAGCTATGACTAATGGATTAAAGTTCCCTTAAGGTAGTTATGACTCAATACTAGTAGTCAAAAGCTTCTTATGAAGTTATCATAATTTCACTTTTCGGGTCACAAGACTCTTTGACAGTTCTCAGGTGAGAGGTCATTTCTACCATCAAAACAATTCTTAATTTTAATAAAAGTATTATGTCTCCTACAACTTTGATTCTGAATTTTTACAGATATTTTACAGTTGATTCGAATTACGCCCCTTTTTCTAGAATATGTATCCAACCTTAATTTTGTAACCAAATACATACGAAATTAGTACTCAATTTACAAAATTATAAAAAATTCAAAAAAAAAAAATGCTCTTATAGCAAAAATCTGGATACAGTGGAAAGAAGGGCTTTTATTATTTTGTAAATTGAAAGCCCGGGCAGAAACACCAAGGGCAGTTATCTTTCAGAAAATCGCGAAATTTTAACACAACCTTTTATTTGTAAACCTTAGTTAATAGTAGTAAACTACTTTACGGATCATAACTCTTTTTAGGGAGTTGTGACTTACTTTATTGATTATAACTTGGGATTAAATTATTGGTGCTCCTTAAGGGACTTTAAACTTTCTTCTATGGAATTTATGTCTAACTGTAATGCATTACTACGACCCAAAACTCTCTAAGTGGTTTTTTCTCAATTCCTATTTTAGTTTTTGACCTAAAAAAAAAAAACGACATGAAAACTATGACACTATTTATTTATATTAAACCTTAACTATTATTGAAGCTTGCAACCCCAATCACTACAAGTTATTTACTCACAAAAGTAAAAGAAAAGATGAAAATCAAAAAGCATCAAAACGTTGTAATGAGATTCGCATCAAAATAGGCCAAATAAAATTTGAATGCTCACCATCGTTCGCCAAGCATAGCTTCTACTTCTTCTTTATAATTAGGCCTTTTCTTCTAATTTAATTTAATCGTGCAGTATTCATACTATCTTTTGATAGATATCCATTGCAGACGTTAATATTGATTTGGTCATTCATTACATAGTAAAGCTAAATAATATAACCAATCCCAGCATTTCAGTCACAAAAAAAAACAAGATCTATATTTACATTTACCTCACAAATAATATTACTCTGGTTATACTGAAATATGTCGTAGTTTTGTATGAACAAAAAGACTTAACAATTTCTAAAATAAAAAGGATAAACGTTTTGTTTTAAATTATGAGGGTGACTTTATCCATCATCAAAACAATTTCTTTGTGTGATCCTGAATACCAAGAAAAATAAAAGACTTAAAAAAACTAACCTTATTTGTCTCACTAAAATTTACTTCTTCATTTTAAATTCTCTCTTTATATATACAGTATATATACAGTAGAAATGTATGTTGAGTATAGTATAGATACACCTAGAAAAATAAAATTTTCAGGAATTCAATAAACATCCGCAAAGCATCCTTTTAAAATCGAAAATAAAATAAGAACAAAAATAAAAAAAAAAAAAACCATGCAGTTTTGATACATCCACAAAAATATACTTACATACACATTTACACTCATCAGTATATTATAAGATCGATATAAATATATATATATATATATATATATTTATAGACTTATCTATACGTGAACATTCTTTTGCAACATTTTAAGAGATGTTGTTGTTGTTGTTTTATTTTTTTTTCAGTTTTCCTTTTTTATTGAATCGCGCCTTTTCTGCTACCATAAAAACGATTTTTCGGTTGAAATAAAAGAGTTTTTTTAATATATTTTTTTTATTTTTTTTTTTTAAATTCAATGATTAGGAATTCCTTTTATTTGTTTATTTGTTGTTGTTGTTATTTTTGATTGTTACTTATTATATTTTTTGTTTGTTTTTATTTTAGTTTTTCAGTTGGTTTTTGAGTTAAATGACAAAGTCAAAAGCTTTTCTGTTGAGTGCACATACTATCAACATTTTAAATCAATGTAAAATTAAAGAATAGAAAATTAAAAATGGAAATAAAATTTATATAGACAAATTTTTAAGACATAGTCGATGTATAACGATTTTCATTATTTTGAATGGTAGTAAAAATATAATGGTTGGTGTATACGAAATGAATAATCATAACGTTTTGTTTGATAAAACAATTTTTCTTGAATTTAGTATAAGCCACGTTATAATTATATTGTGCTAGCTGTACCCGATCCGTTTTGCTGATCCTTATTAAGTGTGAATAATTTAACTAATAAGCATATTATTTACTATATTATAATTATATAATTTGCTTTATAAATACACTCTGTACAAGCTCTTAGAGATACTGAAAAATAAAAATTTAACTCTTCTATTCGAACAACACATTATAAATTAAAATTGTAATGAAAAATTATATTAAAAATATTTTGATTATTTTGATTAAATTGATTGGTCAATTGATTTATTCCCCAAGCCAGTGCATTTTGATATACAACATTTTTAGTTGTTCCTTCAGGTTGTATATACACTAATGATGATGGTTTTTCTGCACGTGAGCATCCAACATATTGAATTGACCGTGTGAATTAAGGCATAGATTTTCCAAATCTAGACTACAAACTAAAAAAGATTGACCTTGTGGTTTGTTTATGGTCATATAGCAAGACCTAGTCGTATTAGAAATTGTATTCTTTTAAAATTAAATGGCATATATGATGATGGATTAAAACCTCTTCACCTTTATATTTACCAGTTAATATGATTGTTTCAATTGCAAGTTTAATTAATTTTGTAATAGCTATCTAATAGCTAAGTCGTGTACCATGACAAATTTTTGGTTGATTAATATTTCGACAAATAATAATTATTGGTACATCAATTTTTAATTGGAAAAAATAAGTTGTGATACTTCAGACAAATCTAATTAATTTAACAATTTTGTTGGATAAAATTTACCACTTCATTTTGATCCATAACACAATCTATTGATTTATATGTAAAGATTTAATTGGAATTTTTACTTTGAATAGCATGTATTTTATGTCATTAACGCCATTGTTTTTTACTGCCCGTATTGTTCGTTCACTTGACCAATTATGATTTTTATATTGTTGTACAGTATTTGGATGTATATAAGCTTTCAATTAATCCTTCTTTTGATTAAACCAAGTGTGATATCAATTTTTGTGTGTGCCATTTCCAATCCTATGGCGCTGGGCTTTGTATTGTAAGTATACCGCAACTACTAAGAATTTTGGAAAACGATCAAAAATATGTTTGCTCATTTTTGAGAGTGTACATGAATGCCAGTTTCAAGTCTGTAACCCCTTCAGGTTTTAAAATGTTCCTGATGGATGCTTGGATTTGTATGGCAGTTTATCTAAACCACTCAAAATTTTGGAAAACCATAAACAACATGTTTGTTCATTTTTGAGAGAGTAGATTAGTGCCAATTTCAGGTCAGTAACACCTTCAGGTTATAAAATGTTTGTATAGCACCTACCCGAAGCGCCTATATCGGGTGAATTTCCAAAGTACACATATTAACCATTGTGATAACCCAAAAAACATATATATATGAACTTTTGTATTATAAATAAGTTGGTACTGTGATTTTTGAGTTTTATGGTTATAAACACATATGTTATTTTTATATTAAGATTAAGATTAAGATAAAGATATGTGGTTATTGAATAGTATACAATTTCAGTAACTCCAAATAAGAATGTATAGAGTTCTAAAATATTTAAGAAGATCTATTTCTTTTTGTTTTTTTTTTCAACACAGTTATACCCAAGTACTTAGGAAAGGATTCCTTTACTTAAAATTAGAGTTATAGGGAGTTAATTGGAGGGTAAGTAGAACTAGAACAGGTTTTGAAAATTTCAAGATGGAATATTTTTATCTGAGGGGTATACATTAGATGGTAGCATGTAACATTTTTCACATTTTAACAGTTCTCACAATAAATGAATTTCCGACACCTGTTTTTGGACCACCTGCGGTTTTCAGGAGTGTATATTGAGCACATGAAGCATCGGTAGATACATTATAGAGCACTATAAAGCTAGTTTTTCAAGGTTAATAGAAAAAATGCTATTTTGAACAAGAGAACATTTCAACATAGAATTTAAAAAGAGATTTGTGTAAAAAGTTTAATTAACATTCTTGAATCTTTGACAATCAATTTGATAGCAATTTTCGCTGATTTGACATTATTCTATCAATATTGATATTTTTGATTGATATTGATTCGCAAAAATTAGAAAAAGAGTTATAATTTTCAATTTCAATGACAAAATTTAATTTTATATTGGATATAATGAAGGCAGGTGATCCTATGGTACAGATTGAGCACTTTCACATACTTGTAAGTTGATCAATTCATTTGCTTTTGTATAAAAAAACTATATGCCAGCATATTAAATCATAGTAAATCAGACGTTGCTGTCCTGAATATTTTGCAACTCTTTTTATGTACTACAACTACTTATTAACCAATATTCCATAACCAATATTATATTGTCAATATTCTGAAAATGAACCTTTAAAATATCTGTAAGGTTGTCAAACATATACTCTCCCAAGCATCTGAGTTTTCGCCCAGTTTGAACAGTCGCAGAGAATATGTTAAACTGAGAGTTTACCGTTCAAAAATATTAGTTTCTAGTCAAGAAATTGACGTTTCAATCAAGTTCAGTCCATTATTAGTTCCATCAAGACAAGAACAACTGAACTCATAAATATGTACTCTACTTTAGTTAATATGAAATAAATAAATTTTTATATTTGTTATTTTAAGTAAATATTCTTGTGTTTTAGTGTAACTATGTTTGCAACGAAAAGAATACTGAACCCAATACCACATACCTATATTGTCAAATTTAATGCTTAGAGCAACCACATATATCAGACGTCTATTAGAGACGCAAATTTGCTATATATTTTTGTGTAATATTTAATCATAATACTGTGAGGTTAGTAGAACCCGACATCATTAGTTAAAAAAAAATAAAAAACATGCCGTTATTAGAGTAAATTAAAACATACTACAAAAACTTAAACTAATTAATTATAAAAACTAAAACACAAAAAAAAAACCAATTGACAAGGCAAAACACAAGAAAAACAAAAAAAATAATTTAGTAAGTTAGCATTACATATATTACTACGCGGTCAAATTTTAACAGTCCCAACGCTTACATTGCAGTCAAAAAAGCTTAAATTAGAATTTACTTAACGACGCATTCTAAATTCTAAGTAATTGGTCCAAATCTGCCATATTCTTTATAGGGTGAAATGGAATGTGAAACATTTCAGCGATCCTGAGATTATTTCGATTGGTTCTTTTAACCAGAAATTATGGAGACTAACGTTTTGCCTATGAGTATCTGGTGGATAAAATAGACATCCGCAATCATCTGACGATCAGATAACGACTGTAAATCAATAAATTTAAGATGGTCGAAATAAGGTGGAATTTTGTGAACAAATTGCAACCGATTAAAATTAGTAAGTATTGAGGGAAACATACTTGACTTGCATATTCAAGGGTAAGTTCATATGTAATTAAAAAAATTCAGAATAATATTTCGAGACGTTGTGAATGTCTAGCTCCTGGACAACAGAAATATAGCTAGACGGTTGCAAATAGTAAAAAATTTATGAATTTGTGTTTAAAAAATTAGCAAGAAGTTAGACATCGTTGAATCTAATCTATACTCATGTAAATTTAAATGAAATCCTTAGATCAGTAGTCCTAATATAGATTAAACTAGATTGAACGCTATTGAAGTATTTGTGATTTGTTGGGTAAGCATCCTCTATATGTAATGCTTATTTTATTTGTGATAAATGCCTCGCATCAGTCTATGGAAAAAAAAATGCCAAATATATATAGATATAGATTAAAACGTCAATTTAAATGCTTATCTGACATACTATTTTGGGTGAACATTATAAGAACATCAATTGACGATTCCCATATTGTATAAATTTCATGTAGGTATACAAAAAGAATAATTATGGAAATCCCTATATAAAATCTCTTAAATATGGTATGACATTGTACAAAATGAGTTCCTGAATATTTAGCTTATTTTAGTTATTAATTTGATGTCTTCTTTTATAACACAAAACTACAATTCAACTGATTCAATTTTACTATTCTGTTCTTTAATAGAAAATATTCTATTTTAAAAATGTTTGTGTCATAATTTGCTATAATTTTTATTATTGATTATCTGCAAGAAGCTAGAATTTTAAAATGCATCCAATTCAAACATAAAAATTTATTAAATAAAAATGATGTGTATTGAAGAGAGAGCATTTCTGTAAACTTTACCTATACCTAGGTACCACCTAACAATATAAAATTTATTATATTTATCTAGAAGTTACGAATTCTTTTCGATTTGTTATTGTTTTTACTTTTTTTTTCTTTTTTTTTTGGTATATTCACGGTCATCTTTTCAGACTATATTTACTATATACATCAGATCATGTTGTGTCTATCCTTTTATTATCGTCTATCGTTGTTGGTAGCTTAATAATTAATGGGACTTATCAAGTAAAAACTTTTCTCTTTTCCTTTCCGATGGTAGTAAATTTCTCAATAACTAAATTTTCTTGGACATGTTGGAGTATATATATATATAATATACATATATATATATTCAGAGTTCTTCCAAAATTTTATTGATCCTATGGTCAGATAAGCTAGGTATTGGAAATTTATATTTTTTTTCTCTTTTTTTGTTGTTTTTGTTTTTTGAATTCAAAATTAGGTAGAAAAACAAATAAAATATCCGGTGTTGTTTATGGGATTTCAATTAATTTCCCATGTGAGACAAAATTCTACACAATAGAATTAAGGTAAACTTTGGATCACATTTAGATGGTGTTTTTCATTATGAGTTTTAATTTTTTATTTTAACATGTTTTTATTTTTTTTTTTAATTTTGAATTTTTTGTTTTTTTTTTTTGTAAATATTTAATTACTTAAAGAAACTTGAGATAAATGATTGGGAAACTTAAGAAATTATAAAAAATTGAAATGGATTGGGAAATCTATAGCTATATAGGAAATTGGTACGGAATTTTGTACATTTGATCAGGTTTGTATACACTCAGTCGAATGTTGAAAACGTCATTTTACCTAATATCTTTTGACAAAAAGAACTTTTCACAACTTTCCATTTGACATATTTGACCATTTTACAAAAGGTTGTTTGGTATAATGAGACATTTCGCAAAAAGATATTTGACAAAAATATATTTTGCAAATATAGTATTTAGAATTTAGAATTGCGCAAAAAAAATGAGATTTATGAAATAAGAAATTATGCGATATAGCATTAGGTGAAATGGTAGTTTGATATAAATAGATTTTGCGAACAACCCCATTTTGTCAATGGACATTTCGAAAAAGAGACCTTTAACAAAAAGTCATTCAGCCAATTGGATAGTTTTTTAGCAAAAAGACATTTAACAACTGGACACTTAACATTTGGATATTTGACGATTTTTTTTTATGTATGCCATAAATAAAAGTTGTCAAATGTTAAAGGAAAATTATTTTCACAACTAAATTTATTAAACTTGATTTGTGCATTTTCTATGTTAATTATTTTGGCACAGATTCATGAAGCCAATGAAAGAGATAATGTAATTGTATAACTGTAAATGTCTATTGCTAAAAACTACAAACTATCTCCTTGTAAAAGTTGTTAAGTGTCCCAGCTGCGAAATGTTCAGTTGTAAAATGTCCTTTTGCTAATTGTTCATTTTCCTACATGTATTTTTGTTGAGTGTATTTTGCTAGCCGTCCAGTTTCCAAATGAAAGTTGACCGGTTCCTATAGGAAATATGTATTGTTTTGTTAAGCGAGTAGTGATTGACAAAATTTAAGTTTATAGTCTCAAATATTCAATATTTGAAGCTTGATTTCTTTATTTATTTATTTGCTTAGGCAGTCAACAGACCATGTAGGTCCTGGGCCTGACTAATACGATTCCGGCATAAAGTTTGGTGCCAGAACTCACTTTTCGGTCACACACAGATATTTAATATGTTTTTGATCCATATCAAGACAAAACTTCTCTTTTCTAGAAAATGAAAAACTAGAACATTAATTCGGAAAAACGGACCTACCTTTTGAATGCTAAAGATATGGAAAAGAAAAATCGAGGTTTTATAGATGTGCAAAAGTTGAAAATGATTTTGTTTTGTAATAGATTTGGGAAGACAATTCTATCGTAACGGTGTTGCTTCTAAATGCTTCGCAGCTGATCCTGAGGGTAATGCTAAAAGATTGAGCAAGAGCGAAAAGAAGCACATTGTTGTTAGTATTCCGTACTCAATCTAAAACTATAATCACAATATGGATGGAACTGATAGATTGGAACAAAATGTAAATGGCTATCGTATATCAGTTCGGGGAAACAAATGGTAGTGGCCGGTTTTTACCATGGACTTAAGATGTGTCTATATAAAACACTTGGTTATACACACTAGTAAGTCCAGGTTTGTTTTTATATTTTTTGGCATCTTTTAAGATAATTTTATGAATACAAAAACGATAGCATCATTTTTGTTTTAATGATTTATTTGTTCCAATAAGTAGTTAGTTGCTACCATATCAGAGGTTTCTCATATTGCTAAAGGTTTTTTTTGGAATTGCATTTTTATTGGGTCTGCTTTTTTTATACCTAATAGTTTGCCATTTTTTCCAAGTCAATTCCTCAATATTATTTCCATATCCGAACTTCTTACTGTAAAAAAATACTATCTATACAATAAAAATATATTTTTCTATTTATTTATATTTTATAAACTTGTTTCTACTTATTTCTATTTTAAATCTACGGAAACTTTTATACAATTTACGTTAAGTTATATGTATAGATTTTTATAAGTTTTATAAATCCCAGTTTTCTATGTTTGATCCAAAAAAAAAAAAAAAAATTTAACTTGAAAACAAAAAAATGAAAAGCATACAATAAAAAAAAAAACAAAAAAAAAACATACAAAGAAAGAAACAAGTGCAAACCACAACTTAAATCTTGTAAAATAAACATTTAAAATTGAATTGGGCGCCATCGATCGTAAGCAATCGATGAATCTTTGAATGTTAATTTGGATGGTTATACATTTTGATAAAAACATTTTAAACGGTTATTATTTTTGAATTGATAGTTAGTTCCACTTCGATTACAGTTTTAATTTTTAACCATGTAAAATTCATTCGATACAAAATATTAAATTAGAATTTTGGTCACCCAAACATTATTATAACATCGTTTGGTTTCTATAAATGTTTTTTTAATTAGAAAAAAAAATAAAATAAAAATAAAAAATTTAATAAAAAATAAAACAACAGAATAAGGAAAAGGTGTTGTAGCCGATGCCCAAACTAATCTTTTATTTATTGTCATTCGATTGTTTATTTTAATAGGAATAAATCGTTGAATGATTTTCATTGGAAATAAATTGTTTCGAAGTTGAGTTATCATAAATTAATATTTTTTTATATTTTAGGGACTTTTGTTTTGTGATCCCTATATTATACAGTATTTATGTGTATATATATTCAAAATATAAGGTAGATTTATTTTCATTTTCTAGACAATTTATTACAAAGTTCTGATTTTACGTAGTAGATATTGTGTATGGCATATTATTAGATAGGTTCAAATAGGTAGCCATAGGAGTATTTTAAACATATGTATTTCTAATTTTCGTTTTTTAACTTGATTTTTTTTTTAAACAAAAGTAGTTTTTTATAATTCCTATATAGCCCACGATTAATTGAAAAGAAAATTTTAGTTATGAAATAAAGAAAAAATAAATTAAAATTATTAATTTAATAGAAGAGTGTGGAGTTTCATTTCAAATTTATTTGACAACTGCATCTTAGAAATATGATGTTTTACGCGACGTTTCCAATGTTTTACAAATAAAATATTTTTTTTTAGATTGTAGTTCTGATGTATGTGTGTACATATGGTGAAGTATAGTAACATAATTGGTTTGGTGGCATTATTTTAGTTACATCAGATGATCATTATGGTCACTTATTAGTTACACTGTAGGATATGGTCGTTGAAATTGTTCCAAATTTTAAATTGTTGTTGTTGTGAATTATAGCTTCAGTTGTGCATAAAAAATATTTGACGTAGTTTTTTTAAATTTTGGATTTTTTTATTTTGATTTATTCATTTGATTATCATAACCATTTTGTACAATTATATCTTAGATTCATAAATTTGACAGTTTACTCCTAATTAAAAATTATTTTTTACATATTTCACAATTTGTTTTTTGATTTTTTTAAGATAATTTTCTCTACTTAATTCATTATAGATACACTCTAAAAACTTTTCGTTGTAAATTTACCTCGATAATCGATGGTATTCTATTGCCATCGATTATCATGGTAAAATTACTCTCTAAGTGTAATTTAAAACAATTACAAATTTAGATGTAAAATAAATTGCATTAAAAAAGAGTATATTTACAGTATAAATATTTAATTTTTTAGGCAGAACTTCATACTACGCGGTGTAAATTTACAGTAAGATGTTTAATTTTCGTAGAATTTCGAGCAGAATGATCTAAAGTTACACAATTTTTCATAAAGCTGTATAATTGCAAAATTACAGCAAATTGTTATAAATTAAAGAAATAAAATTTTTTTATTACATTTTAAATTTTTATTTAAACTTATAAAAATAATGCTAAAACATAATTTATTATTTTTCGTCCTTATTTAATTTGTTTATTAAAATGTTAATTTTTGATAAATTATTGATGTTTTTTCTTCTCTCTAAGTTTATTAGAATAATGTTCCAACGTAAACATAACTCAAAGGTTTGTGAAATTTCTTTCGGATAGAAACTATTAAAATTATAAAAATATGCTGTTGACAATGGTAATAAATTTAAAAAATCTTCGTTTTAAAATTTTCCTACTATATCTTACTGATAGTAAGCTAATTCTCAATTGATGTTCCTGAAAAAGGTATTTTAGATAGTAAAATTTTGATTTTGTTTTTTATAAGTTTTCTTACTTAACATTGCAATCCAAGAAGAAGTTATTGGACATACATTTGCAACATCATCCAGAATTGCTTCAAACTGGAAAGGAAAATATTAATCAATACTAATTTTCTTCATAAATTTCTCTTTTTAAATTTAGAGCTCAGATAAGTATATGTAATCTTATATATATTACAAATTTAAATTTACCTTTCTCCAGCTGCTCATTAATGTCAGGCAATGCAAAAAAGGTTTTCTTAATCGTTCTATCGCCGATCCAAACTTTCACTAGGTACTTTTTATCCATATTATCTTTATTAATATTTATTTTTTAACACATTTAAACATTAGGTATAATATTAATTATTAATAATTTTTGAACTTATAATTAATTTAATTTTTGTTTAACACAATCAAACACAACTTAATAAGATGACTTTCTATTGACAAATGATGATTTCACATGCGCACGCTTTAATAAGCCTGCTAAAAAAAAGAAAAACAAATGTGGGTTTACATTTATAACCAATGCAATATTAAACTGGTAATGGAAAGCTACAGTTTTTTTGCGAGTTTAAACACAGATGTGTAATATTTTATGTAAATTTACTCTTCTTGATGTAAGTAATACATAAAATGCGTAAAATTACTCTCTTGAACGAATTTTTTTAGTTTTGCACAGATATTAGTTTATTTTTACATCTTGCCTGTAAATTTGCATTGAAAACTACTCTTATAATTCTTCTAAATTTACACAACTCAACCTTCATTTTTTAGAGTGTAAGTCATTAAATATTTTTAATCCATTATATAGTAACATGTTTTTATTTCTTTCATCTCTAAAAAAGCTTAACCTATAAATTAAATATATTTCTTAAATTTTAGCTTTGAGCTTCTCCTACATAAACTATAGTCTATCACATAAATAAATATTTTTTGGATATAATTTATTTTTCATATTATCCTCTATTATCAGAACATTCATTATAAATTTTTGATTAAAAGTTAGCCACTTTAATGCACTTAACATAATATTAATTGATGTGTATATATTGATTTAGTTTAAGAATTACTCCCATAACCATATTTTATAATTTGTGAAACCTAAGTTCGGTTGCTATATTAGAATAATATACAGGAATAGGTTTTATAATTAAAAGGCCGGGGGCTAGACATTGTTTTACCCTGTACAAGTTTGGAAAGAGCCGCCCTAAATTATCTGTTTTCACATCATCCTAATACCTACAAACTACTTACAAGTAAATATTTACAAGCCAAAGTACTACATATAAAAAATATATTTTCGCACTTTTGCTCTTGCAAAGTCTTCTCTCAAATTCTTGTAGTATTTCAAGGAATTCGCTTTAAATGGATAATATGTAGACAATTCTACTAATCTATCCTGACTTATTGTGGTTCTTAAATAATTCTCAATTATTTTTAATTTAACGAAGCTCCGTACAATACCTATTACTGTAGTTACCATCATTTTTAATGCTTTAATTAAATTTGGAAATAATAATTTCCATTTTTTATCAAAAATAAAATCATCTAAAGCTAAATTAGTAAATATTTTCTTCGAATAACTGCAAAGCACTTTTCCCAGAATTAGTTTTATATGACAGGTTTTTCTCGAGAATTAAACAATTCTTTAAAAGACTGTCAGAATTTACTGAAATTTCATATAAAAATTGGCTCAAACCTTTCTGTTACAGATTGCAGGACTTGGTCAATAACTGTGAAATTAAATTATACTCTAAATTTTTCATCTAGATTTAAAATCAATTCGTTTATATTCCGGTATGAAAATTGTCTTATCGATTTTCGATAAGTTCGAAAACGTTCTAAATTTTTAGAAAAGTTAATGTATTTTTAAGTTATAATTTGGCGTCCTTAAGTTTTTGCGTCCTGAGATACTTCGTTGGCATCAGTTGAGAGAATAATTAAAGGGTGTTTAAAAATTTTGTTAAACATTGCAAAAATTTATTATTAAGTCACAAAGTTTAAAATGGGCATTCTATGAATGATTAAAGCATACCAAATAAAATATTAGGTGCAATATCGAACAATACTATAGAGTAAGAGGTAGATCAAGATAGTGCCTTATTGTGTAAAAAACGACTTGTTTCGAAAATCGAATTTTTGAAGTCGGTCGTAAGAAATCGCTGTATTACGTAAGCCAATCGAATTTAAAAAAAAAAGAGCTGCCGGTGTTGTTACAAAAAAATTAAAAATCTTGTTCTCAAATGTGAAAAGTATACATAGGTACTGTGTTTTAAATTATAAATTAGCGTAACTATTTTTCACTATTTTATAAATAAAAACTTTATTAATTATTGTGTTTTTGTTATATTTTTGTGATTTAATAATTTTTTACCTATATAAATTATAGACCTAACCTGAGTGAATAGATACATATAAAAATTGCTTTTATTTGGCTGGATATTTTTGAAGAAGAGTCATATGCTGTAGGGCTTGATTTTTCTTCACGACCCATTTTGCAATTGTTGGATTATTCCCCATAATAGAGACCTATTCTTCCAACTGCCTTTAATTCCTTAGTTTTGCTAAAAATAATAAATTATTAAAATTTAATTATTTTTATTATTTTAATATTTTTTACTCAAGTTTTCACCAGATTTTCCATAATTATCACAAAATTCACGAACTTACAATAAAAATAAATAACGCCATCATACAACAAAAAATTCAAAAGTCGGGTAGAAAAATGGCTTCAATTTTTTAATTGACATTCACAATACCAACTAGTCGACTTAAGTCGTCAAAAAGAAAAGTCTCACAATCGCAATAAGGATGACTGAACGAAGTCCAGGAAAACTATACCGAACATTTGAATTAACGGATGGAAGGACATCAGTTGATGGGCAAGACAGGGAAGAATGAAGTAAAGTTATAAAAGTAGAGGCTCACCATTAGCTAACCGATGATGATGAAAGGTTTTTTTGTACATAGTTAAAAGTTTTTGAATTGATTATTTCCATAAATTGTAATTTTCTTTCAGCAAGTATTATAGGAGTACTAAGATTCTATACATTTTTTATTAAACTTTTTAAATCTGTGTTTTTTAAGAATTAGATGTTTATGATAAATTTGTGTATTATAGGAATTGAATTAACAATAGCCTTCCTTATTCTCTGTTAAAGTACAATTTACACACAATGTTGTCTATAGAAGACATTGTTATTGGTGGTGGGCGGCAGACTATCAACTATGCTAAAATATTTACTAAGAAAAAATATTTGAATCTCTCTCTGTTCCCTCTCTATTTAAACATTTTTTCTTAGTAGAAATTTTAGTGGTTGATATAGCCTACCCACCAACAATAACAATGTTTTGAATATTCCAAATTTTGAAGTCAATGTACCTGTCCTTTTCCAACCAGAATGTATTTTTGTTGCATACAATACAAATTACATAATTTAAACATATTTAATTATAACGATTTTTTTTATTGTCGTTGTTTTATATTTCCAATAACAATATTTTTAGAATTTTGAAAACTTGTCGAAACCAAATTCAATTCAATTTCTCCGATTGGACATTTATATTCAATATCACTCTTTATTTAATATTGAATAAAAACATAAATATTAAATTAACCCTCTTAGTGCTTGCTATACTCAACTAAGGGTTGATTTCATAATTTTAAATAAACCTGTTTTTTTTTTTTGCTTTATTAACATATACAATACTTGTACGAACAATATTCTTCAAAGCTATTTAATTTTTGTTTTCCTTGTTGTTGTTTTTTCAATATTTAATGTTCACAATAAAATACGTTTCTTTACAACAACCTGTCGCCAAGGTGTTCAACAATTTGCAAATAAAAACATACATTTAATATACATACATATATTAGCGCATATGTGCATTTTATGTAGTTTTATAGGTTTTTAATAAGTCGTAAAGGAGTCATTTTATGCTAAATTCTTGTTTTTTTTTGTTATAAACATTTCAATGTATTCAAAATAAAAAAATAAGCAGTAAATAAAAGTTGGCAACAGACTGATATACGACATCATGTAAGTTTTTTTATACCAGCCTTGTTATTTTATTTATTTTATTTTTTTTTTTTTGATTATTCATATTTGAAGCAGGAACAAATCTTCCAGCTGAGTTGAATGCGAAATAATGTTGAAAAAAAAAAAAAAATAAATAAGAAATACATAATATACGAGTAGTAAATATAATTCCAAAACCTGTTAAGGAAACAGTGGAAACGGAAGCGAAAAACTTTTCAATAAATTTGTCGTTTAAAACCGTTCATTGTTTTATATTTTAATTTTTAGTTTTTTTGTTTTTTTTTTTTTTTGGTTTTTTCTAAAATGTTTTACAACCGAAATGTAAAATGACCTGTCAAACTATCAGCCGTTTAAAATTTGCTTAATATTTTAGTTTTTTGTAACTGAATTTTATTGAATTCTAATAATTTTGTTTTATAACATTTTAGGGATGGCATAGCTGTGAATTATTTTTAAAATAAAAATTTTTATGTAAATTACAATAGAAATGTATAGAACTTAGAGGTGTATTTTGTAGAAAATATTCAAATTATTCTATAAGGAAAAGAGGCCTCAAATAATTTTCAAATTTTTTGAGTCGATGTAGAGCAAAGATTATTTTCTCTATATAGGTACATTAGAAAGCAATATTATTTCTGAAAGTTTTGTGAATTTCAAAGTTAAATTAGAGCGATTTAGGTAGTGTGACTGATTCTTTATAAAGCGTATTAAAATAAAAACAAGGTTATTGAATTCTGCTGTCATAATGAGCTGTCGCTTTTTCATTGGCGAACAAATAGATAATAGACTAATTTTAACACCGACGAAAAATTCGACACATTATGTTCACTCTAATTTAAGTATATATTCTGTGGTAATAATATATAACCGCCTAAGTCGACATAAGGTAAAAATGAGATATTATTACAACTACATTCTACGTGCAAAAATATATCTTCCACAAAAATCCCGAGGCTTTTATGAGTTTTCAAAGTTGAGAAAATCGCTTTAATTTATTCGCCTAAATCAACTAAGACTGTATATTGAACATGATAATATAATTATGTACCTACACCAACTTAAGTCATTATACTATAATAAGTGATTATCTACATGACAAATATTCTATATAGAAGAATATAAAAGCTTATATTAAGTTTAGGGGTTATATTGAATTTTGTTCTGTTATACCACTTTTCTAAAATTGACTTAAGCGATTGTATCCAAATTTATTTTATGATTTTATTTTACCTAAAAATAAATAAGCGCTTATAATTTTATTTTGCTCTTATATTAGACATATTCTTTTCATCCGGTTCAAGGTATTAATATTATTCAACCCTATACATATTCAAAACTTTATGCATAATAAAAATGAATATTATACGAACATACATTGGACTTTTCATATATTCCCAGAATAAGTTTTTAAATGGTTATGGATAATTTCGCTTTAAGCGATTATACACAGATACAGTAGTGTGCAATAAAATCCGGACAGTTTGAATTTCTAGAAAATTCTTATCTTATATCAGGTATATTACGTATTTTTAACTTCTTCACCGATTTTTAGTTGTTTTGTGCAATTCAGGTATAATTATGCAACTAATGCAACTATAAATTTCTTAATTTTTAGGAGAAAATGTTCATTAGTGATAATAAGTAATCGAACAAGTGTAGATCAATTACAAAAAAGTAAAATAATGTCTAAATTATATGATGCTGAAAAAAAGCGTTGTAATCTTTTAATAGAAGGAAAGACTGTCAACACTTGATATTGATCAGAGAATAGAATATGAGAAATCATCTGTTGCCACTCTCATTAAGAAAATTTAAAATACGAGAAATACAGAACGATGTTAAGGATCTGGTAGACCACGAAAAACTCTAGTAATGGAAGATAAATTTCTGGTACTTCATTACAAACGAATTATATTTAAAACATCCACAAAACTGCGATCAGACCTTGTCAGAGCAAGAGGAACCGTAATATTAACATCAAGTGTTCGAAGAAGTCTATTAGAAGTAGGTTTTGTATAGCACTTCGATCAATACCTATTTTGAAGGCAACTTAAAAAATTATTGGTGCTGAATATAAACATTTAAAATAGTTATACCAAATAGTGACGGTTATTTCCGAGTTCAGCGATCTATACTCTAAAATAAATTTCAATCTTATTTATACTAAAAAAGTACAAAAACGAAAACACAAACAAAAATTGAAACCAAAACAAAAATCAGATCATGCTCTTCAAAAATTATATAATAAATGTTAGTTCATTTGCTTCTGCTAAACAAATATATACAGAACACGTTATAGTTATTCCCTAAATTTCAGTATAATATTTGTGACTATAGGCTTAGTACAAAAAATTGTATCTTTGTAAACAAAATCAAATTCAATAAAATATCTTTCGTATAACAATTTTAAATTTTATTTTATTAATAAAAATCAATTCTGTTATGTAATCACAAAATATACACATATGTAATAAAGAACAGAAAACGACAATAATATAAATCAGTTTTTTAATAAAATAATTCGCTTATTTTTTTGTTTTATTGAAGAATTTGGCGTTATATTTTAATGTGACTATAAACGACATCGATTGTATGAAATTATGAAGTTTATTACTTCATTTCAAACAAATTGTTGACAGTAACAGAATTGTGACTACAAACGTTTTTGACTATAAACGAATTAAAATACATAAAAAAATATTTAAAAAGATGATGACAGTAAAATTGTTGACTAAACGCAAATTGTGCCTATAACCAGCCAGTATAACTATAACCGATTTTTACGGTAATTGTTAAGTCAAATTGATAGAGATAACATTTATTTTTCATGGTACATGTTAAGATTAAAGAGATATAAGGATAGGGTAATAGCAGAAAAAAGTTAACCAATTCCAATACAATTTCAATAATGACAAAATACTAAAAATAGAAAAATGCATTAATTTTTTACACTTTTACATTTTATTTCATTTTTAAAACACTTTTTTATAGCTGTAATTTTAAAGCTGTTTTATTTAATTAATTTTAATTTAAATTTACTTTACTATTAGGAATAATATTTTTTATTCATCATTTAACTACAATTTCTAAGACTAAGTTAATGTTTTTCAAAAGTTCTTCTAATGTTAATGAAATTAGCGATTTATCTCTTATCACTTGCCGGTTTGTAAACGTTTTCCTTTATTTGTTTGTCCAACCTCAAACATGTCACACTGTGCTTCTGTCCTTTGCGATAATGGCTGTTTTTATATTGAAAATATACGCTCTTTCAAATACCTAGGAATTATATTGGATAATAAATTAAATTGGTCTAAACATACTCATAATTTAAAAAAATATTTAAATAAAATTGTTCGTTACGGCTATCATTTGGGAAAATGTAGTACGATGGAAATTTTAAATATATTTTACTACACCTTTTTCAATTCCAAGTTGAATTATGGTTTAGCTTGCTGGAGTGGTTCTTACAATAACAGAGTTCGCCCACTTCCCTTAGCCCAAAAACATTACTTAAGAACCATGCTTAATGCTAATCGTCTATCATCTAGTTTCCCACTTTTCAAAAGAGTCTGTATATTGCCACTCAGACATCTCTATATCTACAAAACTATGAAAATTTTTTTCATTAGATCTGGTTACCTCGATCAAAGTTAACACGCCAAATTACAACCTACGTATTAATTATTTGAATTATTTTGCTGTTCCAATGGCCAGAACAACACAATTTACGCATTGCTTTGTTAATATGACACCACGAATTTTTAATAGACTACCAATTCACATCAGAAGTGAACGTAATCTCTCCTCATTTCTTAGACAGTTGAAAATTTGGTTATTTCAGTTCGATCACTCTCAAATTGAATGACTATTTGATGGTGGAAATTTGTATTAAATAAGTTTTTTGTGTATATGTATTATAATTAAATGTTTTTCTCCATACTTCAATTATATTATATTCTTTAGTTTTGCTTGAACTTACAGTGTACTTGTAAATTTTTTACTTCAATATTAAGCTTTTCATTTCATTTTTTGATACATTGTTTACACTCTTTTTAATTTTATTTTTAATTTTATTTTTTTTTAATTATTTTGTCTAATCTTAATTTGTAATTACTTATGATTTTAGTACCCCGCTAAAACATTTATATTTATATTTTTTTTTTCTTCATTTATGTTTGTTTCATTCAACACGTATTCTTTTGAATATATTCGAATGATCCTACTTATTTTCTTACATATATAAAGTTTTGTTATTTTTACTAAATTATTTCTTATTGAATTTTATATTTTTATTTGTTCCTATTATTTATTCTAATAAACTACTTATAGTTTTTTTTTACTTTTTTTAATTTTATTGAATTTATTATATTAGTTTATTAGGTTTAAGAGCTTTATGTTTTGATAATATTCAATTTTAATTTGATGTAGTTTGTAAAAAATTTTATATTTAAGGAAATAAATGAATTTTAAATCTAAATCTAAATCTATTTACTTTAATATTTTATAAAAAAAAAAAATTAATTAATAATAGAGAAACATAACCACAATTTAAATTATGTAAAAAAGCATATATAAAATTTTTTTTCTGAGAGTAAGAATTTATTAGCCGATCTATAATTTTTATCCGCTTCTTACCCTAAAACAGTTTTCATGGCTGATGAAACAAAGTTCTCCCACGTGGATGCCTATCCAAAAACTACTTTTAGAGATCTTATTATTGATAATAGTCTTGTGAAGAAATATCTGAATAACCTGGGGAACAATATATTTCCTAGACCTGATGGCGTTCCTGAACTAGTTCTAGAGAACTGCTCTGATGCCTTGGCTGCTCCACTTTTTATCATATTCAATACTTCTATCACTTGTGGCTTGTTCCCATCTATTTGGAAAAAAACTTTTATTAAACCTACACATAAAAAAAATGCAAAAAATGACGAATTATAGACGAATTTCCAAACTTTCCACTATTCCTAAAGTTTTTGAGTTGATGATTTTTTGATTCTATTTACAATCATTGCACATCACATCAACACGTTTTTCTGAAAAAGAAGTCTACATCGACCAACCTTATAGAATCGACATCAACCTTCTTAGTCAATATGGAAGCGGAATTCCAAACGGATGTAATTTAAACAGATTTTAGTAAAGCATTTGATGTTTTACCCCATAGTATTATTTTACTAAAACTCAAAAAACTAGGATTTCCTGCAAAATTTGTACAATGGGTCAACTCATATCTTACTAATAGGAGCTTTTATATTCCGCTCTTCCTTTTCATCACTATTCATATCAAATTCTGGAGTTCCCCAGGGGAGTCAGTTAAGATCACTGTTATTTATTATTGCTATCAATGATGTGGCTTCTATAATTTGTAATAGCGATTTGAAAATTTACGCTGATGATATGAAGATTTTCAAAAAAAAACATCGATGCAAGATGTTTATATGCTTCAAGATGATCTAAATAAATTTTATACTTGGTCCATTAATAACAATCTTTTACTAAACATTAGTAAAAAGTGCACTCATGTGTTATATACGTGGAACCCAACCATTTAGATATACTCTAAACAACGAAATCTTAGAAAAGGTTAATTTTGAATTAAGGCTTATTTCGATGATAAACTATCATTCAAACTCCACTACGATAACATCGTTAATAATGCTAGTTCAATGTTGGGCTTTATAAGACGTTGGTCAAAGGAGTTTAACGATCCTTACATTTTTAAATCGTTTGACCCCATCTTGAATATGCATGTCAGGTTTGGTCTGCATTTTATAATTCACATATACAAAGAATAGAAGCTGTTCAAAAAAAAAATTTTAAGGCTTGAACTACTTAGTTTGCCTTGGGATGATCATACAAGACTTCCTCCATATAATAAGCATAAGCTAAACTTTTTCCATTTTAAGTCTCTGTGGAAAAGACTGGAAGTAGCTGATGTTTTATTTATTTTCGAAATTATTAAAGGCGGTATTATTTCCCCTTCAACTTTAAATAAAATTATCATTAACACAAATACTCGTTTACACCACTCAAATCTCTTTAGATTAACATTACACAGAACAAATTATGGTAAATATGAACCTATTAATCGAATGTTAATAGTTTGTAATAAATATAAGTAGTAGTAGAAATTTTTCAATATCTAAAGATACTTTAAGACGAAAATTATATGAAATTAATTGAATATTTTGTTAACTTGACCATTTTAATTTATATTTAAAAAAAATAATGTTACTATTTTTGTATTTTGAATTTTGTTATTTTTGAATGTATACTAAGTAAATTTAATTGTATTTTAATTAATATATGAAATGTAATACTAAATTGTAAACTGTTTGAGATAAATAGTATAAATAAATAAATAAGTAGATCATTGTTATATATGAAAGACAAAAAAGAGCTGATTTAGTGGGTTTAAGAATACCATTGTAGGTTTGCGCGTACGTGACTGAAACTACTTGGTATCCTCCGAGGACTCCTATCTACCTACATAAAAAAAAATAATATTCATATAAATTGATATTAATCAAAGATGATATTGTTATCCAGGATTTTTTAAATAAAGTTAATACTGTTCAATTGCACAGGGAGCCACTAGTACAATTATAAAAGAATACATAATATCATAATTCGTTGATGTGTAAAATATTTTATTTGTGTGTTCATTGTTGAATTAATATTCACCAAAGTAATACCTAAGTCTAAGTAATTAAATGATAATAACAAATTTCAGTGAAGTCACATCCCTATTTTAACCAAACTTACGGAATACTAGTATAGAAAATAGAAACTTTTAAAAATCAAATTAAAAAAAAAAAATGTTTATACTCTACAATTGTGTATCTATATAATTTAGTGTTTTATCTATAAGGTAAAAAAGTACGATTTGTATTTAGTAAGACTTGAAAACATTTTTTTATTTTTGAAAAAAAGTCTGAATTTAACACTTGAAAGGTGTGGTATTTAAATGTGTTTTATTTTATTAATTTTTTTTTTCTTTTTATTCCTTTTGACCACAAATTACCCATAAATCTATCAAGATACCATTTGAAATTTTTACATTTCTATTTTAAGTTCCATATAACTACAATTCTTAGAATTTTTTTTTTTTGTTTCATTTTGTTTTTGTTTCATTAAATTTTTATTCATTTTAACGGCATAAGGCACACGCTAATTCATTCGCTGTGATGTGCGTTTAAAATGAATATACGGTATACAAAATAAATACCTTAGATATAATGAAAACATTTGCTTGTAGACTTCTACTATATATATATATGTATATATAATACACAAAAGAGTACTATACAAAAGACCTTATATCTGTTTGGAATTTGTTGTTATCTATAACCTCTTGTCAGTTTTAATTTCTAAGTAGACGCATGTAATTTTTATTGAGAAACAAAAATACGAAATACTTGAAAATACACCACGCACCAACTTATATTGAAGTTTACTTATTAAGGATGGTATGGGGTCGTTAATACATTTGTATATCGTATTCGTATACACCAAATGGAATTCAACTGAATCAGTTTTTAATTTTTATTTTTATTTTATTGATGACGACCTTCAAGCCTTGACTTTCTCTCGAGGGAGTTCTTTTGTTTACCGTTCGTGCCTGATTCTGTTATTTTAAGAGAAATTTTTTCAAATGTAGGAAAAAAAATTTAAAATAATAAAATTTTAATAAATTCTTTTCTCGCGCACATCATATAAAACCGTTTAAGTATTTTTTTTTTTTTTTTTTTTTTTTTTTGTCTACATTCAATTTTGGTTGCTTCCGTGTTCTTATCTCAGCAATTTAAGATTTTAAGGACTGCTGTTTAATATACTTTTAGAGTATTATTGGCGAGCAAAAGATTCATTTTTATATTTATTTTCTAATTTTTCTATTTTTAGATTTCAAATTTAAATTGGAAAATTATTTTGTTTTCTTTGTATACATGTATATGTTTGTATATAGGTAAAACTACTGTATACATGGTAATCGTGATTTTTGGAGTATTTTTATTGTTTTTCTTTTAAAAATTTATTGCAATCCGATAGATGACATGACATGCTCCCATAAAATTAAAGAAAATATTTATTGAATACTATGGACTTTTAGAATTCTCTAATATAAATATATCGTATATAATGGTACGTATATATATATATATATATATATATGTACATAAATGAATATAAATCTGATCTCCTTTTTTTATTGTTGAAATTTTAAAAGCATTAAGAAAATAAAAT
The DNA here is from genome assembly GCA_963942445.1 of Argyra leucocephala. NCBI lineage: Eukaryota > Metazoa > Arthropoda > Insecta > Diptera > Dolichopodidae > Argyra > Argyra leucocephala. The sequence goes on from OZ012678.1 coordinate 134,613,512, forward strand.
TCAAATTTTATTGAATTTAATTTTAATAAGGGGAGATAAATAGACAAATTTTGAAGAATATATGTGTAATATATTAAAACTTAATTGATGTATAAATTGTTGTAGATTTATGGCAAAACAAAAAAAAAAACAAAAATAAAATATATATATATATTTTTTAACATAAATTCACTTTCAGCATAGTAAAATAAGTTTTTATGGACAATTTTAGTTTTAAATTTGACAAAGAAAAAAAATACAAAAGTTCAAAACAAAAAATTACAATTTGGAAAAAAGTTGAAAATTCTTAGAAAGGTTATGGTTTTTTTTTTAAATTAAAAAAAAAAGTTTTAGGAGATTGTCAGTTTATTCTTATTATAACTTTTATAATGTCCTAGATTTAATATTAGATGAATACTTCACCTTCACTGAAATATTTTAGATCTATTATGCACTTAATTCACCATTCAAACCTCTACCTCTGCTGTTATTTCATAGGCTGAACCCATTTGGTTCAACATAAGAACATCAAGTTCTAATGGAGAAAATAATAAAATTTGAACGAAAATGCATAAGAACCTGCGTAAGTCTACCACAGAAAATCCGAAACAGACTACAAGAGTAGATTTAGATTTTCAAACATTTTTTTTCCAATAATTGATTCTAAAAAGGATAAAAAAATAATTAGAACTTAACTATAAGAGAATTATACTTACAAACAGGTATAAATACTAATCGCAGATATACACGCATATTCAATCAATCAGAGACTGGAACGGTATCCCACTCTCTATTGAGGATGGCTCTAAACAAGCATCATCAACAACATCGCAATAAATACATTCCGAAATATTCCGAGTAGTCCAGAACTGAACATCCATATAATGAACGACCAAGCTTACAATAGATTAAAGAGGGTTAAAACGGAACAAGGCTACAGGTATAGATGAACTTCCATTAGAACTGCTACAGTTAGATCCGGAATTAGCCGCTGAATTATTAAAACCTCACATCATGAAAACTTGGGTGGAAGAAAGGTTACCGAAATCCTGGAAAAAGGAATTAATTGTGAAACTTCCCAAAAAAGGAGGCCTAAAAAACTGCTATAACTGAAGAAATATAACACGAACATCATATAGAAAGTTTTTGCAACCGCATACTGAATCGAAGAATACAGCCTAAAATAAAACAAAATAGAAAGGTCAGACAGGCAGGCAGGATTTCGTCCAGAAAGCGATTGTACAGATCACACCAACACAGTTCGGCTGATCATAGAGCAATCTGTGGGAATAGCGCTTTCCACTATATCTCTTGTTCATCGCCGATTTCAAAAAGCCATTCGACATGGTTCAACGCATTGCGATATATGGAATGCATTAAGTTAAAAAAGATAATTCCAGAAAAATTAATAAGATTTACAGAAGCTTTGTATGAAGGTACAGAATTAGCCATGTCGGACAAATAAGTGACACCTTCACCGCAAATTCCGAAGTAAGAAAAGCGAATGTACTCTCTCTCCACTTCTATGCACTCTTGTAACAGATGAGATACCGAAAGAATGGGGTTCTTCCGAAAGAGGTATAAGGTAAGATCTCTCAAAGACACTTGAAGATCTTGACTATGCGGATTATATATATATATTCTAGCGTATATAGATTCTGTGATATCCAACATAAAGCAAATTTATTTCAGCAAGCAGTGCGTAGGGTCGGGATAGAAGTTAATATAGATAAAACCAAGACCATGAGGATAAATAACAACAATAAAAACACCATCACAAAAAAATGTCAAACAGTCGAATATGTGGAAAGCTTCTCCCACCTAGGTAATATTCTAACAACAAACGGAGGTAGAGAATCAGATGTCAACAACAGACTGTGTAAGGCCAGAGTTACGTTCAATGAATTAAATCCAATATGGAAGAATGGCCAAATAAGATTGGAATATTCAAGAATGTGTAATGTCAACACTTATGTATATGGCATCGAAATTTGGATGACAACAATTAAAATCAGTCAAAAATTTCAACTATTTGCGACCAAATGCCAAAGAAGAACATGCAGAATATTCTGGCCCAACACCATCAGCAGTAAGGACTTATGGCAGCTAACAGTTGAAGCAAATTTAGCTTATAGAAAATGGTGATGGATAGGTCACACAGGAAAATATTAGAAAATATAACCATGAATGGCCATAGAATGGAACCCCGAGGTTGCAAAAGACGAGGAAGTCACAACAACATCTAGCATACGACTTTTGAACTAACGAGATATGGACGAACGAGGGGAGGAAATAAAGAGTGTCCAACAGAGAACAATGGAGGAGGAAAGTTAATGCCCTACGCTCCCAGAAGAAAAAAAATAACTATAAGAACGATGTAAGCTAAATAAAACTTAATTTAAATTGATTTTTATTTTTCAACTAGAAAAAAAGTCTTTACAAAATCTAAAATTAGTTGGACAACAACTTTTTGAGTCTGAGTTGTTGTCCAACTTGGAATAAATTTTAGATTTTGTAAAACTTTATCAAAATTTGTTATAATTGTTTTGATGTTTTTTTTTATGTGTTTGTTATTGTTTTTTTATATTAGAGTTATACAATTGAAATCGATTTTAAGCTAACTTCTTAGATGAGCTACAGACTTGAAATTTTCGGCACAGCTTGAATTACAGTGTTAACACATTTTTCGTTTTAAATCTTACAAGTATTTTATTTCCTATCACAAATATTCCGTACAATCTGTATGGGGTCAGAAAACTATATATGTATGGGGTAATAAATGCATATGGAGAAATTATTTTATACTTTTTAGTCCGTTTTAAAAACTAAATCTATTAAAAACACTTTTTTATTTAGATATTTTTTTATAATATAAATTGTCTAAATAATTGTGAAACCCACCATATTTTAAACTTATCATCACAATAAAAAATGTTGTGTAGGTAATTTTGACTTTGATTTTATAAATAATAATAATAATGTTCTTTATTTAATTTTTTTCATCGCATCTACTGAGATTTTATGGGAAAAATGAAAAAAAAATGAAAAATCATTATTCCAGGAGACACTGAAACGGGCTTAAAATACAAACAAGATGTGGACCAACTTTTGTGCAATAGAGTAGTATAATAAAGCTATTCTTCATGAGTATATACCTATAATTATGTAATGACAACCGGAAATACAATTGAGAATGATTAGAAAATGAATGTATTGAAACGTCTAATATCATAACATTTTCAGATTGTTCCGCTCAATATTTTCTCAAATAAAAAAACTTCCTTAAATAATTGTTTTTGTTTAACTCCAAAATTTTATTTCCTATTTCTAGTATAGGCATACATAGCTAGGTATACACAGAATTGCTTTAAAAAAAATGTTTACCAATTATTTTGAATGTTTTGAAGAACCCAAATAAAACTTTAAAATAAAATTTAATTTAAAAGAAAGCAAATATATAAAAAAAAATCGATTTTTTGCGCTTGAAATATTCATCTCAGAAGCATAAAAACAAAACAAAAAAGAAGATAATCTAAAAATTCTCTCACATCCAATAAATTTTTACCCTAGAAATTTTTTTCTTCTCAATTTCATACAGGCCGACATGATTAATTTAGATTAAAAAATATATCTATACAAATATGTATATATATATATATACATATATATCTGTAAGAAGCGAATAAAACAATCAACCATTAACGTATAAGGAAAAAAAAATATTCGTTTGAATCCACAGTTCATAGCGTATTCGTTTTATGTTTTTCCTTCTGTTAGAGAATCTAAAAGGGATGACTTCATATTACGATATGAAGGTATACCCATATATATATATGTATGTATGTAATATACTGATTTGATTATATTAACTTGAAAAAAAACTTTGAAGCAAACTTCATAATGCCTATTCATTTGAGATGGAAAGCTTTATTTCTGACTGAAGTTTAAATTTAGTATGTACTCCTCTTCATTTTGCCTGCGATATTGAAATGCAATCAAAAATTTTGATATCTGCACGTTTTACTCATATTAAATTAATAAAGAGAATTCATGATTCAATAATTTCTATACGATATAATATTCTCATAATTTATACATATATGTATAAACCCCAAAATTTTTATGTGTTTTGATAAAAAAATAAAAAAAAATGTTATATAAAAAAAATTTTAAAAGTAAAACTAAAAGAAAATTTGATGAAAATTAAAATGTTTTTCATATAAGAAAAAATTATTTTGTGTCATACACTAAACACTCTTCCATGAATACGAAATTCGAATTTTGAAGGATAAGAATATGCAATATCATAATATATATAATATATATATATATATATATATACAGTATATTATAAAAATGTTAATAATATAAAAGTTATTTTCTATTATTTTTTGTAATTGTATGGGCATAAAACATTTTCCACACCAAAATAATAGAATAAAGGATAATAGATACGTACGCGTTTATATGGTTATAAATGGTTATAAATGGTTGTTCAGCTACATTATAAGACATCATCATCATCATCATCTTATAGCGCTATAGCTCTGGGTGAGCTTTGGCCTTCATCACTATGCTCCTCCACAAGGGTCGATATTGTGCCGCTTGCCTCCAATTTGGGTTTTTGAGGGTTTGAGCATCGTTTTTCACATTGTCTGCCCATCTGCTTCTTGGTCTTCCTCTGCTACGGCTACTGTTGGGCTTTCTATTCAGCACCACTGCTTGCTTTCGTCTTTCGTGCATTCGACTTACCTGGCCAGCCCATCTTAGTCTTTGGGGCTTTGCAGACCGTACAATGTCCTCACTATCGATCATACTATTGAGCTCGCTATTGCTTCTTATTACATATTCTCCATTCTGTAATTTTTTTGGACCGAGTATTTTTCGGTGAATTTTTCTTTCAAATATGTTATTCTCCTCGGCCACGTTCACTGACCATACATCGCACCCATACGTCACTATGGGTCGTATGAGACTTTTAGACATCGTCATTTTGGCCTTTCTTGATATTAGTTTTAATTGAAGCAACTTTCTGTTTGCATAGTAGCATCTATATCCGGAATGAATTGTATTATGAATACAGCATTGCATACTATTATCACTTCTTATTGTTTCTACGAGGTATGTAAAGCTTATAACTCCTTCAAAGTTGTACCCTCCGATTGTTATACTCTGATTACTTCTTATTTGTTCATTTCTCGACATTTTTAGATATTTTGTTTTGTCTTCGTTGATTTTTAAGCCTAATTTTTGGGTCTCCTCTTCTAGTTGTACAAATACTTCTGCCATATATCTGTAATTTTTTGCCATGATTACTATGTCATCCGCATATGCTACTATTTGGGCTGTCATATTGAATATACTGCCTTTCTTTTCTAATTTTCCTATGGCGTAATTGTGGTATTAAGTTGAATAATAATGCGGATAAGGCATCTCCTTGTCGTACTGTTTCTATTTTAAATTCACGGGTTATTTTGTTTTGTATTACAATTTTAGCTTTTGATTCATACATTTTCATTATGACTAGGTTTTATAAGACATACTTCTTATTTTTAATAAGTACAAATTTTGTTTAAAATTTCGTATTTTTATTAATAAAAAATAAATAAAGTAAGTTTGCATAGAGAAGTCCAAAACGAAAATCATTTTGAGAAATATACATACATTACAAATATATACAATTTATGAGTATAGACTTTCAGGCTTTGAAATTTATAAGAATACCCAACAATTTTTAAAAATTGCTTTATTTACTATTTTTTGTCGAGAGATAGGAAAGAGATGATTCCCGAAGGAATAAATAGAGAAATAGGCCCCATCCTATATGTCTTTCGTTTGTTTTGACCAATCTACGTTAGAGCCACTAATATATTAGAATAATTTTTAGTATTAGACTATAAAATTTATTTTAATTTATAAATCAACGTATTACAAAATTTGTTCTTTATGATTTACAAAAGAAATTGTTAGGATTGGTTAATACAAAATAATTTTTTTCCTTAAATATTATAAAAATAGTTTTCCTGTAGGACTGCTATCAACATAACAATTTCCGTGTCGAAATCTTATATCATGGTAATATTTTCAATGAGACTGCATTTCCACATGTTGGGCCGATTTACTGTCACAGTCGATATTGATGGCTAAATAACAAATCAGAATCAACCGTCACGCCGATTTTTTGTCGCAACGAAAATATAAACGAACTTTATCCTTAACCATGACGGTAGTCACATCATACAAGATATTTTACATAATATGACGAGCATTAATTTCGCAAAATAATTTTTGTTTATATATTGTAAATATTTCTATATTGTGGAATGTATAAAAGTGTAAATAAAAAAGTGCAAATGAAATAGTTTCTTTAAAAAATATTAAATATATTAATATTTAAAATATAAATATATTTTTCGATTTAGAAGTAGTGGGTTTAAACATCTTCTCGGTTTTATATGCATCCATAATAAAATCAATTTTAATATCTTCAACCTCATATTTATAATCTTGTTAACTTCATTACACGATCTGGATATTTTAATAATTTATTATTTAAATTTGTTTTATAATTTATTATAAATTAAAATAAATCAAACAATTCATAATTTTTTTTTTATATATTTTTTTATTTAAATATTATAAAATTAGTGTAAAAATTGTTTTTATTTTGAATATATTTTTCATTTGCAAAATATTTCAATGTAAATGCGTGACTGAAGTCGTCGCTTTTGGAAATCGTTCTTAAAATTCCGCTACAGAAATAAGCGACCGTAACGGTAAGTGCCGAATGAGGAAATCCACCTTGTGGAAATACGCTAAATATACAACTGAGTAAACTTTTCCGTAAATCATACGTTTCTGGTATTTACCCATCTTCATGGAAAATAGCTCACGCACGTCTAGTCTATCCCAAAAAAGGGTGCCCAAGCAATCGCTCTAATTGTGGTCCAATTGTTTTACCTTCAGTTTTACCAAAAGTGATGGAAACGTATTATAAATGACTGCCAATATTGCTTTAGATCGAAAAGGTCTACTGGTGATTTTTTGACCTTTATGACGGAAAAATGGCACCGATGCTTAAAAAAATACGATGAAGCCAAAACTATAGCCATAGATATATCCAAAGCATTTGATCGCGTCTGGCATGCTTCATTACAGAAAAAACTAGAAGCAAGTGGATTGGGAAACATTTTCAACACTTCCTTTCAAACCGCTCAATACGCGTTGTATTGGATGTTTTTATATCTCAAAAATTCACTATCAATGCTGGTGTCTCTCAAGGCTAAGTTATTTCTCCAATATTATTTATAATATTTATAAATGATCTCCTATCCACGACTTCAAACCAGATTCACAGCTTTGCTCCCCTTAATTCCTTGAATTTCTTTGAAAAATCTGTTGTGACCCAGTTCAGTTCACAGAGAATGAAATAATATATCTTGTTTTCTAAACAGCGACCTTCAAAAATACATGACTGGGGAAGTGTAAATAGGGTAAAATTTAATGCTTCTAAAACCCAGAATTGCCTCTTATTAACAAAGCAAAACCCATCAATATCAAATATTCTATATTCGGAAATGTAAATATCGAAATATTTGAAACTATAAGAATTCTTGGAATGGAAATAAACAGCAAATTTTCGTGGCACGATCATATTTTTTCTGTAGCGAAGGATGATAAGGTAGTTAGGGTGCTTATCCCATTTTTTTGACCTAATATAAACAAAAAAAGGTATAGCAATAATTTTTGTGTGCAAGGAAAATTTCTAATATAATAATTTCCGTTACGTAAATCATGATCGTATACAACCTATATATTTCCATTTTAATTATAGTGACCCGCTCATATATGGTGTTTCACTCTCTTGAGTCCGACAGATGTTGTCGACATTAAGTATATCTGTTATTTCCGAGTTCATATATGAATTTGCAGCAGCTCCGTTATTTTACTGTATATTTCTTGATTTTATCCGTGACTATTTCATTGTGCAAATCACGATGGAGATTTTTATTACGTTAATACAATGGTACACTAACTATATGCCATAGATTCCATATTCATAGATTGAATCAGATAATCAGGGAGACTAGACTTAATGTCAGAATGCTGACATGGTTTATCACAGATCATGGCAAAATTCAAAGTTGTTCAAAGTTGTTTTTTTGCACAGCCCCATAATTAAATACCGTATGTACGCACGTTTTAGTATTTTCTTATATATTAAACTTCTATTTTGTACTGATGAATCTAATTACATCCAACTAATCCAGCATAGATTTATTTGTATTTAATGTTTAGTTCTGCGTTTTTCTTTCTTATATGTCTTATTTCCTTCTCTACCTTAGCTTAGCATCCAGTGTCATCCCTTAATACTTTGCTTTATTGACATATGATACTACTTTGTTGTTGATTGAGATGGGATGTATATGTAAAGTTGGTGTATGTTGATTTTGTTTTCATTAACTGATTAAGATACATCATCGTTTGGTTCATCATAACCCTGTATTCACCGCATTTGAAAGTTTTGCTGTAGATTTTTCGATAGATATAACAACTGAAAACAATCGATAGATATAACATATTCTGAAAACGGAAATAACAAAGCTGACCGAAAAAAAACTGAAATAAGTATATTGTAATATTGCCTCCTATACTGTATGATATTATGACTAACTAATAATATGATATATGATATATATTATTGATTACCATCAAAAATTACATTAATAGGTACTGTCAAATATCTTCCTAGATCGATTAAATAATGATTATTTCCCCGGGCCAGATAATGTGCCTGAAATTGAATTAAATAAATTGTTCTGAATATTTTGCTCTTGCCATTTTCAATTCTTTTCACTCGTTCAGATAGTAGACTATCTTTAAGACAATTAAGTCACCTAATGATGTATAGTGACTTTACTTCAAGAAGATCTTAATTTGTTCCTAAATTGATGTGACGTTTATCGATTAAAATTGAACGTGGAGAAATGTACTCAAATCAGTTACACTCGTCGTATTTCTCCTATATAGTTTCGAATTATTATACTCTTGATAACAAGGTTAGTATAAGTGAGTTAGTTACTTTAATGATCTCGGGGTCATTTTTGGTGTTAAATTATCATTTAAACAATATTTCCACATTATCATCAATAAAGCACATTCAATACTAAGCTTTATTAAAAGATGGTCCAAAGTATCTCTATTTACTTCTTCAGTTCGTTCAAATCTTGAATATGCTGTCCCAGTATGGTCCCCTAACTATGTCGACCATATCAATAAGATTGAAGCTATTTAGAAGAAGTTCCTTATATTGGCTTTACGAAACCTTCTTTGGTGTGATCTTATACATTTACGACCTTACAGAGGCAAACTATAGCTTTTATATTTAAACACTCTTGAATCCAGAGAAACTAACTAACTAATGATTATCAAAGACTAATGATTATTAAAGATAAAATCAATAACTATCGTAATATTAGTACACGTTTTCGTTCGGAAAATAATATTCGAAGCTATAAACAAAATGTTTATCTTAGTTAACAAATTTACAGACAATATTATCAATCTTTCTATGAATAAGGAACAACTTAAAATTAACTTGTTTTCTTTGTTACCATAACCTCATCTTTTCATCATAAATAAAACTATAGTAGACGGCCACATGTAAAGCGATAGAATATGAACTGGGCAACAGTAACGGAGATAATCTTCAATTTAATGTGTCCATATACCAGAGAGAGACAAAAACGTTAAAAGAGCATATTGGTGGTTAGAAAGCACATTCAATTAGTAATAGATATTAAACATGTACATTCTACGTTTAAGAATTAGCTTAAGTTAGTTTAGATAGGGTTAATTTGTAGGTTAAGTTAGGTTAACTAGGTATAGGTTAGGTTTTATTTAAAATAATTAAAATAACAAGACATAATATTGATTTTTCAGCCTTATTTTTGCAATATATTATACATATAAGAAAGTAGTATGTAGGTAGGTAGGTAGAAGTGGCCATTCCAGTTACTTCTGAAAAACCAATTAGCACTTAATTGTGCCTTTTTGATACCACGACTCGAGTGACCTATTTCATGTTGTCAGTTGTTATAGGTGGGCGTTCTCTTATCTTCACTCTCCCCAGGGACTCAGTACTAGAGCCACCCTGTGAGATTAAGAAGGTTGATCAGATCTCCTATTTTGTTTTCCGCAATAAAACCTATATTGCTGGGGAAAGCTTCACCTAAAGTCCGGAGTCTGACTCTAGCTAATGCTGGACATCTGCAAAGGAAGTGTTGAAGAGTTTCTGCCTCATCCTCATCCTTGCAACTGCGACAGTGGAGATTGAAAGGAATACCTAGCTTGGCAGCGTGGCTTCCTATTGGCCGGTGACCCGTACTGATGGCTACTACTCTTGCTATATCTGTGCGGGATCTGGTTAAGAGTTGTTTGGTTTTATTAATATTATACGCGGGCCACGTTTTCCTCGAGGTCGCACAGGTATTTGGTCTATGCCACCTTTCAGTCGCTCTGGCCCGAAAGTATGAATGGATGCGCTCCTTGACGACTCTCATTGGACAGTGAATGTCTTCCTCAAGGGACCTGTCGAGATTGGAGCCTTGCCTTGCCAGTTCATCGGCTCTCTCAAATCTATCAATGTTGCTGTGACCAGGAACTCATAGTAGAGAGGTTATCTAAGTTTCCAATTTCGTTTCGGCATTGTTCCACCAGCTTAGAACAGATAGTGTCCGCCACCAAAGCTTTGATAGCGGCTTGACTATTCGTGAAAATGATCGTATGAATGTTATTAAGGGTTTTAAGCGCTTCCCTAATTGCAAGAAGCTCTGCTTGAAAGACACTAGCGTATTTAGGGAGACCGTAAGATTTTGATATTTCTAGATCTTCTGAGAAAATTCCTGCACCTACTCCGCAGTTCATTTTAGACCCATCAGTGAAAATTCCTATATCATTTTCCGTTTTCTTTAAACCACGCTTCCAATCGGCCCTGGCAGGAAAACCTACTTTAGGCTTTTTGTTGAAATTCAGTTTAGGGGTGATATAATCGGTTGTGCTTGGCAGCAGTTCATTTGGAAACTGACTTATGATATTCCCGTGGCCATATGGTCTGGAATACCAGAAGCCAGTTTCTCTTAGTCTGACTGCACTGCAGGACGCAACGTATTTTATGTACAAATCGGGAGGAAGGAGATTAAGGATCACATTTAAAGCGTCAGTAGGGCACGATCGCAAAGCACCTGTGATTCCAATTCCCGCTGCTCTTTGTATTCTCCCAAGTTTGGTAATATTGTATGTCCTATTTAACGCTGGCCACCAGGCTAACGATCCGTATGTAAGAATAGGACGTACCACAGTTGTGTACATCCATAGTAACATCGTCGGCTTGAGTCCCCACCTCTTACCAAAGGTTCTACTGCATGTGTAGAAAGCTATACTTGTTTTCTTGATTCTATTTTCTATGTTTATTTTCCAGCTGAGCTTAGTATCAAGTATGATTCCTAAGTATTTGGCACTATTAGTGAGTGTGAGTGTTTGACCAAGTAGTATGTAAGGATACAATAATAATTATGAAGGTACAAAAAACAAATTATTAAACAATTAGAATTGACATACAAATTTAAAATTAATTTAACTGTTAATAGTATAGCTAGTTCCATTAAAGCTGTTTTTCTTCAACTTTCTACATGCTTAGATAGTTTTAAGTTTGTATATTAAAGACACACAATCAAAGTTAAATAAAAAAAAAAAATCATCATAAATAAGTAAAAATTATTGGAGTCTATATTAAAAAATAATGATAGTATTAATTTTTATATTTAAATTTATATTATTCATTTTAATTCTAATTTTAAGAAATATTTTTGGTAATATGCTGTGTTAAGTATAATAAAATGAATTAAATAAATAAATAATAAATATGAACTTAAAGCAAATTAAAATTAAAAATTTCTACTATATTAAAATTATTATAATTATAACATCAGTCTTCTTTGGTCTAAATATACACTGATTTTGGCGCCAGTTTCACCTACCTATAACTGAATCAATAACTATATCTAATAACAATTACAATTTGATAAATTCATTTCACCTGCACTATAGAGCTTCAAGTAGAAAATCTTATTTTTAGTTATTCGAAACGAAAAAACTAAATTTAACAGAATTTATTACTTGCGTAATAATAATTAATTAATGACCCCGCTTAACCTACTTATTTCATATAATACATACTTTACTATTATATAACTTAGAATGTAATAAAAAAGAATTAAATAATAAATTCTTATTCCAAATGAAAATATAAATAAATTTTTAGGCAAAACTTTTAATGAAAGTAATAAAGAAAATGGGTGAATATTTCTGTGAAAAATATACGCCTTGCATATAAAATAGCTTAAACATTATTATGCATACATAAATATCTTTAATATTTAATATATATCAAAATATATAAGCATATTATAAAAGCCTAGTTCTAGTTGACTTATTACAAATATATTTAATATAATAAAAAAATTAAATTTATATTTGACATTAATTCATAGTATACCAGTTCTAGTACCTAATATATGATGAGATATGTATACATAAATGGGATAGTGTTATCATAAAATTATTTTATTATGTAAAATAGTTATGACACTGTTATCATAAATTATTTTAAGTTTTCTATTTCGCGAAGTTATTGTTGAAATTTTAATATTTAAGCAGTCAATTTAATAACTATACTATTTTTTTTTTTAATTTAAAGATAATAAAAAATAATATTTAAATATTATTGTTCAGATATAATAATTTTTAAAATAGATTTAATTTAAGAAATATTTTAATATAATACCAGGATTGGTTATATATATACTTACATTTTCATAGGATAAGGATGTAATGTATAATAGTTTTTATTAGTTCAAATAAACTGATGGTTAAGGGTGGTAAGTTGTGAAGTGATTTAAAAGAGTGATAAAAAGAGTGATTTAAAAGTAATATCTTTCGTTTACAAGCTGGGACCAGGGATGCTTCCCCAAAAATTTATCAACCGGTTCGCAGTGATATTTTCTTACAATTTTTTTAATATTAATATTTTTATCAAAATATTATGGTTTGTCAGAGTAGCAGACTAAGTCAAGAATGTTCCATTATCGTTCATATTCTTTGCAACAATAATGTAATAGGATAAAAGAGAATAAAAAAATAATTCAACGAGGTGAAAATCACTTTTATTTTATTTATTCATTTCAAGAGATACAAAATTTACATAAAAAAAAACCATAACAAAAAATTGTGAAATTTCCTATATTAGTAAATATTATTGTTATAAAGTAATTATATTATTTAAAATATTTCCAAATAGCTAATTGATTTTCAGTATATTCTTTCGGTTTAGATTTTTTAACCCTGGTATCATCTGTCGAGTTATGGTTCCCCAACCAAGTTTTTACATAGGGAACTGCGTTCCAAGTTTCCAATGGACAACCAACTAAGTTTAATGTCATCAAATTTGATACTGTCTGCACTGTTAATCTGGCTCTTATATCAATTAATGAGTAGAGAAATTTTAAATTCAAGAATTATGGAATGGTTATATAAATATAGGAGGTGGAGGAGGTATAGTAATTATGAGAAACATTCAAAGTAGTCAGTTTAATTCTTTATTATAGAAAAGGTATACATAAATGAGAAAAGAAATGATTACAAATGCAATTGGTATAAATTGACTATTGAGAGACTCGCTACTACATTGATCATTTGTTAAAGGCTAAAATTCAGTTCATCTAAATTTTTCACGTTACTCTAAATAAATCATCTATATAGTATTCTTAATCAATGCTATGCTTTTACATATTATATATACCTATCTATGGTAACTTGATAAAATTTTAAATTTTTTTTTAAAAATTAACTGAAAGATTTCTATAAAGTAAAAAATTAGACTCGCAATGAAAACTAGATAAAATTTTCAAATTGTTTATATAAATTTGCACCAAATGGTAAATAAATTTTATTTAAATAATTTTTTTTTTTGCCAAAGTTTTTTTCGCTTATTTTAATAGCCGGTTCCCCCGAACCATAGAATTTACATCTAAAGGTTCGCACGAACCGGTGCGAACCGGTAGGAAAACATATATAGTAAATCTATATATGTATGTATATACAGCGCAGTAACTAGGCAGGTGCGACATCTACACAAGCACAGGGCCCAGATATCTGAGTGAGGGGCCCTGAAATAAATTTTTCTTATTTTTTCTTTTAGATGATAACCTCGTAAAACTATAAAAGTAAATAATTATATATAGAGACAAATAAAAAATAGTGGTGTCAATATAAAATCATACCACCTAAAGTGGTAATAAAGTTATTTTGCTATTAATCACTATACTAAATAAACGCAATAATAGAAAACTGCAATTTTAGCTCACGCGTAACTACAAAAAAAATGCAGTTTAAGCGATAAACACAATTTGAACTATACCGACGAAAAAATGTTGTCAAGGTTGTCATGAAAGGACAATGCAATGAAATCGTTAAGTTTACATTTATTCGATGTAAAAACAGCATTGGAATCGATTGCAAATGGTTCAACTGCATCAAATCCAAAAATAATATCAAATGCAAAAAGGTTGCTCTTAATTGATTAAAAATCTACCTCCTTCTGTATGGAATAAAATTTTACAATGCACTGAGCGAATAAATAAAGCATTACAACGAAAAGATGTATCGATAGACCATGCAACAAAATTAATTGATGGACTACGTTGTACTTTACAGGGACTACAAGAAACAGGTTTCGAACAAGTTTTTGGAAAATCAAATAATTTGGCTAAAAAAATTTGGATTTCGCAATTAACGAAGGATAATAGTTAAAAAAAACGGAAATTGATGGGGCACCGGATGAAGTAAGTATAGGATAATGTCCGAAAGCTTGTTTAAAATGCAAATGTACAATGTTTTTGACAAGCTGTTGTCTCAATTAGATTGGCATTATGAACAACTGAAATATTTGTAAAGATTTTAGTTTCCTATATGGTTCATCTTTAGAAAAACACAGCGTTGTAGATTTAAGCGGCTGCTGATCTTACATTAAGTACAGCAAAAATTTAAATATTTACGAGCTGGCATGTGAAATTCAAAGTTTTAAATTTGAAGCATCGATATTAGTAGACAATTTAAAAACTGCAACACCACTTGAAATTTTACAAAGTCTACGTGACTTTGGATTTATAGAATCTTATCCAAATATTAATATTGCTCTGCGACTATTTCTTACCCTTTCAGTATCAGTTGCTTCATGTGAGAGAAGCTTTAGCAAATTAAAATTTATAACAAATTATTAAAGATCAACTATCGGACAAGATAGGTTATCCAATGTTGCCTTAATATCTATTGAATACAATATAATTAAAGATATATCTTTTGATGACATAATTAATGAATTTGCTGAAATGAAGGCCAGCAAAATTCAATCAAATAAATATAATTAAAATTTCTTATATAATGTGTGATGATATTTTTTTCCATAATAAATGTTTTTTAAAAAAGCTATCTTACACATTTTTATATCATAACATTACTATAACTTACTTTTTCTTAAAAAAATATATAGGGGCTCTAAAAAAAATATTGCACAGGACACTGGAAAAGCTAGTTACTGTGCTGTGTATGTATATATATTATATTATATATATAGGAAATTAAGTATTATATGGATTTGATGACT
This sequence comes from Argyra leucocephala, assembly GCA_963942445.1. Lineage (NCBI taxonomy): Eukaryota > Metazoa > Arthropoda > Insecta > Diptera > Dolichopodidae > Argyra > Argyra leucocephala. The sequence continues at coordinate 134,629,212 of OZ012678.1, forward strand.
TGAAGTGGCATATTATATGATAATCTTAAGCAAGTAACGAAACATACACATATGTCATTGAAAAACAATAAAATATTGATAAAAAATAAAATAAAAATTTAAAAAATTTATTTTGTAAGTTCATATACTTCTATAACATAAACTTTTTTACGGGTCTATAATTGGACTATTATATAAAATTCGTATCATAAGTATATTGAGTAAACAATCAGAATCAACACTAAACAAAATAATTTTTAAAAAAATTAAATAAATTTAATTTAAACATTATATAATTTATAATTTATAAGATTATAATAAAATTTTTAATATAAACTTTTATCAAAATAAAATTAGTCCCCTAAAAAGTAGAAAATAAAATGGATTGTTAATCCTGAGATTCTACAAATTATAAGATAAATTAAACTTGTTGGAATATTGTTGATGGAAATTCGGAAAATTTTTTAAGCTTAAAAAATCATGATCGTTAAAAAAACCATGCTGAACTTTTGAGGTTCTGTATTTTGGTCTCATTTTTTTTTTCTTTATTAATTCATATATTTCTTATTTATAATACTTTATAATACATTACTGTTATACATTAATGTTTAAACTTATAACTATAAGAATAATTCACAATTTTTTTTTCTTATTTATAGAGGTAATTTATATAATTTCAGATTGATATGAAAATTCGGTGACCTAAGCTTTCGCTGTCTGGTCTTATTGTTATGAATCTCACAGCATAATATCATACTTGTAAAATTCTTATATGTTTACAAAAAATAATGTTAAGTTAATGAGTAAGAAAAAGAAAAATTAAACAAAAAAATTTAAAAATAAATAAAATACAGAGTGATCAAAGAAATGAATGCATATTCTTAAAATCTCCAATATTTATGATAGATTAAGGTGCCTATTATGTATTTCGATCGAAATTAATCGAATCGCTCATCGTTATCGTTAGAGTTGTTCGATTGTAATCGTTAGTGTCATTTTATGTATTTCGATGAAAATTTGATCGAAAGAGTTGTAAAATGCTGCCATTTTAAAATTCAAATCTACGATGAAAATGACATATGTTTGATTCTTTAACTGTCAAATTCAAATTATTATACGAAAAAAAAAAACAAAATAATAGTGTTATATTTGAAATTTTTAACCCTTTCGTACGAAATGGGAACATATGGCATGGAAAAAATTTTTTTGCTATTTTTTGGGTTATTTAGGCTTTAAATAGCACAAAAATGTATTTTTTTTTTGGAATTTTGTTTTTTTTTTTAACGGTAATACAAAGTGCACATTATAATGTACAATTTTCTTCAAAGGCTGTACTTCACCTTCAATTTTTCTGTATTACTTGAAAAAATGCACTCTTCATTTTTTTTCATCTAATTTCTAATTATATTCTTTTTTGATTTCTTTTACTATAACAAATAAAATATTATAAATATAATATTTATAAAGCATAAAAGCATAAAACATAAAATTATTAAAATATAAATTGAAATAAACCTGCAAATTGCGATGACATTTTCTAAAACAATCGTTGTTTTTTGTTGTACATAAATGTATAATACATTTGTCATGCATCATGGATGTGCTCTACCCTTACAAATTGGCTTTTTTTTTATGTTCTTGACAGTAACTTAGATAGATCACCTTTTCGTGCTTAATTAAGTATACTACAATAATCTACAATATTTCGAGCATTTATTTATCAAATTACTGGTTAACCCATTAAATGTGGAAAACTACTGCTATTGTCAGGAACTAAGCCTTCTTAAATAGAATAGCTCCATTTTATTTAATTTGTTACCAGATTATACTCTCAATTATTTTTTGTCATTTATTTTATAACAATGACAAAGGGACCAGGTTGAAAAATCTATAAAGCTTTTGTTTTTTTTGCTTCATCGGAAATCGAACCTAAGACTTTTGGGTTGAAAGGCAGGCACTCTACCTACTGCGTCGCCCAGCGTAGTTTTGCATCTAGTCTGCCATTGTAAAATTCAAATCTACGATGAAAATGACATATGTTTGATTCTTTAACTGTCAAATTCAAATTATTATACGAAAAAAAAAACAAAATAATAGTGTTATATTTGAAATTTTTAAGTTGAAAATAAATTGAAAGTATTTAAATAAAATATAATAACAAAATTATAAGTTTTTATAAATAAAATGATTTGAGCAGAGTTAAATTTTTCAATTTCTGATAGTGCTGAAAAACGCTATCAAATTGCAGAATTAAAAAATAAGCGAACATATATTCGGGATTATTCTAATCCACTAGATTTGGAAGATTATACGTATGTTATTTAAACATAAATTTGATGAATTATTATCTACATTATCAAAACTATTAAATTAGGGCAAAAATTGAAATAGCCAATAAGTAACACATCGATTCCAAATATAATTAAATTCGTTAGTGTATTAAAATTCTGTGCGGTTTGTACCAAGCAAATGATTTTCAACGTAGGAAATGATTTTCATGTCGGACTGGCACAGCTAATTTTTTTTTGTTCTTAAAGAAGTTTTATATGTATTTGCAGTTTATAATTATGTGCAAAATGGATCAAATTCCTTTACCCACTAGCAGAAAAAAGTCAGGCAAACAATATTTTTATGATTAAAGCAGAATTACTGAAATAATTGGAGCAGTAGATGGAAAGCAAATTAAATCACCGAAGCAAAACGTACAACATTTATGTTATAGTAGAAAGGGATTTTTTTAGCATTAATGCAATTCTGATAAGTTTATACTTTATTGAAATTTCAGTGTACATTATTATAACAGTTTTTGTTTTTAAATATGTGATCATAATCAGGTAATTGGCTTTGTGAGTACAAGATATCCTGGTACCTTTATTGGAAAATTTATAATGGTTTCTCATTATTTACACTAACTTTTCATATTGCAGTTAATTGTAACTGACCTTTCATTCCTATTAAAATTTATTTTAATCAAAAATTATTATGAAGAATAAAGTAAAATACCTACTTTCATTTCAACTTTTAAATTTATTTTTATTTCAAAAAATATCATAAATATAAAACAAAACACCAAGTGCCCAATATAAATAAAATAATATGATGTCCAATATAAATAAAATATATTTGTACCTTTTTTATTTTATCCTTTCAATTCAAAATTGAAATAATTTGTACAAAATCTCTCTTTCGATGTCTCTTTCGTGGTAAAATTTTACATCGATAAACTTTATCGATTTCGTCGACAATTTCTGAACGATATCGAAATACATAATGGCACATTTTGCATTTTGACATTTCATTCGCTCAAATCGTAATCGTTATCGAAATACATAATAGACACCTAAGTACCTAATTCTTTAATTTTATTTTTGAAGATACAAATATTTTCAATATTTTGGATTTCATTTGGTAACTCATTATAGATTTTAAGACAGTTAGGTATATATACGCAATTATTTCTTTGCTTTTCTGTTTTAAAGAATGTTAAATAAAAATTAGTTTTGTTGCGTGTATTTTCTACTTTTTAGGGGGTAATTTTATTTCAATAAAAGTATATATTAAAAATTTTATTTTATATACTTTTTAGTTTTAATTTTCTATTTATTTTTTATTATTATCGTTCAGTTAATCAGTTCTAATCATAAACAAGATCGTATATGTACCTACATACATTCATAATAATATCAATAAATTAAAAAATTAATTAATGTGCATTGAAATTTGATCTTCTATTCTACTGATTCATTTAAGTGGCCGACTTAAAAAAAAAATTGAATTGAAGCAGCGACCTATAATGTTGTAATTTTTGTATCTGGAAACAAACTTTAAGATACTTTAGTTAGATTGCTTAAATTTGTAATGTTTTTTTATTTGAAAATCATTGCAAAATTTTTAATCTATATAGAATTCTTGCAACATTGAGAAAAATGAGACAATTAACTAAACACAATCTATAATTTAATCCGATTTTTATATTCCCTTGAACTTGAACACATTTTTATATACAAATTCGTATAAAAAATGTTGCCTATTTTTTATTTTTCTATATAACAACTCTTATCAACATTTGATTTGTTTTTGTTCGTAGGTGGGAAAAAAATATTTAAAAATCTAAATAAATAATTCCTAATATATGCTTGTGAGTTAATATAAAAGTGAAAAAGTATATAAAAATATAACAACTCAGACGAAAAAAATTATATAAATTTTTTTTTTAGAAAAATGCAAATTTAACAAATGCAACAAAATACATCCTACCATGACTTTCAATTAGGTTAAGGTCTAAGATCCCCTTCTGATCATTATTTTTCTATTTGGATAAATGGAATCAATATATGAAATATGATATTTATTTTTTCTTATATCAATCAATCCAAGTCCTACTGGATAATTATTCAAAAAATCCTATTGACTATACCTATATGGACAAAGATAAATTTACCGCATTTCTAACATATCAAGATGATAAGAGAAAAAATATTAGTTTAGGCCCTGATTGCGATGTTCAGTTTTCAGTCGACAGACAGCCGAGAAATTTGGTCCAGTTGAGATTTTATTTGCTATTGTGAAATGGTTCTAGAAAAATTTTGTTATATTGTGAATACTGAGAAAATTGATTTTTTCTTTTGACTTTTTGACTTTAAATTTGTACCTAGTTTGTTTTAAAGTTTTTGAGAAAAGAAATAATTATTAAAATAAAGTGTTTTATTAACTAAATAAAAATGTGTCATAGTCATAGATCTATTTTTGTTTTTTTTGTATAATAGGTACATTGTACATATATACATATGTAATCTATTTATTCTCCAATAATTCAACTTATCGCTTTAATAGAATTTTATTGCTGTAAGTTTTCGTCATTTTATTAAAAAAAAATATGTAGATTTTTACAATTTTAATAAAGCCGATTAACAATCTTAATAAAAGCAAATAATTTAAATAAAACAAAACAAACAATTTAACAAAAATGTTTCTTTAACGCAATATATTTTGTAACACTAACATTTACAACTGAAAAAAAAACTGCTTTAAAATGTCAGAAAAACTGAATCTTACTGACATTCACAATACGAATTTATGTCAGTATTCACAATTTATCAGTTACCAATATTTGCTGACAAGTGATAATCATAATACCGATTATGAATATCTGCAGACACGTTTCAGCGATAATTTACTGAAAACTGACACTTCACAATAAGGGCCTTAGTTTCAAATTGTATACTTATTTTATAAAAATATAAAGTACCTAGGTAGGTACGACGTTTTCGCAAAAAAAGCTTCTTTTTGACATGTTTACATCAATTTTCTTTTTTAACAAAAGTTTTACTTTAGTTATGAAGGGTCAAATCAATGGACTAGACCTTGCAACATTTTTAGATTTTTAAAATTTGAAAAAATAAGATTTATTAAATACAGTTAAGAGAGAAAAAAAAATAATAAAAAAAAATTTACTGCATAAAGTGAAACAAGTAATGTTTGATGACTTGATGAGTATATATATATAATTATTTCTCGATTGAATTGTAAATCAACTATAATTAAATATACATATTATATACCTATACCTATTTGAAATTATCATCGAACGCGAATTGAAAAATATAGAAAAATGTTAGCAGGATATTAAACGGAGTATGCCCCTATAAAATTATAACTAATCAGATGTGTGATGGACAGCAGTCCCATCATGATTAAACACATCAATTTTAAAATATTTCCTTCATGATGTTGACCTTATTGTTCAAGTTATTTGTCAAAGGCCACAACCATTTGATTTAAAAAATGAATATAAACTTCATAAAAACAATTAAATAAAAGTTGAATTTTATGTAAAAAAAGCTCATGATTTCGATTCAAGATTATTTTTTATATAGGCATTAAAACTTTATCCAAGTATTGGATTGAAATTCAAAAATTTCAATTGAATATGAAATATTGCTGTAGTTGAATTTTTTTAATATCTATCTAGCTTATTTTAAATTTTATTATTTTTCTGTACTTACCTACTTACTTGTTTAATTAGGTGGCCAACAGATAACGTGGTTTCTGAGTCTGCTTCGTCAACGTACTTCATTCCTTTTGATTTCTGTCGGTCTAAACTGATTTTTTCGAATTGAAGTTAGGTACAACATTAGTTCAGGTCTACCGATTAGTCCTTATTTTCGAATACCTAAATTTTCTTTACATCTTTCTAATTTGACTTAATGGTTCTAGCATTTTCTTACCATATAGGTACCTACATTATAGCTATTTATTAAATTTGTTCATGCACCTATTACTGAATTTAATAATAAAGGATAATAATATATAAATAAGCCTGGCCTAATTATAAATTACGCATTTGAATTAAAACTTTTAATACCTATAAAATTTGGAAAAATTATTCAACCTTAGTTCATCAATCATTAAAAAAAAATGTTATTCTTACATCATCATTATTTCTTTTATTTATCATCATTTTGTTGATTTTGTTCCTCCATTTTTTACATAGGTACTTTTTTATTATAGGTATTTTATTTTTATTTTTTTAATTTAATTAGATTTTTTCAAATAATTTTACCTTAAAAATTAATCTAAATTTTAAATGCAAGTCATAAAATAGTTTATTATAAGTAATAAAATAACAAAACAATAAAAATGGAAGTATGTTGGTACGTACCTACAAAAATCGAAATAGTTGGGTCGAACAAAAATGTCTTATATCAATTACACCAAAAATAAAAACAAATCTATAATAATAATAATAAAATATAAATAATGACAAAAAATAAATAGAAACAAAAGAGTTAAAATGGTGATTTCCTATATTTTAAAACGAACACAAATCCACATTAAAAATATAAATTATTACACATGTGCATTCATTATAAAAACGGAACAAAATTATATCTAAATATACCTAGGTATATATATATAATATATTCAAGTTAAATTCATATCTATATATATATATATATATATATTTAATAAACCTACACAATGATAGTAAAATCGTGCGCACTCTTTCTCAAGAGTAAAAATCATTGATTTTCATATTTAAAAATTAACTGCATATACACTTATAAATATCAGAATGAATAAAATATACTATTCTACATCAGAAACAAAATACACCCATTATATTATACACTAAAAATACACCAATTTCAATTCATTTCACAGCATATATGGCTTAAATAAATAACCATTGTGGGCGGAGCTGACTAATTTTTTTTTTAACTTAAACTTGTATAACTGCATTGAAACGTTTAAAATGAGTTTGAATTTCAATGCTTGTGTGGAGATAGATATATAGATCCTATTTAGGTACTGAATTTTTGTAATAGATTTTTCAATCAGTTTGTAGTAGATTCAGTAGTGTTAGGTTGTAGTTGTATTAGTGAACAATAGAAAAAATAATTTGTTTTTAGTAAGAGGGTGATTTTAGAAGGACTAAATAAAAAATATACAAAATGTGTATTTGATTAAGACAATATAATATTTTCTAAGAATGAAAAGGGTTGAAAATTCAACGGAATATATATATATGTTTATACATTTCTATTCCTGTTATGTATAATATGTTTATGTACATAAATTTATTTTTGTACAAGGTAAGTTTTAAAGTTTTTTTATGAACACAAATAACTTTTGTATTTTTGGTTTTGATTTTAAATTGTAATTAGGTAATAAAAAAAAATGAATATATTTTATTGAATATTATGGTAAAGTTTTAGCAAAAAAATTTTAAATACTGAAAACTCAGTCTCTGATGATGATTTAACAGCCAAAATCAATCAAAATAATTAATATTAAACTTATAGTGAAACATGTCTAGAATTTTAATTTTAATATTTAATAAAATTATATAATAAATATTATTTAATAATCTCATTGCTATGGTTTAACATTCTTGATGATAATATATAAACTTGTAGCTATAATAAATTTCATAAATAAATCGATCTTTAAACGTCCATCATATCTGATCTACGTAATTGGACGAATAGTCACCATTATTAGGAGCTTGCATCAAAACAAACCCTACATTTATAAACTCTATTCAATTCTATATAGTCTAATACATATATATATATATATATATATATTTACTTTGGATCGTGTACATATAGGGATATCACCCTATTTTGCTGAAAACGTCACCCTGTATCTGGAACGTATAATAAATAACACAAAGTCATCGAGTGTGGTGATGTATATAGAGAAAGCTTTATTTTTCACTGTTAGTGGTGTGTTAAAATGGTTGTTTTAATTGTGATTTAAACTTTACTTTTTTCAGTATTGATAGGTACATTCTATATAATATAATTGAATATTTTACCATTAACAGTATATGCTAAAAACGTTGTCTACAGTCTATATATAAAATAATTTTCAAAAACAAAAAATAGTAAGTATTAATTTCTTATTCTACATTCGTCAAAAAAAAAAAAAATCTCTGTAAATATTACACAAAAGTTGAAATTATCATTAAAATAAAATACCATACCTATACCTACCTACCTATAATAGCATTTGTGATATTTCGGTGTAGAACCTAATTTTAAATATTAATTAAGTATAAAAAAATTTTGATTTGCACAGATAAAGTTAATTTTATTATGAAAATAAAAATTAAATAAAAATTAAAACATTTGAAACGCAAATTTTAATTTTATGTAAATATATAGGTACCTACTGATGCTTTTATTTATTCTTAAATATTTTTTATTGATAGGTACATCGAAATGTATATGTAAAATATTATCGTTTCCTCTTGCTATTTAAAATATTTTCAATATATGGTGAATATGTGTTTTGCATTACACAGTCAAACTGCTTCCTGATTTATTACAATATTTATAATACATAATGATGGTTTTAATTTTGGGTCTAATATAATTCAAAATTATTTTTCTCTATACTGCAGTTAAATATAGATAATTCTTCATTTTCTTCTTTTCATCACAATTCAATTCCCAAATCCAAAAATAAAATTAGTTAGTTAAAAGCACCGATGAAGGAAGTGTATTACTTCCGAAATATCGATATTTGCAATCAAATATTAAAAATTATTAATGAACCATGAACGGAACAACCTGATTAAATTTAGTTTAACCCTTAAACGCATACTGTAGCAGATCTGAATCATACCTTTTTTTTTAGCTTTGGAGTCTTTCCAAAGGTCCAAATTGATATTTTATATACGTTTTGAGTTTCAGGGAGTCGAAATCTATCCAAACAAAATTTCCAACGGAAAAGGAAAACTCATGCAAATACCTATAAGGATTAACTATATAACTTTGGCGTTTACCAATACAGATTCTGTAAAATGCTTGTTAGATTTTGTGGTAGAATATATTAGAAAAAAAAATTGGCCCTGTTATAACTTTCACTAAAATGTGAATGAAACCAAAATGAGTTCAGTATCATGACTTATCATAAATATCATTTATGGATGAACTTTTGATTTATTAAAAATTATGAATGAACCTGTCATTTTAGTTCTGAAAGTTTCTGTTTTTTATTTTAAAATTTGAAAGATGTAAGTAAATTAAATAAATATGATTTAATAAAAAATTGTTTGTTATAATTTATAAATGTATGTTTAGGAGAAAAATTAGCAATATAGAAATCACATGGACAAATTTGTGAATCTACTGGTTACTACTTCCAATAAAATAAAAGTCTACATTCATTTTTTAATTTTTATTTTAAATAATTAAAACTTATTTTTTACTTTTAACACTTATTTATCGGTTTTAATTTAAAAAAAATTCACTATAACAATGCACTGAAACACAATACAACGCTTTCACAATACAAAAATAAATGAATTAAAAACCGAAGTATCATTAATTGTTTTTAGATGATAACACCGAAAAAATTTCGATATAAAATTCAATACACAATGGCAACTTTTTTTTTAATGATAACACCGAAAGTGATATATTTATAAAATATTTAATTGATATTCCTAAACAAATGAATGATAAACACAATGCTAACAGGCTAACAATAAATCTTTTATACAACATGTTCTGCTCTTTACTAATCGAACTTTTGAATTTGATATAAGGATAAGTTACTTTTTTTTTTTTTCTTTTTTAGTTTTTTATTTATTTTTATAACAGTTAAAAACTTAATACTAAGATGGGAATTTTGGGAAGGAATCTTAGGAAAAGGGAAAAATAGGAAGTAAAAGTATGTCCAGTGTACAATTTAAGTACTTGTATAGGTACTATATTTTCAATACACAGGACTTGTAATATATTTTCAAAGTACTTTTAACCACCAGTAATTGTTTTTGTTGATGTGCTGTCTGGAGTCTTTATTTGATATATATGTATTAAATGTTAAGTCAGTAATATTAATTAGGCTGAGATCTTGATTGATCTTGGTTCTTGTTTGTGGCTCTTTTGTTGAAATGGTATAGAATCGACACATTATATTCTCATTTTGTATATATTTGTATTTATCTAAATATAGAAAACCTTCCGGTGGAATGTAACCTGAATTAAGTATTTGTGATATATATGTTTCTTCTGGATAGATTAAGTGACAAATAAGGCTATTTCGGTAACATTTTGTGCTCTAAGCAAATGTTTTCTGATTAATGAAATTATAAAATTATCAATTCTTATGATGTTCGCTTTATTATAAATATATTTATTAAACAAATAATGTTTATATTCACTATTTTCTTTACGGTATTCTCCTAGGCAATCCTTGATACATTTCATTTCGAATACTCTTATTTTTTCCATTGACGAGGCACTCTATATTAGTGAACAAAGGGAACAGTTATTTATTTCGACAAAAATGATGCATATATAAATATCATATTTCAACGAATAAAAATTATAATAGTTATGTTAATTACGTAAGTTTAAGTTGTGGAATTATTGTCGAGGAACTTCTAATTTTTGTGTGAAATTTAAAAAAAAACTATGGACCAAAATAATAACTGCCAAAAATAAGAGTTACCTATATTAAGTTTATTTATGATATAATTTTAAAGAAAAATTATTATTTTTCCATTAAGACCATTTTTCAGAAATTTGGCATAAGCTGTTTGAGATATATCGAGAGAAATGTGCCTATAAAAAAACTCTAAGAAAACAAAACGAAAAACAAATTATTCGGGTGAAATACAAATTGTTAATCACTTAAAATTAAATGGAACTAAATTGTTATGTGAAGGGCTGAAGACGTAGTTATACTGTATAGATAAATAATGTTTTCTATTATTTAAATTAGTTGATGAGCATAAAATATTCATATCCCAAGCAGAATTGGAATTCCACCACCGTTTAAGTTATCATCATTGATGGGCTGATACTCTTATATGCATTGTATTTAACATAATGTTAATGTAAGATTTGAAATAAAATTTCAGTATTTATGATTGGCACAAATTTACAAATTTCAACAGAGATTTCCTCCCTATTCAGTCCTTATCTTACTATTTCATCTAAAGCAGTATCTATGAAAATTCAAACATACAAATTTGTTCAGCGATAGTTGTTTCAGAAAGAAACCTTGGACAAGTTATTTATAACCATTTATACTTACTATACTTAAACGTTTAAACCTATATAAGACAGTACAAAGTACCACTGTTTGCGACAATGCTGAATTGACAATCAAACAATTAATTTTTGTTTCAATCACCAATTAACTGGTCAAATAGACATAATATTTATTTATTTATTTATGCTTAATATGTACAAACATATTTCAATATACATAAGTGTACAAAAAAAAAAAACAAACAAAATATAAATTTAAATTTAATCTTATTCTAAATCTTAATATTAAAGTTGACAATTATACAATTTTGTAATTTATTACCAAAAAATGTTAGAAAATTATAAATTTATACTAACTCTAAGATATATGCAAGTGTATAGCTTTTTTTTTAGTTGGGCTGTGTTTAATATAAATCAATGTAATGTAATGTGGTATTTTTGTTTATTTATTAACATAAACATTCTATTCTATTAACAGGTTCATATTTACCATATGATGTGGTACAATGAAATATTGGACGAAAAATATTTTCCGATCTAAAGCGGTTTCTGGCGGATAATATGTAAGTGAATCATATCTCTAACATAATGAGAATCAATTTCATTATTTAAAACTTTAATAATAAATATAATATCAGCAACCTCCTTTCTGGATTCTAATGATTTAAGATTCAATAACTTTAACCGGTTCCTATAACGTGGCAGAATAACTAGTAAAAAATTACAACCTGGTGTAAATTAAATATTGACCAGTGTTACTTACGCAGCGCGAATCTCAAAATTTTTTTTCTGTAGCTTCAGTTCTTTGGATATGATTAAGGTAATTAGGCGACCACACTTGACTGGCATATTCAAGATTTGGTCGAACAAGAGACGTAAAAAGTGATTTAAGGACTTATGGATCGTTGAATTCTTTAGAAAATCTTTTGACGAAGCATGAAGTTAGATTAATTTGTTATAACATTTAAATGTTTTTTGAAACACAATTTATTGTCAAAGAGAACACCAAGCTTTTGACAGTATGAGACTCGTTCAAAAGTGTAATATGCATGCATACTTTTGATGACGTGTCACTGATATTACCGAACTTAAATTTTTAATTTGTGAATTTAAATTATATTTATTTATTTATATATATAAATTATTGTATATAAGACGATAAGTCTTTTTACTATCTATACAATTACAATATTCAATTGTTTTTTTTTTTTAAATTAAATTTTTAATAAAGATATGTAATAAAAATCACAAACAGTAGATTTTAGTTACATATTCTCATGTTTTTTGCCGTTTTTAAAAACACACTAACTTCACTAACACAAAACAAAAACGATCAACAACAACTACAATCATCAAAGATTTTTCTCATTTCTGCTTTATGCTTAAATTTGACTGCATTTTAAATAACGGAAAGTATAACGATAGTCAATTGTCGTCAACTGATGCATATAACCGAAAGCGTGATGACAGCTGATGACAGTTGCAGCGCAGACAACATAACCGAAAGCAGGGTAAATTAGACCCCCTCACCGCACCGTCATACAATTTTTTGTTCATCCATTAAATTTCTTCTATCATATTTCGACGAAGTTCTACTAATCAAGAATTAACATCCCACATCCTATGTATATAATAATATATAAACAGCCTTTTATAATTTAAAATATACAGCCATTACCTATCCTTAAGAATAGATTTTTCGAAGTTCTATGTCCAGTTGGCAGTTACTAATAATCAAAAAAAAATTAATAAAATGGAAAATAGATTTTTGAGGATATACGGGCACTTATGTAGGTACATATATATATATGTATATTTAACAGTCAAATATTTAATAAATATTTTTCTGGCTCATTAATTCAATATGCAAGATAATTAAAACAAATTTATAAAATAAAAAAAAATTATTTCTATTTATTACAATTTATATTCATAGTTAAAATATTTTTCTATATTGGGGTATAGTGTAAAGAAAAAAAATATATAATTTCATCAAAATATTTAATTAATTTATTTTTTTTTTTTTTAATCTTTGAAAAATGAAACATGTTATACCACATCACATCATTCTAAAGGCATATTATTATATATCATATAATATTTTACAATTACACATATACATTATTTTATTTTAAACAAAATATTACCTCTTATAAGAAAATCATTGCTTCCAGAAAAAATATTTCAAGTTACTCTCTATATACAGTTGAAAAGAATCTCATGAAATACTTTAAATATTATCCAAGTTATGATAATCCAATACTAAGAATTGAGTATGTACGTAACATTATATACATATTCGTATATCCCATTCCAATCAACCAACCAACTAAACTAACTAACTAACCAACCAACCAACCAATCTACCATTTTTTTATATGTAAGTGAACCCGCGCTTTTTCTTTGTATTTCATATTTTATTCTGTTTGTAAAGTATATCAGCATCAATAGCATGCAATAGCGGTAACATAATATAATATGAGTATAGGTACTTTGCTTTTTAACTTATTTTTATAATTCATATATAAATACTTGGACCTATTCCATATATATATATATATATTTACATACATTTATATGTGTTTATTAAAATATATTATTATGCTTTATGTGATGATCATGATGATGAATTGTGTTAAAAAACTGTAGTATAGTACAATTAAAATCAATTTTAGTTTGTACTGTCTTATATAGGTAATAAGTTGATAAAGATAAGAGTTATAAATAATATGTCCAAGATTTGATTTTATTGAACAACCATCTCTGAACAAATTTATATGTTTGAATTTTCATAGGTGAGTACTTGGCTTGAGTAGGTACAAGAATTGGATAGGAAGGAAATCTCTTTTGAAATTACTCTTGTGTTATTGTACAGTATAACTAGTAAATACGCCTACGTCATAATAATGACATAATAGTGATAAGTAAATTATAATTTCAAAAAATAATTGACAAAAAAAAAAAATATTTACAACATTCATGCCCTGATTGGGATTTGAATTTGATCTGAAACAGATTACACAGCCAACCATCTTACTTACAACTATATAAATTGGTAAAGATAATGAGATACCAGTTGATTATACAATATAGAAGATACCATTATTTTTTAAAGATATTTTAATATGATATGCCATCGCAGTATATACTGCAACTATATAAATTAAAAAAATTTATTAATAAGCTTAAGAAGACACGACAATTTTTTAACAATAAAATATAGGTACCTAACGTGGTATTAAAATTTTTTTGCAAAAAAAATGACTTAGTGGGTGTTCACATCAAGACGACAATATTATTTAAAAGTACAATAGATCTGAAAATCTATTGAATGATCTTTTTTTTTTTTTTTATATTATAGCCAAAAATTAGGTTTTGAACCTTTTAGCACTTGCGTACCGTTGACCATTTGAAAAAGGAAAGGATAGTTAAAGGAAAGGAAAGAAAAAGGAAGAAGAAAAGTTTTGTGGGAAAGAGCGAACAATGTTGTTAATATTCGTCTTAAATCTCTGTAAATCATAAATAAAAAATCCTTCTCTCATTGGGAATGCTTCGATTGGGACGCGATTCCACAATCGAGATGTTTTTACTATAAAAGAATTTCCATAGCCGGACTTAAAATATCTCGGAATTTCCACTGTGAAAGGGTGTGCACTTGATGCCTCTCGTGTTATGCGACAGAATTGCTTGAGAGGAGGAAAAAGTGACTTTAGTTCCTCGGAACAAGTGCCAACACCAAGTAGATATCTATAAAATAGAGAAAGTGCTCCAACAATACGACGATGACCAAGTGGTATAAGGAATGAGGTCACGTTTATGTCGCCTATAAGACGAATGGCGCGGTTTTGAACTTTGTCCAAAAAATTTAAAGCAGTTTTTGGTGCACCTGCCCATAAATGTGAGTTATACTCGAGCTTGGGTCGTATATATACTTTATATAGATTTTTAAGAGGTCTCGAGATGAAAAATAAGCTTTGCAGCGACTTAAAAAGCCCAAACATTTGGCGGCGCTTTTCGCAATATCGAAAATATGCTCATTCCAGTGCATATTTTGATTCACTCGCATTCCGAGAATGTTCAGATCTTTGAGTCGCTGGATACCTTCATTTTGAAGCCGGAGAATTGGTTCGAATGTTGTTAGCTTGTTACTAACAAGACAGCTTTGAGTTTTTGAAGTGTTAAACTCGACTCTGTTTGCTCTACCCCAGTCGACAATTTTGGCTTGGTCGTGATTGAGTGCATCAGCCATCATTGTTCTTTTGGAGTTGACTGCTGAAGCTGTAGCATTATTTGTTTTAAGAAAATCATATGATGCTACTAGAGTGTTGTCATCAGCAAAACTATGGGTTGGATTGAAAGTTAATTTGAGAAGGTCATTAATGAAAATGAGAAATAGGGTGGGTGAAAGGACGGAGCCTTGTGGAACACCAGCATTGATTTGAAGTTGGTCGGAAAAACTACCGTCAACTGAAACTATGATAGATCGATTTAAGAGAAAGCTTTCAATCCATTTAGAAAAGGTTGGACCGAGGCCTACAGCATTGCATTTTGCTATAAGAGCAGAATGCCAGACTCGATCAAAAGCCTTAGATATATCCAGAGCTACAACAGCAGCTTCACCAGATTGATGAAGACTGGTGTTAAGCTTTTCGCAGAGGCATGTCATGAGATCACCGGTGGAACGCTGAGCTCGAAAGCCGTATTGACTATCATGAATTATACCTCTACTATCAAGATATTTCTTCAACTTTTGATTGATTAAGATTTTCATCGTTTTGGAAATAATGGAAGTAATAGCTATGGGCCTATAGTTCGAAGGATTGCTTTTGTCATCTTTTTTAGGAATAGGATAAACTTAGGCAACTTTCCAATAGGACGGGTAAGCTCCTGTAGAAAAGGACAAATAGAATAAGTTGCGCAGAGTTTTAGAAATGGCGAAGGCAATGTGTCGCAGCACAATCGCAGGTATACCATCGGGACCGGTAGATTTTTTTATATCAAGATTCTTCAAGACTTTTACTACAGCTCTTGTTCTGAAGTATATCCTTCCAAGCGAAGAATTAACAACAGGGATTGTAGGCGGATTTTGGGCTGTATTAGGGAGTGTGGAATTGGCTGCAAATAATTCTACATAAAATATCACTTTTAAAAATACAAAAATTGTAAAATTATATATATATATATATGAGTCTATGAGAAGCATCACGCATATTATAAACGTAACAAAAACTTATAATAAGAGCTTATCTATATATGAGAAAAATCATGCAGAAATTATTATTTATCATCATCTTTCATAAATATGTGAGATTGTTTTTAAATGGAGTCAAGTATTTTTGTTTTTGTTTTTATATCTAATGGAATAGATTTCTATACTCATTGCAACCACATTTTGCGGCACCTTTGTAAGTATATGTATATTCTCGTATCCTATATATATATATATAATATATTATTATATCGATACTTATTTCAGAATATCTGTGTAGAACAAAAATTATCTATTGGTTCTTAACTTTAAGTCGATGATACTATAAAAATAAGTGTGGTGGCATTTAAATAAAAAAAAAAAAAAACAGAATTCTAAAATTGAATAAATATATTCTATGTACAGGATAAAATATGTAGTATCTATAGTTTTAAACTATAATTGCAATTTATATATTCAATATAGCTATGTGTGTGCTTAATGTATGGTGTTTGGTTTTAGTTTCATTCACGCATATACTGGTTACACACCTTTTTGAATTTTATTCTAAACTGCATTTTTTGATATGTTATAGGACATTCTTTTTTTGATAGGATATTTTTTTATATGCATTGTACATATAGGCTTACCGAATTTTATGTATACATATTGCATATAATGTGTGTTAAGTTTATTTCAAGTTATATTATAATTTCCAGCTATTAATTATTTTTTAATTTTTTTTTTATTTATTAATTAAGAATTAATTACCATTAAAAAAATATGTAATTTTTCCAGTACCTAAGGTTGTGTGCCATTAATATTATTTTAGTCAAATTTTTACTTCAGTTGTAAATTATAAATTCTTCTACTGTTGTTATGAATATAATTTTGTCTATATCTCTTATTATTAAGTTAAACAGTACAGTAAATGTGAAATTATAGGGGTCAATCGCACAAATCTATTGCGATAGACTTTTTTCTGCAAAAAGTAGAAATTTCAAAATTATTGAAATTTTCTTTTACCGTTAATTTATTCTAAATCTAAAAAACCAATTTTATTACTTTACAAAAAATTAATTTAATTTAATTTTTATTCATTCCAATTCCAAAATCCAAAATTTAACTTATGTACACTGAAATTAAGTAGGTATAGGTGCGCTTTTTAGACATTGTGATGTACCACAAGCATTTTCCTCGCATAAAAATCTACTCGTTGAACCATTTTGAACCTTTTACAAAGCGGTGGAGGTCTTTGATTGTAGTGCCTTCGAGGTTACCCACTGAATCCAGAAAGAAGGCTCCTAGATGGGTTTTCTTTTTTGATAAAGACCCAGGGTAGGTACAGAGTAGGTGTTGGTCAGTTTCACCCTCTTCTTTCTCTCTACACGTTTTGAAAAAATCTAAGCCTTCTGGCCAATTACACAATTGTCCATAATGATCTCTAAGCTCTACCATATAGTGCTGATGTCATATCTTTTCAATGACAGTAAGTTAAAAGAGGGCTTCAGGTTCAGAATAAGCCAGATTTGCTTGGTGATATTGTAGTCTGGTTTACCACCACCATATGATATTTGAAGCTTTGGTTGTTTCTTTACGAAGCAGTAGATTATAGGTATTAGTAGAAAGGAGCACTCTTTTCCGGAAAGATAGTCAAGATATAGTACCGTCTCTAGCAAGTTGATCTGCATTGCAGTTACCCGGAAGCTCATTGTGTCCTGGCACCCATCGTAATCATATGTTGAACTAATTCGTTAGTTCGTTGAGAGAACTGTGACAGGCCAACACGGTTTTTGAATTGATGGTTACCAATTTTAGTGCTTTAATTGCCGCCTAATACACAGATAAAAGTAATACTCTGGATCAGATATGTCTGAGGCTTCCTTTATGACCATCACCTCCGTCTGAAACTGGCATTACTAACGTAGATTAATTTAAAGCATTTAGATTATAATCTTATCAACAGCAATTTTTTAATTTCTTTACAATTATACATATACATACTAAATAAAGAAATGTATAAATAAACAAAATCTGTTTAATTTTCAATTAAATATGTTAGAAAGGTAAATTCTGTAGATGTATATACAACACATATGTTCATTTAGCAGCAGCTATATTGAACAAAATACTTTAGAAGAAAGACAGACAAGTTGATCTATATATACATTACTCTCAAAGTTCATCTATTAATATTATATTATACTATGAATAGATACTTGATATACACGATAATTTGACATGATCCAATAGAAAATCGACATATGAGGCAACACCAAATATCTCACCATACAGAAACACAAGCAGATCAAAAAGCTGTTGGAAAATTAGAGACAACCAGTGAAGGAGGTCGAAATTGACCCGGTTTTAGTACCATATCAATAGATGATGGTGATATGTTGATGTTGCTATTTAAATACATTTTTTTATAATTTTTCCCAAAGTTCTATATATAGAAATAATAAATCGTTCTCGATCGACAAAAATTTTTTATTTAAAATTTTTAAAAAAAACATAAATTATTTTTTCACCGGACATATTAAAAAGTAGCAACCATTGAAAAACCTAATTATTATTATCCATCTTAGGCATAGGCTCAATGTTTTTTAAACGTAAATTTTAATAACAGCCCAATCAACTGATAAGTAAATAAAAGCATGCTTTAACATGTTTGGAATCCAAAATTGGTCTGAAAAACTAACTAAATTTGGTTTACTAAGAATGAAGAAATCAAGAAGTGACAGAGATTTATAGGTAACATCGAAATGAGTAGAATTTAAAGAATTTGTCTTAACTGAAAATTAAAATTGTCAAAAAAAGAAGTAGTAGAAATTCTAGTAGTATTATTAAGCACGTTTAAGTTAAAATCAATCACCCATAATTGTTATATCATCATATTTCGAAGATAAATCGGAGATTGCATTACTATAAGACATTCTAAATCACCAGCCAAATGGCAGATAACGCCTAAAACCATCGAATTGTTACCAACAAATACTTGAACAAACAAAATTCTCAGGCGTTGACTCAATGATTTTAAATTTAATTTTTTTTTTAAATGTCCACCTCCAGTGCGACTGGTGCTATCGCTTCTAACTATATCATAGCCAGGAACAGTATAACCATTGCATTAGTATGATGTAATTTGAGTCATGTTTCCGAAATACCAACAACATCGAAAATAGAATCCTTGTTTTCATAAATGCAAACCTGCACTCATTCTGCATATTCTGAATTTATGAACACACTTGTCAGATTTTCTGAATGCTGTTCATATATATGCAGATTCAAAGTATACTGTGAGCGTCAACTAGTTCTTGTTTTGTTTGTTATTTTCAAAATGTCAGTATTAATGAACAGAAACTTTACAGAATTGTCATAAGTAAATGTAGAATATAGATATAGAGTTTGTGTTCATTATTGCAAAGAACGCAAACTAGTGGCAAACTTTGTGTCAGTTTGTAACATTTATGAATACATCCAAACTTCCAAAATAGATTTAATTTAACAAAATTTTCCAGGACGATTAAAAAAGAAGTATAAATTTTTAGTTGCCTTTTTATTGAATTTTAGAATGATGGTGTTTTTGTTAGTTCTAAAGTTACTATTTAAATGATTATCGGGAAAATCAATATAACTCGTATTTTTACTGAAGACCCCAGAAAGATTTACACCAGCAGTTTCTTCAATACCACTAATGACCAGATTATTATCATGAGACTTTCTCTCCAATTGAAGAAGACGTGTGAAGTAAGTTCTCGATAATCGCTTGTAAAAGATTCAAAGTTTGATAGCAGAGTATAGTATACGTTCCGTTTTGCTATCAATGATCTCTCTATACCAGATTCTTCAATTTTTGTTTTTATAAGGATTATTAAATATGACCTACCAAATTCAAAATATCAGTTGAATATTTATCATCTAAACGTTTTTCTATAATTGAGCGAACTTATCATTAAAATTTTTTTCGAGCTCCATAAATTTTACATCAATAGAATTTGTTAATTCTTTCTCAAAGATGTCAAAGAGTTCATGAGTTTATTTATTAAGTTAATAAAATTTATCATTGTTATTTAAGTTGTTATGAACATTATTTCTAGCAGCAGGTAAATTTTATGACTTTTTTAGATGAGGAGCTACTATTCGATCTGAGCTTGAATTTTGTGTCCATGATTAAGAAGTATTTTACAGTACCAAAAATAAATTAAATTTGCAAAGTAATAATGTATATTTGCAGTCTCGTAATATAGAAATCAGCAAACCAATCTCAAGGATAATTAGAATTAAGAACTCTCAAGAATAATTATGATAATCAATCGATTGATTTAATTTTTGTAAATGTTTTTCATAGTCATCCTTTTCTACATACCTATAGTTTCACCCATATAGCTTTCAATACTTTAAAATAGAAAATTTATTTATTTATTTAGAGGTCAGTCGCGAAAAGTCTATTGATATTCAATAGAATTGACTTTATAACAGTCTATCAATGTTGATTTCCCCTATAGAATAAGTATTCTTAAAGGGACAGGCTTAAAATTATTTTTTTTTTTACATCAAGTGCAAGCTTTTTAAATTTTTCTTTAAAACAAAATAAACATATATATATACATGCATATATACATATATATTATACATATAAACAAACAAAATGAAATATGGATATTTTTAAGTTAACGAAACCATTCTTATTTCCATTGTGCACAAAAATTAAATAATTTAATGTTTAAATGATTTCTTTTTTATGTCATTTTAATTTTTTTTTTTGCATTGAAACTTCAAACTTCAAAGATAATTTGAAAAGGATTTCATATTATAACATACCCACCTCATACTTCCGCTTTTTTGAATTGAACCCCTTTTCATTATGCATGAACAAATTTTTTTTTTCTATTTTGTTTATTATCCTTTTGAAGATTTTTTGCTCAATTTCAAATTATATACATATATATATATATATTTTTTTTTTAAATTTTAGAACATAGCAAAATGACAATCATTTGAATATTTTCTTTCAAACTCATTCTCAATTTAGAGAAACAAAAACTACTAACTTAAAATTTTACTAAATTTTAGAAAATTAAAAAAATTTACTGAAATATTTGCATAAGATAAAAGTTGAAGCGCATTTTACGATACAAGGGCAAAATTACTGGACGTGTGGGACCCTGCGTTATTTACAAACAATAAAAAACATAATAGCATAAAAAGCTAAGGGACCACGCCACCAGGTGGTGATTTCTATCAGGTACTGCAACCGATCCAGAGTTGATCCTTTCAAACGTGTTCTCTAATCTCTTTTAATTTTAGGGCATAACCTAAGGTTTTTTTTTGCTTATCTTTTCCAAATACTAATTAAGCTGTTTCTATACCATAAAAATTAAGTTCTATTCAAATAAATAAAAAAAAACCAATGACATTTTTTTTTTCACCAATGACATACAATTCCAATGCTATGTACATGCGCAGCTCATAATTTAAATTTTTGTTATTTACGATGCGGTTAAATTTTGTATTGAAGTTTCTTCATTTTTTACAATTCTAGAAAATGTCTATATTTATTTTTCGGAAATAGCATTAACCAGTGTCTGGATTGGATCTACTATCCAAATTTACAGGAGAATCACAATTATATATATATTATTCTGCATTTATCTGGATGTTTGTAAGTTCGACGGAACGCTCCAACACATATACAAGTTGCATATGTATACATGCTGTCTACCATGCTGAACCTTTGCAGGAAAAATTGATTGCATGAACTATATTTTTTTAATTTAATGTTAGTCTTCTTCGCAAATAATAAGGAAAAATAAAAAATAATAATAATAATATAAATAAAAAAAACAATTTTTTTGATTTATCATAAGAAGGACTAATAGAAATTTAATCAATAGTTTAATATGGTATAATAACCAAAAGGCAAACAGCATTTAACACAAAAAAAACATAATTCACTCAGAGGTTATTCTTATTACTTAAAATTATACACAATAATATACATTATACTACTTTATTGCTTATACCTTTTATTTTTGTCATTATTGTGTGCGTAACTCACTTCACTCAAAAAAAATTATTTTTGTTTTTTTTTATTATTTGCTGTATCTGTATTCTGTATGTTCTGCATGCTCCATTCCAAAAATATTATTTTATTTTCAGTGTTAAGTATTCACTGTTCACTTCACTGTTCAGGTTCACTGTTCAATCAATAGAACTTGATAGAAGTAGAGTAGGATAATAAACTCTACTTCTACGTCGGATAATAAAACATTGTTTTTTTTAAATTGAAAATTATTGATGAAAATGTTTTTGTATTTTTTGTAAATTTTACCAATTTAGATACAAAATTTTGAATATTTTTTTAAAAATAACACAATACCATTATAACAGTTTATTCATATAGCAAAATAAGATCCTTATACATTATACAAAAGACAAAATTTATATGAAAATAAGATCCCATTTTTAAATTTGCTCTCCCAGAGGCCACAATAACGCTAATACGGTATAATTTATACTAAATGGAACCCAACTAACGAATTATAACTAAATGGAAGTGAGTACGAGTATACCATACAAAAATACAAACATTTTATACAAATTTGTTGGTATGGTACTTCTTTTTCTGTTATATATAAAAAAAAAAAAGATTAGTGTTAGGCCAATATAGTTTTTTTAAATAGAAAATATAGTAAAATCTTTGTGTATGAATAAAATAAAAGGAATCAAAATCAATCTTAATAAAAATAACAATGTTTTTTCAATTTAAACTTTCTTTTACTTTATTACCGTATTCTATTATTACACAGAAAAGTATTGTTGTTAAATTATTTGAAAAAAAAACAATAATTATTCATGTTTCTGAAATATTGAAAATATAGCAGTAGTTTGTAATATATGAATATATGAAATTTTCAAAAAGTACTAACACTAGCAATCAAAATAATTTCCATTAAAAAGAGAGAAAATATATTGAACGAATATATTCATCTATTAATAATAACATGTGTATCAGCATATTTGAATTGTATAATATTATACATTATACTACTTATACCTGCTTATACCTTTAATTTTTGTCATTATTGTGTGCGTAACTCACTTCACTCAAAAAAAATTATTTTTTTAAGGAAGGGTGTGGTTTAGTAGGTAAGAGTCCTACATACAGTGTCAAGCTACGGGGCTCATTGTATCTTTCTGAAGATCCCCACCAGCCTACAAAAAATAAAAAAAATAAAAAAATTGGTAAAGTTTTGACTACAAAAAAAATATTTCTTTTATGTGTTTTAGAAAATTAAAAAGTGATATAAACATAAGAACTGTAATTTCGGAATAAAGAATCTAATGAAAGAAAAAAAGAAACTAGGATTTATTTTGCTTCCGTCATTTATGACGGGTTACAAAGCTAGTTTACATTAAAAAGATGTACAAGACGATATACTTCTCTTTTGGACGTTAAATTCACTTTCTTGATATAGTGAAAGCATTATCTGAGATAGTGATAACAAGTGAAAAACGTGAAGAAGCATTAAGAGTACAAAAAAAAATATTAGCCCACTTTTGAATTTTTTTTTTTTATATGCAGGCTTTTGCCTAAAATACTAAGTGAGGTAAATATAGATACCATCAAAATTACTGCAAACCAAAAATTTAGATCTTATGACCGCTTCAGCATCTCCTGCTAAAATTTAAAAAAAGTATAGAAATATGTTTGGTAGCAAAAGTTGAAGCAGTAGAAATAGCGACTACTTTGCACATTAGTGCAATATTTCGTCAGAAAAGAAGTAAAATTGTGAAAAGGCATTTTTGACTAATTATCCACAGATTACAGCTTTGACAATGGTGAGAAAAATTTTTCGTTTTTACAAAAATTTTGGACATCGTGATCAACCAACTCGAAAATAGATTTAAAGGTATGGAAGAAGTGACACAATTATTTTCTTGCATTCATCCAAATAAATTAATGCTAATGAAGGAAAGTGATTTTATAAATTCTGCAGAAACAATTTAGAAAAATTATAGTGAACGTTTATCAAAAGAGTTTCCGCAATTCCAATGGTTATGGTAAAGGCAATGCTGCCCGATTAAATATACAAAAATATCATCCATACGAATTCGTTAACCTTTTAATAGTAAAATTGTCAACTATTATAGGTGCAAGCATTCGATCAGGTGATAACAACATTATTATTATTTCTTACGTTACCTGTTACTGTTGCATCAGCTTATTTTTTCGCATGAATTCTGATTTTCTGTCCGAAATGTTATCATTTCCAAATGGAAGGAAAATTTCGCTTGAAAAGAAATTTTTTTATTTTGTTATTATTTTTCTATATATATATATATATATATATATGTGTGTTTTTTTTTTAATAATAAACTTAAAAAAATTACTAAAAAATATTGACCTAAACCGCTAGGTTTTTTTTTAATTTTCACCATTTATATGTAAAGCCAAAGTGGCGTAACCGACAAAAACTGACATATAGTCTAAATTAACCAAAAATGGACAGTTGATTGGATTGGATCAGAAAAAATTCGAAAAGTAATTGTTAGTGATAGAGGTAAGATTAAGTTAAGTAGAAGCCAAAGGTTAAACATAAAATATTTAGGTTCAAATGCACTTCCATTTCTTAAAATTACTATACTTTTGTTTTGTTAGTAACAGTGTCATTTTTATTTTACATTTCAACATTCTTTTTAATGCTTTCTATATAAAGAAATTAGAAATTTATCTGCAGAATTAATAGTATTTTTTTTTTCAGCGAAAATAGTTATCTTATTCCAAACAGTGCAAGAGATATTCTGCTAACAAGTTTTCTTTGAGAAAATGGTCGATATGCTATTTTTTTATACCTCGGCTCCTCATTAAATCCCTGAGCCTAAAATATGGTAGCACATTTTTTCAAATTTTCAAATTTTTTCTGTTACTTTTTAGAGTAACAGTCAGAATTACATTTTCGTGCATTAAAAGTACGGTACTGCTATTTTTGTACCACATAAAAAATTGAAGGGGTTAAAGAAAAAAGGTGTTAAGTGACATTTGCTTGAAAATCAATGTTTTTGCAGATTTGAAAGTGTTAAGTCATATAAAATTCCATTTTGCCTATATTAACGTTGTTTTTCATTTTGGTAGATGTATGAAAGTGTTAAGTGCAACAACATTATACTTTTCATAGTGTAAGAAGGTGTTAAAATCCCTTAGCACTAAATCGTAAATATTTCGCTAAATATACAGCAAAATGTTGGTGCATGAAAGTGCTAAGTACGCACTTAACACATCCATACAATTACTAAGAGTCACAAAAAAGTTAAAATATTTTTGGTTTGTGGAGCAAAAACAAAAAACTTTTCGAATAGTGTGCGTTAAAAAATTTTAACACCGCTAGAATTTTCTAGTTATCCTAAGTTTGTTTATTTTAAATTATGGGGAATTCCCAATTTATATTTCTAATTAGGATCGTAATTTATTTTGTGTCTTATTTTGGAATAATTTTCTAAAAAATCCTTATAAATATAGATTTTGCCTTCAATGGTTCCAAAATTTATAAACTATTTTATTTTGAACCCGAAAAATTATTATTTGGATTTTAAAATTGAAGCTATTGTGAGGTTTCAAAAGGATCCTAACTTTTAGTTTTAATTTTATACTGATATACAAAACTAAATAAACAATAATTAATATAAAAAAAAATATTAAATATAATTTTTCTGGCGATTTAAAAAATGTCACTTAATACCTTCTTCGCTTAACTCCTCCAATTCTCTAAATCTTTGATTGCTAGCAAAATGTTGGTTAAAATAAAAAATAACACTTCATACACCTGTGAGGCTATGTCTGATTTTCCGCACTCATATAAGGGGGGGGGGGGGGTTGCCACTATTATTTTTATTGTTTATGAACGATATCGACTTCGATGTTAAATCTTTGATCTTATCATTTACTGACGATACTAAGCTTTTTGCGGTTATTAAGTCGGATGAGGATTGTCATCTCCTGCAGCAGAATCTCAATAAATTCAAATCTTGATGTAACATTAATGGCCTTAGCATAAATATTAATAAGTGCAATTATATGTCATTTGTTTTTTAAAGCTAGATCAAAATGATAAATTTTTATTTGACAGAGTATCATATATTTTGTTTGAGATATGAGATGTAAATTCAAAAATGCATCAGCACCACGCATCACAAAATTTCATGATGACAAAAAACAAATTTCTCAAATTGCTATTCATTTAAATTTAATGAAATTGACTAGTTAGTTATTAAACTAATCTAATTCTAAAATTATAATTAGCAAATGCATCAGGAAATTTTATGATGCGTGATGCTGATGCATTTTTGAATTTATCTAAAAATTTCAAAGTTTTGTGTAGGTATTTTCAAATAAAATTTTTTGCAAAAAAAATGTATCTAAATCTGGGGCAGTCTGAGACATTCATCTCATGTGCGTGTTGTAAGTATGTGTCTTAAAACATTGTCTAAAATATACTTAGTAAAATCATAGGAAAAATCGTTTTAAAAGTTAAATTTAAAATTTACAATAAAACATTCAGAAAAGTGGAGCTTTTCAATAGTAATTCTGGTAATTCTCTAACTTTGCTTATTTTTATTTATTTATAAAAAAAAATTACCGTTTTTCGTTTTTGATTTAACTATCTTTTCTATTTTAACCGTTTTTATCCCTTTAAAAATTCTTTTATTTTTTTTTTAGTAAATATTTAAACGTTATTTAAAATAAAAATTAACAAAAAAATATATACCTATGCATATATAAATGTAAATGTACATACATAAATGTAACAATAAAGTAAGACAAACAAAATAATGACGAATCAGAAAATGAGAAAATCACTCAATTTCAACTTTGATCATTAAATTTTCATTTATTTTTAATTTTTTTTTTTTTTTATTTTTTTAAATAGTCATTTTTAGATTTCACTGTTTGTTACCTACAACTTGTTGAAAGAAATGAAAAAAGGCAAAATAAAAATGGAAGCTAACAAAAAAAAAGGGTAAAAAATGGCTTTTAACTCTACAAGTACTTTTTTTTTCTCTTATCTTTAATACCTTGTAATGTTTTGCATATATTTTTCAATCAAAACAAAAAAATAAAAAACAAAAATATTTTCCACAAAATTTTCATGACTTGCGGGTAAATATCATCATGATACTGGAAAAACAATTGAATTACTACATAGACAATGAATCTAAAGATAAAAGATGATAGAAAAAGAAAATATTTTTCTTATTAAATTCGTATGAATTGGAAAATATCTGTACATTAGATACAATATTTTGTTATTTTTATATAATATATATAATATACAAATATATATATTTATATACATAATACATATATATATTTATTTTTGTCAATATTATCTATTTTTATTTATGTACATATTATGTATGTACATAGTTGGTATACTTTTATAAAAGAATTGGAATTTCTTTTTAAGAGTTCTTGAGAAATACTTATCTTGTGATGACTTACAAAGAACAAAGTTAATAGAAGAAGCTTTGTAAAGAAGCATTTTTATTAATATCATTAGCTTAAAATAATTTCCAAAATTTTGAGTTATTTTTTTTTATTAGCTACGCATATTATTTTGTTGGTACCTATGTATATAAATTTAGATATATATAAATGCACAGGGTGTTATAGAATCAATTGGTAAGGAGCAATTAACGCATTTATGATTTACACGGTATATACAGACAGGTATCATATTTCAATTTACTAGCTATATTTATATATTATAATAATGTATAATATATTACTAGTAATGTTAAATTAAGATACCAAAGAAATGTAGTCTAAATGTAGTCTAAATCATTGAAATAACTGGCGAGGTATCACTCTATCAGTTTTCTTAAAATTAATGGCTAGAAAAATACTCGAAAGGATTAAAGCCAAAATAGAAACTACGCTCAAAATACACTACAAGGTTTTTGCAGTGGCCATTCGTGTGTAGATCACATCAACACATTACGAATAATCCTTGAACAATGCACTGAATTTAAACACCGTTATATCTCATGTTTGTACCTAAAAATAAAATCTTATATATCTCTGCGCACAAAAATAAGAATCTTCAATGCAATTGTAAAATCTTTTGTCTTGTACGCGTGCGAAATATGCAAAGTTTCAGTAAACTCTAAGCGTATATCAATAGAGGCCTTTGCTTACTTACTTACTTAGGTGGCCAACAGACCATGTAGGTCCTGGGCCTGACTCATCAACATCCTCCATTTTTGCCGGTCACGGGCGGATTCTCTCCAGTTGAAGATTCGAAATTGCTTTAAATCCGCCGATATTTCGTCTCTCCAACGAAGGTTTGGTCTGCCCCGACGTCTTGTACCTTCGGGTCTGGAATCGAAGATTCTCTTGGCTGGAGCATTTTCGTCCATCCGCTCTAGGTGTCCGAGCCACTGTAGTCTCTTGACTTTAATTTTTATGACTACGTCCACCTCATTGTACAGCTCATAGATTTCGGCATTATATCTTCTCCTCCAGACCCCATCGACGTTTTCAGGACCATATATCCGACGAAGAATTTTCTTCTCGAAGACACCAAGTGCATGTTCACTTGCCTTAGGCAGTGTCCATGATTCTGATCCATAAAGCAAAACCGGGAGTATGAGCGTTTTGTAGATTTGTACTTTGGTGTTTCGAGAGAGGAGCTTTGACCCGAGATGTTTTGACAAACCGAAGCAGCAACGGTTTGCAAGGGTTATTCTTCGCCGTACCTCCACATTGATGTCGTTTGTGGGATTAACACTGGTTCCAAGGTAGGTAAACTCCTGAACTACCTCGAAATTATATGTGCCGACAGTGATGTTTTGACCAATATGATGTTGAGAGGTCTTTTTATTTGTCGACAACATATATTTTGTCTTACCCTCATTTACTTTGAGACCCATTCGTTTCGCTTTTTCTTCAATCTGGGTAAAGGCCTTGACAACCGCCCGTTGTGATCTGGCGATGATGTCAATGTCGTCGGCATACCCTAGTAGTTGAACAGATCTGAAAAATATAGTACCGGCCGTGTTTACTTCCGCTCGTCGCACTATACGTTCCAGTACTAGATTGAAGAAGTCGCATGATAGTGCATCTCCTTGTCGAAATCCGGTACACGTCTGGAAATGGTCAGAAGTGTTATTTCCAATCACCACAGCACATCTTGTGTTTTCCAGTGTCATTTTTGACAATCGGATGAGCTTGGCTGGTACACCGGATTCCGACATAGCAGCATATAGCTCGCTGCGGTATATGCAATCGTACGCAGACTTGAAATCGATGAATAGGTGGTGTGTATCGATTTGAAACTCATGGGTCTTCTCCAGGATTTGCCTAAGTACGAACATCTGGTCGCTTGTTGATTTTCCGGGGCGAAAGCCGCATTGATAACTGCCAATAACAGCGTCACAATAGGGCTTCAGACATTCGCACAAAATGTTGGACAGGATCTTATATGCAATATTTAAGAGGGATATTCCTCTATAGTTTTTACAGGACATGGCGTCACCCTTTTTGAAAATGGGACATATAGAGCTGGTACTCCAGTCATTTGGCATGCTTTCTTCCTTCCAGATGTTGCCAATGATTTGGTGCATGCAGTTAACCAAAACATCGCCTCCAGCTTTAAATAATTCAGCTGGGAGTCCATCAGGTCCAGAAGCTTTGTTGTTTTTCAGCTTGCTGATGGCTTGGCCAACAACCTCTACAGTGGGTGGTGGGGGGTTGCTGGTAATGACTGGTGCTGGTGTTGCTAGCTCTTGTTGTTGTTGTTGCTCTCCATTTAGCAGCTGCTGAAAGTGCTACTTCCATGTCTCCAATATCCCTTGCGTTTCGGTAACCAAATTTCCCATATTATCTCTTAGCGCGTGTGTAGCGGGTTTATAGCCAGCTGCCAGTTGCTTGGCTTTTTTGTAGAAGTTCCGCACTTCGCCTCTATTTTTATGAGATTCGATATTTATGAGCAGAGATTTTTCGAAGTCCCGTTTTTTCCGCCTGATGAGTTTCTTCTCATCTCTTCTTTTAGCCTTATATTCTTCCTTCGCTGCTCTTGTTTTCCGTTGCAGCGCTTTTTTATACGCCTCGTTCTTCTTCAACGTTTTTGATGCACATTCCTCGTCATACCATGGATTTCTGGTATTTCGTGGTTTGAAGCCAATTGTGTTTGCGGCTACCTCTTTGATGATACTGGCACAGTTTTTCCATTGATCATCAATCGAAGAATGGTTTGAAGGAGGTGTGGCTGTTAAATTTAGGCTAATTTGCTCTTTGAAGCTTCTGGCTATCTCGGGCGACTGCAGGCTACTAATGTTAATTTTGGGATTATGATGTGACTGCACTGTTTTAACATTAGATATTCTGGCTCTGAAAAGTGCTATAACCAAAAAATGATCAGAGTCGATGTTAGCCCCTCTGTATGACCGTACGTCCAGCACGCACGATGAGTGGCGTGCGTCAATCATAAGGTGATCAATTTGATTGGTTGTACGGCCATCTGGAGATAGCCAGGTGGCTTTATGAATATCTTTATGGGGAAATTTGGTGCTGCTTATAACCGTATTATGCGCCGCTGCAAAACTGATCAATCGGTAACCATTATCGGTGGTGTGTTGATGGAGACTATGTTTACCGATTGTTCTGCCGAAAATTTGCTCTCTACCGAGTTTATATAGAGGCCTTTGGCACATCCTAAATATTCGTTGGCCCCAAAACCATTTTCAACAGAACGCTGTGGCAAAAAACGAAACAAAAACAAATAGACGTGGAAATCCGACACAGGAAATGACGTTGGATCGCGTATACTCTGAGAAAACATGACAACAACATCGCCAAACAATGTTTCAAATGTAATCTTCAGGGTACATGTCACGTCAGAAGGTCGAGAAAAACATGGAGCATAACAGTCTTAGCCGAAGAAAGTACCCAGCAAAGAAACTTCGCAGCATTTGTCGAAGATGTTATCCGCAAATAGAAGACGATGGAAAAGATTTTATTTCCACCTTCTTCCTAAGCATGGGGTTACAGGACAATGATGATTTAAATTTAAGAAAACTAGTCTTTCGTTGACGTGGTACATTTTTATATTTCATTTTCACAATAAGTTCCAACGCTTTTTTGGTAACAGATTTGAGAACTTTCGAAATGTTCATTATTTTAAATTGATTTTATAAAAATAAATTACACAAAAATCTGACTAATAATATTTAAATTAATTAAAAATGGGTATAGTGTTTCCTTCCACATTAAGCAAAATATATGAAAAACGAAAACATCTTCATTAATCAATATAGTATCTTTTTGCAAATGGTATTTTTTTTTTGCACATAAAAATATTTACTGAAGAAAATTTTAATTATGGAAACTTTGGTTTCTAATGTCATGTATCTTCGTTTGCATTTATTATTTATAATAATATAGCTTTAACATGAAATAAATTTAATACAATTTGATGAATTTCAAAGAATGGTACCTAAACACTTTTTAATACAATGGATATGAGTGAAATTAAAAAAAAAAAATTGGTAGTTAACTAATTAGTTGTAAAAAAATCTGCTTCCTTCGGGGATAGAACCTGACAACTTTTGGTTGAAAAGCAGACGCTCTAACTATTGAGCCAGCTAATGTATTTCACTTATTATTATAATTTGCTTTTATTTTTAATCGACTGAAAAACTACCAATAAAATTATCTCTTTTTCCAGAAATTTTACAATTTTGAAAACAGTGCAAAAGTATCTAACGTTTTTTTATATGAATTTGTATTTTTTCTTTTTTCAACAAAGTCAAATTTGGGATTTTGAATTTTCGGTCTTTTTCAATAGTATCATAGAACAGTGTAGGAATTTAACATAACATACGTATGTAATGACTAACCATAATGGCTAACCTTATAGAAGGATTCAAAGCACGCTTGATATAGTTTTCTTCTCAAATATTTTATAGCAAATAGGGTTTTTAATATTTTTAATAAATTATATCAGCTAAAAATAAAATAAGGTTCAATTAACAATAAACTTCAATTCGATTCAATTATATGGCCTCAGTTTTCATATTAATTTATTTTAAATTATTCTGAAAGGAAATTTTTTTTTACAGCAAAAGTTTACAATTTTCCAAACCATTTTTAAATAAAAACAGTACTCAATACAAAATTAAAGTAAATGAAAACAAAATAGATTATCAAATTTGAATTATTTAAAGTTCTAGTAGACAATTTAATAAAATATCGTTTTTTACACTTTCTCGGCATTCTTTCACCAATTTTTTTTGTAATTCTAATGTTTCTTCATAAGTTTCAAGAAAGTTATTACATTTTATTGAAAATTTTATTGCGTTTTCTAAAAATTCTTCAAAATTAGGTACTTCATTCATATGTTGAATATGTTCCTTCCCTAATATTTCTGGTCCATATTCAATATCCGTGTTTTGAATACTAAAATAAAACGTAGTTATTAAAATTTTATTAAAACTAAATTTTTACCTTTTAATTTTCTCATTTGTGCTCTTTACTAATTCTGTCCATTGATTTGTTTCTTTTTGAAGAAGTTCATCGTATCTGAAACATATTATTTATAATAAATATAAACATACAGATAATAATTCAAGGTATCTTACTCTGATAATATGTTCTTTTTTGCGACAGTTTTGTTTTCTAATTTACATAAAAAAATTATATTGAATATTTCAAAATATCTCATATTTTAAAAGCATACCAAAAACACCAATTTCATAAAGGCTCAAGCTTTGGCGGGTTTGGGATAATCGTTTTTGTAGTTGATTTTCCTCAGAATTTTCAGCAACCACTGCATCAGTTTCTATATCTACTTGTTCCATGTTTTGACCGTATTTTTCTTAATTTGTTATTAATTTATTAAATTATATTTTGCTTATTTTTAAAATAAAACGTTCGACTGACGCCTATTGTTTTGTCACCTAGTTATTTTCCCCTTTTTATTTTGACAATTGAAATTTGACGACAAATGTCAAAATAAGAAGAGCAAAAGGTTTTAGCAATAAACACAAAAACATTACAAGATACAGATTCAATGTCCGACTGCTACTATTAATCAAGTAATTATTAAGTATTATTTTATTTTAATTTTAATATTTTAAATTCCAATTGGAGAATTCGAGCACAAATAAAAAATAAACAAATAGAAATAGATCTGATATTAGTAAAACATGTGATTTAAATACAAAATTAAAAAAATACTTTATTTATTTAATTTGGTAGATGTACGTAGGTTAATTCTCATTATGTTCGTTTGTATTTGAACACACATTGTCTGTATTTTGTAGTGCTTTGGCTTTAATGCTTTATGGTTGTATTAAGAATAACAGGTAGAAATATACAGAAAGATTTGCTGCAGAATTATACCTTAAGACTGACACAGCACGGTACATTTTAGAGTAAATTTTTTTAATATTTTAAAACCTCATAAATAGTTTTGCAATTGTTCTTTCATTAATTTTGACAGATATTGAATTTTCCATTTAATAATATTTGCAGAGCTTCTTTGGTCCATTGCCCTCATAATATAGTTAATTTTAAGTTTTTGTCTTCATTTTAATTTAATCAGTAAATGTTAAAACATCCATAGTAACACAAAAGAATAAAAAAAAATTTTTAAATTTTATATAAAATGATAAAACGTCAAAAAAAATTTAATGAAAATTTAACTTAAAAAAAAATAGAATAATAATCAACACTAAATAATTCTAATCGACAATTTTTTTTTATTTTCTTGCAGCTATGAATTTGTGAAATACAACATCTGAAGTAGATAATTTGTCACCTCCGGAATCGTTCCTCGATGCAACACAAACAAATGCCTCCAACACAAATTTAGAAATGAAATAAAATTCCGTTCCAACAGAGGTTAACAAAAATTGATTTTAATTGCAATTACACCACAAAGTAATTTTAAACTTAGTTAATTTCGAAAGAATCTTTTTATCTTTCTTTTATATAAGAAAATAAATAATAAATAAGAGATAAAAACTTATAATATCTTATATTATATGTGAACTCAAAAGACAAAAGAATTAAGACTCTCCCTGCAAATATTATTTTTATTTAGAAATATTACTATAAATCTTTTTTAACAGAATTTTTTTTCGACTCTTTCGAAATCAGAAAATAATACATTTGGATTTTCTTT
Source organism: Argyra leucocephala (assembly GCA_963942445.1). Lineage (NCBI taxonomy): Eukaryota > Metazoa > Arthropoda > Insecta > Diptera > Dolichopodidae > Argyra > Argyra leucocephala. The sequence goes on from OZ012678.1 coordinate 134,664,080, forward strand.
ACAAACGCTCTATTCCATATAAAACGTTACCTTCATAAATAATTAAATATGTCAAATGACAATTATTGTAGGAATGATAAGAAAACTGTCAAAACAAAGACGCTCTAAATAAGTGATTAGTTTATTTTATTAAAAATAATTTATTTAGCAAATTATTGTAATTTTTATAGTCTGAAAAGGTTTTAAGAATGGCTCAAACGGCAAATAAATTTGGGCCAGCTGGTGCAATTGAAATAAATGAAATTACTGGATATTGGACATACTTAAAAAGTGTAAATAAAGAAATGATCAGATAATGATAACATAAATAATATTTCCTAATTTTGGTTTTTTTTTAGATTGATTGGACAGATCCATGGTTAATTGGTTTAGTATTAACTCATCTTTTAACAACGACTATAGCACTAACTACTAGAAATCGTACAAATTTTCAAATATTTTTGTTTTTAGTCTTATGTTAGTATCGATTGAAATCTTCAAAAGAAAATTTTTTAGGCTTAATTTTTACTTTTTTTTTAATGCGTAAATAATTTTTATTTTAGTATCGATGGCATATTTTTCGGAAAGTATAAATGAATATGCTGCTATTCATTGGGCAAGTTTTTCAAAACAACAATATTTTGATAGCAATGGTCTTTTTATATCAACAGTTTTTTCAATTCCAATTTTATTAAATTGCATGTTGTTAATTGTAAGTACATACATAGATAAATTCATAGTGTAAATTCTATATACACATTTAAAATTATCAAAAAAAAGTTCTTAATATTTAAATTAATAAATATTTTAGGGGGCATGGCTATATAATTCAACACAAATGATGAGTAAACTTAAGACAGCTCAATTAAAAGAAAAACTTAGAAGGCAAACTAGTATTAAGAATAGAACTAAATCAGAATAAAAAGTGATTTAATTTAAAATGAGTATTTGTGTTACTAGTGTTTTTTGATTTTATTTAAAATAATTAAAGTTTGATATTTTGATCATCTAACTAAACAATCAAAACAAAAAAAATTTTTTGCTATTTATATTTTAACTGGTCCTGTAAGACACATTTTTTCAAAACAATTAAAATAACTACAATTAAATCAATTTTGTCGAACCTAATAAATTATGTATTTATAGAGAATTTAATAAATAAGCATGAAAAATGATATTTGTTCCATAATTTATTTAAAATAAATAAAATTGTGATATTTTCTAAAATGTAATAAATAACCAACAGATGGCGATTTTTTGATTCAGTATGCATCCAACAATTCAACTTAATAAAATAATTATTTGTTGGTACTGTTGGTAAGCTTGTTGAAACTAATGCAAGCGACATCTGATGTTCAGCATTTCGCATATTTTAGAATTTTAGGCGTAGAAAAAGTGGTATATTTTTGACATTTTCAATGTCACAAATTTTAATTAATTTGTCGTATTTTTGCATTTTCAACTGGATTTCTACGCATTAAGAGACGTTTTAGTGTCAATATTAAAAATTTTACTAATATTTTTCATTTGAAATCAAATCTAATAGATTGTTGATTCGTAAAACTAACTTTCGCAAGCTTGGAAATACCAAATTTAATTTCTTTTGGAGAACAAAATAAATGTATCTACGAAATGGAGTGCAATGTAACGCAAGAAGACCTTCAAATCATATTAGAAAAATTCGAAAAAAAATCCTATGAGGCAGGGCCATGCGAAAAAGGAAGTTTTGTAAGTATAAATGATGTTCTTTGTCATTGTTTTGAGAAAAATTTTTTTTTTGCAAATATGACCTTGTTTTTATAATAGAAACCACGTCCATAAAAAAAAAAAACTAATCATAATGTAGCACTAGTACATACAACTAGTATGCATTTTTATAGAACTACAAAGTTATTTATGTAAACAATAATGGAATAAAAAAAAATAACATTTTAAATTTTTTTTTTAAGGAATTTGAAACTACTAAAAAAATAGAAAATTTGCTTAAACTCGATTATAAAATAATAGAATTGGATAATACTAATGGAGCTTTAAATTCACGATACCCATGCAAAATATTTATTCCTGAATATGAAAGACAGCGTAATATTAATGGCTTAAATGTTCTTCCAAATAATGATTTAAATAATACACCAACATCTATATCAACAATAAATGCAACAACTATTAATAATTGTGGATCTGGTCGTGCTCAAAATGTAATATATGAAGAATTAAATGATACTGGGAAAACACGAGAAATGATTACAATGGCTAAATATGCTAGGTGTCGTCAAAGATTTGTTGTACCAGTTATTTTTTTTAAAGGTAATTACATATGTAGATCGTCAACGTTATCAGTAATGCCTGAAACTTATGGTCGCAAAGTTGTTGATTATGCTCATAATTGTATTTACGGTGGTAAAAATAATCAAATGCAACAAATGGAACAAGATGATTCAACCTCAGATGACATTCCATTTGATTCTTTGTATAATCCAGAACTCTCACCGTTTTCATATGAAGTTGTTATTAAAAGTGATATTCAATTGTTAAAATCTTTAAATGTAAATACAATAATCGATTTAATGGTGGAACAAAGGAAAATTAAATATTTTGTGGCGTAAGTAATTATCTTAATATGAATTTGTGTTAATATTAAAAACCTAAAAAAAAAAATCTAATATATTTAATCTAATATTAATTTTCAGTGTTTCATCATCAGAAAAAGCTGATCCAGAAAACCATTATAAAAATTTTAACATCCTTTCACTTCCTTATCCAGGCTGTGAATTTTTTTCAAAATTTCGCGACAATAATTATATGGCGAAAAATTTGTACTTTAATTGGAAACAAAATTTCATTGATGCCGCGTTAAATATACCAAAAACCGGACCAGCATTTGATATTGATTTAAATTGGCCGGATTATCGTAAATGGGATTTAGTCTTAATAACGCAAAATTATTTAAAAGCATCATTAAAATACATTCAAGAAGAGAATTCTGGCATTCTAGTCCACTGTATCAGTGGGTGGGACAGAACACCATTATTCATATCATTGTTAAGGTATACTTAAACAAAAATTAAATAACAAACTAAAGTAAATATTGATTTTATTTTTTAATTTCAGACTTTCATTATGGGCTGATGGATTAATTCATGATTCAATGACACCGATACAAATGGCATATTTTACGTTAGCTTATGACTGGTATCAATTTGGTCATCAGCTACCTGATCGTTTAACCCGTGGTGAAGAAATAATGTTTTTTTGTTTTCATATTCTTAAATATATAACAGATGATGAATTCAGTATATTGGAACAAAGGTAAGTTTAAATAAAAGTATATAAAAAATTATGGTTTATTTCATTTAGTATTTTAAATTAGTAAATTATCAAATTACATTTACAAAAATTGGCTATAAAAAAAAAATCACTTTTATTTTTTCTCAAAGAAAGCGAACTAAAACTACAAGCAGTAGTGGAAGTAGCAGTGTTATTATATTAAAGTCTGATTGCTGTGATGATGATTCCTTAAAAGAGTATGAAATTTAAAAAAAAAATGTTTTTTAAAAATTAAAAATAATTAGAAAAACTTTAATTTTCGCCAGGGATTTTTTTCAAAATCTTGATCAGGACAGCAATGATAGTTTTGCTAACTGTGATATGTCATCAACTACAAATGAAAATTATTTCTCAAGCAATAATATAACTAATCGATCGCCTAATCCAAAGCGGTAATCATTTTTATTCCTATTACTTTAAGTATATAAACGCTTATTTTCCTAAAAAATTTTAATATTTTTTTTTTTTTTTTTTTTTTTAATTAAATCACTTAATTCTTTTAATTATATACCTTATTAGAAATTATTCAATTACAGAATTTTAGAAATTATATTAATAGTATCCGATTATTCAGTTGATTTGATTAATTGAATGAAACTTGAACATACATATCTTACGACAATGTATTAAACACAAAAACTTATATTTTGAAAAACATAGACAATTGATTTTATACAGATCAACTTTATTGATTTAATATTATTTCTCTTTCAATTTTAAACACTAAATATTACATATATAAAATTCTAACCTGGATATAGTATTAGTTGTATATTTCTAACAATTTTAACTAATATTTTCTTGAAAATCTTGATAAACCACTGGTTTTTCAAACATTTTTCAAAAATTAGTTATTTAATTAGAAATATAACATGATATTTTTTTGAGGTGGAAGCTGAAACTCCTTTGCAACATCAAATTTTGTTCCAATTTTTTTTTTTAAATATCCATTATAAAAAAAAATCAAATTCATTTTTTAGTATTTACCTCATTTTCAATTTAATTTAGTAGTATATTATATACATATACATATATATATATATTCATTTATAAAAAAAAATGCTTAAATTATAATTTCAGTTCAAAAACTAGTCCAATATCAGTACCAGAAGTTAGTGCATGTCAAAGGCAACGACAAGAATCAACATCCTCAAACGGAAGTTGGCAAGTTGTAACAGAAACGGGTAGTATTGATTCAATTAGAAATGGAAGTTATATGATGCGTTTTATACAACAAGATCAACAATCGAATAGTTCAAATCATAAAGAAACTAAAACATTTTCATCCATGTAAGCTAATTAATATATTTGTTTTATCATTTTACAAAAAATTAACGATGATGCCCTTTTAGGATAATACAATACTAGAACCATATTTTAAAGAAATTAAAAATTTTTCATTGAATACATTTTATTTTGCTCTTTTAAATATTCTTATAGGCTAATTTATTTTCTAACAAAAAAAAAAAAAATTATTTTAAATGATCTCCTATTTAGATCTTTTAAAAATATAAAATGTTTTCTAATTTTGAAAAAAATAAATTTACAATTGAACGTCGAATCAAATAATATTTCAAATTTCCAAATCAAAATTTTAGCTACAGCCAAATCAAATGAAATTGACTGATTAACAAGTAACTTTTTTTGCTTTGTTCTTCTTTTTCTTTTTTTTGTTCAAATGATCTAAATTTTTTACTTGCAATTTTTTAATAAAATTATTTTGCTTATTTGTTGTTTATTACATAATAATCACTATAGTCAGTCCATATAAATGAAAATATATTCAAAACATTCATAATTTACTCTATAGCACATATTGCTCATAATTTTGCTGATAACTAAATTTTCAAAAGTTAGTCTGATTGAATAAAATTAAATTATTCGAATTTTACTAATTCTAGAACAACTGCTTTAACAAGCTTTGACGCATAACTATACGAAAACTTTATTTTATGCATCAATTTCTTTGTAGATCTGCCGATAACGAAGTAGAAAATAATTATGAACATGATAATTTGGCTGATCAAATCAACAATATATCAGAAAATTCTTCTGATTTGGAAAATTTTTTGAGTGGCGATTTCAATGTTCGTAATAAAGACTGTAATACAAATTGCAATAGTCGCAATGGAAAGTATGTAGATTTTATTATTATGTTTTTGCTTTTATTGTCTTTTTTTATTTTATTTTAGAAAGGTCTTAATAATATTTAGGAAATATTATAATGTTATTAGTATAGGAATATTTTATTTTAAGTTTCGAAATTTTTAAATAATTATCATATGAGGTAATAATTAAGTGTTTGTCGAATCGGTAAATAGAAAGCTAGTGTTGTAAAACCTTTTAACACTAACGTTCTTATGAAATATTAATATTGTTTATTATGAAATATTAACGTTCTACAATAGTATAGTACGGTATTTAAAAAAAATACAAAAAAATAGAATAGATTTATAAAATTTTAAAAATAATTTTTTTCGATCATTGAACATTTTTAAATCAAATCCGATAAATTTACAATTATTCAAAAGATTTGAATAATACACTTATTATTCAAAAGAAAGAGAGAGAGACTTTTTAGCTCCTTGTAAATTATTATACTATATTTCTTTCAATCTATTTCAATAAATCTTCATTTGATAAACTTATTAATTTTAAATCTTCAACAATTTTAAATTTTTCAAAATTTTCCAAACTAGCATTACCTAAAAATTATAATAATAGATTTTTAGTGAATTATAAAAATTAAAAAATAGCTAATAATTATAATAATATAAATATTAATTATTTAAATTTTAATTTTCAGTCGAAAACAACGTTTAAACGCTGTTAGGGCATGTTTTATTCAAGCATATGGTAAAACAATTGGTTTGAAATTCAAAGAAGGAACTAGTATGAATTTGGCAACATTTATTGGTACAATTGCCGATCAGCTTTTCTAATTACAAACTATTAACGAAAGTAGCAAAAATATTTAAAAATAAAAGAAGATTTATAAAAGTTAATACCAAAAACAAAAAAAAAAAAAAAAAAAAAAAAAATTTGCAACAAAAAAATTTTTAAATCAACTGAGCAACTTTAACACAACATAAATGAAATCCAATAAAATAAACGTAGTAACAATATTGTAATTATTTTTTTATACGAAAATAATTTTGAAAAAGCAAGAAAATTTTGAATAATTTCTTACTTGTAATTATATACATATACATAAATAAATAAATAAATTAAAAATTTAAATATAAAAATAGAATTTATAATTAACATTAATAGAAATGAATAATGCAGAAAATTTGAATTAATATACGTATTCGGATCCGAAATTACATTAAATGTAAAATCTACAAAAACTTTAATAATTATATAATTTTAGAATTGAGTTATCTGAAAATTATTTAAAAAGTTTTTTTTTTTTAAATTAAAATTTTACCGTTAATATTATTGTAATTGTTTTTATTGAATTTTTTTTTTTTTATATATAAAATTGCTACAAATTTTTTCTAATTTTTCAAATTTGAAAAAGAAAAAAAAAAAACAAAATTATGTAGTTTTTTTTTGTTCAATAAAAATTTGTTTATTTTATATTGTTAAATGCTGCCCGTTAATTTTTAAACAATTAATTATTATTCAATTAAAATATTACAATACAACTTTTTTTTTTAATATTATTTATTTATTTGAATAATAATATTTTAATATTGTTGTATTTGTAGTTGTATTTTGTATATTGTAATTTTATTTGTAAATAACATATACATAAGTATAAATGAAAATTTACATATTTAATTATATAATAGTAAATTTGGCATTAAAAAATGTTTTATTTTTTTATTTTTCATTTGTTTAATAAATTGACCTTAAGTAAAATGAAAATAATATGTATTTGTATAAAATTTATTTATTTTTTTGTTGTTTTTTCTTCACTCAGAAAACCATCATCATAATAACCAAACAGAAGAATTAAAATTAAATCAATGAAAGAATTTATATAATAGTATGTATATAATAATAAAAAATTATTTGTTCAAATTTTCACCAGCTTTAAGTGAGCCTAATACGATTCAAAGCGGGCAATTTTTTAAGTCTCCTAACATCTTAAAGACAGCAAAGTAACAATTCGTTATACATCTGAGACCAATTGATTTACATCGCAAAAATTTTTGGAACAACAACATCAACAACAACTTTAAAATTTCTTATTTGTTTGCAGAATCGTATACAAAATAAAATATTTAGTACTTAAAAAATTATATAACCGGAAAAATGAAAATTCCGTGTATAAATTACACAAATAGATAAATAAAATTGATTTTTTCTATTTATAATACTGCCAGCTAATTTTGTTTTTTTTTTTTTAAATATCCAATAAACAAAATTTCGGACAAAACCTTTAATATTTTAGATTTAGAACAAAGATTTGAGAAGACTGATTGAATTATTTTCCACATCAACGATAGCAGAAGTTTTTGTTATCTTAATTTTCTTCGTTGTTTATTTGCACGTTGGTACCTAATTATCTTATCAAATGTTTAATAATTATTTCTAAAACCCTTAAAGTTTTTAAATTCATTAGGATCACAAATATAAAACAAATTAGGAAATTTACTCTCATTACTAACCTTGTTACAAATTCTTCACTATTCAAAAACAATTGATATGAAAATAAATGACGACATTTTCAAAGATTACCAAAGTTACTTAGAGGCAAATTAAAACAACAAATATATTAAAGCAACAAATTTAAAATCTTAAATACCTTTCATACTCATATTTTTATATAAATATTCGTTCGATTATAATCGCTGTTAGAGTGGTAATTCCTAATGTCATGTGATCACATATTTTTGCGATACCACCCAGATTAAGAATTTTTCTAACAATGACACTTAAGCTAAATTTATTCGATTAAATTAAAAATGAGTCACGAAATACATTTACATAGTTCCAATCATTCAATAAAACTAGTATCATCAACGAAGGTTGAGTAAGTTTATTTTATTGTAACAATATTGGGGAAATTTAGTAATTTAGCAATTCAGTATTGGAATGTTTCACCATAATTTGCAAAAAAAAACTTGAGATTTCAGTATTTCAATTAATAATAAATAATAATATATTTTAAAGTTCGAGTGGATTTTTATAGGTTCAGTACGTAATATCAAAATTATAAATTCTTAAATCAATTTTAATTTAAATTAATTAAAAATTAAATAATAAATATTTTGATAATTTGAACATTTGTTTCTTTTTTTTAAATTATGCACATAGTTTTGTATCCATAGAAATCCATAGAATATCCAGGAAAAAATATATCTCTTTAGATAGACACCGAATCTTCTAATGAACTTGGAATATATTGAATTCTTTAATTGGTATAATTGATATTGTGTGATGTATCCATTTATATTTTTTTATTAATAGAGATTCACCTCAAGACAACATATTTAGATTACTTTCTTTCTTTATCAAGAATGGAAATGATGAAATGATTATAGAATAATTTAATTATAATAAATAAAATAGTCCAATAAATATTTAAGAGTTAATAACGAAATTTTATTGCTGTTTATAATATAAGTTTTTTTTTTTTTTTTAATCAAATATAAGTTATAACATATGTATGTATGAATACATAAAATTGTAAACTAAAATTGAAATTATAATGCATGCTGTGAAAATAAATTATTTATAAGATTTTATTTTATAAATTTTTAATTTTTTTTTTTAATATTTATATGCATAACATTGTGCTTTTTTTTATTTTTAATATATTTATTTAATATTCTTTTTTTTTTTTAATATTTCCATAATAAAAAAGGCACTAAATTTAAGAATTATAATTAATAAAAAAACAATATGTATTATTATTTTTTTAAAAATAAAGTTTTTAATTATAAAAAAAAATTAAATATGCAAAAATTTTGATTTATTCTTTTAACAACCAACCTACTTTGGAATGATGAAAAAGTAAAAAAATCAAAAAATAAAATATTAGAAGTTTTTCATATTATACACAAAACAAGTCTTATAATTAAAATTTGCAGAATATTTGAGCAAATGTTTATTATTATTTAATGAATTAATTTAATTATTTTTTTTATTTCGATAAATTTAAAGTAAATAAAAATGAATAAATTATTAATTGCATGGTGTAAAAAGTACATGATTAGAAAAATAATTATTACTATTTATGTAGGTAAAAAGTTATAAAAAATGTTGATAGTATTTTGCAGTCAAGTGTTAAATTTATTTAAAATTTAAGGTTTTAAAACTTTTTTTATAGTTTTTTTTTTTTTTGATTGAAGGTTTTTATGATTTAAATAAATTAATAATAATTATATTCTTTGTTTTTTTTTGTTCTAGTTATTATTAAATAACTTCAAATATAATATCAAATAAATTTTTGTGTAGGTACATAATTATTTTATAATCTTTACTTTTTTTTTTCTTTTATCAAATAACATTTAATTTTTTTACTTTATTTTATTTTTTTTCTATAAAAACCTTAAATATATTAGATAATCACAGAAATTTTTAAATAAATTAAAAATTTGGGAAATAAATTTAGATAAAATTTATACATAAAACAAATTAATACTTATTCGATTATATATACATTATTATATAAAATTTTATGATAGAATTCTAAATTAAAGTGTAATATATTTCTTTTTCAAAATAATTTTTTTTTATATAAATAAAAAATTAAAAGAAAATATGCCTTGGATAAGTGATTCATAATGTAAAAAAAATAAGAAAAATTAAATACGGTTGCATTTACAAAATTAAATATGCAAATTTTTAAATTATAAATTACAATATTAATTTTTATTAACAAAATTTTCAATTAAACAAATCGATATTACAAAAGGTTCAATCCGGGTTTTAAAAAATATTAATTTCAAGTTTTATTTTTTTATTTAAAATATTTTACAAATTCGATTAATTTTGGTATTAAATTAAAGTGTTTGTTTTTATTACTTGATACTTTCTACTTGATCAGTATCAGGCTAATAAAACATGAACATAGTCGAGAATTTATAATTTAAATAATTAAAAATAATGATTGATTGTAAAATCACTTTAATCTTAATGAAAATATTTTAAATGTACATATATTTATATAAATATATTTATATATATACAGCATATATAAATATACAAGTATAAATATATACTATATTTAAAAAATTTTAATAAAAGAATTATAATCGTTTTTTTTTTCGTTTTGTTATTTTACTTTTCTTTTTTCATTCAAAATAGAAAAATTTGCAGTCTAAATATTATACATATACTATATTTGCTGGAAAATATTGCAACAATGAAAATATTATGATTGAAAAATTGCTAAATTCATTCCTATACGATAATATATACATATACATATATATATATGTATATTGTAGTTATAATTGTAGTTTAAATTATTTTTGTTTTTTTAACAATATAATATAACCATAATTTATAATGTGTTTGTTTTCTTATTCTTCATAATATTTAATTTTATATGCGTAAATATATAAAGAATTAATTTTAATTAATTAAATTATAGTTATAAATTCCACTTTGTTTCTTTACAATTCTTATAAACTAAAGAAAACAAAAAGAAATAAATCGTTTTATTTTTCATAAGATATTTGTTAATTCTAATTGTAATTGTTCTATGAATACATTATGTTATATACACTGTTTTTTTTTTTTTAGAAATGATATTATTTATTAAATATATATACTTTATTTAATACATTTTGTGATTTAAAGCTCAAAAATATTCTTGGAACATAAAGAGCTTAAATTGGCACCAAATCAAAATAAAGAACTACTATAATTTTATATAGTTTTTTTTTTTGTGGAAATAGTTATCGAATTTGGCTTTTTAATAATTTTTCTTAAAAATAATTATTTTGTTTTCATCATTTTAAAAATACATCGTTATTGTGCGCACAACTCTTATCTAAGCGTTTTCTTCGAAAGTATTTCGTCGTCTTAATAATGTCAAACTGGCATTTGGATCACTTAAGGAATATGTTTCTGGTTCAAATACTGGAGGACATTCCATATTGGGATATTCTGGTGTTTGTATCGGAGGTTGAGATGATTGTACTTGAGGTTGTTGTTGTTGTGGTTGTTGTTGTGGCTGTTGTTGTTGTAATTGTGATTGTAATTGTTGTTGAGATGAAGTTGGTGAAATTGGAGTTGAATTTTGTTGGTTTATGGGTTCAACAACAGAATTTATTTGATTTTCTGAATTTGATGAAGAGGATATACTTGAAGTATCCAATGTTGATGAATTAAGAGGGGGTGACTAAAAATTTTAAATAATTAATTAATCAAATCAAATTAATACAAAAATGTGTTATATAAAAAGAAAATGATATTTACTTACTTTTGTGAAAGTAATTGGACAAAATATTTCATGATCATAATCTTGTTCAATTCTATTTGATGAACGTCCAAATATTGCACGATGTAATCGTGGTGATCCAAGTAATTTTTTCTCTTTTGTTGTTTTACCACTACTAGAAAATGGAAATTTTGATAATATTGGCATTGGTGCCGAATTTTTACGATGATGTGATTTTTCTTCAAATACTCGTTTTGGTTCTTTAAATTCATTATTATAAGTTTGACTTTTTTTTATTTTATTTTGCTGATCTTGTATATTATATAAGTGTGAAGATTTTTTATTTAATGGTAATGTCATTGGTGTATAAGAACTAACAGCCTTTAAATTTTTTAAATCATCACTATTATGTTTAAATTGAAAAATTTTCTCACTTGATGTCTTAAATGCCTCAAACTTTCCAATATGTTTTTTAAAACTTCCACCTCTGCTTGATTTTTCTTGGTGTTCACTAGCATTACTAACAGAATATTTTTTTTTATTTGAAACTGTTATACCAGTATTGTTCCCAATACCTATTGTATGATATGTTGTTATAATTTTATGTTTTTTACTATGATGTTCATTATTACTATTATTATTTACAGTTTGTGCTGGTTCATCTCCTGGTATTAATTCATAACCAAAATCACGCAATTTTAACCCCTCTTTAGTACGGGTTCTTTTAATATCTTCATCGTCTAATTTAAAACTCATTTCGTAGTCAGGTGTTTTAGGTAAACTTCGCATTTGAATTCGACTTTTATTAAAAGCAGTAATTGTCATATTTCCATGTTCGTTATTTTCAAAATTCGCAAATGCTTTACTAATATTAGATTGATTACGTTGAGCTTTGTCTTTTTTTTCAACGCCTTAAAATATTTTTTTAAAATTAAATCAAAATTATTTCTAATACTTAGAAAATTATAAATTGAATTATATTTTTTTTAAAATGGCAAGCAGTGTATTTCTTAATTTTATGACTTGTAATATCAAAATTTAATAAGCTTACCTAAGAGAACGCGATTATTATACATATCTTGAGCCTCCTCCTCTTGCTTTTGTAGCATTAAATCTTTTAGTGTAAGTCCTTGAAATCCTTGCAAGTTATTATGAGTATCCCAAGTATTACTGCTATTCATTTTAGGCATTTCTAATGTTTTAGACATCTGATCAAATTCTATTAAATTTGGATTAGATGCATGTATAAAGCTATGTGGAGAAGGCTTCTTTAATTTTTTTGGTTCCTTGTCGATTGATGTATTTTGATTATCGTTTTCTAAATGTTGATTTGGTGTTCCAGGTGTAGAAGAAGTTTCATCACGTCGATTTTCATCTTTGTTCGCTAAACTTTGAGCGGCTGCTATAGTTAGTGATAATTTTCTCGGTGCTGTTTCTGGCGGAAAAAAATGTTGAACTTGATTTTGATGTGGTGAATTTATTTGAGGTTGAGGGGAATAATTATTATCTAAATATGATGAATTGATTGAAACTCCAGTTCCTATTTGAACTCCAAAACTTCCACCTGGTTTTTTCCGAAATGTACGAAATTGTTCAGTGGGTTCTGGTATATCACTAGATTTCTTTTTCTCATTAGAACTGTTACTTGTATTTGTATTTGAACTATGTTTGAAATTCAAGGAAGATTTTGTTAACTTTTTCAATGAACCCAAATATTTATTATCTGATTTCGATGTTGTTGGTGTCTCGCTATTATTTGTCTTAACTTGACTATTTAAAATATCACGTGTTGAAGTTGGTGTTGTAATGGGTGACGGAGTACATAATTGTTTCGTTGTAGCACTTTCATCACCTATGAGTAAAAAGAATAAAGCATATATAATAAATTTTATATATTATAAATATATGAAATGAATTTACCTGAACTATCAGTTTCTGAAAATAGTTCTTTCGGGTTTATATCTTCGTAACCCTGTGGTTGTTGGTGTTGCTGACTGTCTTTTAAAGCAGCTTTTCTTATAAAATCCATCCACTGACTTAAGGCAATTGTAGATTCCGCAGCAAAATAAAATGTTTTGGCTGCATGATAAACTTTAAAAGCAAACGGTTTTGAATGAACTTCTTCGGCAAGTGAAACAGTGAATCCTGGCAAAAATATCATACAATTTGCTTTTTGAGCATCTTTAGTTCGAAAACCATACAATACAGTTTCAATAAGAACAAAATAAAGTTTGGCCCAATAGGTAACACCTCTCTTGTCTTTTGTTCTTCTATATAAGTGGCCTTGAATATCTCCAGTTCCAATAATTTTTAAACTTATTTTACGCCTTTTAGCCATAAGACTATTTTTCTTTTTCAACGTTAATCCTTTCGTTTTAACTGGTAATTCGAAGTCAGATTGTTCGGGCGATGTAGGAGATACCGTGGCTTCTTGTTTATGCAAAATATGTACTGGTCGATGAGGAGGTATAATTGGTGGTGATGGAGTATTAATTGAAACAATGGTTGAAGTTGTAATAGATGGTGCACCAGATGTTGCTGAATGAAGCATTTGAATTTGAAAGTTCTGTGTTAAATTCTGTGGTTTTGGCGGTGGTACTGGTACTGACATTGGTTCTGTTTGTTTTTTAGGTCTGGGTGGGGGTAATGGGGGTGTATTTAATAGGAACTCTTTTCTTGGCTCTATAGCAGGTGGAGTATCAGATTCTTCTCCAGAATTGTCATATGTTGGTGTACTGTGAGATTTATCTAATCTTCCACGTCTATTCAAAAGAGCCGTGTTAATAGCTTGGCAAAATTCTGGTTCTATTTTAACATTTTGTGTTAGTTTTATATTGTTATTTAAATTTATATTGCTTGTATTTGAAATAGCACGAGCATCTTTTTCAAAGGAAAATATTTTAGGAGAAATTTCAATGGGTATCTTCGGAGTTTCCACTTCTTGACTACTATCATCTTCATCATCAGCATATGGGATGGGTTCAAAAGTTTCTAAAATTGTGTTTTCTACATTACAAATATATTTGTTATCAACGGGATAATCATCTATTTTCATATTAGAACCGAAACGAACTACTTTACATACACCAGCTTTAGAATTAGTTTCACTATTGGAGTTTTGTGTTTTTCTAATAATATCACAACCATTTTCGTTTTCTTTTTGTTTTGTTAACTTATCTTTTTCTTTTGTTATTTCAGGTAAGGAATTATTTAACCCGACAAGTTCATTATATTTCCCACCATTCCCTGTTATACCTATACAAGTAGTGGGCCTTGGAGCTATTTCAAGTCCAAAACCAAAAGATACTGATTTATCTCTTAAACTGGGTGAAGAAGGGTCTCCTAAAAATATATTAAAATTATTATATAAAAACTTAATATTTAATTAAAAAAAAAAAAATAACTTACCACTTTGAATTCCACCAGTTTTTCTTTCATGCCATAACGGAACAGCAATATTTTTAAAATATGACAGTTCATCGCCGCAAATTGTATTTCTTCTTTGGAGCACAGCTCTTGGTTTCGGATAATACATTCGTATTTCTTTATCAGCAGATTTTGGATCTGTTGGTGTTAAAATATCATCACTGCAACTAGAATCTGTATCTGAAGAATTCGTTGCATTTTTTTCAGTAATTTTTAAAGGAAGATTAAAATCAGGCACAGCTAAGAAATTTGCTCTCGGACTTGGTAAATTATCTCCCCATCGTGTTGTTAAGGCTCGTTTTTTACTAGGCAATCTATATGGTTGCATATAAATCTGTCCATAAATTTTGGTGTGTTTAGGTCTTTTTTTTAAAGTTAATAACACATCTGGTGGAGATTCACGTAAATGTAAAATTACCGTTTTATATTGCCATCCAACTACAGTTTGATAATTTATTTGAACAATTTCATCGCCATCTTCTATTTTACCAGAAGTATGGGCCGGTGAATTATATTTTATTTCAGTAACCCTATGTATTCCATGATAACTTGGAACTAAATTAAAACCTAGTTCTGATTCTCGTTTTTTAAGAGTGACTAAATTTAGAGCTGCTGGTTGCAAAAGCATAGGATCGGTAATATCTTGAATTATGTAATCTGCTAATTTTGCTAACTTTTTTGCAGTTGCATGAATTTGGTCCACTGGATTTTCTACGAATCTATCTCGTTGTGCCATTGTAGCCATTTCCAAACCAAGTCTAAGTATATTTTTACGAATTTCGTTAAATTGTAAATGACCTTTGAATGGAGCACGTTCTAACCAAGCTACTAAAGGTTTTATTGTTGCTATAGTTCTTGTAATATCGTTGAGAATTTGAGTTTCAATTTTTGATTTATCACAGTAATGTGTCAATTGGCGAAATAGATTTTGAGAAGCTGAAGCTACTTGCAAAGCTAGGAACTGCAAATTTTCTTTATCTAAATTATAATGCTGAAAAAAAATTTGAAAATATTTATGAAATTTGTAGGTACTAAAATTAAAAATTCTTACAAAATTTCTTAAATTTTCTACAGCTTCGAGTACTATTTCCTGATGTCCAATTGATACCATTCCTAGTTGTTCTAATTCATAAGGTCGAATATTAAGAAGCTTTTGACCATTTACTTCATTGTTGGTAAATGAATTAACATAATTATACATAGAATCATCCAACCCTTAAAAAAAATAAATAATATTTAAAACATTGATTTTATATTTTTAATGGAAATATACAAATTAAGTCTTATATACTACAATAATATAAAACAGCATTATTACAAAAATTTACATTTTCCGATTCATTCAATTTAATGGTTTACTTTTTAATAATTGGAATATAAATCAGAATATTCTATTTTATTTTAAACTTATGAAGCTATGAATTGCTAAACCTTAAATGTTAAATGACTGATAATAAAAAAAATGAATTCCTAAATCTTAAATGTTAAATGACTGATAATAAAAATGTTTCGCAATTCGTAGCTTTATCTAGCTCACATTTTTACTTTAATATATTCAATAATGAAGGAAATAAGTAAATAAAAGAAGATGTATCAACTCTAGGTAACATTTTTGCAACAAATGCAAATACAAACTGCATCCATCAATAAATCCTTTGTTTTACAAAGCGATATCATTTAAGATCATTCTGAGTATTGCATATGGTAGATGCAAAGAGAAATTAATTATCTATTATCAGTAGTTGGGAGTTTATTGGAATGAGTCATTATGAAAAGAATAATTTTGAAAAATCAAATCTTGATGTAAAAATTATTTATAGAAAAAATAAAACAAAAAGCAGTTATGGACACCAATGTTTTGTCTAATAATAAAATTAATAATGATAAGCGATCGGAGTAATAGTATTAGAGCAAATTTATAACACTCTTATGTTTAGATTAAAAAAAATATTAGCGATGAATTTAGTAATTTTTTACATATTTAAATTACGTAAACTAATAATAATTGCATGTATGTACATACCTTTGAGCCAATCTGTAACTTGGTCCGGAGTCCATGATGCTACATTTATATAGGCCATTACAATAAAAACCGGTACTACAACATCAAGTTGGATTTTAATTTAAATTTAAATTACAAAAAAAAAAAATTAAAAAAACTTTATTTAATAAGATTTTTTTTGCCACACTTATTTTCATTCACTTTACATTCTACGTTTAGTTTTTTTTTTTTATTGAAATGTCAAAATTGTCATTTGAATTATCTGACGTTTTGAATCAAATGATACGAAAGACGGGTCAAAAATTTTATATTTTAAATTATAATCATATATTTTTTCAAGTACATTTATTATTGACAGGTTTGTATAACTGCAAATAAGAATTTATTTATTTTGGTCGAATATATTCAAATTGTTTTAATTTTTCAACTCAAATACAATAAAAGTATATTTATTGTAATATAATATTATCCTCATAAGGTTAGTCAAAAAACTTTTGTTTAGCATGGAAAAAGAATTAAAAAATCCAAAACAAATATGGAAATAAAAATATTTTGTTTTATTGTACGGTTTTGTTAAAATTATGAAGAATTGTGTGTATGATGATATGCAAAATGTAAATTGATAAAAAATTAATCATTAAATCTTTTAATTCTAAATTTTCTCGAATAATAATGTCAACAATTTTTAACGGACATTGTTGTACTTTTTGTTTGTCGCTTGTGTTTTTTTTTTGCACCATTTGGCATTTGCTGGAAAAATTTCTCTGCAGGGAATTTTGCAGAAAAATTTGATCATCATACTTTTGCTTGACTCTGGGCTCTGGCTATATTTGTTTTTGCAAGAAATATGAAGTTTGCTTAAATCTACGTGGACGTAGTGTTGTATGTAAAACATACGTAGCTGTCAACATTTATTTGCTATTTTTTACGTCTATTTATCTTAAGACAACGGTACTACGACTCTAAGTTTATTTCTACGTAAATTCCCAATAAAACCTAAAATGAGAAAATATATATGCTCTTTTCCAATTAAATTAAAAAGTACTACGGTACTGCTTAACTTATAATTAATTTTTATTTTGTAAACGTATCTTTATTAAAGTTGTTTTTTAACAGCTTGTTTAAGGTTTAATGTTGTTGTTGTTTGTACATGTACTGCATTACACATTTCACTATACATACACTATACATCCAATGTCGTCTTCCAGATTTGTAATTCTTGTATTTTCAATACCACGGAGAACTAAGAAGAAATTTCGAAAGGTCCACATTTTTTTTATTTTTTTTTGTTACATAAAAGATATCCAATAAACTAATCCTAGGATGCATAAATTTGCTTTTGGAAGTATGTAATAAAAAAAAAAATAACTCACTTTTGTGATTTACTATCTTCAAAATTTAATTTGTAATTCTAATTAGTAATTACTACATATTATATGACTTACTTTCATTCATAGTTATTTTGCATTTGTTTCTCTTTTTTTTTTAGTATGTGTCTTTTTTATCGATGCTCGTATATAAGTATCATGGTATATCGTTATCATTTCGTGAATAATTTACAAAAATAGCAATGTAGTAAAGAAAAAAATGTTTATTTAGTCAATCAAGTACATAAAAAATTTATATTCTTGTTCTAGCTCGAGTGTGTGAGGTGAGAATTCGTATTGTATGGATTAATTCGAGCTTATATTAGCTTGTAGATGTAAATAAATAATATATATATTTTAAAATAGTATACAGATAAACAACCTAAAATAAAGTTTTAAATAAAAATCTTCGACAACAGAATAAAAAAATCAAATAAATGACTTACGATATAATCATGTGGATTGGATAAAGAATTTTTTGAGTTGTGAGAAGATGTTTAAAATGAGAATCTGAAGTGAAAAAAGTTAAAAAAATTTAAGGAAGAGATGTAATAATTGCACAATATTTGAAAATTAAACATAAAAAATATATTGGATAAAAGTTTTGATTGTAATTTATATATTTCTGAAAATATTATTAAATATAAATTCTCGAAATTGTGATAAATCTCAAGAAATTTTTTTGCAATTTCATTGTTTTTCTTCTGATTATAAATATGTAATCATAATCAATAATCAATAAGTAAAAGTTTTTTTAAATGGAAGAGTTTTTCTCCTGCTCGTCAATTTTAAATTAAAAATTGGACCCATTTTAATTTTGTATTTTAAGTACCCACTATCCGCTGCTAGAAGTTAAATCCATATGCATTTCACAAACACTACACCATAAAATTTTTGTTTATGCAAAGATGCAAATTAAAATGACGTTAATTAAATTGCACAAAAAAGAATGTATGTAACCGGTTTACTAAATTTGTTTTATCCGAATCAAAATAAGTTTCGCCATTGCATTTTAATACTTGTAATTTAGTGCGATTAAAGGGTTTGTTCCTGTTGTCCTCTATTGTAAAATAATGTTTAAAATTAAAAGATTTAAAAATTTGAATATGTAAATGTTAGAAATGACAACTTTTTAAACTGTATTTTTACAGTTAATATATTTAAATTGGTAGTTTTGCGTAAATAGATCCCGTTTAATTTTATTACGACTTTAGAAATTAAATTTTCATTAAATTATGTTATTCATTTTTTTCTTAAATCCGTTTACGTACATACGTTTTTGCAATATTTTTCGTTTAATTTATAATTTGTATTGCGTACTTATTTGACAGTTATCTAACTGTATAAATTTTGAAATATAAACAAAAAAAACTTCTTATCAAAAAAATGATTAGGGTGACTTTTGAGTGGGGTGTCGTGTAGCGTGTAGGGTGAATTATTGTATGTACATATAAATATATTGCAAATGAATGCATATATACAGTTTTTAAACGTGTTTTTATTTGATATTACAATATAAACTATGGCAATTACAATAAAAGTAAGCTAAATTTTATTATTTAATTTGCATTATAAAGGTTTATAAATATATAGGTGGGAATAATTGGAGGATCTGGTTTAGATGATCCAGATATATTGGAAAATAGAAATGAAGCATCAATAAGTACACCATACGGAAAACCATCTGATAATATCATTACTGGTACAATAGCAGGAGTTAATTGTGCTTTACTTGCTAGACATGGTCGTTCACATTCAATAATGCCAACAAATGTTAATTATCGAGCAAATATCTGGGCATTGAAATCAATTGGTTGTACTCATTTGATAGTGTCAACGGCATGTGGTTCGTTAAGAGAGGAATATAAACCTGGTGATATAGTAATACCTCATGATTTTATTGATAGAACAACTAAAAGACATCAAACATTTTATGATGGAAATGATGATTCCCCAGAGGGTGTTTGTCATTTGCCAATGATGCCAGCATATCATGAAAAAACTCGGCTATTATTAATAAAAACAGCGTTGGAATTGGGATTAAAAATTCATAAAAAAGGTATAGTTGTTGCAATAGAAGGACCGCGATTCTCTTCTCATTCCGAAAGTTTAATGTTTCGTCAATGGGGAGGCGACTTAATTAATATGACTACATGCCCAGAAGTAGTATTAGCTAAAGAAGCTGGCCTTCTATATGCTGCTGTAGCAATAGCAACCGATTATGACTGTTGGCGTGAAAAAAGTGAAAGTGTAACAGTTCTTGATGTTCTGAAAATATTTGCACAAAATGTTTCGAAAGTAAAAGATATTATTATTGCAGCTGTTAAAAATATATCTAAAGAAGATTGGACAGATGATATTAATTCGTTAAAAGTATATTAATTTATTAGTATTAATTTAAATGTTTATTAATAATTTTCTTTTGTGTTGCAGCAATCTGTTGACGAGAGTATTATGAGGAAGAAATAAAGAATTATTTCATATTGATTTGCATTTTCTGTTAATTCTAAAGTATTGTAATTTCAATCTCAATTTTTGCTCAATTATTTTATTTTATTATACTTATTCAATTTTTTTTTATAAAATAAAAAATGGTACATTTTAAGTCTAAAATCATTCACAAAGTTTATGCACATATAGTTTTTTTTTTTTTCACCAACTTAAGGACATTTTCTTTCAACCTGACTTTTTCCAGATTCTTCGTATTCTTGTGAAGAAATCCACATTTGTTGAAAAGTACCAATACTTGCTAAAATTGAACCTCCGATCCATGCTCCGAATCGTCTTTCTACACTTCCATTAGCTGAAATCATTTTTAATCTTGTATTTGATGGTGCTCTGTGTTGTAGGTCTCGATTTAACCGCTCTGGAAATCCTTGCAGCAAAGTATTTCCTCCTAAAATAATGAACGTAATAAAAATATAATTTGCATTTAATTATAATTGCAAACCTGTAATTACAACTGAACCAAATAATGACATTCGAACATCAGCATCACACATTCCAACACTTGTTGAAGCTAATTGTCCAGCTCCCAACATTGTATGATCAAACAAACTCTCCGCTAATTTGAATCGCTCTGAACTAAATTCTTGATGATATCCTGTTGGAAATTCATATGGTTGAGATGGAATCTGAGATGCAGTTCTTTCATCATACGGACTCTCTAGAACTTGAAGTACTGTCATTTGAAAATCTTGCAATAATCCTTTTAACATATAATTTTGCCATGATTGCGTTAAATTATCAGGTAATTTTCGTAAAGTAAATCTTGGGTTCTCTTTTTCTTTTACAATCTCTTTTGAAGCAATTTTATATGCAGGAGATAAATCAATTCCTTGTCCCTCTAAATATTGTCTACATTGTAATGATAAATAATCACCACCCAATGGTGACTTTACTACAGCCTGTGATAAAACATATCCTTCATGTACAGGTACTGCCGACGTATGTGTAGCTCCACTATCAACAACTAGAGCTGTTGCACGACCACTAGCAAAAGCAGCTAATACTGCATTTTTAACAAGAAAAAATGCAGGCACATTATATTTTTCAAACATAAGTTCTGTTAGTTTTTCTCTATTATTACGAACATTCCATGAAGCTTCCGAAAATAAAACCGGATGAAATTCAGATTCTGACTGTATAACTTTAGCATAGGTATAATCGAGGACTTTTTCAAATAAATCCCAATTGTCAATCATTCCATCTTTCATGTAAGTTTGAATTTCCATATTTGTTCTTGGTACATTGACGTACGTTGTATCAACATAATATTTTCGACCGGTATCTAAAATATAGGTTATAGTTAGTAATCAAATTATTAATAATTAGCATTTAAGAACCACTCAACTGTTTTGCGTTATATTATTATCTTGTTTCGTTTCCATATCTTGATTAGTATCTGGATCTTCTGGACCTACACCTACCACAGAAGGAATTTCTGTTTTTGGCGTATCTTCTTGTGCATAACCAACTCGTAAAGAATGATGTCCTGGATCAAAAACAAGAGCTCCTATTTCATCTCCACCATACAGCATACCACCAGAACTCATTTTCTTTGTTTTTATTTAAAGAATATGAAAATTTTACAACACTATTTATTATATTTTTAATTATTTTTCTTTTGTTTTGCAAAATTAGCGTCTACAAATTGTTAAATTATTTAAGCTAAGCTGAGAATTAAGACAGCAACGACTTTTAGTTGTCAGTGTTGTCAATAATATCTTTGGGCAGCGCATTCTATTGGGAATTTTTTAAAAACAAAATATAAAATAAAAAATAACGTATTTTATTTTAAATTTAAATTTTATTAGCATATAACTTATTCTATTATATAATTTTTTTTATAAAAATTTTGAAGAAGTATTAAAAGTTGATAACTTAAATGAATTTAATTATAATCATCATAATTACTATTTGATTCAATGCTTCTTATTTTCGCATTGAAATATGTAAAATTTAGAAAAATACAAATGGGTGAAGCTGTCATTACAGTCCACTAAAAAAGCAAAAAAAAGATAATGTTTTAATTAATAAATAAAAGTAGAAAGAAATATTCATACAATTGTAAATGTTAAATAATCGATTTTGCAGAACCAAAATATTTTAAATGGATTATAGTTCACTAAAGATGTCTTGAATAAAATCAAAACCTCAGCAAAGGAATTCTTAATTTTTTGATTTTTTAAAATACAGTCAATTTCCTTTTCTAGCAAATCTATCTAAAAATAATAAAATTATATTAATTTCATAAGTTAATTTAAATTAATTGTAAACCAAATTTTAATTAGCTGAAAAATAAAATGTTTGACTCAATTTTAATTTTTATCGATTATGTAACGCCTTTTCAACCTAGAATAGAGAAAATCTATTTAGAGGTGAAAAAAAACCTGATATCCTACATGTACTTAAATCAGACAGACCCGCATTTTTCT
This sequence comes from Argyra leucocephala, assembly GCA_963942445.1. Lineage (NCBI taxonomy): Eukaryota > Metazoa > Arthropoda > Insecta > Diptera > Dolichopodidae > Argyra > Argyra leucocephala. Next base: position 134,687,462 of record OZ012678.1, read on the forward strand.
TGCAATCTTGTTCCTAACACAATCTGCATGATTATCTAAATTTAATCTATTATCAATTATTAACACCCAAATATTTAATGACATTTACTTTTTCGAGGTTTACATTATCTACATATATATTAGCTGAACTATTGGTATTGAATCGATTTACCACCATAACTTTCGTTTTTTCTAAATTTAAGTTTCTAAGTTTAAGTTGTTTATTCATTCGCAATCAGATTGACAAATCTGACAGATCTCGTTTGTTTTGTATGACAACAATCTATTGTTTCTATTTAAGTTAGGTACAATAATACTTCATCTGCAAATAAAATTATTTTACCAAATTTTATACTTGATTTAATATCATTTACACCGGGTGTGTCAGGACCATGCGTATCAGTTTTTTTTAAAAAGTGAAGGAACCGTTATTTTGAAATTTAAAATAAACAATTATTAATTAAATCGAGGGCGCTCTATCAATTGGTGATATGGACCGGAACTAGTTTTTTTAAACCGAAAATTTGACGAAATCGAGATTTTCAATGCGAAAAGGTACTTTTTGATGCAAATTCGGGTTTTATGTCAAAAAATGAGTAACTTTTGTCTTATTATTTTTTTTTAAATTAAATCCCGGTATATAACAAAAATCTTACAACCATCCCAAAATTGTTCATTGGGGCACTACCATATTAATAAATTCACTTTTAGAAAATTTTCTATCAACACAAGTTTTTTGAGTTCTGTTCTGAATTAAAAAAAAAATTATAAACCGTTGTAGTTCAATCCCTTAGAAACCATATTTTACAATTTTTTTTAAACAGTATATCTTTACTTTATAATTTCTTTTTAGCAAGTAATATAGCATGTATGTAGGAACCGGCAGTTGGTATATGAATTTAATTTAATATTAAATTTTCTATTAAATAGAAAACACCCTAAAGAGGGAAACAAACATTTTTTGGGAACGTATTGAAGGCCACAGAGTCTTTAAAATATATGTACCCAGAATAAATACCAAAATAACCAACTTCCCGTCAAATTTCAATAGAGCAGGCTGTAGGAAGATGGTGGGCATACCTGTCTTATTGGTTATAACAACATGAATTAGTATTACCTATTTATATGTCAGTTGAAAGAAGTTATAAGATATTTAGTTGTTTCGACAATATACAAGGCTAATCCGGTAAAATTCAAATACGCATATAGAATATGCGAATATGAAATGTATTCGTACGTAACGTAACGTAACGCAAACTGCAATACGTAGTACAAAAAATGAGTTAATATAATAGTTTTTAAATGATTTTCGTATTACCAGAGACTATAATTATATTATAGTCTCTGGTATTACATCGATGCTAATTTCGCAATACAGAGTACGAAATGTTAAGATGCATAAATAATTTTTCGAAAGTAGCAATACACGGTTAGATAGCCAGGATTGCATTATTATTAAATAAAATTCGATTTGCATTTTTTGTTAATAATAATAAAAAGAAAAACATAATATAATTTTATTATTTTTACCCACCTCATATTGCAATAAATAATGAACACCAAAAAGACAATGATAATCCCAAAATACTGATATAAATACAGAAGCACAATTAACATAAAATATTGTTGCTAAGAATTGTTCAAATATTAAATTCCAGGATACATTAAAATAAACTATACAATAAGCAACAACTAACATAACTATTGTATTTTGAAATATTAATATATAATATTGTTTTTGTACAATTTCATTAAATTTTTTGCCAAAATTTTGAATTTCAATTAATCTATCTAAAATTTTTAATAATTCTTTTGAATGATTTACTGATATTGATATTTCATTAATATAAATTGCAGTTGTTGGAAAATTACATAATTCTATTCCATTATTATTATTAATATTAATATTATATAATGATGAATTTTTTATACGAATTTCTTCTTTTAAAATATTTTTAATTTTAAAACGATTTCGTTTAATTTCATTTCTAAATATCCATACAATAACACATGAATATTTCAGAACATTTGCGATTAAAAAATGTGGTATAAATAGAGCTTGAACTAATAGAAATGTTGTTAAATGAAATTCAAGAAAACTTAAATTATATAAATTATATATACCAATTCCAAAATTAAAAATTAATGTTGAAAATAAAAATAAATAAATTAATAATTCATCAATATGAAATAATTTTTCAGTTTTATAGAAAATTTTTAAAAATTCACTTGATAATTTTGCCATTGAATTTGAATCATATATAACACATACAAAAACTTTAAAACCCATTAAAAGATGAGTTTCCATACAAAAATATAAAAATGGTGAAATTTCTTCAAAAATCGTTAAAAACATATTTTCAGCAAAATGTTGACTAAAACATATTAAATACCAAATTAATAATATAAAATATATAAGACCACTGAATATAGTAAATCGAAATTCTTTTGTTTTTAAAAATAACCAATGTGTCATGTAACCAGTAATTAAAAAATATATATTACATATACGTAGGACACGTTTAATGTTCATTTTAAAAAAATTCGAAAATAACTAAAATAATTTCGATTTATTTAATTTTTGTTATTATTTAAATAATAATTAATCTTTTTATATATTTATGAATCTGTGGTCCGTAAATTCAATATCAAGTTCAAATAATATTATTTTCATGTTCATATTAAATGTATATACATTATTATAGTAAAATGATGAGCTAATAATGATCGGTTTGTAAATTTTGGTAATTAAGATTGTTTTATGATAAATAGATTACCTTATTTAATAAAATAAAATAATATTATTAAAATAATACTTGCAAAAATCAGGAAGTTTAATTTCGGAATAAAATTTTAATTGTAAATAATTTAAATTTTAAATTTAAGTTATAAATATACATTATCTATACATTTAAAAGTTTATTATTAATCTACTAATGGTTAGTAATGTAATTGTAATATTATTATTTTTATATTTTTTAAATTAGTTTTTGATTAGTAGATGGGTTAATTAATCTGCCAATGTTTGAAACCTCAAATTGAAAAGTTAGAATAATGTCAACATTCTTTCTATGCTGAAATATACTGACCAATATCCTTGATTCAATACTAATATTAATTATTAATATAAAAAAAAAAACAATCCGATCATAGACAGGAAATTTTATAATCTTATAAATTAGTTATCAATGATCCTATCATAGAAATAAATAGTTCCTGAGAAATACACCGTTTTATATAATTAAAAAACGAAGTGTTAACATGGTTAGACACTAAACAACAAACAGACTCAATTAGTGTATTGATGAAGTCTGTGACCAAATGTAAAATTATTTAGAAACAAATCTGGGATAGTTTTTATAAAAACTTGTTTTCCAGCGTTAGAGTAAAATTTTGGTATAACAGTGAAAATAGTCGAATATTTTCCTTTTAATTTTACTGATATGCTTATCATACAGATACGCATATTTCGTATCTGTTTGACAGTCGAGTACAAAACACTGAAGAAGTCTGCAAGTAGTAGAAGCGTATCTGTATGATAAGCATATCAGTAAAATTAAAAGGAAAATATTCGACTATTTTCACTGTTAAATCTGTGATGATACTAAATCAAAATTAATTGGTCCAAACACTTAGTAAAATGATTGAGTAAATATAATATTATATTTATTCAATGGTAAAAGTATATTATTAAAAAAAGTGAAGATGAACACCAATGCCATATCAATTTTTTCTAACAAAAATGTTTCCAAAATTTCTAACAAGATGTTTTGCATGTCCTGACATACAACTAAATTAAAATGTAATGATGTATATATTTGATTGATGAACAATGGAAGAGGTAGCCGCAAACACAATTGGCTTCAAACCACGAAATACCAGAAATCCATGGTATGACGAGGAATGTGCATCAAAAACGTTGAAGAAGAACGAGGCGTATAAAAAAGCGCTGCAACGGAAAACAAGAGCAGCGAAGGAAGAATATAAGGCTAAAAGAAGAGATGAGAAGAAACTCATCAGGCGGAAAAAACGGGACTTCGAAAAATCTCTGCTCATAAATATCGAATCTCATAAAAATAGAGGCGAAGTGCGGAACTTCTACAAAAAAGCCAAGCAACTGGCAGCTGGCTATAAACCCGCTACACACGCGCTGAGAGATAATATGGGAAATTTGGTTACCCAAACGCAAGGGATATTGGAGACATGGAAGCAGCACTTTCAGCAGCTGCTAAATGGAGAGCAACAACAACAACAAGAGCTAGCAACACCAGCACCAGTCATTACCAGCAACCCCCACCACCCACTGTAGAGGTTGTTGGCCAAGCCATCAGCAAGCTGAAAAACAACAAAGCTGCTGGACCTGATGGACTCCCAGCTGAATTATTTAAAGCTGGAGGCGATGTTTTGGTTAACTGCATGCACCAAATCATTGGCAACATCTGGAAGGAAGAAAGCATGCCAAATGACTGGAGTACCAGCTCTATATGTCCCATTTTCAAAAAGGGCGACGCCATGTCCTGTAAAAACTATAGAGGAATATCCCTCTTAAATATTGCATATAAGATCCTGTCCAACATTTTGTGCGAATGTCTGAAGCCCTATTGTGACGCTGTTATTGGCAGTTATCAATGCGGCTTTCGCCCCGGAAAATCAACAAGCGGATGTTCGTACTTAGACAAATCCTGGAGAAGACCCATGAGTTTCAAATCGATACACACCACCTATTCATCGATTTCAAGTCTGCGTACGATTGCATATACCGCAGCGAGCTATATGCTGCTATGTCGGAATTCGGTGTACCAGACAAGCTCATCCGATTGTCAAAAATGACACTGGAAAACACAAGATGTGCTGTGGTGATTGGAAATAACACTTCTGACTATTTCCAGACGTGTACCGGATTTCGACAAGGAGATGCACTATCATGCGACTTCTTCAATCTAGTACTGGAACGTATAGTGCGACGAGCGGAAGTAAACACGGCCGGTACTATATTTTTCAGATCTGTTCAACTACTAGGGTATGCCGATGACATTGACATCATCGCCAGATCACAACGGGCGGTCGTCGAGGCCTTTACCCAGATTGAAGAAAAAGCGAAACGAATGGGTCTCAAAGTAAATGAGGATAAGACAAAATATATGTTGTCGACAAATAAAAAGACCTCTCAACATCATATTGGTCAAAACATCACTGTCGGCACATATAATTTCGAGGTAGTTCAGGAGTTTACCTACCTTGGAACCAGTGTTAATCCCACAAACGACATCAATGTGGAGGTACGGCGAAGAATAACCCTTGCAAACCGTTGCTGCTTCGGTTTGTCAAAACATCTCGGGTCAAAGCTCCTCTCTCGAAACACCAAAGTACAAATCTACAAAACGCTCATACTCCCGGTTTTGCTTTATGGATCAGAATCATGGACACTGCCTAAGGCAAGTGAGCATGCACTTGGTGTCTTCGAGAAGAAAATTCTTCGTCGGATATATGGTCTTGAAAACGACGATGGGGTCTGGAGGAGAAGATATAATGCCGAAATCTATGAGCTGTACAATGAGGTGGACGTAGTCACAAAAATTAAAGTCAAGAGACTACAGTGGCTCGGACACCTAGAGCGGATGGACGAAAATGCTCCAGCCAAGAAAATCTTCGATTCCAGACCCGAAGGTACAAGACGTCGGGGCAGACCAAACCTTCGTTGGAGAGACGAAATATCGGCGGATTTAAAGCAATTTCGAATCTTCAACTGGAGAGAATCCGCCCGTGACCGGCAAAAATGGAGGATGTTGATGAGTCAGGCCCAGGACCTACATGGTCTGTTGGCCACCTAAGAAGAAGAAGAAGATGTATATATTCTCAATTATGTATTTTTAAAATCTGTGTCTGTTAGAGTCTACCTTTTGTATAATATATTCCTGTCTCCAATGTAATTGGAGAGTATATATAGCTAATATTAAAGATAATTTAGTTTGATGTAATTTCGTTTTAGGCTAAAAACAATTGACTCAAGCTTCTTAATGCATCTAAATCTCAAGCTATGATTGTATACTCTTAAAACATAGACACCGCAATACTACCGCATATGAAAATGGACTATTCAATTATCTTGGCATAGTTTTTAACAAAACCCTATCATGGAATAACCACATTAACTTCATTTCATTTTCCAAAAAGTTTTTAGCACGCTACGTAAATTATGGAAACTCTAATTTTTCTTAAGTACTTAAGTGGGCTCAAAAAAGACTCGTTCAAGCTCTCATTTCTTAATAGCTGGATTGAAGTAAGGTATATTATATTTTTAACTTGTTTTAATCTTACGTAGAGGAACATAATTGATCAAAAAGAAATGGGACCATTTTGTTGAAGGTATTTTATCGTCAATTTTTTTTTTATTATCGCATTTCATTTCATTATCGCAAAGGCCGAAATCACAGTATGACATATTTGAGGTTGGAGAAACAAATAATGGAAAAGGTTTACAAACCGGTGAGTGATAAGATAAATCGCTAATTTCATTACTATTAGAAGAAATTTTGAAAACATTAACTTAGTCTTAGGACTTATAGTTAATTGATGAACAAAAAACCATCAGTTTCTAATAAGCTGCAAATTGTAGTTAATTTTGATTATAACATCCATTAAATTTTAGGTATGAAACCCGGAATTGAACAGATTGCAAATTATCTTCAACGCTTGCACGCGGTTTGTCAACAATGGACGAAAGTATGATCGCATTAGTTATGTATCTAGAACTGTAATTAGTTTTACATTTGAAATTTTTTTTAAATTCAGATATACGTGCTTTATGCCGTCATATTTAGCTGATCAGTTAGTTTTCAGAAGGCTCCTGAGAGGTTTTGAATCTTCTGATTACTCGAAACACTGGCCAATTAAGGCATCTTTTGTGAAAATTGTGGTGCTTTGGAACTCGTTGCTTGCCGCTTAAGCTTAGTGCCGAATTTTTTATGAGTTGATTTTGATTTTGTGAAAAAGTTAGAATTTATAATAATTAACAATTTTTTAAGCTTTAAGTAATTTTTTAAATAACTTATAGACAATTTTTATATTCGTTATTTCTCTTTTTTCTTGTGTTATTTTTGATTTTATTATATAAGAAAAGGTAATTTTAGTTTTAGTGTAAGCGTTATTTTTAAAATATAAAATAAACAATTTTTGAAATAAAAAAATAAAAAAATGAAAAAAAAATATTGTAAATTGTTTTATTTATTTTAATTTATAATTAATTATAAAACAAATTTAAATAATAAATTATTAAAATATCAAAATCGTGTAATGAAGCTAACAAGACGACAAATGAGGTTGAAGAAATTAAAATTAATTTTATTATGGATGCATATAAAATCGAGAAGATGTTGCATAAACCCATTTCTTCTAAATCGAAAAAACAGGATCATTTATTATGATAATTTAGTTTTACAAATGCGGCTCTTTGATAGTTTTAGATTTTTTAATTATCATTGAATAAGTGAAGATTTGTTCGATGAACTCTACTTGATAAAACTAAAATAGAATTTAAAAAAATTTAATACAAGAGAAGTAATTTCTACAGGAGCACGTCTTTCATTAACCTTAATTCTTATTTTGTCCACCGAGATATACGGATCAAGAAAATTAAAGGAGAAAAATAATGGAAGGAAAATGGCGACAAGAAATTGCAAATTATGGTGATACAGTGCTATAACGTATTGGTAGAACAGCTCCAATAATGCCGCATCATCTGCAATCAATATAAAAAAATAGCTTTAAAACTTATTTTTCACAAATTGATGTTCTTCCATGACTGGAAAATATATTATTAACTTTATATTAATTTTTTTTCTTTTTGTGTATTCCACATTGACTTGTCGTCTCTTATGTGTTATATTTGAATAGAATAAATAAATAGTCTATATAGCTTTTATTTCATAATAATAAATATATATATATATGTATTAGAAAAGATGAATTTAGGAGCTATACAATGAAATAGACATAGTAACGAAAAATAAGGTCACAAAATTACAGTGGCTCTGACACCTAGAGCGAATGGATTAAAATGATCCAACTAAGCGAATCTTTGAATCCACATCTGAAGGTACAATTAAAACGTTTGGGTAGAACAAACCTTTGTTGGAGAGATGAAATATCAGCAGAAGCAAAATAATTTTAGGATCTTCAATTGGAGAAAAGGCGTTTATGATCGGTAAAAATTATGAGACAGTACCAGGACTTACATGGTCTGTTGGTAATTCAAAGTATAAGTAATGTATTTATATAATTATACCTACAATAAAAAAAAAATGTAGTAGTTTTGTTTAACACAAATGTGCAATCAAACAGTTGCAATGCAAAACTAAAAATTGCATGACTACGGCTAGCCTAATTGAAATTAAAAAAAAAGATTTTAATTAGTATTAATTATAATTATTTTTTTTTTTAAAGAAATCACGGTATTTAATATTATTTTTTGTTAATAAAAATTTCATAATATTTGGTTTTAGAACTTTATAGTTGCCAATCCCAATCCAATAGAGTCAGCGACAATATAGTTAATATCGAATTAAAATAGAGATTTTCATCAGCTGTAAATTGTTACTTATCAGATACGAAATTTATTGGACAATAACTAAACCGAGGTATTTCAGCAGTGATTAAAATCTTTAAGGCCACATCATGTACGTACAACTGAGACTAAATGACAACTGTTATTCTTTTTAGTTTTGATACGCTTACTAGCTCGGTCTAACTTTTGTTAATGGAAATATTTTTAATTAGTGTATATAGTTATTATTGACATACGTATTAACTTATGCCTCTTACTTTTCTACTAACAGAGAAACAGCATGCATCTGGTTTAGTTCATTTTTAGATATTTCAATCAAAGGTGGCGGTGTCTTACTTACTCTATTACACAATCAAATAAAGCAAGCTTTCGTCTATATAGTAATAGACGTCTGATGTGATTTCTCTAAGCATTAATCTGACAGTATAAGTCATAGAGGGCTGGGAATATTGCATACATATGTATATACTAATCTGAATTTATTATTTGTATAGTACAACCTATGTCCAGATTTTAAGCCTAGTAATGTTGATAACATTAAAAATTCTGAAATAAAGCTCAATATATGAAAACGAATAAAATCTATGTACTTATGTATGCAATATACATAATAATATGTATATTATGTTTTACTTGTATACTACATTTAGTTTGACTACTATTGCTCCAAAAACACCATTTTGTTTATATATTTTATATTAATATCAACACAAATATTTCAATTAAAAAATGTATAAAAATACAAATATTAAATAAAACTTGTTTTTTTGTTTTTTTTTTTTAGAGCGTTATCTCATTTTTATAACTTTCAGCTAGCTAGAAACGAAAAAGTAATTAATTCATAAAATTCAAATTTAAAATATGGTCGCAATGATTATTATTATTTCTAATCTTCTTAATCTAAATCTCAAAATAATAACTCGCGTGATAGAAAAACGTACTTATCCACAATAATACAAGGCCAATTATAATTATATTTTTATCATATTTAATTAACTTTCATGATGTTTTTTTTATCGAGTTTGAATTGAATTAATATTTCTATCAACAGTAAGTAATATTAGACAGTATATGCGTCATTCAGAAGTAAAAAACTGAAACAAATCAAAATTTAAAAACGTTTTCTAAAAATATAACGAGTACTTTATCAAACTGGATTTTACTTAGAATGGTAAAATTTGGCACATCATATCCATCATTCCAGGTTAAAAAGTTTTGTAAATTTTGCAATCCTAATCATAATTATTATAATATATAATGACCCTTTAAACTAATTATCCTGATAAGATCAATGATTGATAACAATTATTGTTATTTACTTTGTTGTACTGTGACTGAGTGTAACTGATGGTGTTACACATTAAATTGCACTGTTAAAACTTACTATGTTCATGTAATAAAATCTGTTATAGACGCAATTGAAATACCTAATATCGTGGTCTTCTTATCTATCAATTTGTAATAATTGTACATAATATTCTATCTATTCGAATATGTATATAGCGAATTTACAAAAACTTGATATTATGAGCTCAAAGTTCAATAAAACAAAATGAAATTAAATTGAATATAATTTAAGCATGTATGTATAATCATATAAGTAAGTATTATGTATGGATGTATGTACTTCGATGGTGTATTTAAATTATTTAATAGTTTATTTATGCTGTTCCAATTCCATTTTAAAATTATATTCTTTACTATTCAAGTTTTTAATTTGTATACTATATGACTATATTTATATTTATGAATAATTGACATTAGGTTGAATAAAAATAATGAACGTGGAAATTTGATTCCATTGTGTTAATTAAAAAAAAAATATTAAAGTTAAGTTAAAATTTATATTTCTTAAAATCTGTGAAATAAACTGAAAATAAATTTTTTTTCTGTTACTCCTCTTGGGAACATAGGGCATCAACTTGCCTCCTCCATTGTTCTCTGTTGTACTTTTATTTGCTCCCAAGTTCGTCCATATCTTGTTAATTTAGAAGTCGTAGTTCGACTTCAGGTGTTGTTGGGTCTTCCTCGCTTTCTTCTACCTTGGGGGTTCCATTCTAGTGCCATTCTGGTTATATTTTTTAATGGTTTTCTATAAGAGTGTGACCAATCCATTTCCATTTTCTACGCTTAACTTGATACATTATCGGTTCATCACCTGTTAGCTGCCATAAGTTCTTTCTGGTTTTGGACCAGAATATCCTGCATATTCTTCTTTGCTAATATAATAATGTTGACATTAGACCTAATTTGAATATTCTAATCTTTGTTTTTCTAGTTATTTCGCCATTCTTTCATATTGGATTTAATTCACCGAACGCAGTTCTGATCTTACGCAGTCTATTGTTGACATCTGATTCTCTACCTCCGTTTGTTGTTAGAATGTTACGTAGGTAGAAGAAGCTTTCCACATATTCGACTGTTTGACCTTCTATTGTGATGGTGTTTGTATTGGTGTTTTATTTATTGTCGTGGCCTTGGTTTTATCTATATTAGTTTCTATTCCGACTCTACGCGTTGCATGCTGAAGTAGATCTGCTTTATGTTGGATGTCAATGAATCTATGCGCTAACAAACATATATCATCCGCATAGTCAAGGTCGTCAAGTGTTATTGAGAGATCCCACGTTATGTCTATTTCGGAAGAACCCGTTTCTTTCATTGTCTCATCTATTACAAGCGTGAATAGAAGTGGTGAGAGAGGACATCCTTATCGTACTCCATGAATTTATGGTGAACGTGTCACTTGTTTGTACGCAGTCGAAAACGGCAAATTTTGTATCTTCATACAAAGCTTCTGTTAATCTCAATGCGTTGAACCGTGTCGAATGCCTTCTCGAACTCGATGGTCAAGAGATGTAGAGGAGAACGCCATTCCAAAGATTGCGCTATGACCAGCAAGATTGTGTTGGTCTGATCCGTACAACTCCTTTCTGGGCGAAATCTTGCCTGTTCGTACCTTTTATTTTGTTATATTTTAGGCTGTATTTTCCAATTCAGTATGGTTGCGAAAACTTTGTATATGATGTTCAGCAGTGTTATACCTATCCCAGTTATTGTAGTTTTTTGGTTTTCATTTTTCGGGAAGTTTCACAATCAAGCCCTTATAAATTCAACAATTTTTTATCATACCAGATTTTGCCATCATTATAAGCAAATTATACAGACAAATATTTTTATACTTGGGGATTTTTTTGAATAAACCAATTTTCTACCATGGACAGCTTTTTGTTACACTTTCCCGTTCCAGGAAGCCATATAAGATTAAAATGCTGATAAAAATATATGTATCAAAGGATATTATTTAAGGACAACTGTGGTCTTACACTAAATCTAATTTAAAATAAAAATATTTAATGGGTTACCTACGAATACACGTTTTTTAATATGTCTGTTCGTAAAATCTCGGTTTCTTAAGTCTTTTTGCCTCTTTACTTCTGAGATATTTTCTCAGTAGTAACCTTTTTAGATGTTCACTCATCTCGTTACCTGCGTTGGGCATACGCAAAATACGTGAAGAACCGTTTCCACCTCCTCTCTGTACCCTCTGCATAGATTGCTTTCTATGAGGCCCATTCTTGCAGCTTGTCTTTTGAGTATGAAGCGTCCTGTGCATCTGCTTACATATATAGCCTTAAGTCGGCTCTGTTCAGAGACAGAACGAGTTTTTCGCATCTGGAACGGCCTAGAAGTTTTTGGGGTGGATCGTTTCATCCGAGTTTCTCCAGGCATTCTGTTGGGTGGTTTTTTTTTCATTTAATCGTATTTATTTTTATAGCCTGAATTGCTAGACCCACTACTAACTCTTCACGGCCATTGTTCTTGAGCTTTCTTTTGCAAGTTTACCCGACTAATTGTGCAGTTCTACGGCGAAGTGGCAGGGTACACAGTAGATACTCCAGTGGAATTTACTACTTGTTTGCAGCAAATAATCGTTGCAGTTTTTGTTTTTTCGTTATTTATTGCTTAATTGCTCCCTGGCTAGCACAACAAAAAATTATGTTATCTGCGATTATTTCTTTTTTTTTTAGAAGAATTTCCGCTCTTCTCTTTATTGCCATGATTTTGCGTTGGCTAGTTATGGTATTTTCACTTATTTTTATTTCTATGAAAAGATATTCACAGAAAATTCCTATTTGAGAGTTTTCACATTTTTTGAGTCCATCTCTGTATATCTTTACATGATTGTCGTATACTACGTCAGACATGTGATTCTCTCCATTTCATGGTGTTTTTATTTTAAATTTCCTGTCAGAACATTGTTCTAAAATGTTGTAGTAGCATTGTAATTACAATTATAGTCGTTGTTATTCAAAATTTAGAATAATCTGTTCACGACTGTACTTCGTTATCGTTTGAATTTAACAGAGTATACTGAAATAAAACAGTTTATTCTTATTAGATATACCAAGTAAAAAACCCCATTCTTCATAATCACATATGTACGCCCATGCACAGTCAGGTACTAATGTACTTTATATTTGTATTTGTATCATATTCAAAAAGTAAACAAAAAAAAAAAAATGAAAATGAAAATATAACATAACAGATAATTCTGTTAAACATATAATTTTTATTTTAAAAGTGGGAAATTTATAGTATTTTTGATTGTGTGTATGTAAGTTTTTTCATTTTGTTTTGTTTACAATCAATTCAGTCAAGTCAAGTCGAAGCGAAGTCAGTCTATTTCAGACGTCTAGTGTAATTGTTATATTTTTTATTGTGAACAAAAAAAAATGTTTAAAAATTGAAATCGAAATTAATTGCCAATTAATTTAAAGTGTTGTGATTTGAATATAAATAACCAATAAAAGTGAAGAATAAAATTATTAGAAAACAAAATATTGCAAATTCAATTGAACATAGCTAACTTTTTTTAATTTGTTATTACTTGAATTGCATGTTTAATTGATATATTCATTCAAACATAAGTGATTTGCCTATATCAGGTTTGTGTTTTTTTATAGTGTTGGTGGGTGGATAAAAATATTATACTGGTATTATATACAACATATATATATATATATATAAATTGTGCTACAGTTTATGTTAGTTTTATGTTTTATCAAAGAATATCCGTTATTAATGGGTATTCTTTGGTTTTATATAAATTTTTGTAGATTTATTTGTAGTATATATTATTATGAGAAAACAAAATAAACACCAATTTCATGTTAACAAAACAATACAATTTTTGAGGTGTGAAATAACAAACAAAAAAATATTTTATTTATAAGTAAAAAGTACAGTAATGCAATAATCTTAAAACCAAATAAAAATAATTTTATAATAATAAATTTAATCCAGTTGCTCTTGCTCCCTCTCACTACTTACATTTGTCAATAAATTAACGTTATCAAAAATCAAAACAAAGAATCCGGTTCTATTTTAAAATGGAAATAAATATACCTGGTTATAATTTACCTGGCTTTGTGAATTCCTTTATTTTGAATTTTAATTTTGAAAACTTAAAAATTCGGTATTACCATCTCTAAGGTTGTTCGGTATGTAAATTTTTTTTAAATATTTTATAATAATGTATTTTGTATTTTTTAATTGTGCGTGATAGAAGTCACGAAAAATAATAACATTCGAAATAATAGATCTAAAATCGGTAGTATTTTTTTTTTGAAATATAAGTAGGTATTAAATATTAAAATGTATTGCAATAAATGTGCTGATAACGAATAAATTATAAATTATATGATAACTTGATCTTTGATTAACATTATTTCTCTAAGGTACACATCAGACTTTGTATATGTATATATACCTATTTACCGTTTTTAAATCTCGTTTCTAATTATCTACTACGTATTTGAAATTATAAAACTATAAATTTAATTAAATGTACATAAATATAATTATTAGCTACCTAGTTCCGATACGACAAGCTTTGTCAAACTATTTACGACTGGGTATCGTATATCCTAAAATTTTGTGCAAATTATGTCTCTTATGAATTTATACCTTGAATGTTTTGAAATTTTGGCAAATACTTTTTTTAGGTGTAAAGTAAAGTACTTATGTACATCTTATTTAAAATACATATGTGGCAACAATTCATAACCGCTTATGTCTAAAATTGATGTTTCAAGTAAAATCAATTTTAAAGTTCGAATAAGAGTTTGAAATTGTATAGTAAACGGGACTGTACCAATTTTCGGTGTTTTAAAATGGTTTAAATTATATAAGGATTTGAAATTCAAAAACTTTTTTTTATAAAAAACGATTAAGTATGTTTGTAAGAATCGCTTGAGTAAAATATAAGTCGTTTAAGAACTCAATACATTTGAAAATTTGAAAATGATTTTCCAAATATGTGAAAAAACGCTTAACTATCAATTTAAAAGCTTTTATGGCTAATTGTAGGAATATATTTAAAATAGCTAAATAAATGAATATGACAAAAACGTTTTTATAATAAGGGTATTCCCCTGGTAAGTGTAAAAGTGTAGTAAATGTAGATCTACAATGATTTGTACAACGACTTCGTGAATACACCCTTGTACTTTCGATGTTGTACTTAATGTAGAATTGTGACAGCGCTTTGTTTACATCCTATGCATTTAATTCATAATTCCTTTAATTTTTTGACTTCATAAAATAATTCAATTAAAAATTTGTTTCAATTTAAATTTTTTCTTTAAAAATTTACTCTTGTCTTTATCTCAGCCGTTTTCCAAATATATGTATTGACTTTACAAATGTCAAACTTAAACGCAGCAATGAATATAATAAAAGAACAAAGATGGTCTAGCAAAGTCATTAGAATCTTTAGTGACAGTCAAGATGTCTTAAAAGCTCTTGAAATTAACCTCATCAAATCTTGATTGGTGGGAGAATGTTTGGAAGCCCTAAATCACATAGAACTTCGAAATAAGGTACAACTGATCTGGATACCGGGTTCATAGTGGCTTGACTGGAAATATATGAGGACATAAAGGGCTAAAAGCCTATATGCCGGCCCTAACATATTAGGGCTACCTCCGTAAGGAAAAAAAATTACAATACTAAAAAACAATAGGTTTGAGTCTTATAAAAATCTACAAGTCTTGTAGAATATTTTTTCATATAAAAATTTTACAATGGCAATGCACTTCTACATTTCTACACCAAGTACAATACTATACTTCAATTTACACCTAATCGTGAATAACCTTAATAGGTTGTATATATATTTTTATATGTCATATTGACATAAGCGATTCTATAACTTAGAAAAAATGTGACTTATAGTTGTAGGAATCAAACAAAATTTTTACAGGAAATACCGTAGACAATTCTGAATATGGTGGTTATTTTCTCGATTCTTTCTTATGTTGAGTGTTGACATAAGCGGTCATGATTTTTTGGCACAGAAATATAAGGATTAGGGGAGATTTTAATAGATAAATTTTAAATTAGGTAAAATTTATTCTTACAAAATAAATGCGGACATATTATTTTATGGAGTCTAATAAACTAATAATTATGAAAGTGATTATCCAGCTTGTTCCACAATATTACTAACATCCACATAAAAGATAAAACAAAATTTTAAATGTAATCTAATGTTAAATCTACCTTCTACTATTCCACTAAGAAACTCCATCACCAAACAAAAATCGAACTTTATTTCCGCTCGACAATTTCAATCTGAACTAATTCCGCCCTTATATGAATTCAATTCCGCTTTTTGAACCTATTTGCGATTCACAGTACTTACCTATTTACGATTTTATTTAAAAAAGCTATTTAAAATAATTATTAAAAGTAAAATTAATAATCAATTTTTTAAATAATTAACTAACTAGTACTTAGTTAAATAATAAAAAATATTTATTATAATAAAAAATCACTTTTACTATAAGTAATTTGAAAAAAAAAAAAAAAAAATAGTTCAAATGTAAGTAAAATTATTTGTTACACATACAAATATATATTTATTTCAATATGAAAATTAAAAAAAAATTAAACAATGCAAGGATTCAGTATTTTAAACAAAAAAAAAATAATTCAATACTTAACATAATTAACTTAAATATTATAACAATGCACATTTAAAATAAATAAATAAAAATACAAAATATTTCATATGCATACAAAGTAAAAATCACATTTACTTAGTTTTGGCATTTTTTATTTGTATGATTTTGAGTACAAATGTTCATTAAAACTGGAGGCTCAATTTTGCAGACTATGGAACTGTCTGAATATATTAGAATATCTTCTTTTACAAGCCATCTCCAAAATGTGCCAGACATGGTCATGGTTTTCACTCCTTTAATTAACTTATTTTGAAATGTATACAAAGAAATTATTTTGGTAATTTAATGGACGCCTTAATAAAACTTTAGGCAAGATAATTCCAGAGATTTTTTAAATTATACAAAATATATTATAAGTAAGACATAGTTTTAAATATAAGACTTGGTATGAATTTAGTGAAAATAGCTTATACCTGAATATTTAGTTCGGAATTAGGATATATTGCACGTATTACCGAAACGTATTATATCAAAATTTAGTTGTAACAAAAAACACATATTCGAAATCAAATTTATAGGTCATAATTAGGTCCAGCTTAGTTTGTTCAATTTCAATTTAAAATTGTCCAGTTGCATCCTTATATAATCAAAAATAGATGAATAACTTAATTAATTATTTCGATATATCAATTCCGCCTAATTCCGCCCGGCCGATCGTAAATATACGTACAACATAAATTTACGTGTCCCTAATTCCCGCTCAAAACTAATTTTAGCAATTTTAAATATTTTTTATTTACAAATTGAAGAAAGTATGTATTAGAACCTATTTAATAATATATATATATATTTAATAAAATAAATAAGTGAACATCATAGTTAAATTATTATGGGCTTAACAAAATAAAAAAAATTTAAACGTTTGAACCAATATTTTCGCTAAAATGTCTAGCCTAATACCTAATTTAGTTTTCTATCAATAATCTATTTATTAATATGAATACAAGTTTGCATTACAACGAGGAAATAATATTCTTTTTTTATTTCAAAACTAAATTTGGAATATAAAGCGTAGGAGTATTGTATTTATAAAAAAAGGGCTTGGGCGGCATAATGTACTAGGGCGGTGATAGGTACATTTACGTTATATCAATAAATTGTAAAACATAGCTCAAATAATAATAGTTAATTAATGTAAGTTAATGATCGTGAGTAGCCGTAAGTAGACAATAATCTTTAATTTGCATTAAAACTATTAAATTTTTAGTAAGTTTTTTCCTTTTTTCCTCATGAAATTGGAATATTAAAAATAAAAAGTCGTAGCATTTAAAAATAAACTATATTTCAGTTGTCTAGATTAATTATTATAAGATCTGATCTATGTGAAATTAAATTTTTTTGTATTTTACATGTAAACTTTTGGGTAAATGAATGAATTAAATTAAAATTATACAGTTAGTAGTTTGGGTAACAGACATTTTGTTTGTTTTCGAGCCTCTAAAACATTGTAGCAGTTACAAGTTAGTACTCAGTTGTTTTGCAAAATAACAAAATAAAAATAAAAAATGGGAAAACTGCTTGTTTATCTAATTTTCTTTACGTTTGTAAAAAACAAATATCAGTAAAATAAGTTGAGGGTAAAGTTTTGGCTTAAGTCTTTCGAACTTAATAAGTACAAGTGGGTACCTAAATCAAATCATCATGCTTGATGATAAGATTTGTGCTTAGTAGGTATGGTTCTATTTAAATAATATATATTAAATAAAATTTTCTTTCACTATTTAGGAAGCAACTTTCTTCATTAATGTTTGAGATTAAAATTGTACAATTTGTTTCAACTTAACTCGAATTTTCAACCTAATCAAAATATTTAATTATGTAAAACTACCTATAAGCTTAGTCAAAAAAAGAAAAAAAAAACTATAGTTATCAATATTCCGGTCAGACTTGAATTTCGATTTAGTATTCATTTTGTATATATATAAGTAGGTAATTATTAAATAAGCATGATTAAATTTTTATTATCATTTGATATTAAGTTTTAAATAACAGTGCTTCTAACATTTTATAACGTTTTAACCAACATCTTTACTTATAAGTTGTCTGGCAATTTAAACTTTATTAACTAAATATTAAAAACTCATTGAATAACAATTTAATATCAAATTTCAATCAATAAGATATATTACTAATGCAATGATGTATGTAATGAATGTATACCTACGTACGTACTTATTTGATTGAACAATAACCCTATTTTAAGATATAATTTTAATTGTTTACAAATTCGAACAAAACAAATATTAACCACATTACCACTTCTGTTTGTTTTAAAATATAATCTTGAATATTACTAATTTATAAACTATCTATATACCTATGTACATGTTAGTCTAAGTATGTATTTCTATTTACTATTTAAGTATTTATCAATTTACATTTTCTAAAAATAGCTGATTGATTATTTTTTATTATTTTATCTAAATTAAAATTAATTAAAAAATGTTTACATGTGATAACTCATTTTTAATACGTAGTACTGTGAATTACGAAGATTCTAGTTGGCGGGAATGGATTGTTTGTTGGAAATTTGCCGGGTTATGTAAATAAAAATTTTGTAACTACTTATGCTCTTTTTGAATTTTTATATTACAGTAAAAGACATGTTTGTTTATTTTTGACACCTAATAGCCAATTTTCAGTTATATATGTACCATATTTAGTTTTTAAAACTACGACGTGTCTGTTTATTTTTCAAAAACTACGTAATTATAAATTCGTATGTATTCAGGTCTGTAACATCATTGATTTTAGCAATATTAATGATGGGTGCTAACATGTATATGGCAGCTACCCGAACCAGTCCGAATTTTATAAAACGATATAAGACGGGTTTTTGTTTATTTTTAAGAAAGTATACATAATTACAAATCCTTAGGTCTGTAACATTTTTAGTTTTTGAAATATTTCTGATGGGATATAGAAGCTGTATGTCAGCTACCCATTTTGAATTCCGAAAAACGGTAAAAGACGTGTTTATTTATTTTTAAGAGGCTATTCAATTACAAATTTGCAGATCTGTTTTTGAAATATTTTTCATGGGTGAACGGCAGCTATCCGAACGATCCCGAATTTCTGAAAACGGAAAAAGATGTGTTTGTTAATTTGTTGTAAAGTTTCATAGTACAAATTTTTAGGTCTGTTACTCGTTTAGTATATTTGAAATATTCATAATGGGTGATGGGAGTTGAGTTGTCATCTGACACCATTGTAAAGTATTATGTTAATTTTCTTTTTTGATCATGAATAACTTTGCAAAATTTCAGAACAGCGAACAAACAAACAAACAAACAAGCTTTCAATTTATTAGTTAAACTGGGAACGAGTAGTGTTTTACGAGTGTTTATTATTTTAATTAATTTTATGATACATAGGTATATGTATCAACTAGTTAAATGTATATGTTTTGAAACTACACTACTAGCATTTTTAAATAGCGTAGTTCCATTTTTACTTAAGCTATTACCAAATTACACTTTCAATAAATTTTTAAAAAATGTCATTACTTTATTAATAGAAAATTAATTAAACATTCCCGCCTTGAGTGGGATTCAAACTTGGAAATTTCTGATTAGTAGTCAGATGACATAACCACAATTGTATACCATATTAATTATAACTAATATTCTTCTATTTAACAAATTTTTCAAATTTTAATTCGTTCAAATTTGGGAGGTCGAAAGTTTAAATTTACATAAACGTTGCCATAACTAAATGTTATTGAAGCGATTGTGCCCGTTCACAGTAAACTTAAAATATAACTATATCATAAGTATACATTTCATGAGAAGTGTTAGTCATGAGTTCTAAAATGGATAGTACCGATATCCTCTTTTAAATTCCAAAGATTAAAACTTTTATGTTTTAGTAGCTTCAAGATTGTGTTTTGAGAAATACTTTTAATAAGACATAAAATGCAGTTTAAAAAAATGTATTGTTCTTCTATGGGCCTGTTTCCACGAATCGGCATGATGACAGTTTTAACATACGTTTCATACCCTCTTACCAGCAAACACAATTTGTGAAGGGGATTTTCTGTCATCACGAAAAAGAGAGTTTTCAACAAAAAAAATTCTGTTTAACGATCATCATCACACACAAATCCATAGAATAATACCAAATAAAAATTTTGAGTAGTTAGGGTTAGAAAATTTTGTATTTAGAAATTAATGAAATTTTTACACACCCATAGATAAAAAACATCATCTCAGTGATGACAAGTGGAAACGAAAAGTGATGGCATGAAGCATCATCTTGTTCATTCGTTGAATTAGGTCCTATCAAAGACTTTGTAGCTTATAACAGAAAATCAGTGAAACATAGTTGAATTTGCTTCAATAGGCTTTTAAAAATCTATTTAAAAACAACGGTTTCGTAAAAGTCAATTGAATTGAAGTAGAGTACAAAACACAGTAACTATAGTACAGTGAATTAAAAAGTATGAAAGTGATAGACGAAATACACCTACATATCTATCTGTATAATAAACATATTTAGTAAAATTAAAAGAAAAATTTTCGACTATTTTTAACAATTGAATAACTATAGTTAAATTTATTTTTATTTTGCAATATCAAAATTTATATTCAAGAGCCAATTCTCTGTAAAAATTTATTTAATTTAAAATTTCTGTAATTCAAGGACGTAAATAAAATAATATTAAAATAAATTTGGTACAATAATAAAACTTAATTTTATTATTTAAAATATAAAAATAAAATTACAAGATTTGACCCAGACAAACAAACAATAAAGCAAGTTAAACAAAATAGTGTAAAAACACAAATTACTCTACTTAGTGAATTAATTTTGTAGACTTTAAAATTCAATATATGTTGTTTTCTACCAATAACATAGACTTTAAACGTCCGCCAAAAAGATGAAAATGACAAATAAACTTCCGTGATTGATCTCTCATTAGACATTTCTATTATTCAAAAAAAAAAAAAAAAAAAAATGATTCGTAATAAACTTCCGTAGTTTACCTCATATACAAATTTGTAGAAATAAAAAAATTATTGATTTAAAATGTGAGTTAATAATATTTGTCATGTAAATACTTATATGTACCTATACTATAAGTTGTTACCTTGTATCTTTTTCTAATTTAAAAAAATTAATTATACATTATAGATTAGTTTTGATAAGAAAGCTATTTTAAAGCTTCAATCTATATAGTCATATAGCCTATATATTATCTACGCTACCAAATAGAATTAAAAGAGAAAAATAACGTGTGTTTTATTTTATTTATATACATTTGTTACAATTAAAATTATAATTAAAATTATAATCAATTTATTTGCAAGCGGTAACTACTTGGGCTATCTGCTTTAACGTATATTATTAATATAAATTATTTAAAACGATTTTTTGCGTTTGAAATTAAATAGTACAAAACAAAGTAAGAAACTTGTTAATTATATATATAACTAAATATATAATCTCTATATATACTTACATATTTATAATATATTAATATTCAATTCATATGTATATGAGCTTAAAGTTGTAAAGTACAATATTTTGGTCTACTAATGAAATTATCATTCTGAAAAAATCAAAATAATAGTTAATGCCTGACCGGTTTGTTTTGCATATATACACATATTCTAATTAAATTAAAATAACAATGATAATAAGATAAGTACTAAAAATAGGATAATGTGGCTAATTTTTATAATCAATAAAAGTTTGTTTTCCATCTTTATTAGATATTTGAGAAAATCACTTAAATTAATGATAATTATGAAATATATGATTATCATTGTTGTTGTATATTATATTTCCGATTGTTATTTAATCGTATTTGATTGATATATAATAAAGCATCTCAAAGTGAAGTTCAATTTGGATTTTATAGTCTTTAAATGTAGATTATAATTTTTCACATTAAATCTGAAGTGATGTTTGTCGCTCTTATATACTTGTACTAAATCTTTTTATAAAACTGAAGTAATTTTGATATTTTTTTATTCAATTGAATCTGGTATTAGTCCACTCCGCATATATTATTAAATTTTAATATAGTTGGTAGTTAGGCGTATAGTGTTCAGTGAGTAGAATGATACTATGCATATATAGAAAATATGTATATTTTATAGAATATTCTAATAATAATAATAATAATAAAAATAGTCTTTATTTCAACAGAATTAGAAAGCTAGTAACAAATTTTAAATACATACAAATTAAATTAATTTTTTGTACAATGTATCCTTAATCAAATTAATAATTAATTCAAATTAAAAATTAGTATTTAAAATAATTCAGATTACATTTTTAACTTATACTAAATAACATTTAATTTATATACTATTAAAAAAAAAAACAAACATTTGAATTATGAATTAAGAATTAATAATTGTTCACAAATGTACAGTATATATGTATTATAGTAAAAGATTAATACAATTATTATAAACTACAAATATATATAAATATTAGAAAATATAAAAAAAAATCAAAAAATTTGTACATAATATAACCTTAATTAGTCAATTTTAAGCTTCAAGTTCTGAATGAAATAGTTAAAGACATTCTATTGCCATAGTGCAAAAGACGAATGTCTTACTTTATTAAAATAACAGGTGTAATAGTATTAATGGGGAAAAACAATATAAAATTAGTGTAGAATTATTTGATATAATGTTTTATTTAATTGTAGAAGAATGAATTTAATTTAATTGTAAAATATAAAAAGATTTGAAGTTTTTAATAAAAAATAAAATAAAATATAGGATAGTACAATGAATTACGATCTGAATAAAAGCCATTAGAAATAACAAAAAGAAAAAAAAAATAAAATAAAAAAATAGGAAATAAGAAAACAGATAAAAAGTAAGTTTAAATTATGGGTATTAATATTGATTCAATTTGCGCATGAGAAAATGAAAAGAGCCAGGATTTTATTTGTTTTATAAATCTAATTTGTATTCTTTCGGTTCTAAAGGATTCAGGTAACTTATTAAACAGCTGAGGTGCAGTTACAATAAAAAAGTGACGAAAATGAGATTTTTTAACTTTGGGTACATTTACAACATTTCTATTATTTACACGCAAATTGTGATCCACCAACAATTTCGAATTATTATAGCCCGATTTTAAAAAAAATAGTTTAAGTACCTTAAAATAGTATAGATGTCTTAATGGAAGAATTTTTAGATTTTTGAAAAAATAAAAACTGGGAGTTCTACGACTGACCTTACAAATAATACGTACACAATGTTTTTGTTTAATTAACACAGGCTCAATTTTATTATAATGGATACCACCCCAACAACACAGGCTATATTGAAGTTTAGACTTAATCAAGCCATTGTAAAAAAGTTTTAAAACAGAGAAAGGACAATATAAACTTAGATAATACAGTTGCCTAACTGCTTTATTCAGGTATCTTTTTAGATAAGACGTGTGATCTTTCCAGTTTAGTCTAGCATCTAACGAGATACCTAAATTTTTGAAGCTATCCACACGTTCAACATAGAAACAATCTTCTGAGCAGTTATGGTTCTCATTAAACAAAATACCAGACACATCATTTACACATAAATTACATAAACTAAATTTTAAGCACTTAGGAGAGTGATATTTTACAGAAATACTTTCACATACTTTTCCTGACAGATTAAAAAACATAAATTTTGTTTTGTTACTTATTATTAGTTTATGCATTTTGAACCATTGCCTTAATATGTCCAAATCAAAATTTATATCAGTAAAAGTATTAAAATAATTTACATTTGAATAGGATAGAGCTGTATCATCAGCAAAAGCAGTAATTTTTCCTTTAAACGCTTGAGCAAAAAGTGAATTGACATAAATTAAAAAAAGTATTGGACCTAGTACAGAGCCTTGAGGAACTCCGATATTTATCAATTTTTCGGAACTGTATACATTTGAAATTTTTACTATTTGCATCCGATCTTTAAGGTATGAACCAAACCAATCCAAAATAAAATCTCTAAATCCAACTTTAAACAATTTGTTTAATAATAAGGTATGGTCCACCATGTCAAAAGCTTTTGCGATATCTATAAATAAAGCAGCCGGAATTTCACAATCATTTAAGGACTTGTAGAGCTCACTAGATAATTTTAATAAGGCATCTTCAGTTGATTTACCACTTCTAAACCCATATTGAAATTCGCTGAAAAAGCTGATGAATCTGTAGGCTTTAGGTGAAACATTCTTAAAAATAAAGATTAAAAACTCTAACTGCAAACGTTTTTGACTATAAACGAATAAAAATACAAAAAAAAATATTTAAAAAAATGATGACAGTAAAATTGTTGACTAAAACCGAATTGAACCTATAACCAGTTAGTGACTATAACCGATTTGTAAGGTAATTGATGTTAAATTAAAAAATATCAAAAAAAAAAAAAAAAATTAAAAAAAAAATGTATAGAGATATTATAGACTTATTTTTCATGGTACATATTAAGATTAAAGAGATATAAAGATAGGCTAATAGCAGAAAACAGTTAAGGAATTCCAATACTATGACAAAATACTAAAAATACATTCTTTACACTTTTATATTTTATTTTATTTTGAAATCACTTTTTTAAAGCTTTTATTAATTTTAATTTAAATTTACTTTAATATTTTACAAAAAAAAATGTTTAATTAATAATACAGGAACATAACCACAATTTAAATTATGTACAAAAACATAATTTTTTTTTTTCTGAGAGTAAGAATTCATTAGTCGATCTATCATGGATTTGTTATGTATGAAAGACAAAAAAGATATGGTTTTAGTGGGTTTAAGGCCCTCACTATCATTGTTGGTTTGCCGGGCGCGTGACTGAAACTACTTGGTGGACTTCGATGATTCCCACTTGCCTACATAAAAAAAATAAATTAGATTCATATAAAATGATATGAGTCTAAGATGATGTTATCCAGAATTTTTTAAATACAGTTACTACTGTGCAATTGCACAGGAACCCACTAGTGTAATTATAATCATAAAACGTATGTAGCGTTTTTATTAAATTTTGCAGTTCCAGCTACGGTATTTTTGAAGAACCTTTTTACTATGTTTATGTTAGCTTAAAATCTACAATTTAGCCTCAAATTAGCATGAAATAAATTGCGTTTTGTAAAAATATATTTGAAAAATTAAATTTTGTAATTTCAAGTCAATCAGAATTTTTTTTACCGATTGACTTCAGTCGAGCTGACTTCACGTCAAACAGTTCTTTCATATGAGCTGGAACTGACCAAATGAATCATATAAAAGGGATAAATTAATTTAGGACTTAACCATAATTTCCAAATTTTTTAGATTTTTCCTTTTAAGTAGTTATACATTAATTACATATATGTACGTAGGTATACAAATTTAATTAGTATATTTACTAAGTTATCAACAAATCATTCAGAATATTTCACGATTAGATTTTACATAAAAAAATTTAATAAGCGTATTGTTTTAGACAAGAACAAAATAAGTATTAGCGTAATTTAAAAAGTATTGCGTTCAAAATTAAAAATGCCCTATGCCCTCCTGATTAAGGTTCTTAAAAAATTATCTATTAAAAAACATTTTTTTTTTCAACTCCAATATAAAAATATGATATTTTATTGACTAATTATTTAAAAATGTGTATTATTTCATTTATTTGTTCAATTTAATAAAAGAATAATAAAAGAATGAAAAATTATAAATTTTGTTATTAATTGAAAATTTTGAGCTTAGTGATAAAAGAGTAAAAATTATAAAATAGAATATTTAAAATTGAACTTCAAAGTTAAAAGCCAAATAAATTGTTCTATTAATTTCCAACATTTTAGTATAACAAATTATTACGTATAGTCAAACATTTGTTTATTTATTTAAAGATGCACATGAACTATTACCTATATAATATATTATTTTTATTCAGAAATATATATATGTATGTAGTTATTATATAGTAGTCGATTCTTTGGACCAGAGCCAAGGATAACACGCTCCATGCTCATGCAATGTTACCTATAATACATTATTTACAATTGTAATTCAAAAATATATATGTACGTATTCATGTAGTTATTATAGTAGCTAAATCTTTGGACCAGAGCCAAGCTTAGCACGTTCAAATGCCTACTTGTAATGAATTGAGAAAACCAACTGGGGAAATTAAAGAAACTAATACCATATGTGGGGTACTTTTCAAGATTATTGCAGTCTAAAACCTTCATAAAACTCAGTATGAACTGGTTTAATAAACAGGTATGTAATCAGAGAGAGTAGATCCAACGTCAGAACACTGACATGATTTATAAGAAAAAACGATCCATTTAACAAATATCTGTTTTTCAAAAAGTTCGACACAAATAGATGCAAATTCTGCCTACGGGTTTTGGAATCGACCATTCAATTTTTCTATTTGAATGTAGTTTGCAATAGGTAGCAAAAGATATATAAATATTTCTAGGTGAACATATCGCCTGATTCAAAAATTGACATTAATGCAATAATAGTGTTCGCTAGGGGTTTAAAGTTGTAATTTTAAACGACCAAACGTGGAAGTAAAATAGATATGAAAATGTTCCGTCTTCATAGAACATTCCACATATTATTAGAAAATATGAAATTATTATAATTAATTGCAATTCAGAATAGTCATTTTGTAATTCAGAATATTATTAATTGCAATTTAGGTGTAATTGTTATAATTAGCTATTTATTAATTGCAATCAAATATGTATTTTCAGTTGCATTTGACCACTTTTTGATTACAATTGAAAGAGGTCTAGACATTTATTTATATATTATGCTAAAATATACATTACAAACAATTTTATTCTAAATATGGATTTTGTTATAAAAATAATAAACAATAACAAAAAAAAATTAATTAAATAAAAATTTTCAGTTTTCGAAAAATAAATAAACATTTGAGAGATATTTGTCATTTCTTACCTTCAACCCTACTAGTATTGGGTTGCATATATGTAAGAGTTCTATAATGAATTTTCTGTTGGACTAGTAAGTATATTTACTTTTTTAATTTTTCAATATGAAGATCCAAACCTAGACCTAAAATTAAAAATTTAAAAATTTATATTACTTATTTTAACTTTGAGTTTATTTAAAATAAAATAATTTTTTATACTCGTACAGTCAGTCGTACGTCGTACTTCAAATATCTTTTAATAAATTTTTGTTTTGGAATTTCGGTTCATGTCAGTGTATCAGTATTTCTTTTTCAATTCATAGGTTATTGACTTTATAACATATTGTTTATACATGTGTAAATTGCACTAGTTAAATGTTTGTAAACAAACAATAATATATTGATGATGAGCTGTTGTACTATACTATATTATTATATCAATGGTATATATACATTATTGCGAATAAATGTTGTATAAATATAGAACAGTTCTGTAAACTTGAGCATGTTAAGTAGTTAAAGTTTTTTTTTTTTTTTGCACAAATACATATTTAAACGCGTGTTGTTATGCGCGATTTTGTATGACTACAAATTTTTCGACATTAATGTCATTTAAATTAAATTATTAATAAAGATTTTTTCTGAAAATTTTTATACATTAAAATTGTATCATTTAAAGTAACCATATTATTGCATTTTGTTGCGGAACCATGTTCTGTGGACATTTTTTTAATTCAAAGAAAACTTTAATTAATTTATTTTAAAATTAATTTTACTTAATTAATAAGAAAAAAATTAATTAATTTTTATTTACAATTATCTTTAATACTAAATAATACATTATATAAATTACAAATATAAATATATACATCTTTATAACGGGTGTTTGAAATAATACACATTTAAATTAAAATTAAAGCCAAATTTAATCTAACATTTAGGTTTTAAAAATAATTTCTGGCATATGTCTACCACAACTGGCTTTGATTCGATCAGATTAATGTTAGACCATTTTTTCGAGTAATTTAGACCTTATGGTTATTTTTGGAAGGCAATGTGTTTTTTCGAAGAGAAATGTATTTTGGCTTTTGGTCACAATAATTATAAATAGATATTAAAGTAATTATTGTTAACCGGAAAATATATTATTTATTGGTAAGACATTTTTTATATTATAAATCATTTATATACAAATATAAAAATATGTAATTAATATATCCCTTTCTGATGAAATAAATATAAAATCCAAAAATAATACCTAATCTCACTCTCGCATAACATAAATTATCTCAAATTAATTTCATTTCAAAACAAAAACATGTACACTAATACATATGCATACCAATCATATAACAAATTATTACAGCCATTGCTCCGGTATCTTATAGGATTCTCCATTTTAGTGCTATAACGTATTTATAACGTTTCGCAACAATTGCGGAGCATTCAAATTAACACTAATACTTCTACAGGAGTGCTTATAATAGTGTTATAAAAGTGCGCAAGAGTCTTATAGCAATCAAATTGTTACATGGGTTATTTCATCAATAAAACGGGTTATGTTGGTTTTTAAAGCGTCTATTGTATCTGGTTTATCAGTATAAACCAATGACTTCACATAACCCGAAAGAAAACATGGCGTGCCGTGTGGCATGGCGCATGATCTTAGAAATTTTTCTTCCAATAAATGAATTGTTTCGGTAGCAATATGACGCGTAGCACCATCTTGTTGGAAGGAAAGTAGTTCCGTGTCAGTACCATTCAAATTTTCAAACAAAAAATCATTGAGCATCGATCTGTAACAAGCACTTTTCACTGTAACATTACCTCCAGCATCGTTTTAAAGAAATATGGAACGATGATGCAATGAAACCTGCTGAATTTATTAAGGATTGTTTTCGTTCAATATACGACAATTTTTCTTGTTTATGTAGCCGTTCAACCAAAAATGAGCTTCATCACTAAACACAATTTTTCGATAAAAAAGTTGATCAACTTCAAACTGTTCTAGGATACAATTAGCAAACAAACGACAGTTATTATGGTCAAGTGGCCTTAGTTTTTAAACCAGTTGAATCTTATATGGATGTAGACCAAGATTTTTACTCAAAATTTTCAATGTGCTACTTGCACCAACTTGTTGTGAACGTCGCCGAATAGACACATTTGGATCTTGATCAACACTAGCTTTAACAGCATCGATATTTTCTTTTGTACGTATAGTTCTTTGTCTTGTTGAATCGAAGAAAAAATGCTATCCGAAATCTATCTATTCGATAGTTCGACGAATAATCTGCTCTTATGTACGATTATGTAGACCATAAATTTCTCAAAGTGCTCTATAAATTTGGGGTGAATAGAACATTGATTTTGAAAATAAATTTTAACAATTTGTAAACGTTGTTGCGACGTGAGTCTTTTCGTGATATATTCTCCATGCTTATTGAAATGAAATAAAAAAAAAATTTGGTTTCAATCTTAGTTTAAATGTGTTTTAGTTCAATTTAAAGTTCTATCATTCAAAAAAAAAACCCGTTAAATTAAATTAAATTTGAATTATTTTATTAAAACATTCTACACAATTTATTGCCAGCATTGGCAACATTTATTTAACACGGATATTTGGATTAAGGTCTTTACGCATAATAGTATATTTGGCAAATATCATTTTAACAAAAAACTTTATTAACAAAAATCTATTTATAGTAACTTAGACACTTCCCAGAAATCTAATAACAAAATATTTGACAAAATAAGATTTTTTTTTTTATAATTACATATTTTATTTTTTATAATCAAATAAATCAGCCCAGCCCGTCTTAAAATTTCTACCATCTACATTTTTCAACTGTCAGAAAAAGCTAAGTTCCAATAATCTGGTGTAGTAATTATTTTCATGTCAAAAATTCACTATTTAAATATATAATATTAAATATATATAATATTTTTGTTAAATAATAAATGTTCGTTTTGCCATATAGCTTTTTGCAAATTGTTTGTTTTTGTAAAATGATATTCTGCTAAAAATGTAATTTTTTTTAACTGATTTTATGCTAAAAAGAGTGTTTGCCTAATCAAACAATAATTCTAATTCCCTAGACACCAAAAGAACAATTCTTTGACTATTTAAATTGTCAATAAATAATAAACATTTTTGAGATATCAATTAAAAATATATAAATTAATTTTATCTTTGATTTATATGTTTTCAATTAGAATAAGAGGTCATCAATTACAAACATTTCGAGTTGACTAATTCAAAGACACAAAACAGTGATAAATTAGTTAATTTTAATTCAAATTCTATTTATAATATGGATATATCTACATATGTCACAATATTACAAGTGAAATGAATATTTAACAATTGAGTTGAAATAAATAATAGCGTGTACTGAGTGAATTTAATGTTCACAATCAATAAATCTATTTCAAGAATACTCATTGAATATAGTTTTTTGGTATAGGTGATAGTTAATTAAACAATATGTCAATATTTAACTGCAGCAAGAAAAAAATTATCAAAACAGAACATGGCTGCTGCTTTCTATTTGAGTTGACTTAGTCTGTTCTTAAAATTAATTTATCATTATAGATTATACCATTGATTAAGAATGCTATTCTTAATTAATGATTATACTTAATCTGGATTAATATATATACGCAATAATTTTTCAATATTTTGAATTAATGCTGACATTAAAAGAAAACGTTTTTAAATGTATATTTTCGTTGTATATACATATACATAGTATTTGAACATAATGTATTTTTATCAAACATTTTTATTTACATAATATTAATTAAATTTTCATTATTTGGTGATATTGAACAGTTTTGGGGGTATTGGGGGTATAATGGAATTCATTGTATTGCTGATGCGGTATTGAGTGTATTTTATTTATTATTTAGAAATATTATCAGTTATTACCTTCGGTTTATTTGATTAGTTCAAGGTTAATTTTTATTTGCCAATTTTTGTTTTATTTTTGAATAAGATAATAATTATTAAATACACATTTATTTATATTTTTACTTTTATAATTGTAAATAAATATAGAAATGACATAAACTTAATGAAAACATAAACTGTAGAGAAATAGTTATTAAACATTTTTGTTAATAATTTCATTTTATTATTTAATTGTTTTTCTTAGAAAGAAGAAGTGAAGACTTGAAAATAAATTAACCAAATATGGACAATTTGAAAACATTTTTTGGATCATACAAAAAATCCAATCAAGATATGAATACAAGCAATGATCCAAAATATAATCGAAATCCAGTGAATTATACAAATGAAAATTATCGTACATTTGGCTTAAAAATTGACAGTAATGGATTAATGACATCAATGAGCGATAATGATAAAAGAAAAGACTGTGATAATTATTTTTATATAATGTAAGTATATTTTTTTAATTTTTAATTTTGTATATGTACAATTTTATATACATATTATATACTTATTAATTTTATAGTTGTATTTTAACTAAATTTTTTATATTATATTTGTTTTCAAATTTATAATTTTAATTAAAAAAAAGTACTAGCCTCTAGGGGTATCTAGGCTAGACTATCTGAGTTAGGCTAGTTAGTACTGGCTATCTAAGTATTATAGCTAAGGTGAACTATTGTTTTTGTTTGTAATTTAATTATGAATGCGTTTTCTAGAAAATAATTAAATATAATTTCAATTAAATTTTATCAATTACAGTTATTGTTATTGATGTTAAGGGTCTTTACGTAAAAGATGAAACTGGCTTATTATCGTAGGAAAGGTCGTTGCATCGTTGAAAATTTTTGAAAGAAATTATTTTTGTTTCATATATAAAAAATATGGAACGATATTCTAGACTAAAATATCTTAACCCAATTATATATTTTTAAAGTTTATTTATACTTGTTAAATATTTTTTTTTTTAAATTTTAGTACTTTGAAATTTTATAATTTACAAATTGTTCGTAACGTGAATTTTTCGGATTTATTTTTCTACAATACTAGATCACTTTCCTTGTCCTTACCATAGTTGTTTATTCAAACATTTAGGCATTTTTTGTTGTATTCTCATTCTGTGCAAACACTTTTTAATTAGTGTCTGCCTATTGATGATTATTGTACGAGTCTGGTGTTATTGTTTACAAATAAAATTCCTTGAAAAGAAAATAATGATATAAATAATTTTATTAAATAAATTTTAATAATTTCTTTATTTATTTAATTGAAAAAAAAACACACAGATGGCTTTATATCATCTTAATATAAGTCATAGAATCATTGAGAGTTCAAGATCAGGAGAGGTAGTCTAACACTGAAATATCTACACTTCGTTCATAATTTTTATTTAAATAAAATAAGTAATTTTGCTGAAAAGCTGTTCTCTAATTTATTTGCGGGTTGTAAAATAGAAATATGTTACTAGATAATTGTTTGTGGAGCAATTTGATGTGTACACAAGAGAGTATAAGATGGTCCGGTCCCATCTGAACATTTTCTTTAGGTAAGAGATGATTCATTGGAGTATTTTAGGAAAAAAAATTTTTTTTTCGTTAGAGAGAGTCTATTATTTTATAAAATTATTATGGGCTGCAAAGGGGCTAAAGAAAATCGAATAATGTTTAAATATAAAACTGTAATTAAACTCATTATAATATGAATGAATAGTACATGAAGTAACAAAAAAAAAATTAAATAATAAAAAGCACTACATATATTAACTACAACTCCGAAGATAAATAATCTGGAGCAATATGCTTCTCGGAACTTTTTTATTTTACTTTTTTTTTTATTGACTTACCTAACTTTTTGTTTTTATTGACTTACCTACACTTTTTGGGTATAAAGTTCCCTTAAATTTTTTTAATCAAAATATTACATATGGCTTTAACTGAAAAATGGTAAATCTGGTATGATGAGGTACAGGTACGTCAATTTTAAAAACAGTTCTGAAGGATATATTACCCCAGTTTGTATATTTTCGGAGCTGTAGTTGGTATATATATGTAGTGTTTTTTATCATTTAAATTTCTTTGTACTTAATACGATCGAAATTATAGTTTTAATATTTAGACATTATTTTTCACATACAATTTTATTTTTCCCCTACCTGTCACATCATAGGACCAGTAGAAGATATTTGTTTGACATTATTTTTCCAATCCGATTTTCTTTAACCTCCTGTAGCCCAGATTAAATTTAAAAAAAAATGTGATTATGCCACTAAAACATGATATCCTGTTTCCTAACCACCATTCTTTTAGTAGAATAATGGCTTCTTTGACTTTGGTACTGGAAAAAAGGATTTTTTTCATAAAAAAGACCATAATTTCGTCTCTGTTAAATTCTCTAATTAATTGTAGTTGTTGAGGTAGTTCTATAGAGTGCTAAAAGCTAGTTCTTTAAACTGTTAATTCATATGTCGGAACTGTTCCACCAACCACTTGACTATTTCTTATATTGAAGACACATAAGGAGTGATTTTTCAAAAGGGGACATTTACACTTTTTTTTTTTTTAGTTAGGCACGGATTATTTTTCTCTATCCTGAATTTCAGGTGCCTGTTGTTCGTGTGTATAACAAAACGTTATATTTCTGTCGAAATTCTTTATCTAAAAAAATAGTTTGTTTCAAAAGGGAACATTTTCCAAAAAAGTGTAAAATTATATTTTCATATCAAAGAATTTATAACAAAATGGGATATTTTCCATATTATATAATTAAATATGCTTAAGTTTTGTCCAAAATGCAATATATACGATTTATTGTGATTACTACTAAAAGAGAGAGTAGAAACTTTAAAGCTTTGTTTGCTGGTGAAACGGGTACTGAAAAAAGAGGAGGAGATAGGCTGAGCGATCTTATCGTAGATGAAAAGAAAGCCTGCGAAAGTTTTTCAATTTATTGCCCGCATAAGAAAGTCATTATTATCGCAACAAATCGAAAAGGATTTATTTATCCTCAGAATTAAATGCAACCAAATTATGGAAAACTTACAATGACTCTGAAAAACTAAAGGTTAAAAAAGTATGTTTTATTTATAAGATTTTTCATGGAGAATATAATATTGGTTTTTTTTATTCACCAGCCACCGATGTTTGAAGCGTTTGCCTTTTATGGAAATATAAAATTAAATCTGAAACAGATCTCAAGAGAAAACACACATTGATAACAGAATTAAGAATACCCAAACTGCGTGCGAACGCGTTTTACGAACATCTTAAGAAGCATGTTTCACAAAGTATGTCCTTTTGTTTTGACCTCCAACAGGTGCAATCGTTACCAAGAACACCTATCCAGGATGCTTTTTATGTTAGACAGCTAAGTCTGTATAATTTTTGTATTGTAGATCTACAATCTCAGAAACCTATATTTTACAGCTGGGATGAAACCCAATCTGGTAGAGATGGTATTGAATTGGGTCTGTACTCATTCTTAGTTTCATTAAAAATTCCTGAAGAAAACAAAATTTTGAGATTGTTTTGCGATGGCTATGGTGGCCAAAATAAGAGCAGTCATGTTCTGCATATGCTAATTTACTTTTTAATTAATATTGCACCATCAAATCTAAAAGAAATAGGTATTTTCTTTCCTGTGAGAGGACACAGTTTTTTCCCTGCACATCGAATTTTTGGTAGATTAGAAAAAGATATAAGAATGAAACCAGTCGTTACAACAAAAACACAGTATTATGATATTTTTCGAAAGCACAGAAGTTTAATGATTCTAGAAAAAGACTGGGTCTAATGGATATAAAACGCTTACAAGAATATTACAAAAAATTAGAAGGGATTCAAAGTATAAAAAGAATACAAATAACAAAGAAAAAATCTCGACATAACGTTAGTTGTTTATTAAAAATATTTTCTACTTCTAAATTTGAAAGCCATGATGAACCATAATATAAGCCTACTAAAAAGAGAAAAAAGAAACCCAACTACTTTGCATGAGTTGCAACAAAATACTGGGCAATTAAGCGATACAAAAAAAAATGATATATCAAATCTTTTGAAACAAGAATTTGGTGATAATTGGCATGAAATAACCGAACTAAGTTGGCATAAGAAAATAATAATAACAGACAATAATAACTGTGAGCTTGAAGATACTACCGAATTTGAAATCGAATGCATCTGTTTGGAAGATGATATTGAGATACTAAAAGTCTAATTTTGATTTTTTTGTTATGTTTTTTATTATTATAATGAATTGTCATTATTTTGTTAAGTTATATGAAAAGTTATATAAGAAATAAAGGTTTTTTTTTATAATCTTTTACTTATGACATTAAGGACTTAATTTAAATTTTCTAAATATCCCAACTCAAAAGGTGGTTTTTCTTTTTTGTACAATTTTTTTTTGATTGTACGAAACAAAATGGGACAAATCCAAAAAGTTCCGTGCAAAAAAGAATATTTTTTTTATTTGCAGCAAAACTTTGTTTATAAAACAAACGGGACGTTTTTGAAAATTCAGGACTAGTAACTTCAGAAATGCAGGTTCAACATTTTTGAAAGACGGAATCATGACTTAGCTTAAGACCAACTATATAACTGGTATAATTTAAAATTTACAAAAACTACAGGCAATGCGTCGTAAGTTTTTTGACTTTACTGAAAATTCGGTTATGGTGGAAATGTCCTCTTTTGAAAAATCACTCCTCACATATGCTGTAACAATAACAATCTCTCTCATCTCTTTGCTTGGCTTGTGAATTTTAGGAAGTCTTTGATTGTAAAGAGTGCTGTATTGAAAAATTTATTAACTTTTTTGGTTCCCATTACTTGTCGGCATTCTTTGATAGTGTTGCCTTCTCACTGGATATGATTTGTCAGCCTTGCTATAGTATACTGGTTTTTCTTTAATGTCTCTAATAACTTTTTTTCTCTTTTCTATTAACATTTTTATTTTTATTAGCATTCACAATTTTTTCTTTAATGACTTTTGCTGTAGTAGTTCTTATAACTTTTATTCTATTGTAATGAGTGGTATTTGGGTGTTTTCGTTGATCTCTGTTCATTATCTTCTATTGGGACCACAGCTCAGTGTAAACCTTAACTTCTTTTACAACTTCTCTTCAATCGGCTCCCTTCAATCTTATGCAACTAATTTCCCTCCGTTAACTCCAATTTTCCAACATTTGTCCTCGATTTCATACGCCCATATGGGTATTTATTATTACATTGATTCCTGTTCATCCCTATAATAAATTGCTTAATGTCAGTTTCATTAGGGATCTCGTAATTTAGTCCGTTATTAAGTAGGACCATTTGATCTTCGATGAAGGTCTATGAAGACTGATTTATCACAAAACTGTCAGTTTGATATAGGCTTACTTAAGCTTTTGTGTTAACTTCTTTCAAGTAGGTCGTATTTTCTAAAAATCGATCCCTATAACAATTTTTATCCCTAAAATACTAGAAGGAATCACCTCTTTTAAGTGATTTTCAGGTTACACTGGCCCACCCTGTATAAATAATGACAACCATATTATAGGTATATTAAAAGAATTTGTTTTTCTTTAATTTATAACGTATATCGGTTACCCTGAAATATTAAAATTGAGTTTTAAATTAACACACTTTAATTTATATAAATTGTTGTTTTTCTTAGCTGCACATATTTTTTCTATAAATACACTAACTCGTAAAATATTTTGTTGTTGTTTTTTTTTTTGTTTTTATATAAATATTATTATAATTTTAATTTGCATATTTTTTTTTTACATTATAACTAAAAATAGATACTACAAGTAGTATAAAGAAAATGAATTTCTAGTCATGTTTTTTTTAAAATTTAATCTGAATTTTTTTTAAACATTAAAATTAAAAATTATGTGTAACAGATTTTTTGTGTTGTACTTTAATTTTTCAATTTTTCTTTCCTATTTCAATTCATTCAACTCTCTTTTCATAAATTACATTTTATCAATAGAATAAGAGCTTTTTTCTTTTTGAAATGTTCTTTGGAGAAAGAAAAAGATTTCCCACTTATCGTTTCTCCACTGTAAACGACTAATTGGTAGTGCTTTGACATTTTTCCATGTCAATTTTGATTTTTTTTAGATCATGAAGTATTTTGTGTCTGCAGATGTAATTATAGATCTTTTTAGTCTACTATATTTCCTTTCGAACTTCATT
Source organism: Argyra leucocephala (assembly GCA_963942445.1). NCBI lineage: Eukaryota > Metazoa > Arthropoda > Insecta > Diptera > Dolichopodidae > Argyra > Argyra leucocephala. Next base: position 134,725,063 of record OZ012678.1, read on the forward strand.
CTTATGACTTTTAAAGCTTTTTGTTTTGTTATCATTTTCTGTTAATATCTACATGTTCTGATTAGAGATTTATAGCAAAGATTTATTTTTATTCTTCCACATTTATTACTGAATACATATTCAAATGATGTTTTGTTTTTTAAGTTCAGTCAATTATTTCGTATTGTGAAGGATTTTTAACTATTTGTCTTTGTTCAAGTTTCTTTGATATTTTGCGATCACTGATATTATGACTGTGCAAAGTTGTACCTTCCAAATTTTGATTTGGTCACCACGAAGTTATAAATAAAGTTTAAATCTAAGATTAGATCTATTTTTGAGAATGTATACGTATATACTTACTGTATTACACATATGTTGACCCTTTTATAATTATCGGTGTCTTAAACGATATTCTGTCCCTTTCTGAGCTCTTCCTGATATTTATCAATGATCTTTTCCAATCAATTTGCGATCCCAATATCTAAAGTTTTGCAAACGATTGCACTCTAGTACAGCCCTTCGATTTTCATCGGAAATCACACTCTTCACTCATAGCTACGTATATTAAATGTATTAAAAGACGGCCCGCTGAATCATGATTTATATCAATCATGCCAATATTTTTGGGTGAAGAAAAAGTAATAGAGTTGATTTTAATTTCTCTAAGACTTAAAGTTGTCTGGACATTGCGTTAGACTATCCCATTTGATCCCATCTTAATATTCGGAGGTGTACGTATTAAGAGAACTGAACACTTGAAGAGGCATATAGGTTAACAAGAAAATGGAATGACCATATTTTTGACATTTGCAAAAATAGCGTGAGATTTTTGAATTTTTTGAGTGGCTATAAAACGAATTTTTCTTCACAGGATATGGTATATATCTATAAATGTGACAAACGACCTAAGTTGGAATACAATTCACCTATATGAGTCTGCAATAAATTTTCTTGATAAAAAGTGTGTCATTCATTTTGAAAACCGTCGTAATGTTGAAGCACTTTCCCTATTTTATAGAAAATGGGCACTTGCTCAGACGAAATAAAAATTTTAATGCCAGCTCTCAAACATATCTGTCGAGGAACAAGAGAGACATCCACATCAAGTGTCTATTTTTATACAATGTGTAAAATGTGATAACTACTTTTAAAATAGAAATAAAATATTCAAACGTAAAACGGAGGCATTATATCAAAGGGTTGTATTTGATGGTGAAGGTAGTTAGTTAAGTTTTATTTTCTGTACATATTACTTAATTGGGAATTACAACACACGTGTTGAGTTAATTTGGTGTTCAAGTTAACGATACTATTGTTAATTGAAATATTTCTCGAAATTTTGTTATTTTTCTATACATATTATATTGTAAATGTCGGAATGTTGTTGTATTTTGGTTGACTATATTTGCTATAGTTTCAGCTTTTGCTAATGTACTTTATTTTTGGTATAATAATTTAAATATTAACCGATAGAATTTAAGAAATTTACTATATTACTAAAGCAACTTGACTTACTAAGATAGAGATTCAAATCTTTATTCTGAGTATTGAGTGTGTAAATATAAATGTATTTGTCTCACTTATAGATTTTTAGGACAATGATGATTATGATGAAGTGTATATAGGTCCAAGTCCAATAGATAAATGTAAGAGAATGATAATAACAACCATGGTCAACTCTAACTTTTTTTTTTTTTTAAAACCCCATTTTTATTTCTTATCTAACTTATAAAGTTAATAATAATTAATCAATTACATATTAATTATATAGTTAGGGTGCTATCACTTAAAAACATGAAGTTAGATTGAAAATATACTCTATAAATTAAAATAAACCCTAGTTCACATTTCCAAACATTAAAATTATGATCAAAACTGCTAAAAGTATTCTGTGCAAGTATTTGCAGTAGTGAATACAGTTTCACCAATTAATTTTAACGTAGAGTAGAGTAACTTTACAAACAATATTGGTACTCAAAGAGACAACAAAACAAAACAAAAAAAAAAACAAGAAAAACAACATCAAAGTCGAATTTTAATCAAATAATTAATCAGAGCAGTACACAATAAGAACCCAAATCCAACCAATATACGAAATAAATTCATAATTTCAGTTTGATTAAAACTCCAAAGCCATGCTTTCAAATCCTTAAATAATTCAGCATAATACTCCATCTCGTCAATATTTTGATGTGGCAATAAATTATTATAATCTCTAGGTTAATTAAAAATACTTGTGACCTAAAAATAGGTTGTAACTAACAAATTCATATTGAATGTGGCTCTCTACACTGTTATTTTCACTGCCATTTTCGAGTATACTTTGTACAGTTAGAACTTGAGATATTTTAATGTGTGCATTAGAATTTCATTTTAAATTTGTTCTCAAGAGATAAACATTAGAAGCCATAATGTACAACCAAATTATTCTTATTACTCCTTTGTATGTACATTGTACATATGTATTGGTAAGACTCCACGAGAGTACCAAATATTTTGGTATTTTTTTTTATTAACACGTAAAGCTCTTATATCTATAGATCGAAAGGAACACCCTGAGGGAAATATTAGCAAAAGGTAACTGACAGATAAAACCAGTTGCCGTTATGCACTGTTTAAGTTAAACAAAACATGATTGTTACAAAACAATATTAAAAACAACTAGTTTTAAACTACACAAGTTAAATATTGCAAAACTATAAAATTATAAAAAATGTAACAACTCTGATATGACACGCAACCTACTTACAACATGCTAAAATTTGTTATTCATAATTTGAAAATCTAGTTGTGTTGTCCATTGGGTTGTGTTGCGTAATACATAACTCAATTAAAATATGTTGCTCATCATAATAATACCCTTAATAAAGACATCTGTACTAGTCTTGCATAGATATTTTGGAAAGTTTAACTTAGGTAAAGTGTTACGAAAAGTTAATAGAATAATCATACATTGCAAGACTTCAATGTTCTATGAATTTTTCAGGTTCAATATATTAGTAGGTATATATATAAATTTCCTTAAAATCCTTAGAACTTTTTTCTTTTATCGAAATGTTCTTAATATTAATTTTCATTTCAAAACTCTGCGCAAACACCAGAGAGGTTGTCACCATTGTGCCTTGTCAATCGTAAAAAAAAGCATATGATTTCTTATAGAATTGCTTTTTATTGCACTCAATTTTATAGAACACATTCAGCTCGTTATATTTACACATACATATTCTATATATATTACATGCACATATAAAATACATTTTATTTCAAATAAATGTACGTGACCAGTCTCAAGTTTTTATCTTAATAGATCATGTTTATACTACACTATGTTCTGTTGAACACATTTTTACTATATCAATTATTTTCTAAATTACAAATCAATAACTTAATTACACTGAAAATATATGGATAGTGTTACAGAGAGATATATACAGTATACACATATCTATAATATTATAAAGTAAGTCAAAAGCTTTAGGAGGGGGAATTAAAATCCAATTAAATGACTTTTTAACACGTATTCACTTTCATTTTTTAACAAAACGAATATTATGTGAACATTTTACAAGCATAATTATTATTTATGTATATACCTACTTACTATAGTATTTTTTAAATTGCAATTTATATATTATTATATTTAATAATGTTATTCTATAATACAATAAAGACCATAATAGGTATAATGTTTAATAATCTGAAATCAACAGGTCTCATAAATATGCTGAAATGTTTGAAATAGGTGCCATAATTTTATCATAAATATTAAAAATAGATGAAATTTGACTTTGTAAACTGCATATATTATGCACTACTGAATATTATATAAGGTAGTTAACCGAAAGGATTATGATAGAGTATACTTGTTGAACAACTATGTCAAGAAAAAGTTGTGAATTTGAATTTAAATTTATAAATAGGAAGTTTTGAGAGTAATTTTTTAGAGATTGAGAGTATAATTTGGTATAATTAAACTGCTAAAATTGTATTTAACTGCTCCTAATTGTTCTGATATACATATTCTTTTTACCTAATCCGTATAATCACCACTATCGAATTCTAATATATGAAAATATGAGTACTATTTTAGATTTCGTAGAAACGAGAGATCAAATGAAAATAAAAAATACTAATTAAGAGTACTATATAACTGTAAATAATGCTTTTTTGCGGAAGAAGAACAAGAAGATGTAATAACAAAGTCATAAGATAAAAAAATTAGATATGTTTGAAGCTTCTTATAGTAAATTATGGAATGAGGAATCAATCCAAGTAAATATATTTCATGTATACTTCTTCTTGACCTTCCTTTATTTGCTATTGAAAACGAAAAAAAAAAAAATACATAATTATAAACAAATATGACAATTCAAATTTATACCGTTTATAAAATAACAGTATTTTGTTTATTAGTATATTATTATTTCATTATAGGACTCAAATTTAGCTAATTTAAAAGAGGGAAACCAATAATTCGTTTCTACTATGAAACTTAGTCATGTGGGGACTCATAGCGATTTTCTTCATCACATCACATAATGAATTGGACCTTTTTCTCCGAGCGGACCCATAGCGTAGCATTCTGAAAAGAAATCTATGATATCTATGTCAGTTTGTCAAGCATATGCCTTTTCGATTACTTAATCCTAGTTTTTGCTAAACATGGGTAGCCAGTGAGGATATGCTTAATATCGAAGACCCTCGCAGATTAAATAGTTATCATTATTGTCAAATTCTATCCTCTATTATTGCGTGTTTCATTATAATATTTGAACACAAAAACAATTTAATACTCATAATATTTTTTTAAAAATTTAAAATCGAGTTATTGAAAAAGGGTTCAGTATGAAATCATCTCATTAAAATCCTCAAGATAAAATCTTCAACGACAAAATTTCTAAAAACAAAATGATTTGAGATACTCCTTTTTTTTATCACAAGGCGACTACGTAACACAAAACTTTGTCAATATTTTTTTTTTTTGGATTTTGTCTTAATAGGGACTTTGTTCCTGAGTGTTCTTTTGAATTTTCTTTTCTGTCTTCTATTTAAAAATATTTCGTAATTACGTCAAGTGTTACTGAACTTAATGTTAGGTTCAAATATTTTTTGTTTTTTTTTATATGTATCAAAATTGTTTCGGTGCAAAAATTAAATGCAAGTGCAAAAAATAAAGAAAAGAAAAAAAAAATAAATAAAACAAAATTTTATTTTTTTTCAAAGGTTATAATTAGCCAATAGATTAGAGAATAGTATTTGATAGATTAATAAATAGACACGACAATAACAGTCATACTTTTTTTTAATGATTATATACTGGCTTGAAAAAAAGTATCCTATGAGATAACCATTTCACTATACCTATTATATGATTTTACAGATCGCATTCAATTTTACTTTTCAATCTCATAAGGCCTGGGCTGTTCATAAGATTATTTGCCAGGATGTTTGGATGTATTTCCAATTTACTTTTGTACTATGTGCAATATTTTGATGTCATACCAATGTCATACCAAAGGTCATATCAAAGGTCATACCAAAGTATTGAATGTCATACCAAGGTCTTGCCAATGTCATACCAAAGGAATCTGCAAATCGTTGTGGATTAAACTGTTTGGCACGAATCACGGACCATCGACCACTGTTCTTAAGACTTTGTTCTGAAATCTTTTGATTGCATCAATGTTAGATTTAGCTGTTGCTCCCCAGAGTTGGATTCCGTACGACCATATAAGTTTACGAACAGCTTTGTACAATAAAACCTTGTTCTCCAAAGACAGTCCAGAACTGATCAACTATGTACATAATAAGCATGTCGTAACCCGAAAAATACCCACTTGAAAAAAATCCACTACGGAAAAATGCCCACAAGAATATTTTCCATAGAAAATCACCCAATCGGAAAATTGTTCACACGACAAAATATAGGCTTCTCAGCTTTTGTCCCAAATGAGTGCACTTACAAGTGATGTACTTCTTCCATGTTAAACGCCTATTAAAATGCCTATAAAATATTCCTAGGATATGACTATACTGTTCAAAATTACTGAAGAGTAGTTACCTTTCTTAAGTGTAAATTTGTGACTTGTTTTCATTGACTTTTATTTTCCAATTGTGAAGCTAACTTTGAATTTAATTGAGATTCCGTTGAAGCAGATTTGAGGCACATAACGGATCGATATTTGAAGCCATTATTGCTGTATCATCAGTAAAGGTGGCTACTTTCACATGACGAGTGTCGTTGAGATATCTGCCGGGTAGATGAGGTAGAGTGTAGTTTAAGAATACTTTCTGGATCTCTTTGATATTGAACATCGAAGAGTTTTGTGTGAAAATCTTGCTGTCTGAAGTAAAAAAGAAGATTTTCTGTGTAACATCTCAACAGTTCGTATAGTCATAATAAATGAAATAATGTTTTCAATCACTTGGAATTTTGTCTTCAATCACTATGTAATTTTGTTATTTTTTTAAAAATAATTTTGAAAGTATAATTTCAGTAGTAGGACAAGGTTGTATCGCTACTTTTGAGCTGATCTTCAGAATTATAACTTTAGCATCAGTTTTGTTTTTTTATTTAATAATTTTTAGATTCAAATGCAATAACTGCTATAATCAAAATTTCATAACTATCCCCAATTTTGTCATTGCCAATGACAGATACGAGTATCGTTGTTAAATTTTTTGCTTTATATTTAATTTTTTGTTACTTGAAGCACTTTTTCCGATATATTATATACTTATCATACATCTGATACATTATGTATATGTCCTGGTTTGATCATTATATACTTGAAAAAATAATCATATAACAGGTTGACTGACATATATAATTTAATATTACCGAATTCGCACCTTCAATTAGGTATGTAAAATTTTTGAAAATATCCTATATTTAGAATTTCCTTCGGCATGTAAAATAATTTTAGAAATATTTTGAAAAAAATTAACAAATAGATAGCCTAAATATTGATACCATTATGTTTTTTTTAATTTCAAAGCGCATGTTCTTAAACTATTTGATCATCATCAATATATTGTCTATGATCTTGACTATGGTTCTTGACATAAAATAAAACTACCATATGGCGAGTCGTTAATTATTCCGTAATGCACACTTAACAGAAATTAATTACATCATTGTATAGATAAAGCTTTTTAAATAAAAAAATTAAATTTCAAATTATAACAAAATAACGTGTACAATACAGCTATTCTTTTTTTTTACTGAAGTAACATAACATATAAAATTAACGAAACATTTCAAAAGTCAATTTTTCGTTAGCACGGACAATAATATATGAATTTTGTTAAATTAACTCGTTTACCTTGAATGCTGCAAATAGTTTTATTATATTCTATGTCAATAGCAAACAAAAAAAAAAAAATAAAATAAAATAAAAAGGTAAAGAATAATAACAACATGTTAAAATTCAAGTTGAATTGAAAATTTTTTTTACATTTAGTTAAGTGGTTCTTGTCTGTTAATAATAATTCTTTTGGAGTAGGCACAAAAAAAAAAAAAAAATCAAAAAAAAAAAGTAGGTATGTAATAATTTTGAAAATATTTCTATAAAAAAAAAATTAAAAAATCTAGTTTACTTAAACATTGCATCCAGTCAATACAGAAATTGTTATTACTTGAAAAGTTATAAAATAAAAAATTCGAAGAAAGTTTTAATACACCAATTTAGTTCTTTAAATTTCAGAAGAAATAGCAATTTAATGTGAGTATTAAAAGTTTTCAAAGATTTACATACTTACTTAGGTACTTAAGTATCTGTGAATGCATAAATTATATTTTGTAGAGTTCAAAAAAGTTGAATTAATACCTATAATATGACTAAATGTATAAATTAATAACAATGCAATCGAAACTTGATAGTTTTGTGTGTTCAACCTGTTATAGAAATGAATAATTGCAATTTAAAATATTTGGTAGAATGTGAAATAGTATTATGTAAATTTTCAAAATGTATATTAATTACCTATATTGAAATTATAAATTTTGAACACTGTAAATCCAGTTTTAGTTATATGTAAGTGCAAATTAATTTTCAATTTGCTCACCACAACCTTATTATAAAAATAAAATTATAAATCGAATGAAAACTATTAAAACACAATTTAATTTTATGTAAATGGTCCTTTATTTATTCTTAAATATTTGTTCTTGATGCATTTTGGTGTATATAAAATACTATTATCAGCTTTAGCTGATGTTTCTGGGCGAATTATTGTTGAATCAGTTAAAACGAAAACGACATTAGAATCATCAAAAAATCATTACTTGGGGATCAGAATTAAGATTACAGCAATGCTTGCCGTTTTTAATATACTGAGGCATATTTAATTTGTCTCAAATTGGATTTGTACTATTTTTATTGATTTTGATACTATTTACAATTGAAATGTATGGTTCATTCGACACTAAATTTTTTTTAATTTACTGAATGTTGAATGTATCCCTATCTCTTTTTCTATAGGATATGCTTTACAAAAATAAAGTATATATATATAAATTGATATACAAAAGATACACGGATATCTAGATACACAGAAATATTCATGTCCCTGTTACTATTTGTAAAGTTAAAGCTATAAAACACAACGATAATATTTATTTGGAAGTTGTTGGCTAAAAACCTTATAATTCAATTTATTTGAACATGTGCGGATATGTTTTTTTATCCTATAATGAACAAATTAAATTTAAATACTAGTTCCACAAGCTAAACGTTTCCATTTTTTATGTAGAAAAATATTCTATTTTCAAAAATTCAAATTTATCATACATTTTTAGTCCTCACTTCAAAGCCTGTAGTTTCCATAGCCTCTAAGGACATTTCTCAATTTTATTTTTGTATGCGAAATTAAGAGTTTCATGTTAATTTCTTTCAAAGTCAGTTATTATGAATAAAAAACTAGTTATATGCAAAACTTCAATTTTTATTTTCTCAATAACTGTAATGGTTAAAATACATTAATGTACATAATAAACATGTAGTAACCAGAAAAATACCCACTTGTAAAAAATCCACACGAAAAAATGCCCACAAGAATTTTTTTGCACAGAAGAATATGCACAAGAAAATTGTTCAATCGGAAAATTGTCCACACGACAAAATAACCATGTGGAAAAATGTCCACAATTAAAATGACCACAATTATTTAACAATTGTCCACACATTAACGTATTAAGTGTTAATTATATACCGGGTGTTCTAGAGCATGCGTATCAGCTTTTAAAGAGGGGAAGGAGCCGTTATTTTAAAATTTAAAGAAAAATTTGCTAACTAAATCGAGGGTGCTCTATCAATTGGTGGTATTTTCAACTTAGGGAAAGGACCGAAAATCGGTTTTTAAGACCAAAAGACCGAAATTAGCCGAAATCGAGATTTTCAAATGAGAAGGGGTACTTTTTTGATAAAAATATGATAACGTGAAAAACAAATATATTTATAAAAATGATTATCATTAATTTTAGTTTAGTTTACCAATTTTAGTTTTATTGTTATTAATTTTAATAATACTAAGAAAACAAAAAAAAATCATTTAACATAATTTTCTTATTTTTTTTTTTCGTAGAATCTGAATTTGCGTTAAAAACCCCTTCCCATTTCAAAATCTCGATTTGAGCCAGTTTCGGCGATTTTTGGTCTTAAAAAACCGATTTGCTGTCCTTTTCGGAAGTTGAAAATACCACCAATCGATAGAGCACCCTCGATCTAGTTAACAAACTTTTTTTAAATTTTAAAATAACGGCTTCTTCCCCTCTTAAAAAGCTTATACGTATGCTCTGGACCACCCGGTATATGTAGTTATTAATTTTGTTTTCGCTGACGGTTTAACTGGTTTAACCTTATTGTATATGTTTACTTGCCGTCTGCAAAAATAGGATTTCAATAATGGATTTGGGCAATGAGAAAAATTTAATATTGTTTAAAAATTTTTCATAATCCCACATTTTCAAGCAACATAAGTTTCTCTGTTTAAGATAATATTAATATCAGCAAAAATAAAATTAAAAACAATTACAACCAAAGAATTTATAATTCTGTGGTCGAAATCAATAACCGCTTATGTCCAGATAAGAAAGAATTGAATTGTTAATATCGCCGTGTTCGTCTTATTGCCATTCGTATACACACAAAAATTGGAGCATTAATCTCGTATTAGATTCCAAGATATTTAAGAAAACATAATCCCTTAAGTCATTAATATGCCAATTTACACATATAATAAAAACTTAAAATGACTTAAGAATTATAATAAAGACGTTTTTTTTATTCAATTTAAGCCTATATCGACATAGGTTGTTATTGCATGTCGCTTATTTATTACATAAATTCACCATTATGAACTTCAACAAAAACTTGTATAGAATTAAGAGCTTATTGCTTATCAACTTAAGTTTCAGATTTTGTAATATTGTACTTTTACAATAATACACCTTAACTCTATATAACATTAATGAGAGGAAAAATTTAATTTCGTAAAAACAGCTTAACTCAATTTAATACTGAGAAAACGAAAATATTGCATATGTAATAAAAATTTACTATATATCCTTTTTAGAATGTTAAATAAAATTTGTTGTTTTTTTTTATAACGGTTTAAAGTTCTTTTATAACCTTTTTTCTTTAATAACTTCTTTAATATTATTACTTTTAATTTAAAACCTACTATTTCTATTTCTAGCTATTTCTCTTTAAAAAATGTTTCTTTTGATAAAAGTCTTTGCTTAATAACTGTTCAAATTTTTTTTATAAACATGTTTGAATTTTGCAAATTTTTTCAAATTGCATTTACGCGAAACAGTGATTTTCGACCTAAGCGGTTATTGATTTTGACCACAAACTTATATTTACTATACGTGTAAGTGGTGGACAATGAATGGTCTTTTGTGGGATTTTTTTTGGATAAATTTCAGCGTGAGCATATTTTCATGTGAGCTTGTTTTCTATGTGGCAATTTTCCAGTGGACATCTTTCCTAGAACCTATACATGTATATATATGCAAATATGAAATTGCGTAATAAATATTAGAGTATTTGACAACGATAATTTAAGATTATAACTGTAGAAATATTTTTAAATTTGTTAATAATTATTACATTAGAAATTTGTTAAAATCTTTTTTATTTAAATGATAAATTATAATAATTTAATATAAAACATGTTCTTAGTTAGTTTTTAAGTAATAGTTGAAAATAAAGAAAAAAAAAAAAAAAGATATCAAATTGAAATTAGTTTTAATTACAAAACAGTAATATTAAATTCTAAATTAAAATTGATTTTAAATTCAAAATTTGTGGATTTTAAAGCAAAATTGAGTAGCATGTGTTTTGAAAAACTTAAATCTCAACAATACTCGATTAAATAAACTGATTATACTGAAAATAAAAATGTTCAAATATTTTTTTTCTAATTTTTATTTTATCCATCTGATTTCAAATTGTGTCTTACTGTTGAACTGTGAATATAAACTAATTAAATCTTATAACTATATGTTAATTTGGTTCATCCAGGGATTTCCATAGGGTAAGCGATGTATAATATAATATTTTTTGATGTGTAATTTTGGAAAACTAACTCAACGGTTCCAAATAAAGGCAAGTGAATTAAAAATTTTTTGTAGGTTGAACGATTTGTCCATTTGAATGTGAATCCTTGTGACTTATATAGCTTCCGTCAGAATAATTCAAACAATAATTTGATATTTATGGTGGTTCTTAACTGAAAATACAAAAAATACAACTTATAAAAATACTAGCATACTTACTTAGATTTGCCAACAAAACTTCTACCTAACAAAAGTCCTGAACAACTGTAGAAATATTTATAAATTTTTTATTTCTTTGGTAAGGTAGGTTTTGTTGTAAAGCGAATGCAACTCATGATAATATTTCTGTTTCTAAACCTCGTTAATTTGATATAGCACAAATAATATTGCTTAGCATTTTTCTCTCTAGATAATTGATATAATGAATAATATTATTTTAAATGTACATATATAACTGAATTAATTGAAATAAAGTAGAGATAAATGAACTCTTCATATCCTATCTGGTTCTCATTGCTTTTCGATATTGTTCATGGTTCTGATAAATCCTACAAAAGATATTTAAATGTCATAAGACATTTGTACTCGGAATAAGTAAAAATACATAACTACTAGAATAATAACAGTTCTGGTATAGTGATTTGTCTTTCTTCTGAAGATCTTAATTTTGATATATTATTAATTTTGTCTACAAACCATTTTTATATTTAAAATATCATTTCAAATCCAATTCTATTAAATCATATTTTTACATCTTAATTTAACTGATATAAATTTCTGTCAGAAATTCAATAAACGAATAAAAACTATTGAATTATCAATATTTGGTTTGATTTGATTTGATTTATTTATTAAATTGTTACATAAACATTTAACTTCATTTTAACAAACATTTAACGACCCTGCGCCATGTGGCATGTTGGCTAGCTCGGTTGTTAATACTAAGTGTGTTTAATTTTTTTTTACATTTAGTAGGTTGTTTTTATTTTATTATTTGCTTGCTATTTTTATTTATTAGTGTAACTCACGACTTTTCTTGTTATATTTGTTGTTTGCTTACTGTTGACTACTAGATGTTATTTCATATTTGGAAATGGTTAATTAACCAAGTTTTTCACCATATCTAGGCTGTCAGGATCGTTGTTTGATAAAGTCTTCCCGTCCTTATGTCAAACCAATAACGGTCTGTCATAGCTTCGTTTTACAGATTGATTGATTTGTTCCATCGAAAAGGTGTTTGCGAGTCGCTAGCGAACAACCGACTTTGATTCTGGCTATCTTTAGTTCTAGCTGTCTATTGTTGTTAATATGCGTTATTTATTGTAGTTAATAGGTGTTATGTACATCTGGGCAGTGCAGTCTTCTAAGCAGTGTAGCCTGCCAGTATGGTTGCCTCATTTCTATAACGTCAATTGTGATTTTATATTTTCGAACCAGTGTGTGATAATAAAAGGTTGATTCCATCATATCATAAAAAATCAGCTAATTTTTTATTTTTAAAATTAGGTATTATATGTATCTATATATTATGTACATCTAAATAAATATATATTACTAATTTTATTAAAATTAATATTATATTAATTATATTATTATTTTTTCCATTTTAGGTGGAGATCTTAAGGTTCGTTTTTTGGATTTTGGATCTGTGCTAAAAATTTAAGTTTTATACTAATAAAATATTCGTTATAGATTAAGTTTTTATATTGTGACTTTTAAGTGATATTATTATAATTAATATAGATTTAAATTAAGATAAAAATTATTAAAAAATAAAATAAGATGAATACTATAATTCAAAATTATTGTAATGATTTATCAACAGTAATTTATTCAAGAAATATTTATATAAAAGAATTAATGGAATTAACATTTCATTATAAATCACCTTGTTCTTTATTAGAATTTGAAACTGTTATACTATTTTGGATTGGAGTTTTTCTATTATTTGGACCTTTGTTAATTTTTATTGGAATAATATTGCCAAGCTTACCATTACAATTATTTAAAAAAATTCGTAATTTAGATATTGAAATATTTTAATTACATAAAAATATTGAAATAATTATACATGTTATGGTAGTTTTTGTTTTATTGAAAATTATTTCAATTAAAAATAATGAAAGCCAAAGATTTGAAAAAGAAAAAATTTGTGTTAGTCAAGAATTAAATTTGTAATTTACAATAAAATTCTGTTGATTAAAAGTAAACTGGTTTGCTTAAATGTTGATAGTTAAAATAGAGTTAAAAAAAAATGAAAAGGTTACTCATCTAATTATTATAATAATTGATGACTGGTAGCAGTAACGATTCAAATAACTTCAATGATAAAATAATCGACATTTTAAAAGTAACATACGCAAATATTTAAATGTACACAAACATTATTACAAATAAAAAAGCTGATTCTAAAGTATAATTATAAATTTATAAATTTAGTTAGTAACTTCTTAAAATATCAGAGTATATCAAAAATATTGAAAGTAAATCAATGTAAAATAAAAATAAAAGAAAGATTTTGTAATGAAAATTATATTTTTGTATATTAAACAATCATTTTATACATTTATTATTGAATAATTTTGAATAAATATACTTAAAAGATTAATAAATGCATACACTTATGTATGTATATATTTTTAAAATTAAATTGTTGTTTAAATGATTATTATTAACTAGTATAATGCCATTGATAATCTAGTAAAGTTTGGGTGCAGTTTAATAAAGTATGCACATTACAATTCAAAACATCAACAGCAATGTAAAGTAAATATATATCATCTCTTATCATAAAGTATTAATATTATTTTCTCACTGTATTTTACTTCTACCTAACCCTCAGGCCTCACCTACTGCCATAATACATTAAAAGAAATTGATTTATTCCTCAATTTTCATTCTTTCATTCAAATTTCATGTCATTCATTATTTGTTGTTGTTGTTACAAAAAACTTCAGACAAAAACAAAATTAGTATAATATATAAGATATAAGACATAAATTTGGGGAAAACTGAAGAAATGTCTGATACGATGGTATGAATCTAATTCCGATATTTTTTACTGTTTTTTAAAAAAAATTCAATTCGCTTATTTTCTTCAATGTACTCATTTTTTCTAAATAGGTACAAGATATTTTAGATATTCTCTTTACAGTTACAACATTTTAAATTTTGAATAAATGGTACATTATATCAATAATAAGTTTTTAAGGGAAAACAGAATAGTAAAAACCTTATCCAATAATTTTTTTCTCACTGTTATTTTCTAATTCATATACGCCTCATTCAAATTATCTATGCTATTTCCATATTATTGCAAGATCAATTTTATTCTGTTCGTCAATAAGTTCAACAAAAAAAATTGATAAGTAAATTGGTATTTAAAAATAAAAATGTGTGAGATAAAATAGATATGGAATTAGAAGTTATGTTTTAATCGTGCTACGAAAATATGTATATTCTTCTAAAGCCAAAAAAATTAACAATTGGCTAAGTTGTAAAAACTCCAATCATCTTGTTTTTTTTTTTTTTTAGAAAAATTTATTCTTTAACTTTAGTAGAGTAAAATTGGAAAATTTTGAAAAAATAAAAAATGTCTTGAGTAAAATTTAATAATGAAGGCTAAAAAGCAAGATGCAACGAGTGTATACATCAAATCAAGCTTACAATATCATTTTAATAATAATATCAATTTCTACATTAACACTTAAAATTGCTTTCAAAGCGTACATTACCGTTCAAAGCGGAAAAAGTGTAGAAAATCGAAAAATAATGCAAGCGAAGCAAGTGTGTGTACATTGAGTTTTCATCATTATCCAATCATTTCAAATTTGCTGATTTTGAATTAGCCTTTCACAATATAGTCAGAGATTTATAATTGAATCCAAACCAATTTTTATTTAGGAAAATGATATAAGACAGACAGAGATTTGTGTAATACATTGTATTTGTAACATTGAATTTGTTCAGGATGTGAACTCACCAAATAAGCATTTCACGAAGCATTCGAAATTGTGAGAAAAGTTTAACTAACTTTTAACTAAAGTTCGTCTATAACTATCAAATAGCTGTTATGGTTCGACGTCAGGTGATGTGGTTTTTCTGCTCCTTTTACTATTTTGGGGATTCCATTCTAGGGCCAGTCTGATTATACATTTT
The DNA here is from genome assembly GCA_963942445.1 of Argyra leucocephala. Taxonomy (NCBI): domain Eukaryota; kingdom Metazoa; phylum Arthropoda; class Insecta; order Diptera; family Dolichopodidae; genus Argyra; species Argyra leucocephala. The sequence continues at coordinate 134,740,766 of OZ012678.1, forward strand.
AGTGGCTTGCACAGAGTGTGATCTATCCATTTCCATTTTCTACGCTTAATTAAACTCACTAACAGTTCTTCACCTGTTAGTTGCCATAAGTCCCTATTACTGATAGTGTTGGGCCAGAATATTCTGCAAATTCTTCTTTGTCTTCTTCTTCCATCACAGACTTCTTGAGTGTTTTGTACTGCACTTATACAAATTATTTGGCTACTCTTCATATTGGACGACTTCGTTCACCAAATGTAGCTCAGGGTTTACGTAACCTATTGTTGATATGAATATACATATATAAAATTTACTTTTAAATATAAAATAATTAATTTTTTTTTTGTTTTGAAAATATGACATTCAAAATAAAGTTTTTTTTTATTTAAATTTTTTTTTATTTTTGTTCATTTAAAAAATTAATACCAAAAAAAAATAAATTTCTAAACAGTCACATGAGCCAAATTATCATTCGATGTTTTTTCCAAATTTTTACAAAAATTTAGCTCTAACTTATGACACCTACAAACCATCAAAGGCATGTCTCTATTTAAAAAGTGAAGATGAACGAAGATTAAAAGCTGAAAAATTATATTTTAAAAAAGATGATAACAACTGTCTAAGACTATCAGATATAGTTATTGATTTTTTAGCAAATTTTTATACAGGTAAAAAGGATTATGATAAATCATTTGATGAATATTCAAAAATAAGATTTTGGAATGTCGTTAATCTCAATTTACCTTTTAATAAAATAATTAATATAAATTCAAATATTTATTGGAATCGATACTATATGAAAACTATTACTGATGAATATAAGACAACTATTGTAGCAGAGAATAATAATAAAAGCTTCAACTGGAAAGAAATTGGAATATCATTAAAATTAAGTAATTATATAGAAAATGCAAAATGTGAAGATTGGTTTGAAGGACAAAAAGAAAAATTAATGGAAGAGTTGGCACCATATGTTACAAATATAAGAATTACAAAATTACAATCAATAAATGATTATAATTTTAAAAACGATCCAAATTTACTTGATTTTCCAAAGAAATTCCATATTGCAGAAAATTGTCATCATGTTAATTTAAAAGTTTTTTCTAAGCTATATAATTTAACTGAACTATATTTAGAGTTTTCTCCACCGCAATTAGGAATGCATTATCAAAGAAGGTTATTTTTATTTTCAGTAATTGATGTACAGAACTTAGCAAGGTAAGTTTTTTTATTTTTTATTAGTATAATAAACAATTATTTAGAACTAAAACATAAATCCAACTATGTATAAGTAAAATTAATAGATTGAATTGAATTGAATAAAGTCTATTGTCTAATGAATCGAATAAAGTCTATAAAGTCTATGGGCCATTGGTTTTAGGTAGACCATATACTTTTATTTTGTTTTCGTTTTTAACATGTACAGAATTAAATTTATTTTTTTCTTTCTGGCTCTAATATGTTGGAGCCGACATGTAGGCTTTTAGCCCTTTATCCCCTTCTCCACCCCTGAACATAGTCGACTCTTTTAATAAAGGCCAGTAAGGCTATTTTCGATGTTAGACTTCACTTTTAGCCCTTATGCACTGCCATAAGGCTTTCACCGCATTAGCACAATTCATCTCAATGCGTTTCACCCAATTGAGCTTCTTATCAAGTATGATTCCTAAATATTTTAATTCGTCTCCAAGGTCTAGGTTATTTCCACCAATCGAATGAAGAACATACTTGTTCAGTCTCCTTCTATTGGAAAGGCCATTAAATGTGTCTTGCTGGGATTTATGGTTAAAATGGATACCATTCAGTGATTAAGTTCAGAGCATTTTGCGTTTGTATAATACTAACATCATCGGCATTACGAAGCAAAACTAATTGGCCTGAAACTAGTAAGGAATGAATAGTTTGATTTCCCTGGTTTGAGGATGAAAGCGACCATCTGGATCACTGATCTCCATATATTTGAAATATATCCAAAGGCTACGCCGGCAGTCTGTGAAAATTGTTGAGAGCCATTTGCTTATACTGTTCTTGCATTTTTGAAGCATAATAGGCCACTTTCCATCTGGCTCAGGAGCTTTGTATGGATTGAAAAGTTGATAGCCCAGTCTAAAACCTCTAGATTTAAATTTTACTGAATTTGTTGTCTGTTTTGGTGAACTGATTAATACGGTCAAGTAACTGTTCAGTGAGTCTTCAGAAAGAGTATTCAACATCTCGATATCATGTATATCTGTAGGTCAATGCGTTGAGCACTGATTTGCGTCTGGATATCATAGAAACATTTAGGTTCACTTTTTGTCTGCCCGTCAAATAAATACTTATGCGTTAGTCGCAAAGACCCTGTCTTCAGTCTTGTAACTATACACCCGTTCTTTTGGCTTACAGAATCAATGCTTATCAAACCTGCGATAGACATTTTTATTTGTTTATTAGTCGTGGGTTTTGTTGTTACATCTAGTTTAACATGTGTTGCAAACATTTCTTGTAATCAAACCTAAACTCGTCGACTAGCTGCAACTTATGTTTGTCGCCAGACTCTTAGATTTATAAATAAATATTATACGGTTGATAGATACCGCATATTTGGCCAATGTGACTTTAAAAATGGACATTTAAGGACATCTACATTTAGAATAAGGATGATCAGGAAATGATCATTCAACATTTGAACATTTGGCAATTTGGCACAAACAAACATACACGTCTTTTCTCATTTAAGATATTTATCACGTCGGGAGTCATCAAATGTTGTATATTGTTATAAGGTTAACTTGTAACACAACACGTTTTTTCGTAGTTCACAAGAAAGAGAACTATATCATAAATTTAGAAAAATAAGTTCTTCGTTTCTTAATCACTAATTTCGAGATGGACAACGTTGGTTGGACACTTGGGACACTTTTTTTACGTTATATACATAAATATTTTGGGAAAACGAATACCAGGATTTTGAATCCAACTAAATTGTTAAAAGTAAAAAAAAATACGTATTCGTTTTACGTATCGATAACGTGATATAAGTGCAGTCTAACTGATATTTGTGAAATGTTAATTTGGAAAGTGGAGGTTTTTTTAGAAGGCTGAGGGGCGTACATATTATTTACTACTTTATTCGTTTTCCAGTTGATAACAAATTATAAATTTTGTTTTCATTTTTTCTAAATTTACCCATTGACACAATAACATTCTAACCGTCGTCTTTTTATTTTTAGAGGACTTGAATCGTTACGAAAATTAAAATGTTTATATTTTGCAAAATGTAATTGGAATTTGAAAAAATTAACAGAATTGATTCCAAGATTAAAAAATGTACCAATTGAAGATTTTCAATTTAAATACTGTGACTTAAGAGATGATTGTGCAAATATATTAGGGGATATGTTTAGACACAGTACTAAATTAAAATGTTTACGATTAGCTGGAAATAAATTAACTGAAAAAGCAATGTCAGCGCTATCATATGCAATACAAGAATTTCAAGGGGAATTACAAGTTTTGGATATTTCCCAGAACCCAATTTGTGATAACGGAATTATATTTTTAGGCAAAGCATTATATAATGCTCCGAATCAAGTAAAAGATTTAAATATTTCCTCTATTCAAATAACTGAAATAGGAGCAAAATCAATTACAAAAATCATAAGATTTCATTATAATCTTATAAGTGTAAATATGGCAACATTACCAATTGGAGAAATTATAGGAGATTGCTTAGTTCAAGCATTAATTGAAAATCGAAATATTTTAAAATTGGATTCAAGATGTTGTGAATTGTCAATAGAACAAGAAATAAACCTACAATTATTAATTGATCGAAATCGATATATTAAAGAAAATCCATACATTGATAAAAGAAATGAATATGAAATGAATTTAAATTTTCCAGATGAATGGGTTAAAAGAATTAAGTATGTATGAATATTATGAAATGATTTTCAAGTTTAATGAACTACATTTAATGTATCAATACACTTTAAAGATACACTTTAATTCTTGCTTGCTTATTTTGCCAATGGGTTTCTTATTTTTTTTACCTACAATTAAAAAAATACTCTAAAAAAAATACCCTTATTCTAATTTAATATTTTTATCAATGTTTTAGAAATCCAATTTTACTAAAAGCTTTAAATCGATGTGAAATTATTAAAGAACGAATCCAATCAAAATCAGAAATTATCGAGTTACCTGAAAATTTCCCAAAATTCATTTTAGGAGATGTAAGATATCAAAAAGATTGTAAAAACTTAGTAATATCGGAATTTTCATTACAAGATGAAAATATAATGAAGAAAGAAAGTACCGAATTTAATGTTAAGTAAGTTTTACAAAATTTCGAAGCACAATCAATGTAAAATATAAGAATTTCTCTGTGTAATTTATCCATGTTTTTATTAAATGTATTTGTGTCATAATAAGTAGATCAGGCATGTACACGTAGACATTTTATTTTCCTGCTTCACTCTCTTTGGGAACATAGGGTTTCCACAAAACTTTTACATCTGACTCTGTTCTGCGCTAGCTGTTTAATTTCACTCCATGTTATATTGTTATTCTTTAGTTCTTTAAGGACTGATTTCCACACAGTTCTACAAATGCTATGACCAAATTATCGTCAGATATATGTTGGCATATAAACAATGGTCAATGTGTAGCAACTTGTTTTATAGATTTTGAAAAGGCATTCGATACTATTTTGCTTGATGGTATTATATACAAACTACTCAAATATAAATATCCTACACATCTAGTATACTTAATCAACAATATGTTACGCAACAAATCTTTTAGAGTATCCTTCCTCAATAAGAATATATCTAAAGAATTCCAATTGACTAATGGCCTGCAGCAAGGTACAGTTAACTCGCCAATACTATTCAATATATATGTAAGTGACTTGCTTGATTCTCTAAGCAAACGCTCAGAGCATAATCACAGCATTGCATTTGCGGACGATTTAACAATTTATACAGCAAATTTCAATTTGAAAGTTGTCCAGTATAATAAAATAGTTGCATATAGTACACGCTGGAATCTAAAAATTAACTATAAAAAATGCGAAACTGTCTTATTTAGAAACACAATAAATAAGTCAAATAACACAATAAAAGGAAACTGGAGAAAGTTCTACTTGAAAGCCCCAGATGGAACTAAAATACCGAATTCCAACAGATTTAAGTACTTAGGAGTTTCATACACCAATTTATTCAAATTCAACGAGCATGTTAAAGACCAAATATCAAAAGCAAAAAAAGTCTTAATGGCTCTGAAAAGGTTATTTTTCTCTAAAATCCTGTGTAGCAAAGTCAAGTTACTTTGCTACAAGTCTTTAATTAGGCCAATATTAACATATGGTTGTCCTATATGGTTTAACATAAGTGCTTCTACTATGGAAAACCTAAGGCTATTTGAACGGAAGTGCATACGCGCATGCACAAACCTGAATAGAAAACCAACATCTAACTACACGCATTATTTCTCCAACAAAACAATTTACGAAAATGCAAAAATAATAAGAATCGATAATTTTATCATTCGTCTCATACGTAATCACATTCAAAGAAGTATTACATCAATAGAAAATCCACTAATAAGTCACCCATGGTATGAATCAGATCAATACATATTAAGTACACTCGATTCGGGATTCATTCCACCAGAGGCATTTGTGTTTCTAGACAAACATAATTATATTGAAAATAGTACCTATGTACCTATTATTTATCACTATAAAAGGCACGCATCAAATAAAAAGCTTCCACTAGACTTAAACACTGCTAATTTAAACAATTGTGAAATATTCGTATTTGATAAATTTATTCTTAATTCTGCACAATTAATAAACAAAAATCCTTATTTTTGGAAATGAGTAGGTTAAGCTAGAAGAGAATAGAGTAGTTAGTTTAAGTTTAGTTTGTAATATTTAGGTTAAGATTAGTGTAAGTTAATTATAAAATGTAAAAATAAAAAAATTGGTTTTTAGCCGCAATTTTTTTCCAATACTGTAAATCAATTATTAAAGTAAAATTACATAGAATAATTTAAGTTTAAACTAAAAAAAATAATTAAAATAGATAATGTAATATTAACAAATCATTATTAAATTTAAATGGGAGAACTGGTATTTAAACTAGTCATGTACATTGTAATAAATATAAGATGAATTTCGTTTTGTTTTGTTTAGAATTAAGAAATTATAATAAAAGCAAAAATAAAGAGAACATTTAAAAAAAAAAAAAAAAAAAAGGACTGATTTGCGCCATGTTTTCCGCGGTCAACCTCTTTCTCTTTTACCCTGCGGATTCAAACTAATGCTTGTCAATTGGTATATTACTGGTAGAATCGTAGGTCTTCTGAGGGTGGGACCGATCTACTCCCATTTGCTCTGCTTTATTTGTGTGCTTATTGTTCTTGTGTGGTTCTTGTTTGTCATCTCCTAGAATTCATTGTTTGTAATTGTTCTGGGCCAAAATATTTTGCATAGTATGCACAAGGATTTGTTAGTGAGGACCTGTATTTTCCTTGTATAATTCTGATTTATCAGCCATGTCTCGCTACCGTAAAATAGGATTGAGGCATCATATGACATATAGTTATTATTTATATACAAAAATAGCACTTTATAGTAAAGGATTAAAGAATTCTGATAACTCTTACATTTCACCGGCTAATATGGTTCAGTGGTTATGTGATTTGGCTACTGGTCAAGTATGAAATAAATTGTACCACAAAATTCTGTAAATAAAATACTGTTTTACTTTTACATATTATAAAAACTGTGTATATGTGAGGTTTCATATACACAATTTATGACTTTTTAATCAAGAATGCTGTGAAGTGAACAAGACATGTTTTCAGAACAAAATAAAACTTAATTTTTAAATAAATTGGCTCAAAAGCAAAAAATCAGACGACATCATTCCAATCTAATAAAAGAACCAATGACATTAAAATAATTTCAGTAAAGCTACTTGTATTGTGTGTAAAATGTTTTGAAAATAACAAATTAATAATTCTAAGAACAAAATCAAGGTTTGACCATCAGTTCAAGAATTATCATGTTTAAAAACGTTTTTGGAACCAAATTGCTCACTCATGGATAAACTATAATGGAAAAACTTTTTCCACTACATAGAAAAATAGACACTAAAGTTGTACTTTTAATATTTTGTCTAATTAGCAGTAAAAATAGTGAAGCCTATTTCACATTTTTCAATAATCTCTGTAAATAGCTTAAGATTGGCATTTTTAATAAACCATTGAATAAAATTTAAATCCTAAAAGAATAATATGGGATTTTCTAAAAACAGTGTTGTAAATGGCTGCGAATTAGTTTTTTTCCATTTACAGGATTTATAGACACAAAAACGACTTTTGAGCTTACATTGTACATACTTACGGTATAGTACATACGGTATTTTTCGTAATATAATATTTAAAAAAAAACAGTATTTTGTACATACAATCTTTTGTGAGGCAAGATTTTGTCCCCGTCTTTTGAATCCCGATTAGGGCAAGAATGTTTTAAAACTATGTTTTTTTTCATCTAATCTTTGAAATTAAGTTGGAATATTAATTTCGCTATCAATTAAAAGCGTGCAATTATCAAGGAGAAGTTACTCTCAAATATGTGGTTTTCCACATATAGAAAATTATATATAGTAGATTAGATACTTATTATGTATAGGGGAAGTAAATAATGAAAACTATAAGAAACTAAGACACAGTTAATTTATTAACCCCATAGTCCTGGAATGAACGTTAAATAACGACATAGACAAACCGAAATAAAACATAAATTATTCAATGTCCCTTGAAAGCACTTTACTTTAAATATTCTTGTACGTGAATCATATTTCAATTCAACGTGATGAGTTATACAACAATATAATTTTTGCTTGTAGGAATGTTGATAAACTTACTTTTGATAGTTACAGGTTGTACTCTAGGTCTAGAGTATGTAATAATTAATTATTACTGGTTAAGATAAGGTTAACTAATTCTAAATTAGATAAGGTTAACTAGTTCTAAATGACGTGACAGATATTCATATATAAATTAGAATTGAATAATTTAAAATTTCTCTGGTTTGCGTCTTGAAATTAACAACCTCGAAATGTTTCTAATTGATGACAGTTTAATTCTAATTGCAAAATATATCAATCAAAGATAAAAATTGTCCTTAAATTGACCATTTTTATCTTTGATTGTTCAAAATTGTTCAGTTGGTGTCTAGAAAATTAGAATTATAATTATAGTCTTTGATTAGGCGTACACCCATAAATTAGAATTTGAATTAGTAAATTGACTAATTTGAAATTTCCCTGGTTTCAGTCTTGGAATTAGCCAACTCGAAATTTCATGATAGCTCAATCCTAATTGATAACATATAAATAAATCAAAGATAATATTAATTTATATACATATCTATAATTATAATTGACAAGCATTTAAGGTCCTGCGCAGTAGACATCTTTTAATTTATTTCGATTCTCCTACTCCTTAATGAATTTCTAATATATATAATATATAAGATTGTATATAAAACAAAAATGCGCACCCAGTTGAAAATTTTGTACTCATATGATTTTATTATTCAGCAAATACATTATGCATAAGTGAGATATTATGAAAATAATAAACAAAAGTAAACAAATCAGTTATTATATTTTATATTATGTACTTGCGAATGAATCTATGTACATATGCCAAAAAAAAAACAAAGAAACAAATTCATCTCAAATAAAAAATATAAAAAAGCAAAAACAAAAAAAATCAGTTGAATTGTTCATATGACGAGCAAATTTATTTTTATATAGTAGAGTTAGAGTACTTCATTTTGATATAGTAGGTCACTTGAATTCTTCATTTTTATCTTTTTAAGTAACTGTTTCTAAATTTTTGTTATTTGTAGTAATAATATAGTTTTTATTAAAATTATGTATTATGTAGGTGTATATATACGTACCTCTTTAATAACAAAACTTTTTATTTTTAGTAATTTTATCACTAAATGCTTCTTACTATAGGGAATATATCGGAAACGAAGCAGTATATGAGGGACGTGTATTTATGGGTCCTAAATAAAACTTACTAAACACAAAGCTTTTTATTAAACACGAGTGGTTTCTGCTATATCGTGCGAAGTCTATGTCAGTACGTAAATTATTGTTTTTTTAAAAACTTTAAATTTGACTTCAACTTGAAATATAATTACTCAACAGGGGCCCCTAGTATGTATATATTTTTTAAATTGATTTATGTATATACATAGGTATTCTTAATTAATAAGTTAATTTTTTTTAAAGCTTATTGCCAATGTAAATTGTCAAAGAATTGCTCATTTAGTGAATCTAGGGAATTAGAATTAGTTTTTTTCACTTTTTGTGTTTTTTTTTTCTTACAAGAGACATGTGAAATTAAGTAATATCCATTTATAATAATATCATTAATAAATTATTCATCGATATTTTTTATTGCAGGAATTCATACATTAAGGATAATAGACCAGTACCAGAAACATTTAATAAAGAAGATTTCTACAAATATTTCAAAATATAAATTTAATGATTAGGGAAATATCAAATATTTAAAACTATATCCATCATATACCTACTGGCTACTTCAGATAAAATAAAAGAATTAAAATACAAATACATTATAATGTATTCTAATTTATTGAATAAATATCTAACATTTTACTGAATTAATCAATTTATAAACAACTTTCTAATAAATATTTTATGTCATAGTAACCCCAAACAATTTCTCCATTAAAATTTGTTTTTATTATTTTTAGTTTGATTTAGGAAAGTTCAAATAAAAAATCAAAATAAAAATAATAAAGTAAATTAAATTTATTATAAACAAAATGGAATGAAAGGATACTAAAATAAAACCATTAAAATTGTCAAATCAAAGTGATTTTATTGAAAATTAAAAAACATAAATAAAATTATAATAAACATTACTTTGATACTATAACTAAGATCCTAGTTAATTATTTTGTAATTATTTGTGTTTATTGATTTGTAATTTATTTTATTTAGTGAAGAATATCATAATTGGAATTTTTGAAGTCGTAATTACATTTAACAACATAGATAAATTTTCTTTAAGTAAATTTTTGTTAATATTTTCAAGAAAAAATGCCATTAAAACGGGAGTCAAAGGTATTTAATTATTTATACAAATAAAATTTTATTTTAGGAAAGGTAATAATAATAACAAATTAAATATTGGCTTTTTTTTGTATCTTGAAAAAAATTTGTGTCAATCAATATTTTAACCAAACTCTTTTAAATTATAATATTCGATGAATTTTATTACAATTAAAAATGAAAACTTAGTGCTTAGGTACTGCTTGAAAAAATTAATTTTGAAGTGGTTTTAATAAAGCAAAATTTGGAAATTTTGATTATTAGTAAAATAGAATAGAAGAATTCAGTATCTTTTATTGGTTTTGAAATAAATTTATTTGTTTTTGTTTCAATAAATTTGTCCTTTACTAGGGTGAACCCATTAGTTCTTATATATCTAAAATGAGTATCAGAATATAACCTCTTAAATTTATTTTTTAATTTCACTATCTTTGTTTTAAAACTATATATTTACTTATTTATTTTTTCTAAATTTAATAATAACAGTTTTATAAAATTAAATTTTTATTAAAAGTATAGATATTTAAATTTGTAGTGCATCGAATTAAATATTTAATAAAAATTGTTTAAAAGAAAGTTGAAAAATTATTTTAAAATTTTTATCTTAATTTTAGAACCGAATTTCGCCAGATTCATTGAAATGTGATTTTTGTTGGGCTATGTTTCTATAATGAATTTCGACATTAAAAAATCCAGAAATATCCAAAATGTTTATTTTTATTATTTGATTTTTGTTGCTAAATTTAATTACCAATATCAGGAAGGCTATATGTATGGTGACCATTTTTCAGCTACAAAAATAAAGAACAACACGTTTTTTTTTTAAACAAAAAAAAAAAATAGAATATTTCTCAAATTTAAAAGAAAATAATATATTCTTTTAATTGATATTCAGACAAAATAAACTATAAACAAATTTATCTTCATGACTATATAGTGTTTTCATCGTTAGTATAGAAAATATCTATAAATTTTTGATAACGGAAGACAATAGCTCTCTAGTTGCATCTCTGAGTCTGGTAAACTAAAACAAAATCCAACAATTTTCAATACATTTTTGTAATATTGAAAAATTTTATCTAATCTTTTTTCAGAACATTTATTATGTGAATTCCAATATTGTACCTTCTCTTTAGTTGCAAAATTTGTGATGCAAGACACTTCATCAAACAACTCGGTATTAACAATATTTGTTTTTTCTTGCCACAAATGTAAATTAAACTGATTTCAACTCCTAATTGCAGTTCTCTATAAATTCCGTTCATTAAGAGGTATACGAGTATATCTTCGAGACTACTCAACTATCATAAACAGAAAGCATTGTAATTTTAAATTAATGAAATCAATTTTTTGATTTTTTTCTGAATCACATTTTTAAATTGTAGGGGAGAAACAGTTTAGTACCCACAACTGATATATTTTCTGATTCGAGTTAAAAAATGCAGCTTCGTAAAATTGAATTTTGATAATGTACAAAAATTAACCATACTTCAGAACATGCCAACTAATTTCTCAAAATGATAGGGCATTTTTCATGGATCAAACTTTAACAACTTAAAGGCACTTTAAGTGAATTTTGGCGCAAACAAGGCGCATATTGCGTCCCTTTTAAAAAATTATAATTTGTACTCAAACAAGGATCTGTTCTGTGTTCTGTGGTTAAAGCACAGAAATGTGTTTGAATTACGATGCAGTAGTCACGGGTTCAATTCCCGTGGGGTTTATAAAATATAACTAAACATTTTATATATAAAATATTATATATATAAAATGAATAATCAATAAAAATAATTAATATAATTAATACTTTATATAACTAAAAAATATTACCTATATATCAATATCTATATCAATACTCATACATATCATACAACACAATAACCAAATAACACAATAAATAATATTGGACAAACACTAATATAAATTACACAATTATTATCAACAACTGACAAAAGTATGTGACATGACGTATCCAATAAACATAGTAACGTCAGGCATTTTAACGTCAAAGATGGATAAAATCGCAGTGACAACTAGCAGGAAAATATGACGTCGTCTTACCACGTAGGCGCAGATAAAGTTATCAAAGTGGTCTTCTACAGTAGGCCAATCCCCTACTTAGACAGTAAAAACAGATTAAAAATGAAATTAGACATTGCCTCGGAAATACAAGTGAAATTAGCAGCTAGAAATTGAGTACGATGGAAATGTCAAGTGGATAACATAAAACAAAACAATAAACAAAAACAAAAAAAACTGGAATTCTACTTGTAGAAAGGACTATAGCGGAATATATGACTAAATTTGTTATGTTTTTTTTTAAAGAAAAATAATATAATTTAGAAAAATCTGGTCCACTAAAATTATTGTTGCGAATTTTTTTGTATTTAGAACTTTTATATAGAATTTAGAGAAGATTCTGAAAAGTTAATCGTTTTAATTCTTAAATCAAATAACCAATTTGTGAAAATATGTATATTTGTGTAAATTTTAGGTGTCTAACCGAGTATACTTTCGCAGTGAACAGTTTAGCATTTGAAATTTGATAATCAGTAAAGTTAAAGTATAGTAGAGGGTTAATACAATGCTAGCTATGTCTACACCACTTTGGTACCGCTAACTGCTATTTTTATAAAATTTTATCGATTATTTGCCTGAATTCAAGAACTATTAAATTAAATATTTGTGGATTTAAAACATTCGATTAATAAAAGGGTATGTGGATATACAATAAAGTCATTTAATCTGAATACCATAAGAACTATCGAACGTTTCTACCTAATTGCAAGATGTTACATTTTACATACGTTGGACACATGATCAATTTGTTGGAGATACATATCATAGGTTGAACAAGTTAGTGTACTTTTTACTCATTTCATTTCTAATAATAATGGATTCTCATGATAATGGTAGAGTAAAAAAAATAAATACAAACAAACACAATAAAAGATATTAAAGTTTATTGGTGTATAAATCAATAGAAGAGATATAAATTGAAACAATTCAGTTTGGGAACAATAGCTTCCATTTACTATACCTATAATCTATAATTATTTTGTTCAAATCTTACCGTCTGCAGAACCGGTAAGGATTTTAAAATGGTATTAATCCGGATACTGTTGTTAGAATAAAAGAATTGAAACAAATTGTTTGAGGTAGGATTTGGCACCGGCAACCACCAAAAAAAATAATATTTTAAAGTTTTTAAAATCAGAAAAAGCAGGGCTCCAATAAATTAGGGCGAGGTTTTGATAGGAACCTTTGTAAAGTGTTGCCGTAAGGAAAAACAGTGTTTTAATAAGCTTAAGCGAAGGTTCGGTAATATAGTCTGGGTATGAGATTTTTTTGTTGAGAATCACGTTATTAAATATTTTGTACATCGGTAAGTTGCTTAAAATTATCTTTCATGAATTTATTTTCTTCTATGTTATGTTTTCTTCGTTTTTTTTTTTATAATATTGATTTTTCTTACTAATTAAACTTACCAATTATATAATACAACATCCTTTGATAAATTTCGCAACAGATTACTTAAAATGTTTTCTTCATCTCTTACAAGTCAAGCATTGATTGGCAATCATCTGATTTTGCCATCAGAAGTATTAGATACTGTCATCATCGCTCTCTTCATGATGTTCTTCTGTGCCAAAATTGAAAATTGTTTTGTATATGCTGCATACTGGATCATGTGTGATCAATTATGGCAGTAAAGCGATTGGAGGCCTTGAAATTTGATTAGCTAGATTATTGTCTCTGAGTAAATTAAATAGTTTGGAAAATTCTGAAATCATTTTGGTGATTACGGAAATGTCATACTACTCTATTGTAAAAAAGTTAATTTATATATGCTGTATTGTAAAAGTTGACTCATATCCTTTTTTTTTTTTTTTTTTTTTATGCATAGCCAAAACACTAGGTGGGAACCTTTTATACCGATTGGTTTGGCTAGGGAGGGAAAGGAAAATTTGGAAAGGAGGATGGTAAAAGGGAAGGAGGACAATTACGAACGAAGGTGTTAATGTTCGTCTTGAATTTGTTTAGGTAATAAATATAGAATTTGTCATGTTTTGGGAACACATAAGATGGAATTTGGTTCCACATTCGGGATGTTGAAGTTATAAACGAATTTCCATAACTTGTCTTTTGCCATCTAGGGATTTCGATGGTGTAGGGATGAGCACATGCTGCCCTTCGTGTTTCACGAGGGAAACGCTTAAGTGGAGGTAATATAGATTTAATTTCCACTGAGCATGTGCCGATGCCTACTAGATATCTATAAAAAAGTGAGAGAGCTCCGACTATACGACGATGTCCAAGAGGAGCAAGATGGGCTGTCACATTTGGGTCGTTGATTAGACGAATAGCCCATTTTTGGACTTTATCCAAATGTTTTAACGCAATACTAGAAGCGCCAGCCCATATATGAGAATTGTACTCCATTTTGGGTCGTATGAAAGCTTTATAGATTTTCAAGAGGTCACAGGGGGAGAAGTAAGCCTTGCAGCGGCTAAGAAAACCCAAACATTTGGCTGCGTTTTTTGCAACATCAAATATATGATCATTCCAGATCATTTTTCGATTAAGGTGCATACCTAATATGCTTAAGCTTTCAAACCGCTGAAGTTTATCTTCCTGAAACAAAAGAGTAGGATCAAAAATGGAAATTTTTCGGGAGATTGTACAGCTCTGAGTTTTAGAAGAGTTAAACTCGACTCTGTTTTTTATGCCCCAATTAGCTATTGCGACCAAATCGTGGTTGAGGGAACTACCCATGATGTCTCTTTTGGTTGACACAGCGGTGGATGTAGCTTCAGATTTTTTATGAAAATCGTAGGAGGCTACTAGGGTGCTGTCGTCTGCAAAGCTGTGGATTGGATTGAAAGTGGTTTGGAGCAAATCATTTATAAATATAAGGAATAGGGTAGGTGAGAGAACTGATCCTTGGGGAACACCAGCGTTTATTTGGAATTGATCGGATTTAAATCCGTCAACTAAGACTTGAATCGTACGATTCGAGAGGAAACTTTCAATCCATTTGAGAGAAGAGAGACCCAGGCCTACTGCTTGACATTTTGCTAATAATGCGCTATGCCATACTCTATCGAAAGCTTTAGAAATATCTAGAGCCACAATATTTGCTTCACCCGAATTGTGCAAGCAAATATTTAGCTTCTCATTAAGGTATGTCATTAAATCACCGGTGGACCGGTGGGATCTAAATCCATATTGCCTATCGTGGACAATACCTTGACTGTCAAGATATTTGGTCAGCTTTTTGTTTATTAAGATCTCCATCACTTTGGAGAGGATAGATATTATAGCTATAGGCCTGTAGTTGGAGGGATCGCTTTTGTTGCCTTTTTTGGGAATTGGGTTAACATGCGCAATCTTCCATTGGGTTGGGTATACTCCTGTAGAGTAGGATAAATGGAATAAGTTGCGCAATGGTTTGGAAATAGCGAAGGCTATATGTCTTAGAACCATAGCAGGGATGCCATCGGAAGAAAATATAGAAGATACCAAATATAGAAGAAAAATGTAGAACAAATAAAATTCTCAAATATAACAAAGAATTTGTGAGAAACCACATTCTTAATAGTCAATTATTAACAACATTTTATTGTTCATGTAACCAAAAGGCTGATATATTTAGTGACAGTTTAAATAGAATAATGGAGAAGTTTATTACAGAACAGAATATTAAAGGCAATGATATTAGTGGATGGTTTTCTGAGGAACTACATACTTTAAAAAAAGCTAAAGTTCTGCAATACAAAAAGTCGTTATGGATAAATACTCAAATTGAGTGGCAACAATATAAAGAACTAAGAAACCAATATAGTAATGGTCTTAAAGAAGGGAAAAATAATTATTTAAAACACAAGGTGGAAAGTGCTTTTGACCAGAAAAGTATGTGGAATGTCATAAAGTCGCATGTTTTAAAAACCAACAAACACAATAATATCAAGCAAATCTTTTTTGACCATGAAATAATAGATGATGAAAAAAAACCGCCAACAAATTTAATCAATATTTTATTAAAAGCATTATATTAACGAAAGCATACCTCAAAACCAATTTCATAATTTAGTTGAATATTCTAGCACAAGATTTAATTTTAAAAATATTAATATTCAAGACCTCAAAACTATCATAAAATCCATGAACAATAAAAAAAAGACATAAATTTAGTTAATAAAACAGTATTTTTAGATAATCTTGATTTAGTTGGGCCCTATCTAATCGATTTAATAACAGTTTTCCCTTATAAATGGAAAAAATCAACAGTCATACCAATTCCAAAGGTTAAAGCCACAATTAAATGCAATGAATTTCGACCAATAAATATGATTCTAACTGAAGCTAAAATTATTGAGAAATCAGTTAACAAACAGCTAGAAGATTATTTGGAAAAAAATAATCTAATATCAGAAAATCAATCTGGTTTTCGGAAAAAACATAGTTGTGAGTCATCATTAAATTTAGTCATATAAAACTGGAAATTAGCAAAAAATGATAAAAAAAGTAGTAGTTGCGGTATTTCTTGACCTAAGACGAGCATTTGAAACAGTCGATCACCAAATTTTATTACAAAAAATGGAAAGTTATGGCATAAGGGGAAATGAAAATAAATGGTTTCAATCATATTTGCTTAACAGATATTAAAGAACAAAGGTCAACAATCAGTTCTCAAACTATAAAGATATTTCAATTGGGGTACCACAAGGTTCAGTGCTGGGTATTTTCCTTTTTTTTTTTGCACATAAATTATATTGAGAAGGTTATATAATTTGTGCAAATACCCTTGTTTGCAGATGATACGTTGATCTTTATAATGGATGATTCTGTAGAAGAATGTGTTCGGAAAATCAACTCGAACCTTAAAAAATTAGCTGAATGGCTCAAAAACAATAAACTGAACCTTAACATTCCCAAAGAATGTAATTATGATATTATAGAAGCCAAAGAATGTAATTATGATATTATAATTGATCAAAATATTATTGGAATAGTTGAGCATATCAAATATTTGGATCTAGTAATAGACAATAAATTAAATTTCAAAGAACACGGCAAATTTATGTGCAAGAAAATTTCAAAAAAATTTGGGTTTTTAAGTCGAATAAGAAATAAGTTGTCTATTATAAGTACTATAAGGATCTTCAGCAGCATGATCAAGCCCCATTTTGAGTATTGTGCAACTATTACAGCATTTTGAAATAATAAAAAGATTACAAAAACTACAAAACCGTGGAGGTATACCTCATTTGATTTTATGTTAAAAACGTTAAAATGGCTCAATATAAGCTTCGTCTACATGTGCTACTTTTTGTATTTAAGATGAAAAATAGATTGTTACCGAATTATCTTAGTTCCAAACTCATACATGCTCAAGATGTTCATCATTATAGATTAAGAAATATATTCAACTTCAGACTAGAATTCTTTAGAAGTGAAACTGCGAAAAAACAATTAATGTATGGTGGTCTAAAGATGTTTAATGAATTACCCACAGATCTGAAACTGGAAAGGAACTACAATAAATTGAAATTTAAAGTTACACAATATATTTTGTCAGCTCAAACGTAAAATTTCCGATGTAATTACAAACTTTATTTTGCTCATTTTTTTTTTACCGAATTTAAACATAAGCTTTAATTTAAAATTTGTAAATTATAATTAAATAGTATTTAATATTAAATAAATGAATATCAAAAAAAAAAAAAAAATATTGTTTGTATTTTAAATCCGTTTCAGTACTGGCATAATGGTTTCTCATTTTCGCATAAAATCTCAGTAGATGCGATATAAAATCAAATCTTATATAGATAGTAATTATCTACACAATATTTTTTAATATGATGATAAGTTTAACGGTGGGCCAACTTTTCTGCAATAGCGAGTGGTATATGCAAATTCAACAGAAATCGACAATTGAACAGGGTGCGTTTTAGTTTAATAAATTTTGAGAATTGTTATTTGTTTCTGATTTAAGTGTATAAGTTTATTATTATTTAATACAATTTTCAATAGTTATAATTTAATTAAAAATACCTAAAACTGTGCTATTATGAACCTTTAATTTTTTTATGTCGATCTGATATTTTTTACTTCATCATCTACCAATATTATTTATTGTGTAGATGAATGAGCTTAACAAGCTCTTATTGAAGTATTTTTTACAACAATGATGTTTTATCATATAAGTTATTTCATTTACAAAATTTTAATTCTAACTTGGAACTCACTTTTTAAATTTTTAAATAAGTTATAATTTATTATTTTGTAATAGTATATAATAAATATAAAATTTTTATTTTTTTTCAATTGAATAATTTTTTCGTACTCAAATATCACTTATATTTTAAATAAAATATTAATTAAAAATATATTTTTAAATTAACAAAATTAATGTTTTAATTGTAATTTATAATATTAAAACAATTCAAGTAATATTACAAAAAATATTTTTATGGAATAACTATGTTGTAATTACATTACAGCAGAACTTTTACAGACTAAAGATGAACTGAAATAAATTTCGTTTATTTAAATTGGTTCCTTTAAGCTAAAAAGTTTTTTTTTTCATATTGCAATATTTTTTATCAAAGGAAATTTATTTTAAATGTCGTGACAAGTAATGCTTAAAATAATTTCAAATTTAATTTTAAATTAATGTAAAGTGTAGATATTGAATATCCTGTAAGGTTGCAATATATAAATTGTTGACATGCATACTTTTATAGGTATATTATATTTTTTTGTGCAATTCCGAAAGCTAAATATGTTAGTGTAATAAATAGAGTCTGTGCCGTGCAATTTTTTTTATTAAAAAAGAAAATAATATTTCAGAAATATCATATATACTAATTTTAAAAATGGGAACACGCGAATAACAACCAAATTATTGTCTTCTACTCATCGATATTGGCTGATATAGGAAATGTCGAAAATAAGACTTCAACCCGAAGTAGTGTTAAAAATACAACAATGTACAAATAGGGGAGCGTGCCATATGCTTGTGTTTCATTTGCCTGAATTTGTTTTGATTGGATTTTATTTGACTCGATATGCTGGATATGATAAATGATATACATGTATATATAAATGGAATGAATATTATATGCGAGATTCTGAATTAGGAAAGATTTTATAGTTGGATTCAAAATTAAAATTCTATGCCTTTTTCCAGAATATTCACTTAAATCGTTTTTATGCATAGCCACTTTAATACAAACAAAATGATTGAATTCGAAAATACTTAGTGAATTAAACTCGGGATTTGGAATTTTCGGCTTTTGGCATTTTGGGGTCTTGTACTTGGTGTCTTTTATTTGGGGTTTCACATATAAATAAAAAAAGTAAAAAAATAAAGAGTATGTACTGGCTAATTGGCTAAAACTCTCCTCTCGATATGGACTGTAAAGTACTTTTATACAATTCAATCTTGAAAGCAATTTGGTCATATGACTGTCAATTATGGAAAAGTACCTATAAAAGTAATGTGGAAATTATACTACAATAAAAAATATTAAGAATCATTTCATATCAAGAATCAAAGTTCGTTGTTACGTAAAAAATTGCAACATACACAATGAGCGGAACATGCATATGGTCCGGGATGAGCGCCAAAGACTAATAAGGATGGCAGATTGTCAAACCATCCAAAATATCTAGCCCGGAATCCTTTATGCATATCTTTATCGAGCAGATTAAAAAAGAGCACCTTAGCTGTGTAGGTGTGGTTAACTTTAATTGACGTCTAATCTCTGGATTATAATACGTCCTCAACATTTTAAATAAGTCAAATTGCTAAATTATTGTCAATTTCTAATGCAAAGATTCAATAAATACTTTTAAACTGTTAAAATATATATCTATATATATATATATATATATATAAATATATGGCAAATGCAGGCAAATGATTTATATGCAAATGACATACATATGCATTTTATTGTAACCCTAATAATACAATGGTATCAAAAAGTACAAAGGGTTCGTTTTCATTTCTGATCACACTGAACACATTTATCTCTAAAATATCTTCCAAATCATTTGTGTTTTGATTTTGACTTGACGAAAAAGTAAAAGGACACAAAAACAGCTATATTCAAGCCTACAAATCAAACTTTGAATATAAAAACAAAATTTTTCAACAATTTTTTGTTCAAGGAAGTGTACTGGGTCCGATGCTGTACCTGCTGTACACTCATGATTTTTTTAATCAAATCACAAATATCTTATTATGACGTTTGATCAGAGCTTTGCTGAAAAGCTCACATCAAAAACATTAAAGAAAAATTTAGAAATCCGCTATAGAAAAATGTACTGGTTCATAGGTAAGAGTTCCTTGATAGTACAAAACAAACTTCTACTCTGTAAACAAATACTGAAACCAGAATGGTCATATGATATCCAGCTATGGGGATGCAATAAAACAAGTAATAGAGAAGTCACGAAAAAAAGCTCCAGCCCAGAGTAAATGTCGAGGTAGTTCAGCTTATGGATAAAAGAAATATAGCCAGACGGCTCAAACGAGTAAAACATTTTGAGTTAGTACAGCAATAATATGTCAGGGAAGGAAATATTAGATAGACATCGCTAGATATCGTCTACATTCAAAATTAAAATAAAGCCAAGAAAAATTCCACAATAGTCCTATAGGACTAGATTGCAATATAGGAAGGGTGTATCCACAAATTTTTCGAAACCCAATTTTATGACCTATGTGGTGGACGAATATATTTGAGATGTAAATGATGGTCATGAGGCAATAATTTAAGTTTTTGAGTTTACTTTTTCAATCTTATGACATTGTATTAGGGATATTGTAAACACATTTCTGATGTTGGGGACTCTTTATTTGGTTATCAAACATTTCTATTTTTTGTTACCTTATTTTTTCAATTTTTTTAACTAAAATTATCGTTTTAAAATATAATTTTTTATTGTGTTTTCCAAAATTGTATGCAACGGTTATTAACTTTAATTATTATATAAGTCCAATTAAAAGGACTTAACTCCGTTAAGTTTTATTATAAGATTTTGGTTGTTGAAGAGCGGTAAGGCTCTTCGTTTATGTGTACAAAATAAGCATTTCTACATGGCTTTAAACTATTTAGCATTTTGCTCCATTGATTTCATTTGGATATATCTACTATAAGGTTACTGTTTATCAACTATAGTCAGAACTGTACTTTAAAAGGTAAAAATCTTTAAGCTTACAATAAAAAGATGCTCAATTCAAGTATGGTAATCAGACAGTACGCAATGTGACTGAGACTTATCAGTAATGATAACTGTCGAATCTACGAGAGTCCTCCCACATAAGAAGACATATGTATCCTCTGCTACTGCCCAGGTTTACTGATAATCATGTTTAGATGGTTGGTAGGGAAAATGACAAATACATAACCTTTCCAGGTTATCCACCAGGATTCGTCACAGCTATGGGTCAATAAATAAAGGTTAATTCGTAAACGGTCCACTCTGGGCCCAAATGTGACTTAGTGTATCATCATACCCATATATTAGAGTAGAGTACAGAGTTTTTAGATATATATAGAGTATGGAATGAACATTTTTTTTTTTTAAATAACGTCATTGAAAATTTATTGGTGTTATTTAGTATATAAAGATTAATATTAAAATATTCATACACAGAGTGTCCTACCATTGCATGAGGTCTTATATTTTACAAAATAATTAAGTTTTTCAATTTTCCAGAGTTTCTAAAAAATAATGAAAATAGTATATACCTGTTTTGGGGTAAATTTAATTAAAGCACATTTATAAGTTACATTATTATGTCTAAATCTAAAATAACAGCAAAGTTCCTTAAATGCATGTCTATTATAGTTATAGATTTCAAGCAATTAAATCGCGGTAAATAGATTAAAAATCATTGTTTTAATTGTTAATGAAGCTTTTAATTGCTGGCAATGTCCATGTACAAGCTAATATTTTAATATAATTCATTTTGGATGATTAAAAATCACTCGTACTCCTATTATTGTTAGCCTGTTATTTTGGTTGGTTTAAATTTTTTATAATTGTTTTCCCTATATTTATAGAATGTAGTATTAGATATATATTGAAAAATATATTTGTTATAGATTAATTTGAACTTAGTCTCGCTTAAACTGTAGTGTTAATACAAATTTTTTTTAAGCTTTCAACTGTCACAAGCAGATTGCGTAATATAATAATGTACTTGTGACTCAAACTAATTAACAATTTTTTAGCTCTAGATTAATTTGAACTTAGTCTCGCTTGAACTATAGTGTTAATACAATTTTTTTTAAACTTTCAATTGGATATTGTAACTGTCAAAAGCAGATTGCGTAATAATGTGACTCAAACTTTTTTTTAGCTTAACTACTAGTTTTAAATATTATTTAAAAAAACAAATAATTTGAATAATTGTTAATAACATTTTACAATTGCTCCTACCTTTGTTATCTCTACTAACAGCATGCTCTTAATTTAATTATTAACTAATACATTGTCGGCCTTATGTGAAAACTAAGTCCATTTTTTTTTTGCAAAAAAAGAGTTTAATACTGCCGTTTTACTTCCGTGAAATCTTGAGAAAAAGACTAACATTATTTTTAGCATTCAATAACTTCTAAATTAATAAAAATCGAACTAAGAGGATTTTTATATATAAGCTTTGGACAACTCATATTTTTATATTACCAAATTAAACTTATTTTTAGAAAAAAAGGACTTAGTGAGTTTTCACAAAACGACGACAATGTTATAACATTCGTCTATTTACTTAACGGTATTTTACTAACCTCTCCTGTTTATTATTTTTTAAACAAATAATATAGAAAGCTTTTTTCTAGTATTAAACGACTAGAAATATAGAATTTTACTATGTATCGTTATTTTTAATTGATATCAAAACTAATTATACATAAATATGTGGATTAAAAAATTTAATAATAAGAAAACATTGAAAAATACCATCATTTGAATATGTATACAACCAGATACAACATTGTTTCATTTTATTTATCTTGAAAATTAAACAGAAATTAGAGGGGCATGTTAAACCTGTTCAACATGCATTATCCTTATTACCTCATAGGAAACCCGCAGCAAAACGGAAAACAATTCCGGCTAGGAGAGATACTAAGGTAAAAATCTAGTACAATTTGAAATTTTTTAATTTAATATTTAAAAGTGTGTTAATACAATTTGTTGTAAATAATTGTGTTCGTGTGTTTTTAAAGATGTTTTTTTTTATTGTATATTGTATTGGTTTAATATTAAATTTGTGTATATAATAAATATGTTATTTAAAAAATGTTATAAATAAAAATCAATTGAAATTGTAATTTTAGTAATTATTACCATTAAAAATTAAAACAAATGTCAAATGTAAATATGTAATCCTTTATTTGTAACTACTCTATTGAATAAGCTAAAATATGATTTGTAATGTACTATATGATATGATATTACGTACAACAATTTATTGAACTACCGAATAAACATGGTCAACTAGAAAATATAGACCCTGTTCGGTATACAATTTATGAAAGTAAACAACAAAATATACCAATTTAATAAAATTGCAATATCATCGACAAAAATTTGATCAATAACGATAAAGAAAGTCCTTCTGTAAAGCAGTATGTTATATAAATGCGATTGGATGTATTTTTGCTTAAAACAATTTTTCATATATATATTTTTTAAATTGTCAAGACTTGAGCTAACAATTTAGAATTTACATACAATAAATTTTTCAATTCATGCTATATTATCTAAATTAAATATGGAAGACAATAGATATCTATTGTAGGGTAAACTTTGCTTTCATAATAGCATATTATGTAGGTCCATTTTATTTTTAGTGATCAAAATTGTATTTCGAATTAATTCCACAAAATAATTCGAACATTCATAGGTTGAGCTGGATTCGAACTTGGGACTTTCTGATTATATCTAGTAATCAAAAGACATATATACATTATATCGGTCCAAAAAGAAGGTTAAATGTTTATCATTTTTATATAATTGATCTTGATGTACATATAGTATTGAATAAAATATGGCTTTTTGTTTTGTTAGAATAATTTACATAACTTGAATAATCATTATTGGTGACTTTCAAAATGAAGTATAAAAAGTTTTAATACAGTTTAAATATAGTTTTACCACTGTTTAGCTTTTGTCTACTTCATTGTAAAATATATAATAAAACTTTTGTTTCATTTTGGAATACTATTTTGACAATATAAATAGACACATATACATTTTAAAGTTGAAATTATAATTTTGTGTTTTTGTAATATAAATCGGCTTTCTTTATCATGAAAATTAATTTTGTCAGACCTTCATAGTTGAGCACATATTTTCGGCGAAAAAATATATTTTATTAACATGTTTTGCTATAAATATTTGGCAATAAACTTATGTTTTTTAACTGACAATGTAGCATCTTTCAAAATGTATATCGATAGTTCTTGACTTTGTACACTATTCCAAAATGTTTAAAATATGTATTGGAAATGAGAATAAGAGCAGAGTGTGTAGCGAAAATACCTATATGTTATATAAGCTATATAAGCTATATAAGCTATAATTTGATTAATTGTGGTATTTTTATCTATGAAATATGTATACAAAATGTAGTTTAAATTTTTTAGCTGCACATTCTGCTCTTGTTTTACGTTTCCACTACGTATTTTAAACATTTTGGAATATTTATTTGTATATTTATTTATTTTATTAGTTCCTCTCAAGTGAGCTTGTAATCTCTTACAGAGTGTATAGAATGTATAGGAATAGTGTACAAAGTCAAAAACGTTTGATATACATTTTGGAAGATGCTACATTGTCCATTTTACGATTTCACTGCATTTTGGAGGACACGGTATCTATTACCAAATTTTTATTTCATTACATAATGCAAAGATTATAAATTTGATGATTTAATTTTTTTAAATGAACTAAGTTTGAAAAACATTTTTCATAGACTTGTAAAAACTAATCATACATAGGTATGTAGTATTTGGTACGAGTTTTTACCTAAATATCATTATCAGTTCTTAGTACTTTTTATCTTAAGTAAATAAAAATATTTTTTAGATAAAAGATAAAGTATTCTTGAAATAGGGCCTAATTTTTGAATTTTTTATGAATTGAATACTTCATTTTTAAATTTTGAAGAACTGAGATTTTAGTTTTGAGTGTTATTTCATTAGTAATTCAATTACACTTAGGTAGGTAGGTAGTAGTGGCTGCCGACAGTACACCGGCGACACTTAGACCGGTGAGGTCCATTGTGATATCACGGGAACTTTCCTCGCGTAATACCCTACTCGTTGAACCAATTTGAGCTTTTAACGAAGCCGCGGAGGTTTTTGATACCAGTGCTTTCAAGATCATCCAGCGAGTCCAGAAAGAAGGCTCCTAAATGGGTTTTCCTTTTATGGTAGAGACCAGGGCAGAAACAGAGTAGATGTTGGACAGTTTCATCCTCCTCCACCTCTCTACAAGTTCTGCAGAAGTCGTTTGAGGGGAGTCCCAGTCCTCTGGCATGTTTACCAATCAGACAATGACCCGTAATGACCCCTACCATAGTGCTAATGTCACATCTTTTCATGGTTAGTAGGTTAAGGGATCGCTTCAGATTCAACATAGGCCAGATTTGCTTGGTGATGTTGCAGTCTGGTCTAACTGACCATCTGAAGTTTGAAGCTTTTATTGTATCATTTCGAAGCAATAAATTAAAGGTGGCAAGAGGTGCACCCAGATTGCTCCTTTCCGGAAGGAGTTCTAATATAGTACCCTCTCTAGCAAGTAGATCTGCCATGCAGTTACCCGAAATATCACTGTGTCCTGGCACCCATCGTAATAATATGTTGAACCCATCCGCTAGTTCGTGCAAAGAACTGCGACAGGCCAACACGGTTTTTGAGTTGATGGCTACCGACTCCAGTGCTTTAATTGCGGCCTGACTGTCTGTGAGTATACAGATATTTCTAACAGATAATACGCTGGATCTCAGCCAGTCTGAGGCTTCTTTTATTGCCATTACCTTCGTCTGAAACACGCTACAATGTCTTGGTAGGCTGAAGGATAGACTAATATTCAGGTTTTCCGAGTAGACTCCACCCCCCACTCTGTCATTCAATTTTGAACCATCAGTGTAGAGGTGTACGTGTTCCTTGTTTAGAACCGTGCTACTCTTCCAACTTTCCCTAGACGGAGTATCGGTACGATATGATCTCTCAAAGAAGTACCCTGTAAGAGTCAGATTACACTTATTATGATAAAAATAAAAACATCAAAATAAAGTAGATTCATTTTGTACAAATTTTTTTATCAAAGTTTTATCTTCTACGTTTTTTGTGCACTTATATTTTTGCATAATTTTCATAAAATGTGATGATTAATTTTAAATTTTAAAAGTCAGTTAGCTCTGGTGGTATTATGAGAAATTATAAATAATGATGAAAATAATGTTAGATCACTGCGATCCTGATCACAACAAAATTTATTTTCAAATCGAAATTTCATAATATTTATTATTTTAATTTTTAGATCAATATGTTTAGAAAATATTGGTAATTATGCATACTCAAATTAAAACTAACCCTGTCAAATTGGATATAATTTACCAAACAATTCAAATAAATTACACTAATTCGATTTAGATTATTTTTAGACAAAATGTAAAAAATTAAATATAGTGGGATCAACCGCGGAAGTATTAGTACATTCGGAAATGCATCAGCATCACGCATCGTAAAAGTTCCATATTCTAAAATGCAACATTAAAATGTTGCTGAAATCATAACATTTTTTTTTAAAAACATTACTGTTTGTGATGAGAGTTGTTCACAAACTTGAGCTATTTCATTACTACTACTTCATTTTTTTCCATCAATTTTAAAACAAAGTACGATTTCTTTTTTTTCTTTCTTAACAAATTCTTATGTTCTATTGATTGTTTTACTTTGTAATGTAATTACTTACTGATGTATATCATCATATTCTGATGATTCACAATTTTCCAAAACGACATTCAAAGCGATATTAAATAATATTTTTTTGATTTTAATTAAATTTTGAAAGCATCACTGTCAAATTCTGATAGTTTTAAAATGTATGAATTGCATCAGTAATCCAAAGCATCATTGCTGAATTGCATAATAAATTTTGTACTGATACAATAGTGATACCGCATCATGACTGGCAATGTTGCATTTCCGAATTCACCTTATATCAAAACATTTTTGGTATTGCGGAAGTCTATTGAAACTATATAGACTTATCAAGAAGATTGATACATGTAGTTCAAAATATTTGCTGTTATATAAATTTAAATTATAAAATATAAATTTTCCAGTTTGGAATCAGTTTTGAAAATACAATAACTATTTGCCTACGCCCATATATCATAAATTTTAGTTGTATTGGAAACGATCTATGCTACAGTTATGGATACTATTAATTGATTTTTAACGATTTATTGATAATTAGTAACTGAAGGGATATTTACTATCGAATCAATTTAGTAATTTGAGTTCAGAGTTAATGAAATGATACTGAATAGTTACTACTTTAGTTACTGATTTTGTACAATTTACAGATATGACAAAAAAAAGTATTATTGCAGGCACCTGTACCAAGTTCTATATTATTTTCCATCAAACTCACAATTTTCTCAAATTGCCTTTTAATACTAAACCTTTTTCTTCAAATAAGAAACAACACATTTTATAAAACATAAAATATAAATAAATTAAAAATTAATTAATCTCCATTTGAAAAATTCCAACGAAGTCTATCAAGAAAATGTGGTCGAATTTAAAAGTCTATTAATAGAAAATTTTTGTACCCAATAGATTTCCACGATTAAGCTTAAGAGGCTTTTTTCTAATGTAGAAAATTAATATAATTATTATATTTGCCTTAATTAACTTGCCTTGGACTTTATATGTTTGTTTCAATTTGCTTCAATTCAACAAAATACCCATTTCAATAACCATTTAACCAAAGTATATCCATAAAAAGAGTAAGAACTCATGTATGTATTCATTTGTTTGCACACAAATTCATATGAAAATTTGATAAACATTGTCAGAAATAGACGATAATAAGAATTTTACGTGTAAGAAAAAGAAAAAATATAGTAAACAAAAAAGAGTAACAAAAAAAGTTGGCTGAAATTAAATAAATAAAGTTTTGTTTTCGACAAAAATTTTCGTTGAAATATTTAACAATATTATTTTCTAAATTGTATCAACTATGCATAAGATTTTTAGGAGACCTAACTAAAACAGCGTTATTATATTCTTTAAATTCTGTTATTTGTAAATAGATGTATTATTTGATAATCGTATACCAATATAATAAATATTTAGGTTTACTATAATTTAATATAATTAATAAAAAATAATAATGTTTGTAACTCCAAATTATTACTGACAAAAATATTAATAATATTTTATATTATTGTAATGTAATTATAATTTAATATTTTTAATAGGTATATAAGAAAATAATAATGTTTAAAACGAAAATATTAAAATAATAAAAGATCAGAATTAATCATCGTATAAGGGAACAAACTAAATTAGAACTGACATTTTTTGCCACCCTGCCTCATATAAATAATGGGAGGAAACGTAAGCAAATCCAAAGGAGAATAATGAGAACGCAAAATTATTTTACAGTATAAAGCAAAAGGCAAACATCTGTTTTGTACCTTTTCTCTCTCATAATAAATTTGGTATACGATCAATTTTACCTCTTTAACTAATGATATTTTGCTCGGTTTGGTATTTCTTAAAAATTAGGTTTACGTAAAATGGGAGTGCGTATTCTTGTTAATATAGATTATAGATATTCTTTGCATTCAACTAAGGTGAAATTTACATATGGTTAGATAAAGTTAAATTTTATATATTTGATAAAGTTAAAATTTGGTTTCTCTTTAAATTCATTATATTTATTGACATTTCTTTGGTGTAAAGAAGCAAAAAAAAAAACAAAAAAGGAATACAAAATAAATGTGTGCAATACAAATCATTATCATTATATTTCAATCAATTTCAATTATTTTCAATCATCATTTTCATTATATTTTTTTTGTGTTTATAATTTGGTTTCTTTTATTAATCTCTTTCTTTTATTATTTCACTTTCTCTGACTAAGTATATGTAAATGTACATACATGTGTCATATAGGGCTTGCATTTGTTACATACATAATCATATGGCTTAGTTTAATTGAAAATAAAATGCAAACATTATTTATGGAAAAAAACAAAATTTGAACCTATCAGTTATCTATCACTCAGTTAGAAATGACTCTTCTCGAATGTAAAAAAAGTTTAATTTCGATTTATGCATGTATATATTATACTTTTATATGGCAATTTATTGCTATCGAATTTTATCGTAGTCGGATGAGTGTTTACATTTCAGACTTTTTCTCAGATTTAATCTACGATTTTACTGCAAATATTTTTTGTATTTAACAGGGTTTCTTTTTATAAAGTGCGTAATTTTTTATTGGTGAAAATTTTTTAATACGTAAATTAAAAAATTCAAAGGTATCTAATCAAAAATCTCCAAAAAAATTTTAAAAATATACCTACATATTTTTATAAAATTTGTTACAGTAATATAAAATATAATTACACATTTGAAGTATGAGCAATAATAACCAAATTGCGTTATAGTGAATTTTAGTGCCATTTGATTATGTGTTGTTCTTTGAAAATATATTATTTTTCATTAAAAAAATATTTTCACTAAAAAGTCGAAAATAAGATACGGAAAAAAAAAATTTTTTTTTTAGAAATATTTGCCTTCAATTTAAAAATTAGCCGAACTTTTTACCAAATTTCATTTTTCCGTAATTACAATCATAACTTGCTATGAAAACATTATATCAAGTTGCGATTCTAAAGTTTATTTTTGTAGTTTTAGTACGCTTAAATTGAAGGCAAATATTTCTAAAAAAAAAATTTTTTTTTTCCTTATTTTTTTATTTATTATTTTTTCTATTTTAGAAAAAAGTCAATTGCAATAGACTTTCGTAATTGAGCACAGTATCTAAAACAGATTTACTAGTAATTTCTGTTGATTTACTATAGTAATTTCGGAGTAAAATTTCATAATGAAACTTCATCAATATTTTGAATCAATCATTTAAATTTTTATTATAAGGACTTATTGCGATTAGAAATTGTTTCATACAACCAACCTTAGTTTTAATGATTTCGTTATACTATGTACTAGTATTTACGCAATAATTTCTACATTGAATTAATATATCTTAATTTAATAAAAAAATTCACGTGTTCGTTATTCATTACGATACTAATTCTTGTAATAAAAATTGTAGACATTTTTTAATTTTTTTTATTCACGATTTATAATCGTGTTTACAATTTTCATTCAATCATAATTTTTTTGTACAATAATAATTAGTCTATTATCTTGTCTACATGTTATTTTTATTGTAAATTATTAGATCTCTTTAGTTCTATCGAATTTAATTAGAAATATTTATTACATATAGCTTTGTAATATGTATTCATTTATTATTTATTATTATTTAATGAACAAACATTTGTATTGTATATTGTATATGAGACGATGAGTCTCTACAAGTGTATATAAATCAATATTTTTAGAAAATATTGGTAATTATGCATACTCAAATTAAAATTAACCCTGTCAGTTTGGTTACAATTTACCAAACAATTCAAATAAATTACACTAATTCAGCTAAGCCTCTATTAAGACTCAATAATCTTACTCTTGTATATATACTTTCATTTACTTCTTTTAATTTTTAATGTAAAGCATGGATTTTTTTATTATGTATACAGTATTTTATAATTACAAGCCCTAACCATTATTAATTCGGACACTGCAAATTTTGAAAATATTTAATTTAGATAAAATTTTTTAACATACGTACCGACTGTTTCGATGCAAGTTATTATACTTATTTGAGAGCTTGGTTAATAAACAACATTTTGTTGAAAAAGAGTTGACATTATAATTAAAAACAAAATTTTATTCATATAACTGGTGTGCCAGAGCGGTCCTTCCCGGAAGTTGAAAATATCACTAATCGATGGAGCACCCTCGATTTAGTTAATAATTTTTTTTTTTAAATTTTAAAATAACGGCTCCTTTCCCTCTTAAAAACTGATACGCATGCTCTGGAACACTCCATTCAATTCAATACAGCTTATTTTTTAGTTCAAAATAATTACAACCATTTTAAATTCGGACACCACTGTATTTATTGGAAATGAGAGATATTTTAGAATAATAAATACCGTTATTTATTTTTTTTTGTTTATCTATATAAAATGAACATAAAATGTTGCTAATAAACCAAGCTTTCAAATAAGTATAATAACATGCATTGAAACTATCGGTAAGTATGCTAAAAAGTTCTATCAAAATGAAATATTTTTCAAAATTTTTTGAAGATATAAGGACTAAATAAAATAAAATAAAAAATAAATAAAAACAATAATTAAATTTAAATAAATTCAATTTCATATGTAATTCAAGTTAAACATACTGACCTAAATGTTCCAAACCCTTTCAACTATAATTAAAAATTACAAATAATAAATTATTACGATTTTAGCTCAAAAAATCCCTTAATTAAACTCTCTAAGCCTACTACCAGGTAGGTAATTCACTACTTGTAAATTTGTTCCAAAACATTTTTCGGTGCTATCATTCAAAAAATTTAATTTAAAAATATTCATTCACTTTTTTTTTTGTTTGCGAAAGCTTGTTTCAGTGCGTTGTTGCAATGAATTTTTTAAAATAAAAGCTAAAATGATAAATAAGTGTCAAAAGTAAAAAATAAGTTTTAATTATTTAAAATAAAAATGAAAAAATAAGTATGAACCTTTATTTTACTGGAAGTAGTAACTAGTAAATCCACAAATTTGTTCATTTGATTTCTTTGAAAAGTATATTTTATTAAATCATGTTTATTTAATTAATTTTTATTTAATATACTTACATTTCTCAAAACCTACATTTCTCAATACTGACTACAAAAATGACAGTTCGCTCATTCATAATTTTTAATAAATGAAAGATTCATTCGTAAATGATATTCATGATATCGAATTGTCTCTATTATTCATTTTTGCTTTCATTCACATTTTAGTGACAATGATAACAGTGCCCATTGTAATTTTGTTTTACAGTAGCAAAACAAAAAACTTGCAACTAATAGGACTCAGAAATGTATTCCATAATACTTTATATACTTTGTTTTACTATTATAAAATAAATAACACTAACTAGTAGAATAAATGCCAATGTGACGTTGGACAATTAAATTCAAATCCCTTGGTGATCTGCCAAACATCAATTTCTGGTGTAAGTATGGAAATATGGTTTAACAAAATTATTTTCTTTATGTATATAAGAAACTCAAGAAATTAGTGAATGAGGTATCAATTAAGAAATATCAATAATTCTATCAAATCTACGACAATAAAGACAATATTCAATCTGGAAAACTCACACGTTGGTATATATAAAAAGTACATCATTCTGTAATATAAATTATAATAAATAAAATTTGCACAATTAATTTATGCACTCTGAATCATAATCTCAGATGATTATTTCAATGTAAATATTAAACTTTAGTATAATTAAGTGTTTTTTTTTTAACAAGTTTAGGCAAATTATGTTATAAGTTATAATTCAATGTAAATAAATTAATAAACACTTTTATTTTATCGAAATAAATTCTATTAAAAATATAAAATTTAATAATTTTTTATTTATGTATTGAAAAATTGAATAACAAAACAGATGCTAGAAGAGCATATTAAACCTGTTAGGCTTGCATTATCTTTAGTACCTCATTCAAAACCGCCACCAAAACGAAGGGGAACAATGAGATCTAAAGATCGTAATAAGGTAAAAATAAATTGTATGAGAATTTAAGATTTTTGATTTATTGTACACCAAAAATAGTAATGTAGGTATGTATGTATAGTAATACACATGGTGTTATTGTGTGTTTTTGTGTAAATAATAAATTTGTAAATTTGGTAAAAAAAAACTAAACAATTAGATTAGTAAATTTAAATTAATAAATAGATGTTGACGAGTTAATATAAAAGTATATAAAAATGGCGTTAATTTAAATACAAAAATCTTCTTTCTTTGGTGTTTCCACTCTAACACTTTTCGAGTTATTTTTGGCACTATTTTTTAAATTGTAAACGATTTTCTCTATATAATTAAGTTTATTAGTACAAAACTTAATAGTTGAAATTAAAATGAATATTTTAAATGTTCAAAGAGTATATATTTTTTCAAAATATTTTCATCTGAATTTTACTGTACGTGTTTTTAGTATTTAAAAATAAACGTAGATTAATTTGGTAGCATTTGTAAGCTGTCTAAAGCGTTACTAAAACAAATGATTTTGATACCATTACAGCATGCAATTTTTTATTTATTTTTTTTTTATTATTTTTTTTTTGTTTTCTATTTTTATGATAAAACTTTTTACTTTTAAATAGTTTTTTTCTTTCTTCTTTATTCTTATTTTAATATTTTAGGAATATGGTTTATTTATTTAGTCTCTCTCATTTAATTTTTTTGTTTTTATTTTTTTGGTTTTCATATTCGTTATTATTTTTTGTAAAAAGTTTTTTTTTTGCATGTTTAAATTTCCAAGGACTTACGTGTGCCTACAAAATTTTTTTAAAAGTTTTAAATGGTGGTTTGAAGATCCTTTATTTTTTTGCAATACAAAATTTGTTTGTATGTGTATCCAATTTTGATAATATTCTAAGTAAATGTAATAAATGTATGATGAAATTTACATGGGTTACTTAAGGTTATCTAGTAGTTATGAAAGGGTAGAAGTAGTTAACACAACACACAGGTGGTATCCATTGGAGATAGATCGAACTTATTTTAAATAATTATACCAAACGATAGATGATTAGATTAATATACTGTATTCTAATTAATTCTCCACCTATAGTGGTGTGCAAATTGATTGTTTTTATTTCAATCCAGGATTTTTTAAAATTATTATTTTAATGCAAAAAATAGAATACACGAAAAGCCAGAAGGAAAATATTAGATTAGATTTTAAGTGTGAGTTGATTTCAAAGTTCAATATTACCGCTGCTATTAGATCTATTATATTATGGTCTGATTCTACGATTAATTATAAAAAAACACAGACACTTTTCACTTTTAATTACTAATTGGATGTCAGTTCTTTTGGTTGATTAAGTCTTTATCTAAGATGAAATGGTCATTTGTTTTTTGCACTCACTTATTAGATAAATATTGCTTTATTTTTATATTTTACCATACAATCTAGATATATAGTGATTAGTGATTTTCCTAGCTTGTGCAGATATTTTTCAATTTGCAGTATTACATAAAGGAAGTTTGTTATGTGACAGAATTTTCCATTGCATTACATTTTCAATAGCTCCGGTTCTTTGACTATTCAAATGCAATCCGACATTTCTTGGCTTGTTGACATAGATTGTATTTCAAGCCAGTTTTTAACATCGTTTTAGGTGTAGACAGAAGAGTAGAATTGCATTTCAGTGTTTTTTTTTATCTAAGTTATTTGCAATTAAATTCTAATATACTATAGAGTATTAGCACTGTTTGTTTATCTATACCAACAGCTTTTTGAGGATATTATTAATATTATTGTTATTATTCATATTATTATTATTATTATTATTATTTTTATTCTAATTATTATTATTGTTATTATTATTATTATTTTTATGCTAATTATTATTATTATTATTTAAATTTAAATCAAATTTAATTACATATTCAATTAATATAAATAATTACAAAGAATTAAAAAAAAATATTACATGTAATAAAAATGAACGATTAGGTGAATAATTAATATCAGCTAAAAAATATATGATTAAATGGAGCACAATTTAATTACAAATTAATAGCTAAATATTTAAAATAAAAATTTTCTTAAAATAATTCTTAAATCAAAAATGTTGGTTTCCGACAATTTCATACTGGTTTTTAGAAGTATTTTGTGTTCAATTGAATCAAATGCTTTTGTCAACAAAATAAATCATAACAATAAAAAAATATTCAACTATTTTCTTTTACCAATCCATTATTGTTTAACACCATTATTTCGATAACAATGTCAAACAACACAGAATTTTTATTTCAATTTTTTGTAAAACCATATTATCTACAGTAGATTAACTTATTCTGAGTTAAATAATTGATTAGTAGCTCGTTTACATAACCTTCAATTATTTTACTGAAGACTAATAAAATAGATATTTCTCTGCAATTATTTTGTTTTCCACTCTTTCATATTTCAGTTGCTTGAAGGATTAGTAGTGCTCCTTGATATTAACACTTTGTTGGATAAATATTTTTGATCTGTTTGTGATCTCTCTTTAAAACAAAAATATGTTTATAAAAATTATATATAATTAATTTTGTCAAAAAAAAATATGAAAAACAAAATAACAAAATTTCTAAAAATTAAAAATAAAATAAAATGAGTGTAAAAAAATAATAGTATTGAATGGGCTGACAATACTGGAATTTTAATTATTTCCTGTGTGTGATATCCTGTTGATATTTTAACTTCTCTCAAATAGCACGCATTTCTGCTTCAAATATCATGCAATAATTGTCTAAGTTAAGACCTTTAACTTTGAATAAAGTTCATAGACAAACATAACCCATATATCAGATCCGATATAAGGAAAAACAAAGAGATTTTCTGAAAATCTTACATAAACTTTCTTCTTTCAAATTGCCAATATTTGTATGACTATTCACTTTTTGACATTTAACTTCAATTGAATTCATCAACCTATACCTTGTCGCTAACATTTCTGACAATAATGTTTTTTTATTACAATTCAAAAACTCAACTATACAAATTATAGGAATGAGTATAACCTTTTGAAATTACTTTTTTTTTTTTGTTTTTATTTTTTTTTATGTAGTTTTAAAATAAAAATAAATAAACAAAATAAAGCGAAAGAATAATGCTATAATGTAAAATTATTAATAAAAAAACTAAAAGGATAAAAAAAAAAATTGAAAAACACAAAGGTATAGAAAACTTGTTGTAATACATACAAAGTAATGATGTTTGTAAATTAAATAGTTTTTTAGTTCTTTTTCAACAAACTAACGATCAAGATGTGGAAAATTTTGCATAAAGCTAAAACTATAACGGTATAAAATATAATAAAAGAGAAAAAAAAGAAAATAAAATAATAAAAAAAAATCTCATAGAAGTTTTTCAATGAAAGCTTTCTTGCAAAATATTTCTTATATGTATTATTTTATTTTATTGACATAGATATAGTGGATAGTACGAGTAGTGTATTTAATTTTAGAAGTGAATATTCTCTCTTATTTTGTATATTCATACAAAAATAGATAAATACAAAATGTAGATATATAAAATGCAATATGAATTTATTTATTTTATTGTTTTTAAATATAAATTTAGCTACATTACAGTATTTGCTAAAGTTAAAGCAACAAATTATGTTTATATATTAATTGAAAAGCAATTGAAAATTAATTAGTAAACAATGAATGGCGGTAATCAATCAATTAATCAATAAAAGACATTTTATGTCAAAGCTTTTAATGAGCAATTAAAAATGTGATAATGATCAATAATAAATTATCATCTCTCAGAGAGTGATAATGAATAAAGCATGTCATTTGTGAAACTCCGTAACATCAATTAATAAATAATTACATTAATCTCTTTTCTTTCTACGGAAATTTCAAATTCAATTTTTTTTATTTTAAGGGAAAGGATTTTAGTGGATTTTTATGAAAAGGATACTTGACAAACATCTGTGGCAAACATTCACCGGAAAAATTTTAAAAATTTGATAAATTTTTTTTTAGTATCTATTTTTTTCCAAAATTTTAACTTTAACGAAACTGCAATATTTTGAGTAGAACTGAAAGGCTTAACATTTTGTAAAAAAATTGATTTTATAACTTTTAATTTAATAATACTGATATTACTTTATTTTTTTAAATACACCTAAGAGCTAAAATTATTTTTATATCAACTGAAGAACATGGAATAATAAACAAAATTACTCTAAGATTCAAACATTTTATTTTACAGTTCATAATAAAAGCCAAAGTTTGACTTACAAAAAGAAGAAAGAAACTGTCATAGAATAAGACTTTGTATTCTAAAAACGTAGCCAATTAAGATTTAAAGAAATATAGTTTATTAGTATGTATTTTATTATATTACTATCAATAAATTCACAATTAAGTGTTTTTTAAACAAAAAAAATAAAAAAGTTTGACTTAGTGTTTTATTTTTTTTCAAAATATTAATATGGAATAACCAGCTCATTTTGGTTCTTCTTCATTTTGTATGAGAAGAAAAAATTCAAGTAAACTTAAATTTTGGAATAAAGGTAAAATTAAATTTAACGATTATTACATAATACATATCAGGTCATTTACGATCATTTGATTGTAAAAACAAGATAAATGGTCCAAAATATCTTAAGAATATATAGATTAAATGGCATAGAAAATGATGATGTACTAATCTCATTTTTCGATAAAGTCGACTTAGGTCCTTTTTGCCACATAATTATTATTATATATATTTTTTTTAAATAATTTTGCTATTTTTAATATAAAGATTTTTAAAACTATTTTTAACATAATGAATACTATTCTTTTTAAAAATATTCAAATTGCTTTAAAATTTTAATTCATTTTGTAAATTATTATTACGGATTCGATCTCATATATTAAATAACATAATTCTAGTTTTTCATTTCTTAAAACTTTTTGTCTAACATTAAATATGTTTCTTAAAGTATACATCAATTTATTGACATAATTTTAAAATCAATAATTAGAACATTCGTTTAGAAAAAAACGATATAGGTATCAAAGAGTTATACCTATACCGGCAACCAAATAAGGTTTTATATACATACATTTTTTACAGTAACTGAGCTGACCTTTTGTTCTGGATATTTAATCTGTGTCTGCTCAAAAAATTTTCGCATTGCACCATTCTGTTGTTTCTGCACATATTTTCTCGAAATGACATAAATACAAAAGATGAACAATATTTCAATATCGGCTTTATCCAAATTCTACATCTGACTTTTGAAAAGAGGGAAGGAGCCGTTATTTTAAAATTGAAAAAAAAAAATTATTAACCAAATCGAGGGTGCTCTATCGATTGGTGATATTCTCAACTCCCGGGAAGGACCGGAAAGGAATGTTTAATTAATTTTTTTTTTACAAAAATAAACTTTTTAAATTGTTGCTTTATTTTTGTCAAATACTGTAAATTATTTATTGTAAATAATTCAAAGTTTATAATTTATTTTCTTATTTGTTTTTAACTTTATTTTTTAATAATCTTGATTTAATGTTTTTTCTTGTCTTTCTTATTATTAACTTTTTTCTTTTTATTTTTTCTATTTGTTTTGTTTTTTAAAGATCAGTACCTACTCCTAGATTATTATCCTTTTTTTTTATTTTGTTATATTGAATGAGTTTGTAAAACTGTATATTTTAGTTTTGTTGGTTTTTTTGTTTTGTTTTTGTTTAATTTTTGTAGAATCATGCTACAATATAAATTTTAGTTTTAGTCTTTTATTATGTTACTGGTAATGGTTGGTTATGTTAATTTTACTAAGAAATAAATAAATTGTAATAACAATAATAATGGTTTAATGAATACGAATACCATTTGAAATTTCATCAAGCTAAAAAATAAAATAAATGAATAAAATTATTTCGTCAGTATACAATGAGTATTTCGCCTAGTGAAGTTGATGGTAATCAAAATGCATCATCACCATATGAAGAAATAACTGATGAAAATAATTTAGAAGATTTAGAGGTATAATTTTTTTTTTTTTTTTTTTTTAATAAAATTAAATATTTTTTTATTCAAAATTTTGAAAATATAATAAAGATAAAATAAAAATTAATTGTTTTCAACGTATTTGGAAAGTTATATGCTCATGTATAATATGGGAATTGGTAGATTTATTATGATTTTCTGCAACAAGTGAGAAATATTTAAATTAATAATATTTATTAGAATCTTATTATAAAAATGTTGTATACTGTAAAGTCGTTATTGTATATAAGTTGTTGTTTTGAAATCAAATTTTATTTATTTTGTGATAAAAAAAAAGTTGATTGTGTACAAAAAAAAATATTTTAATTTAAAAACTTCATAATTATGTACGTACCATTAAACACATTTGTAAATTTTGAGATCAGTAGATATAATTTTGTGACACATCTTTTATTCGACATCAGTGTAGGTGACACTATATTTTTAGTCAATATCAATGGTTTTTTATATAACGGTCTCAAATAATGGTTTATTTTGATTTTGTACATTCGGGTTTTAAATAGTTATTTTATTTTTTATTGATCATATATTTCAATTATATTATTTATTGGTAAAAAAAAATTGTTTAATGTACTAAACCTATTTGAAACGTAATGAATTAATGTATTTAAAAAAATAAGTATATTGAAGGAAATAAATGAATTGAATTGAATTGAATGTTCATATATCGTAAATATAAAAATAAAACAATATAGGCAATTCAATGACATATCAATACTCGCATCAATTCAGCAGTGAAAACAGGTGTATGACTCATATATATTCCGTCATCAGCTGCGCCTTTAAGATTAACGTATATTCTTCAGCTCCGTTTATTTTTTAATTTAAGGCTAAACACGTTACTACTTTATGCTGGTCAAGTAAAGGATAAATATTCTCTAATGCGAATAGAAGAAACTGTTAAAATAATTGTAAATATTAGAAAAGGACCTGTAGGACCTGATTTATCTGTAGGCTCAACTGTTAAAATAAATAAATAAATTGTAATTTATTTATTGTGAGAATTTTATGAATAAACAATATTACCGTTATTTCTGTAAAATCTAATTTTTATTTTAAATAATTTTATTTTATAAATATTAAATTTCCGATTTAAACTTAATTTTGATTTATTTTATAGTACATACTCTTAGATCAATAATTATTTGTTTTAATTTATTGGGGTTGGTGACCAAATCCACAAACCGAAATCCAGAAAAAAATCGAAAACCCAAAATCCAGCAAAAAAATTTAATAAAAAATTCACAAAATCAATATCCATAAAAATGCGGTAAGATTAGGTAATCCTAGGAAAAGCAGATATCCTCTTTTTTGTATCCAACAGCGGCTACGCATAAAAATGATTTAGGTAAATATTGTGGAAAAAATTAATACTTAATAAAATATAAAATTTTTTACCTAAAGTAATAAAAGTGATGAGGACTGGGATTCTGGTTGGCCAGCTTTTCTTACGCTGTCGTTGATACGACAGAAATTCGATAAAATAAATTACTTGACAAAAACGTTGTAGTAAAAATATATAGTAAAAACTTGCAGTGCCGTAAAATAACAAGGATAATTTTTTGTGTATTTTTTTTTGTGGCAAAAGTCATTATGGATTTTGTTTTTTTGTGTATTTGGAACTAATCCAATTTATTGATATTAAGAGTAAAATTGAGGTAGTTAGAGAACTTTCGATAAATGAGGGAATTTAATGGTTCAGCACAATATTTTTTTCGAACTAATTTCGAAAGGATCATGATTTATTTGGTTGGAGAATAATGAAAAATTGGTTGAAAAAGCAAACATCAGATTCACTCTTAATGTTTCAAAAATATTTTAAGATCATTCATCAGTCTAAATAAGGTATATTGTACCTGCAAGTGTTTATTAGATAAGCCAGAGAAGAAGATATTAACAATAGGGTTGAAAAACCTTAAAAGACTGTATCGGCCATAAGAAAATGCATTTCTTTAGATGGATTATCTAAAAAATTTAACAATTTAATTCCTGATCAAATTTTGATTAGCCTCAGAAAAGGATGTTGTAAAGTTTTATTTAAGTAAATATTATTTAAATATTAATTAAATTCCAATTGTTTATTTATTTTAATATAATTTAAAATATTAATATGTAAATATATAGTTAACTCAAATAGATCTGTATACATGTATGTATGTATATGCAAATGTAATTTTAATTTATTTCTAAATTTTTGTTATACATACATATATATTGTATATATATATAATGTAGTAAAATTTATTAATTTCTTAAATTCTATTTTAATGTAGTTTGACTAAAAAATGTATACATTAGAATAAATTTGAATTATTAGTTTCAAAGTTCTTTAGTATATTTATCTACTTGTATATACAATAAATTTTGAAAACAGTTATAAACTATATATAGATATGCACCAAAGTTGTAAATAACACCAAAATTTCTGAAAACTCAATTAATTTGTATATAATATTTTTTTGAAAAAAAGAAAACATTTTCTAATATAAATTTTATGTTTTTCTTACACAAAAAACACTAAAATTCTTTAAAAGACTTTAAGGCAATCGACAAAGTCGATTCTTAAAACTAAAAATGAAGAGGAAATTGATGATTTTGAAGCATGGATGAAATCTAAATCAATTATTAAACCAGAAGATCAATTGGATTTAACTGAAGCTGAATTATCTGAAGAAATCCCTAGATGTTTGAGTCAAACAAATACAAATGTTATAAAAAACTTGGCTGTGTATAGTTATTCAAAAAAAAAATTTATAATTGTAATTTAATTAAATTAAATTTTTTTTTTTAAATTACAAATATTATTTTTTACCATCAAGCTACCACCAGATGGAAATATAGTTACTTTATATCATTTACCGTGTACATCACTTCATTTGGATTCAGCTAGTGCTAAGAAACAAATTGAAGAGTATGGTAGCGATGGTAAGTTATCTAATAATTTATTAATGATGTTATTTAAAGCTTTCAATGTTTAACTGAGTTTTCTTAAATTTTTTAAAAAATCTTTCAATTCTAATCATAACTTTTCTTTCTCAATCAAAAAATTTCAAACAATATATAATATGGGTTGACAAATGGTTATGTGTAAATGAGTTTGTTAACGTAGTGGTATCGTAGTGGTTCTAACGATTATGATTATATTCGATGCAAAGTATTACATAAATTCGAAAAAAATTACTAGAACTAAACATGATATACTTACTTAGGTGGACAACAGGCCATGTAGGCTTTGGGCCTGACGCATTCCATTTTGTCCATTTTTGTCGGTTACGGAGCGGATTCTTTCCAGATGAAAATGCGAAAATGTTTTAAATTCGCCGATATTTCGTTTCTCCAACGAAGGTTTGGTATGCCTCGACGTCGTGAACGACGCCATATATCCAAAAAACGATATAAGTTGGACTTAATTCAGTTTTCGAACTTATATCGTGTTTAATTTAAATATTTTTTTCCGAATTTAACAAAAAAATGTTACGCCCCATACTTTTACATGTATGTATATAGTAATAGTTGTTTATATAATATAGTTTAATTCGACAAGTTTCTGGAAAAAGAGTAATTGAAATAAAGCAAAATAAAATATCATCAAATTGGTTTTTTATTCCTTTCAAGGGGGAAACAAATTAAAATTTTAATTTGTTTAATTCTGATTTCATTGTTTTTTTGGTAATTTTGTTACCCATACTAATTTGGGTTTATTTCAGGGCATTGAAAAAGCTACTTCTTTTCACTTTTCTTTATTAGCGTTTGCTGTAGCAGCTAATGATACGTGGGTCTAACGGTTCGACGACCGGTCGTTTTCGCAAACGTTCGGAGCAGTGCCACCGCGTGCCGTGCCATCACGACCCGAACCCTTGCTTTTATACATTTTTTCACATACATAATATATACAAACAGATAATTACGAAGTATATAATATGTCTGTTCAAAAAATTCTATTTGCACAATTATTAAAAGCTGCTTAAAACAGCTTTTTGTACCATTGTGAATGTTCCATCTATCAAAAAATTTTAATTTTAATTTAGTCAAAATTGTTTTATTCTTTTATTTTACTTTAATTTTAATTACATCAAACTTCTGACATAACATAAGTCCAAAAAAATTATTAAAATTAAAAATGACATAGACCTCTTAAAAATCTATAAAGCATATATACAACAAAAGCTCGAGTATAAGTCACATTTATGGCAGGTGGGACAAAAAATGCTTTAAATTGTTTGGACAAAGTACGTCTAATATGCGACATAAATGTGACCTCATCCATTATATCGCTTAGTGATCGCCGTATAGTTCGCATAACACGAGAGGCATCAAGTGTCAACCCTTTCACAGTGAAAATTTCAATAGAAATTTTTTCGAAATTATGTAATTTTTTGTATCAAACTTATGTTGTTCGAATTTACGACAGGGAACCGTGGTATAATATGATATCTCTTCTGTATTGCTACAACACTACAATGCATATCTCATTTGCATGTAAACATGAATACCCATATTATATTATCACAGATTTAACTTTAAGCTTAAGTATTGCTTTATATTAAAACTAAAATTTATAAAATTTATATTTTAATGGAGAACTTTGCAAGGATAATTAGACCTGCTCGAGAATTCTATACCAAGAGCATTCTTAATAAGTATTTTTCGTGCTTTATTTTCATTATTCTATAAACACTCAAAACTATTTATAAGCTATTTTTTAAATTTTAAAATTAAATATTTTTATTATTTTAGAAAAAAGTTTTAAATTAATCACAATTTTCTATTTTTTTTATTTTATTTTCACTTTAATTTTTATATATGTACTTTCTATTTAAAAATTGCATTTAAACAAAAAAAAAAATGAAATTTGGCTTCTCTGTAATCACAATAAAATGCAAAAAAAAAAAAAAAAAAAAAAACACTTTTGAAAAAAACTTCACAGCATTTTTTAAGCCAGAAAAAGCTCGTCCTAAATCCATAGCAAAATCAATTTTAGTACCTCGTGAACTTGACGATGACAATGGAGATGATGACGATGATAAGGATGTCATAAAAGAAGAACAAAAAACTGATGCAGAAGAAGAAGAACAAGGCATTGATGAAGAAGAGGATGAAGAAGGTGAGGCTGATGAAGAAGAAGGTGGTGGTGATGATGCTACAGCAACTGCTGTTGAAGGTAAATATTCTAAAATATTCTATTTTAAACTATAAAAAATTGATTTTTTTTTCTTTTCCATTTAAATTTTGAATAAAATTTTAACTTAAATATTTACATTCAAAAAATATTCCGCATGCCTTTTACGTCATTTCAAGCCCTATAGTCGTAATTAAAAAAAAAAAAAAATTAATTTTTATGCATGAACATTTTATGAAATTCGAATTAAATTTATCCGAAATAATGAGGTTTTTTTTAATAACATCGACCGTCAAAAGTGTATGAACAATATTTCTTTTAATGATATGGGATATTTTGTTTTGGTACGTAGATTCATTATGATATCTATCGAATATATTTTGTATCAATTCCTCCTCCATCCAGTATGTACAAAGCATAAAATCCAACGCAGGGATTTCTGATTTCAATTGTAGCGATAATGAAAAAAAATTAAAATAGAGTATTGAGTAAAAAAAAAATAGATAAACATAAGTATGTAGTTTTAATTAAAGCTGCATAGCTGAAGAAGAAGTAACATTACAAGAAGAAGAATTAAATAAGAATATGGATTCAGTTAATGGTGAAAGTTAAGCTTCATATGAAAATGTAGTATAAAGAGAACAGAACAAAAATTTAAACTTAATAAAGGACCCCTTATTTAAATATTTTTGCTCTTATTTGTATTTTTAAAAAGATTTAATAAATTTTCTTATAAATTTATTTCAAACTACAAT
Organism: Argyra leucocephala; assembly: GCA_963942445.1. Taxonomy (NCBI): domain Eukaryota; kingdom Metazoa; phylum Arthropoda; class Insecta; order Diptera; family Dolichopodidae; genus Argyra; species Argyra leucocephala. The sequence goes on from OZ012678.1 coordinate 134,785,753, forward strand.
TAAAAACCACAGAAATTTGTCTTCTATGGTATTAGGCAAAATAATTATATTAGGCCACCCATAGCGACCCCTTTCACTACATCATAATACAAACTGAACATTTACCTATTCTCGGAGCAGACCCGTTTAAGCTTTGGTGAATCTGTGAATATCCTGAAAAGAAGCCTTTGAGATCCCTGTCAGGATTTTAATCATATGTTCTCTGAACCACGTAAACCTAGTTTTCACTAGACCTGGGTAGTTGCAGAGGATATGCTTAATACCTCACTCAATGTCAAGGCCCTCGCAGATTCGATAGTTATCATTATACATATATATACTAACTTTAATATCCATACTAACCTTAATATCCACTGTGCCCCATTTGCTCCTAATAAGTTAAATAACTCCACTAATAAATATAGTAATTTCGTTCACTCTCACACTTTAAAGCCAAATATAAAAAAAATGATGCAATTAGCACTTCAAATGAGAACACTTTATCTGTAACTCCTACGTGACCTACCGTCGTGACCTAAATATACTTATTATCATTCTAAGTTTCTCTTTAATAAGCTGAAGCAATTTTATAGTTTTAGTTTATTCAATTTTCGGCCATATATTTCTCTGGAAGTTTTTAGAGGACCTAATTTAATGCAAAATCTCTTGCATGGGCTGAGCTGAAATTGATTTCAATTCTTCTTTGGCAAGTCCATCCGCTATTTTTTATTAGTCTGTATGGAGGAACCCAAAAAAGTTTTACTACACAGTTTGGAAGATAATTATGTATATTCTACTGGAGGTTCCAATTTACAACAATTAATATTTATATGTCATTTGCATTTGAAATAACTGAATATGGTAGATTAAAGCCAATCACTAAAATACTTCGTAAAGTAAATTCTAATTATAACTCTTTGGATCGACAACTAATTGTTGTAACTGTTAAAAAACGATTACGTTGTAATGTACGTATAGCTGAGATTAACTAACATTCCTCGTTTTTTTTCTTTGATATTTTCTGGTTTGGCCTAACTTTTCAAAGTATTTTCAATTAATATATTAACTTAGGATTTTTACTTTTTTTACCAACATCACGTATCTGGTTTAGTTTTTTTTTAATAATTTTGAAATCAAAAGTGATTTGCTAACCTTACTGGATGATGATATATTGTACAATCAAATTCAGCAAGCTTTCGTCCAGTAATAGACGTCTGATGTGCTTGCTCTAACCATTAGTCTGACAGTGTAGAAAAAAATAATGATTTCCTATATATAGTAAATTTTGATTTGATTTGAGCTTTGAAATTTATACTAAATATGCTTGGAGGGGTTATATTCTTTCCAATATCGTTCATACATTAAAAGTTATCAGCTAATTGGGCTTCTATGTATTCTACTTTTTTGACTTTTTAAATTTTTTTTCTCCCTATTTCCATATTTACAATCTAAATAATTTACTATTCAATAAGTTAAATAATTTTGCAATCTGTCTTGCAGAAGAGTATTCTATGCGACTTGCACATTCTATTTGACGTTTCAATCTGGGCCTGGGTTTCTCATAAGATTATTTGCCAATTTGCTTCTATATTTTGTGCAATATTTTGATATTTCCGTTTGTACTACACGTCGTTATGATTTAAATAATTTGACACGAAGTACGGAGTCATCATCATTCTAAAGGTTTTGTTCTAAAATCTTTATAATACATCAATAATGCATTTTGCTACAGCATCTTAGAGTTGAATTCCGTACAACTATATAGGTTTACGAATAGCTTTGTACATCAAAACCTCCAAAGAAAATGCAAATCTTTTACCTATCAACCAATATACATTTCTCACCGCACTCTTGTTCCAATTGAGTGCGCCAACAAATTATGTGCTTCTTCCACGTTAGGTGCCTATCAATATGAATCCCCAAATACTTAAGAGAATTCGGATTGCAAAATGATTGTACTTTTATTGGAGTGCAGTTACCTTTCCTCAGTGTGTATGTTACATGAAATTACTTATTTTTATTGGATATGAAATGACTGTTTAATTAAGTAAATTTGTTTAATGATAATAATTGTATATGTATGTAGTAAAGTTTACAATAGAATAATAAATTAATATCATCTCCATTTACCATTGTGTTCGAGCTAGACTATGTAGAAAAGATATAATTTTATTCTTTGAACAATAAACAACCTTGAATATCAAAACGTTCGTACATCATACATTCGTACATGCATATACAATCGACCGTTTACATTATCTCATCAAATCGCAAATCAAAACTAAAATTATTTTTTTTATATATACTAAAAGTATGTACAAATGTTCCAAGTTCTACATATTTCAATAATTTAGTTTATTATTTTCCATTTTGAAAAATAAATGTAAAAAATAATTTAATTAAATGAAAAATTAGCTCAGAAGCACCATCTGACGCTAATAGGGATAAATTTCAAATTCATAACTAACAAACATGTTGAAAATACTTATCTTACAACTTCGTCTCAGTTAAAAATGCTCCATTTTACAATTTGCAATATTTCAAAATAAAATTCAATAATCCAATTCAATTCTCCCCTAATATCGTATTAGGAGTTTTCATAAACACACGCCAAAAATTTTTTTTTGTTTTGACAGGGTTCTTAAGATTTAAGTTTTCTACATTTGCAGTTTTGTGTTGTAAATAAAAAGATTCAGGCAACTGATTGTCATGCGCTATCTACTATAATTTTGCAGTGTTTCTGCTAAGTTACAAATGCTTATGAACAAACTTCATTTACAACATTTTGTTTATGAACAAAATAATTGACAATATATGCAATATTGTCAATATTGCTTGTTTATGAAAGCTACTATTATCTTTCCAATCCATCCCCCTTTTCAAAATCGAAATCAGTAATTTTGTATACAATAATCCTTTCCTATTGTTTGGGTAGTGTGTTCAAAAAAACTGAATCTATTAACACACAAGCATCGTAAATGAATTTATGACAACAAAAAAGCTTTAAATTAATATTTCAAATTGATATAGAGTTCATTCATTTACTTCTGGCACTCACTGTATACGATGATAATAATTTAAAACCATGAAAATAAGTAATAACATAAACTCTATTAAAATAAACTTTCATTAAAGTTGTTTCTTTGGTTAAATATTATAACTTAAAATTGCTTTTCATTGTTATTATTTGTTATTGTTATAATAATATTTATTAGGAGACGAACAACCTCAAGGAACAGGAACTGGAACAGGTGGTGGAGGAAGTGCAGGTGGTGGTGGAGGAAAAAAGAAAAAACTCATTAATCAGTTTAACTATTGTGAAAGGGGTGCTTTAACATATTCAAATGCGACCAGGGTAAGCTCTATATTAACACAATGAAAATTTAAATTATGTAGTTTTTTTTCTTTGCTTGTTTTTGTTTTTCTTCTTTAACTCCTTCTGTGGTAATAAATAAGGACATTTAATGTTGAAAACATGAAAATAATTTTATAATCAATAATTTGGAGAAGTAGAGAAATTTTATGTGTATGCTTCTGGTTAATTTTAATTAGGAAAAAGAAAAAGGTGGCATTGAATGCGGTTGAATTAAAATTATAGAAAGAGGAATGGATTTTTTTTTGCTTTGTATATTGTATAAAATCACTTTAAACAGAATGTTTGCGAATTTAGGGATATGAAATCTTTTTTTTTTTTTTAATAAAATATTAACATTAAATTAACAAAGTTTGACTTTTAATATTTTTCTTTTAATTAGATTGTGTGATTTTGGCAGGGCATGCCGCAAATTGTTTTATTGTTCTTTTAATTACAAATGTAGTAGTTGAAAGGCAGTCTAAACAATTTAAACAGTGCTACTCTGACTTAATATTTTATAAGATTAAATTAAAATGTCTTGTTATAGATATTACGTGTGGTGTGCAGGCGTAATCAAGTGTTCATATTTAGACTCAACAATATGAATATGCGGTTGAAAGGCGAATTCGTTCGTTCAAGAACCTTAATCTACTATATGCTACCTGCAAGTGTGACCTGTGAAATTCATTTTCTTTTATTTGATTTTACCAGTGGAGAGTTGTCAATTATATATTTAATGTATCGTATAATTGGTCGTTTTAGTATAATTTATACTTAAAAAAGGGAAGGTCTGTTTGTTGGCATTTTTCTGAATTTTGAAACCAAAAACAAAATCAACGTAGCACTTTATAATGCTGTCAGAAGACAAGTTCGATTAACTCCAATTCAACGTAACTCCTAGCTACCCGCTAAGAATATTTCAAACACAATGCAAGTAGCAGACTTGAAAATTTGTATTTAGAAACTTAAAAAAAAAAACAAATAAACTGTTCGTTTTCTTTTATTGAGTCTTTTATCGTTTTTCGATAACAACGTTTTTCACCCACAAGAAATATTTAAAAAACCAAGGGCGCTACAGACTTTAAAATTAGTGATGAGGTAGCTTTTTAAAAATAAACAACTACGTCTTTTAGCACGTTCCAAAACTCGGACTGGTTCCATATAGGTGCCACATAACTTCTAGCACCCATCAAAAATATTTCAAAAACTGAAGGTATTATAGACGTGAAAATTTGTATTAGGTACCTTCCGAAAAATAAAGTCTTTTACGATTTTCCAAAACTCGAACTGCTTCGGATATTTCGGGGATTTTTCCGAAGTCATTTTTTGAGATTTGTTTCATAAATAAAACTTTTTTGTAGTAATTTTTATACATTTTGTGTTGGACCCGAACAACGTTGGGTGACTTTGTTAGTTTCCTATAGTAATTTTCCAAAATATAATATAACAGAAATTAATAAAAACTTATTTACATAAGTAGTTAAAAATTTTGGTTTACATAACCTTAAAACAGTACCTACAAGTACTAAAGTAGTTCTTGCAAACAATGCAAAACAAGATAATTGAGGGAAATAAAATGAAGAAGTTTTCTTATGTTTTCCGATATGTTGCATACCATCAGCAATGAATTCAAAACTATGTTATTATTTGATTGATGAATTGTATAAAACCAAGCTATCATATTACAACATTCATCAATTGCTGTTTAGTTATAACAGCAACAGCTGTCTAATATATCAATGCCAGAGAAACTGTTTGTAAGACTTTCAATCTCGGTGAATTAAAGAAAAAAGCAGTGACAGGAACCCAATATAAATGTGAAGCTTTTTACCAAAAATTTATCGCAAAAAATTACCGATAAAGAAATAAAAAATTTTAAAAACTACAATTTTTTGTACCTATCTTTCAAATAAATCATTTATAGAAAAACATATCCAAGTTCTAAACCCTTATATGCAAACTGTGTATTTAATACAAGAACCAAGTAACAAAAAATCATAAAATCAACCAAATATGAAATATTTTCAGATTAGAAGTATTTTTTAAAGCCATCAACATAATTAAAATTACCCAAAAAATAAAGTATTTATTAAACCTTTTTAAATTTCCCTGGTTTAGTTCAAATGAATGTTTATTTTGTAAAGCAAATTATTAATAAGCAGGAAAAAAATATTCCCATTCTTACCGTGGTGGTAAATCTTGCTTTGCCACCTTTAAAAATTCACCAGATTCGCTAAGAATCATTCTTAAGGGAAAACACCAGAAGCAGGATATTATATAGAATACATCAAGGGTAATACTGACTATATTCTTCACATGTCTCCGTTATATGCGAAAAAAAATTCAAACCAGTATGTACAGTTGAACATCAGTGACTCGACGGAGGTGACAAAAAGGAAACGAGAGAGAGAGAAAGAGAGAAAAAAAATACCCTATATAACAAAAATGTTATGCCTAAATTCAACATTATGCTAAGAAAAATTAACTGTGTTACGGAAATAGCAAATTTTGTTTAGAGTTAAATATTTAAATAAAGAGGAAAGAAATATTTTTTTAATAATGGAACGGCGAATGTTACGCCGGAGTATTATCATTAATGATCATGCTAAATACTAATAATTATAATTGGACATGATACCATCTATAAAAATCTTAACTATACGACTAAATTGGAATACAATTCACATATATGAGCCAATGCATCTCGAATCGCATTTAATTTTATTGACAAAATACAAAACCGTACCCTTCGCCCTACCTGTTATCACTTAAATATCGTTGTATTGATGTAGCCCTCTATTGTATAGATATAGATATCTTGCTTAGGTACTTGTTCAGACGAAATAAAAACTTTAATGTAATGTTAAGAGAGGTATCAAGTCCCAATCCCTATACAGTGCAAATTTTTATAGGATGGCTAAAACTGACTTCCGAAATTCGTTTGTAGAAAAATTTTCTCGAATGCGTAAACATATTCTAATAAACGTGATTCCTCAATGCAAAAATATACACATACAATCTATAAAAGCTCAAGAGAAATATTAACAAATTTATTCAAAATGTCCTTACTGATGAAAGTGGTATTTTTCTTTCCCCAACCACAATGCATTAGTGCATCAACGAATCGTTTTAAGACCTAATGTTTGGCTAATCTTAAAAATAAAAAAAATTTAAAAGACAAATACATTGATTCTCTCTATTTTTTAGGCAATTGAAGCACAAACAATTCCTCCACCTAGATCAACATTTGGTGGAACTGTTTTGCAATGGGTCATATACGATGCATATAATGAAGATTTTGAAAAACAACAAAAGGACAAAGAAAAAGATAAAAAGGTAATAATCAAATGTCCAATCAATGTCTCCTTCAACAATTATTAATAAATAAATCCTGTTAGGCAGCACCAATTGTTGCTAAAAAAGATGATCAAAAGAAGAAATTAGATAAAACCAAACAAGCTGAAGAACTCAATAGAAAATATTTAAAATGTTGGCAAATATTAGAGCGTATGATTAATCAAAATATTTATGATGACATTGCACAGGATTATAGGACCTATGAAGATCCATCGGATGAATTTCGTGATGGTGAAGGAACTTTATTACCACTTTGGAAATTTTCTTATGAAAAAACAAAAAAAATGAGTGTAACAGACATGTTTTTTAATCCATATTACTATGATCTGTATGCAGTTTGTTTCGGATCACGTAAGTCTGGACCTGGGTGAATTTTTTTTTTAAATTATAAATTTATGAAAGTTTTAACAATTTTCATTAGGTTAATTTTTTATTTTAATGAAAAACGGATTATATTATTTTAGATGATTTTTTAAAACAAGGTCCAGAGGGAGCTTTATGCTTGTTTACTATAAAAAATCCATCGTTCCCAGATTATATAAGTATAATTAATAATTAAACTTTTTCAAATTAAATTACAAAAATTATTTTTTTCAATTCGAGTTATGTGCGAAAGTGGAGTTATGTGTTGTGATATTCATCCAAACTATCCATTCTTAGTTGTAATTGGTTTGTATGATGGAAATGTTGGAGTTTATAATTTACAACAAGGAACCGCACCACTTTATATATCACAAGGTGTTAATGCAAAACATTCTGGCAGTATTAACGAGGTGAATTTAACAAAAATGTCTCTGTCATTAAGGATATTAAATGATTTATTTTATCTTTTGATTCAAGATTAAATGGGGTGTTGATATGCCTGATGGTGAAATAAATTTCTATACAGTTTCATCAGATGGAATGGTTTTTAATTGGGTTCTAATGCAAAATAGATTATTTATAACACGAATAATTACATTATATTTAGATATGCCACCAGCTGAAGGTCCTGATGGTGCTGAAATAAAATTAAAATCATGTGGAACATCATTAACATTTCATCCAAAAGATAAAGAAATATTTTTAGTTGGTACAGAAGAAGGTTTAATTTATAAATGTAGTATTGCATTCAGTTCAAAATATTTAATGACATATCAGGCTCATCATTTATCAGTCTATAGAATTGATTTTAATAAATATAATAGTAATATATTTGCATCGTGTAGTGGTGATTGGCGTGTTAAAATTTGGGAAGATATGAGACCTGATCCATTATTTGTATTTGATCTTGGTACAAGTGTTGGTGATGTTAAATGGGCACCATATTCAAGTACAGTTTTTGCTGCTGTAACATTAGCTGGAAAAGTTTTTGTATTCGATTTGAATGTTAATAAATATAAAGCGATATGTGTACAAGCAATTGTACCACAGAGAAAAAATAAATTAACAAGACTTATATTTAATGAAAAATTACCATTTATTGTTGTTGGTGATGACAAGTATGATAATATTTTTTTAAAAATATACTTTTATTTTATTATTATTAATTATTATTTATTTCAGAGGGACTACAATATCATTAAAATTGTCACCGAATTTAAGAGTTATGTGTAAACCACCGAAAAAACAACCATGGTTAGATCAAACTTCAATGCAAATACAAAAATTGGATAAATTATTGTCATTAGTACGTGAAATGCCAGAAGGCAATAAAGATGATGAAGATGATTTATCAGAAAAGAGTTAAAAATATAATTTTTGTATTATGTTCGTTTTTCAAATTACCGCATATTATGTTTTAGTAAAATAAAAATTTTAAAATAGAACAAATTTGAAAAAAAAGACATTAAAGTTTAAATTTATTTTATTAATTGCAGCTCTAGGAAAAAATGCACTAATAGAAAAAATTTACATCGAAATAGTTTTATTGATCACTTGCATAGTTGTCCGAAGTTGTCAGGGTCGAACATAAAATGTATAGAATTTAATTCAATAAAATTTGATATTAGCGGTATTTTAGGGTTAAAGGTGCACTATTGGAGCGGCTGCTTTTAATTCCAATTGGTGAGGAGGAAACCCTCAAATTCAATGAACGAAGAAACTCTGTTGGGTAGTTAATTTTCATTGGAAACTGTATCTACTATCTATCGATTTGTAAATACATGGACTCCCTGGAATATTCTGCAGTGGTTTCTGATTAATAAAACGAACTGTTCATTGAACATTTCTTGAAGCTAATTCACATAGCCATGTAAAATTTTTATACTGATTCCTAAAATTCGAAAATATTTTTTCCGTCAATTCTTTAATACTTTCAATGGTTGTTCTGATCGTTCCTATATCTCAATTTTGACATTTAAGTCGTCTGAAATTTTCCTTTCACCTAGCTGTATTACATTAGCATATTGCAAAGGTTATTTTCGAAATCGGTAACAGTCGTTTTTTTAATTTTTTGAAGTGCACATTTTTAGATCTGTAACACCTTTAGTTTTTGAAATATTCTTGATAGACACTAGAAGTTGTATGGTAGTTACCCGTACCAGCCCGAATTTGGATAAACTGTACAATAGGTGTTTTTGTATTTTTGATAGAGTATATGTATAAATGTCTGTAACACAATTTTTGAAACATTTCAGATAGGTGTTAGGAGTTGTATGGCAGCTACCTGAACCTGTTATTTGATAGCTTTGTAAAATACCATGTTCCTTTTTTGATCATGAATAACTGTGAAAAATTTTAGAACTCTATCTTTAAAACTGTGGGCGTGTATATCGAACAAATAAACAAATCCACCTTATGACAGCACTCTAATAGCATCTTATGATTTTCTAAAAGAAACTAATGCTACAGCTTCTGCAGCCCCTCCAAAAGAGCAATAATGGCCGTCGGGCTCAATAACGTCCTAGATAAAGTTGTCGACTGGGGTAAAGCAAACAGAGTCTAGTCAAACACTTCAAAAACTCAAAGCTGTCTTGTTAATAACAAGCTAACAGCATTCGAACCAGCTCTCCGGTTTCAAAATAAAGGTATTCAGCGACTCAAAGCCCTGAATGTTTTCTGAATGCGAGTGAATCAAAATATGCACTGGAATGAACATATGTTTTTTCTATATTGTGAAAAGCGCCGCCAAATGTTTAGACTTTTTGAGTCGCTGCAAAACTTATTTTTCATCTCGAGACCTCTCAAAAATATATATAAAGCATATACACGACCCAAGCTCGAGTATAACTCACATTTATGGGCCGGTATTCCAAAGGTTGCTTTAAATTTTTTAGACAAAGCTCAAAACCATTCGTCTTATAGGCGACATAAATGTGACCTCATCCCTTATACCACTTGGTCATCGTCATATTGTTGGAGCTTACTCTATTTTATAGATATCTACTTGTTATTGGCACTGGTTCCGAGCAGTTAAAATCATTTCTTCCTCCTCTCAAGTAATTCCATCGCATAACACGAGAGGCATCAAGTGAGATGGTTTAAGTCTGGTCATGGAAATTCTTTTATATAGTTAGAACATCTCGAATGTGAAATTGCATTCCAATCGAGACATTCCCAATGAGATAAGGATTTTGTATTTATGATTGGTAGAAGCTAAAGACGAATATTAATAACATTGTTCGCTCTTTCCCACAAAACTTTTCTTTTTCTTTCCTTTCCTTTAATCATCCTTTCCTTTTTCAAATAGTCAACGGTTCACAACCTAAGTTTTTGCTATAATAAAAAAAACAAAAAAAATGACGAGAGAGCGCATTAAATTGAAAATTAAAACAGTTAACGGGATTCTTCATGCAATTTGTAGTCAAAATATGTATGTTCAACGCCATTTACAGTTATTTAATAAGCAATACTAGTCTGTGATTAAAAATTGGTAACAAAGATAAAAATATTAAATGTAATTTATTGGCTTTAAATTCACTTAAATGTGACTTCCTTAACGATATCAAATAATTAAGATAGCTTCTAGTTATTATTTATGCAATATAACATATTATATGCACACATATTTGGGTTGTAACGTATGTTTAAGCTTATCTACAACGTACTTGGTAGGCAGGTGAGTGAATGCTTATGCCCAGACAATTAGACTATAGGTTCAATATATCACTGAATTTTTTTATTTTGTACCTTGTACGTTTTTGCGTATATTAAAAATCGATTACCAATTTTGTGTAAAAAAGTTTTTGTTTTTTGAAAAACCAACATGTCCTTGTTTTCACTTAAATTTTCTTCGTTAGTGTATTTTATATCTGGTATTCCTATTCGAAATTGATTTACTAACATTTTTATTCATCCGAATAAAAATTAAGTGTGCACTTACCATTAATTAAAATGGATTACTGATTTGTTTTCCTTTAAAATAATGTTTAAAACTATGTATATATATATATATATAAAAGACAAGGATTTTAAGTCTCCTTTACAATCTCATTTCTCGATCCAAAATATTTTATTGATAAATCCATATATTAATAATATTAAACAAATATTACTATTAAGTCATTTATTTAAGTGATTATCTAAAACAAACACCATGTGTTGTTAACTTAAGTATAACATGATGCGGTTGCGTAAGTAGAATCTGTACCATGAGTCGAATATGTTAGTTAATAGGCTGATGTATTAAAGACTGTACTGTATGGTAATGGTACTATGAATATGTTGTAGTTGTTGTATCACTTGAACTATATGTAAATGGTGATGTTGGGAATGCAGATGCAAAAGCATATGGTGTTAGCGACGTAGAATAATAACTTGTAGAAGTTGGTGTTGGTGTTGGTGTATAATAATAATATAATGTTGGTGTATTTGTCGTACTTTGGTATGTAACAGATTGAGCTGGATAATATTGTGTTGAATAAGTAGGTGTATTTGTCGTACTTTGATCCGTAAAAGATTGAGCTGGATAATATTGTGATGTATAGGGATTTGGTACTATTCCAATAGTTGGTGCAGTTGATTGAGGTTCAGTTGGTTGATAAATTGTTGATATCGGAAGTGTTGGAGTTATGGAACTTGATGACATAGTTGGGGTTGTAGAAGTTGTTGACTTACCGCAACCACCTTTACAACCGAATTGATTTACCCGAAAAATGAATAAATCCGGATCAGGAAGAGGATCAGCAATAGGATCAGCAATTGGAGCAGCCTTTTAATTACAAAGAAAAAAAATGAAATTAACATTTTTTAAATTTATTCATAATTTTTTTTATAAATAATTTTTTTGTTTTTTTTGTTTAATTTTTAAGTCCAAATCTATCAGCCCGTATTTAATAATTCACTTACCGAAGCTAATGAAATTAAAAATGCGACAATAAAAACTGATTTCATGTTTTTTCAATAATTGTTGATTGCCAATTGACTACAAAAATTACTAAATTTGATGTTTTTATAATAAATATTAAAAATTTTATTAAGAAATATTTTATTTTTGAAATTTTGCAAACTTATTTATATACCTTTTTTTATTTGTGTGTTAGTACGAGTATATACGTATACGTACATACATTAATATTATGTATTAGAAAGTAACAACCGATTTCTTATGTAGAGTAATACATTTAAAAAAACAATTCAGAAGATAATATTTAAATATTATATTATTTGTCAAATATAAATATTTGGGTAAAATATACAGATTGCCTTTAGATCTTAATAAAAAAAAAACATTTTTATCTTTATTCAGTTGTTTATAACATTATTCTTTTCAAAAGTATTAACATGTTTTAGATGACTTGTTTCTTTACCAGACTTGATAGCCGTACTAAAATCGTTCATAATAATATAAAAAATATGTGGACTTTAGTTGATTCGATTCTCACCGTTTCAGACATGCAGGGTTGAGTCCTTTACATTGTTTGAGGTACATTTTAAATTATGAAAAAAAAAACAAAAATAAATTTATCCATGATCATGCTGAACATAATAGAATTATTTCATTTTTATCTTAGGCAGCGTTTTCATATCAGACAAAATTTAGTCGGATGAGTGTTTACATTTCAGAGATTTTTGGTCAGATTTTATCTACGCCTTTATGTGATATATTTGTTGCATTTTCCAAGGTGTTTATTATAAAATGTCTGATTTTTATTAGTTAAAAAATTTTAATATATTAATTGAAAAATTGAAAGCTATACCAAATATTTCAATAAAATTTTATTAGCATTATATTTCGAAAGCAAATTGTTTGCTTTATTTTTTCATATAATTCAAATCGCTTAACAGCAAAATATCTTTAAATATATAAATTTCTGTATAATATTTTATAAATTTGCATACTTTTGGCGTTGTTTAATAGCACATCATGCCAAATTTTGTTAATGTGTTGAGACAACACAACATAATGCGGCCAGCTTTAGAATTAATAAAAATACGAAAGTTTAGTAATTTTTGAAGAGTTGGATATCATACATACTATCTACAAATATAGCTACAAAAATTCAAATATAAATGACATATGTTATGTACCCAATATATTTCTCACACTTTTCTTTGCAACATAGCACCTATACATAATTAAAATTGATCTAAAAAAAATTGTCAAGACCTATCCATTTAAAAGCACAACTTGCTTAAGTGCACAAATTTGCCTGTTATCTTCGATGTGCTCTTAAGCGAGTTCGACTGTAAAACATTATTACAGACTTGAAGTACTATGAGCAAAAGTTATATATAATTAATATAATTGACAAAATTAAAGATATGAATATTTAATATTTTTTTTTTGTATAATATATACTTTTAGAGGGTCATATTCTGATGTTTACTCAACTTTTTAAATAGATTTGAATAGAAACTAAATAAATAGTTTTAGTTCTAAAATATGTTCATTTATACGTTTAAAAATAAAATGAGAAAGCTCTGCTCACCAAGTATTACTCTGAAATACTTCTGACATAATATTTTTAATTTTATGAGAGTGAGTACTCCAATTAAGTGTATATATGCGTATATAGAAAAAACTGGTATTAAATAAAACATATATATTTTAAAACTATAATTGAACCTTTTTTTTTTTTTTAAAAATACCATTGTTTTTAATAAGACAATTTTGTTCTAGCGTTTGTGCTAGTCTTCGTGCTGTTTAAATTAGACAAAATGTTATTGAAAATGCTTCAAAAAATCATAATAAATTTTGGAAAATGAAATACAATTTATTACATATTTTGTTACCTAATTTGATTTATTAATAAATTATAAAATATTTGATATTTGAGATTAAATAGCAGTAATTCGAGTTGGACCGACTAGTTGCAGTATCAATTTGACTGTAATAGGATGTGAGATCTGTCATAATAATACTAGTTATTTCAGATTCACCAGCACAATCTGGATTTACAGCGAAAATAAATTTATCTGGTATTGGTAAAGCTGCACTAATTGCTAAAACAAACTGTGATAAGAAATATGAAAATAAATTAGTTAAAATATTTAAATTTAATTTTAGTGCTTATAAATTCTTGGAATTGAATTTTTTATAACAACTTCTATCGTGTCGTCCATTTGTAATATTTTGGTACATAAATTTTCCTGGTGAATCACTCTATGAAAAATATATAAATTGGAAAAATAAATATTTGATTCCGGGACTTTTTTTCATTAAAAAACCTAAACATCCATTTGTTTTTTGTCCAATATAGCCTTTGCCCCAATCAATCAGGTATACTCTTTATTTTATACTCAAAGATATTACTAAATTTCTCCTTGAAATAACTATATTGGCCTAAGGTGTCGGGACAAAATTATATTAGACAAAATTACATATTATGGACATAATTACATAGAGACAAAATTTCAAATGGACAAAATTACATATGGACAAAATTACATGGAGACAAAATTTCATATCGATAAAATTCCATATGGACAAAATCTCATAACACAAAATTACATGGAGACAAAATTTCAAATGGACAAAATTACATATGGACAAAATTACATGGAGACAAAATTTCATATCGACAAAATTCCATATGGACAAAATCTCATAACACAAAATTATATATGGACAAAATTACTTGGAGACAAAATTTCATATGGACAAAATTACATATTTAGGGCGTTTCCGAACCTCTCGCACTTGCACTTGAAACTCGCACTAAACCTGTCATATCACACTTGATTTGTTGTCAAAATTTTAGTGTAGTCTCAAGTACACTAGATATCGCAAAATTAAATTTACTAAATTTAGTGCGATTTGACAGGTTTAGTGCGAGTATCAAGTGCGAGAGGTTCTAAAACGCCCTTAATTTTTAAAAAATTTTTAAATTATTTGGTTTTGTAATGAAATAAAATTATATTTTATTGTGGTCTTATAATTTTAAATTTACATATTAAAGTCATATGAGCTATAATTTGTATATTGTTTTTGTCTATATATTTTGTAATAAAACATTGCCGTCTGCGCTTACCTGCCGTCGGCAAAAAACAGGGTTTTAATAAATAAGTATCGGGGTGTTGGAGCAGCAGCTCCCGACTATAAAAACAAAATTTTTGTATTTTGTTTATTATTTAAAATTACTTATTAAATTTACGCTTTTTCCAAAGTTGCGAAAAAATATTGTAAAAGATTATTATTTTTATTGAAAAATCATTAAGAATCATTAAAAATGAAATTTACAAAAATAATAAATTATAATAAAAAAATAATAAAATTTTAAACTAAAATTAGTATCTGTAATTATTTAACAACATCCAGAAATTTACCTAAATTTTTAAAAATTTTATGAAAAATGTTAAAAATATTTGTTTAGTACATCTGAAACTTTCCGGCTACTTTCCGGCTATTGTTTTAAATATGAAATTTTGTACATATGAAATTTAATCACTATGTAATTTTGTCCATATATATACATATATAATTTGTCATCTCCATATAATTATGCCTAATTAAATGTAATTTTGTCCTTTGTCTTGGCCTAACACTAATTTTGCCATGAATAAAACCAAATGAAATTAATTAAAAGTGAACCTTACTAAAAAAAAGTTGGAGCTTATGGGTATACATAATTACATATATATTATTATATACATGGTATACATATAATTATTTCGTAAATTTGAAACATATTTTTAATAAATATAGTTTAAAAATAAATCTTTAACATTTCTGTGTCACTCCACAAATAGTATATAATTCTTACATTAATGTGAGCCGCAGAAAATTATTAAATATACGGTTGGATATTGCTTAGAGCAAGCAATATGAGAGGAATACTGTCAAGTACACAGGAATAATTTTGTTTGAGAGATAACAGCTGTGTTAAAACGTTATCAAAGTCTATTAACGTATACAAAGTTTATAAAGTTTCATTAATTTTAAAACTAGGGGATTGTCGCTTGATAGATCAAATGCGGTTCATAGTTTTTTTATAATTTTTTTTAAACAGTACTATAACTACTCCATTTTAACATACTAAGTGAGATTAAATTTAATAAATTTAAAAATAGTATATTTAATGGCCATACTACCTGTAAATGTGACCTGCGAAATTCGTCTCTTTTAACTGATTCTACCTAGTTGAGAGTGTTGTCTATTGTATATTTAATATGTATATTCAAAGAGTACATATAATAAATTTATTATATGTACTCTATGGTATATCGTAAATAAAGGAAATTCACACAAACCTATTAAATATGTACAGTTGAAAACTTATTAGGTTTACACAACTTTAGTATATTTAAAAAAATATTAACAAAAAAATTCCAACCTATCTACCAAACATATGTATATACATATATACATATATATAAACAAGCACTGGCAAGTTAATATAAAAGTATATAATACATTAACTGCTCAACCTAAATAAAAGCGTACGACGTACGACTTATAAGCGTCGTACGTGGTAACAAATGGGGCTCACCGAAATCAAACGCGGCGTTTGTCAATTTAACGTGTCAATTTCACATGTTTTCACTATTCAGAGAAAAATAAACTGAAAACTTTTAACATCTAACAACATCTAATTTATATTAGAATTATTAAAATATTATAATAATTTATAGTAAAAATATATTCAATTAAGAAATGCTGAAAAAAATATCAAATTTACCAAAAATTAAATAAGCACTTCAAAATGGCAAAATCATAAAAATCACAATCATGTATATGTATATACATAAATAATAAATATGTGTATACATACATAACGTTGCGTATTTCGGTCACCTTCATATAAAATGTATTATCATGAGCTAATTTTGACACACGCCGTACGCTCTTATTTAGGTTGGGCTGTAAATTATTATCATTAATGCATGAAATGTTAGAAGATGATGAGCACGTTTTGCAAATTACATATTAGTCCTGTTTGTTTTTCCAGGTCAAAAAACCCATAAAGCATTTTTTGTTTGCTTCATCGGGAATCGAACCTGGAACCTTTCAGTTGAAAGGCAGGTGCTTTACCTACTGCATCACCCAGTGTGTAATGAAAGATATAGTTTTAAAGATTAATAATTTGTTTTCACATAAGTATTTTGTATGGCTGTTGAGCGCTTCTAAAATTTTGGTAAAATATATTAGAATTTTGTAAGCTTTTAATACAAGTAATCTACATAAATAAAACAAGCTGTAAGTTTTCAGTATGTCAAATTACATAAATATGTTTTCATAAAACAGCCAGCCACTCAGCAACATGACCAACTAAATTGTATTTGTTCAACATAACACTAACGAAATGTTTAGCCTTTTTAATTTTAAAAATATTATTTTAAAATTATTTGCATTAATTTAGAATTATAAATTAATAATTTGTTCACTAAAACTAATTAATTGTTAATTATTGCTACTGTTTTTTTTTTAAATTTAATTAACTTTTGTTTTTAAATAATAAATAAATAATAATAAAAAATCAAAGACATTAGGATTTAAATTCTTTCATTTTTTATTGGAAAAAATTATTCATAAAAGAAGGGCAATTCTTTAGGTTTTATTTTCCAATCGAAACATTTTATTTTTTCTGCTAAAATAATCTTTTTATATTATTTATTGTTAATAATATTAAAAAAGGAATTTTACAAAACATTTTATTTAAGCAATTTTCTTAAATAAACACAATGGTTTTGTTAATTTATGTATACGAGTACATATATTGTGATGGTGCATAAGTAGAACCAGAACCCATAGTTCCATATGTCGGATAATAGCTAGCAATACTATAGGCTGATGTAGGAGCGCTTGTCGGATATGTTGATGTATAATAGAAATTCGGTGAATTTGTGTTCGTACTTGGTGTTGGGGATGAATAATACGGTGTTACAACTCTAATAGTTGAATAAGTAGGTGATGAATAATAAGGCGTTACAACTCTAATAGTTGAATAAGTAGGTGAAGTTGTATAATAAGGTTGTGTTCCACTAGGTGATGAAGGTGTTCCAGGAGTTGATGGACCTGAATAATAAGGTGGCACAAATCCAGTTGATGGAGTTGAAGAAGTAGTAGTTGGTGTAAATCCAGTAGTTTGTGGAGTTGAATAAGTAGAAGTTGGTGTAAATCCAGTAGTTGGTGGATTTGAAGAAGTAGAAGTTGGTATAAATCCAGTAGTAGAAGTAGGTGAAAATCCGGTAGGTGATGAAGTTGGATATGATACAGATGATATTGGTGTATCACTTGTTGATGTTGTGATAGTTGGTGACTTACCGCAATCATCCCTACAACGGAATTGATTTACTCGAAAAATGAATGTATCAGGATCAGGATCAGGTTCAGCCACAGGCATTGCCTTTTAATAATAAAAAAAATATTTTACTTATTTTATTTCTCAATATCTTTATTTCTCAACTAATATTTTATTTTATAAATAACTTTTAAATCCAAATCTATCAGTACTTAATAATTCACTTACCGAAGCTAATGAAATTAAAAATGCGACAGTTAAAACTAATTTCATTTTAATGTTTTTTAAATGATTGTTGATTGCCAATTGACTCCAAAAATGACTAAATTTGATGTTTTTATAATAAATATTAAAAATGTTATTAAGAAATATTTTATTTTTGTTATTTTGCAAACTTATTTATCTACTTTTTTATATATATTTTTTAAAAATATTTGTGTGTTTGTACAAGTATATAAAACAACTTACGTACATAATTTTATTTATGTTAAATGTTTTTTTTCTTGTAGAAGATAATAAAAGTATAAATATTATAATATTTGTTCAATATAAATATTAAGGTAAGATATTCAGGTGGCATTTAGATCATAACAAAAAAAATACAATAATATATAATATATATATATGTATATATATAATATATTTATCTTTATTCAATTGTTTATCAATAGGGATTTTTTCCAAAAACAAAAACATGTTTTAGATGACTCCTTTCTGGTCGATGGTCAACAAAAACTTATCCAGAATTTTAGCATGGGTATGATAGAGTTGACTTTATGATTTACTTTAATTTTTCTAAGGTCCCACCAGGTTCTGGTTTTGACATTTTCCATTTCATATACATATGTAGTTAAACATTTAGCATTTTCAAGTCCCATATGATTAGAAGACAAACTTATGTATATATATATATAACATATATATATATATATATATAATATATGCAATAAAAATATCCATATACAAAAAAAGGAATACAAGAAAAAATCGAAAAATTACAGAGAGGAATCAGCTTACTAAGCGGCGTTCTGAAACTGTTGGTAAAAATTATAAAAAACGAATTGCTCAGTACAATATAAATCACTTCCGCCTGCCGCATCGTTAACTAATATAACACAAATTTATCTCAGTTACTTTATGTGAAATAATATAGCATAGTATAAACGTCAACATTGCTATAGATGTCGAAATACTAAAGTAGATATCTGATTTTTCATTCTAGCAATCATAAAATAATTAAAACTCATTCATAACAGAAAGTAAATATATTTTTATAAGTTTCTATTATATATATATATATATATATATAATATAAGCTGTTTTATATATATACATATATAAAATTTAGAAGAATAGAAATAAGGTTATGTTATGTTAATTTGGCATTTCATTTAATAATAAAAACGTTTTGACATTTACAAACGAACGGTATAAACCTGTGCTAATTTTTTTTTTGACATTTATTGGATTGAATCTTTTCTAATTTTAATGAGGTTTGATGAGAATAGGATAATATTCTATTTCTTTTCACAAAACAAAATGTGACAATATAAAAATTTGTTGAATTTCGATTAACGATATTATTCGTTTACACAGATTTTTAGTCGAAAATCTAATTTACGATTGCATGCGAAATAAGGCAAGGAAATAGATTAAATTACCGATTGATAATGATATAGTGCTTCGAATTTAGGTACAAACAGATTTTTTGTTTTTATTATAATTTTCTTTTTAGTTATAATACAACTCATGAATTATTTAAATTATTATTTAAAACTTGAACTTTCTAAAATAAATTTAAGAAAGGCTAGAGAAAAGAAAGGCTAGAGATAGTTTCTATGTGTTTAATTTATAAATATTTTAAATGAACATCAAAAACAATTATTTGAGCCAACAGCACTAACTTATAAAGGTTTCCTTAAGCTACGCTTAAGCTATTTGGAAAAAAAAATGCTTCCAGGGAATACTTTAATCAAATACCATATTGAATTGTTACGTTTTTTCCAGTTTATGTTATCATCGCTTAATCGAAAAAATTTAATTATATTTAATGTTCAATAATATTTTTTTGTATACACTTTTAGAGGGTCATAGTCTGATGTTTGCACAACTTTGTAAATAGATTTGAATAAATATTAAATAAATAGCTCGAGCTCGAAAATACGTTTATTTACAAATAAAATAGGTAAGCTCTGCTCAGCGAGTATTACGCTGAAATACTTCTGACATAATATTTTTAATTTCATGACAGTGAGTACTCAATAAATATACATGCGTATATAGACAAAATTGGCATTTCCTTTTTTTTTTTTAAATATTTAAATAAAATATATTATTTACTTTAAATCTAATTAAAATTGATTGTTTTAAAAAAGACCATTGTTTTTAAAAAGACAATTTTTTTCTAGTGTTTGTACTAGTCTTCGTTTATTCAAATTTTCATTTAATTCACTTGTTCCAAAATTTTGTTCAAATTTAAATTACACAAAATGTTATTGAAAACTTTAAAAAAAAAACATAATAATTTTTTAAAATAAAATACAATTTACTACATAGAAATATATTTTATTTATTAAAATAATTTAAAATAAATTATTTATACGCGATAATAATAAAATATTTTATGTTTAGGATTAGGTAGCGGTAATTCCACTTGGACTGCTATTTTCAGTATCAATTACAGTGTAAAATGATGTTGGATCTGTTATAACAATACTAGTTATTTCAGACTCATCAGCACAATCTTGATTTACAGTAAAAATAAATTTATCTGGTATTGGTAAAGCTGCACCAGTTGCTAAAGCAAACTGTGATAAGAAATATGAAAATAATTTAGTTAAAATTTATTTTTATATAATTTTACTATACTTTTACTTTTAATTAAAAAAAATATTATTAAATACGTACAAAAGCTACGAAAACAATTAATATAAAAGTAATTTTCATTATGTTAATAAATTTTGTTCTTGTCAAATAAACGATTTCGATGTACTGGACATATTTTATAGATGTTCTGTCTTTATATGATTCTGTTCATCATTCAAATATTTATTTTATATTTTATTTTTTGTACAAACACATTGTGTAGACACATAAAATAAAAATTTATGTTAATATTTTAATACTTATTATTTTCCAAATTTGTTAAAAAATATTATATTTTAACAAATAAAACGGATTAGGGCAGTGATGTACAACCTTTACAAAGTCTAGAGTTTTTTAAAATATTTTGTTGATATTTGGTGTATCACTGTTTGTGTAGGTTTTGTGGTTTTATATTTAACCGTAAGTAACGGGTTAATGTTATTTGTATCCTTAACAAGTCTAAGATAATTAACATTGATATATCTCAAGGTTCGGTTCTTGACCCAATTTTGTTTCTGGGGTTTTTTGAATTCAATATTAGAGAACAAAACTTCAAAGGTAAGCTGACTGCATTTGCTGATGATACAAGTTTTTCTTATGGTAAAAAGTATAATATATTGTGATATAAACCATGTCTTAACCTAATTCGGAAATGGTTTTCTATTCACAAACTTAGTGTTATTTAGTATTTAATACAATCAGTAAATAATAGTGATATTAACAAGTAGTCGTAACATTACGAGGATTATATTATACTGGTGTACTGGTATTTTTAAAATTGCCCTTAAAACTAAATGATACTGGCTTTGTTACCCGAATATAAATAGCTTATTTGATAATTTTTTTTCTCCCTTCCATTCAATTTTTACAATCTGAATAATTAACAATTCTATAAGTTAAATAACTTTGTGTTTTTTGCTGGCTTGAAGAGAAGTATCCTATCATAACACTTCACTATTTATTATATATTAATATATTAACTTTCTAGGGCCTGGGTTCCTCATAAGATTGCTTGCAAGGACAGATGTATTTCCAATTTACTTTTGTACTTGAGCAGTATTTTGATATTTCATCATGTAGTAAAAGAACTTGCAAATCGTTGTGGATTAAACTATTTGGCACGAACCACGGAGGATCGACCACATTTTTTAGGACTTTGTTCTGAAATCTTTGAATTACATCAATGTTGGTTTTAGCTGCAGCACCTCAGAGTTGAATTCCGTACGACCATTCTGATCCTTTAAAAACAAAGTAAAGACAATTCTGATCCTACTATATTGGTAGGCTTCTCAGCTTTTGTCCCAATTGCACGTGCTAACAAATTATGTGCTTCTTCCATGTTAAACGCCTATCAAGATGAATCCTCTAATATCTGAAAAATACTACTGAGGTATGACTGTATTGTTCAAAGTTACTGGGAGCAGTTACCTTTCCTCAGTGTAAATGTCACATGAGTTGACTTGTTTTCATTGACTTTTATTTTCCACTGTGGAGCCAGCTTTGACAATTTGACTATTGAAAAAGATTTTAGGCTCGTAATGGATCGATGTCTGAAGCCATAATTGCCGTATCATCAGCAAATCTTGCTACTTTCACATCTGGTTTCTTTAGGATATGTGTCGTATATATGAGGAAGAGTGTGGGTCCAAGAACGCTTCCTTGGGGCTCGTTGAAAAGTTTTGTGTGAAAATATTTGCTGTCTGACATGAAACGTACGATTTTCTCAAGGGTTCGTAAAAATCGCACGGCAGATCTTTTTTTAGCTTACATAAGAAAACTAAATGCTACATCTTATCAAAAGCTTGACTTATATCAAGAAATGCGGCAGAACAATATTTTTTTTGTTCCAAGTCAGAATTTATTACATTCACGACTCGATAAACTTGTTCCACATTGCCATGCTTTATTCTAAAACCGAACTGGTGTTTTGGTATAAGTTTCCTGCCTTCTATAACTAGGTTGAGTCTTATTAAGAATAGTTTTTCAAGTATTGTGGACAGTATTGGTATTAGGCTGATCGGCCGTAATCATCAGACCGTAAGTTTTTTTTCGGCCATGTCTCATGTCTCTTTGAATCATGCTGCTACTTTCCATTGTGATGGGAAGAATGTTTTCCTTAGTACAGCATTATATATATATATGTTAGTGACTTTAAAGCTTTCTTCCGGTAATCAAATCATTGCCAGGTGATTTTTTTATGTTGATCTCGTTCTTAATAACCCCTACAACTTCTTGTAATTTTATTTTTTTTGCGGGAAGTTGATAATGTTTAGTTGATAATGAGAACAAAAATCTGCCTACAAATTGTTATTATTTTAACTGGTTAATATTTCTAAAAAAATATTTGAAAAGAAAATGTCCATCCATTTTCTTTTGAGAATTTAACAAATGTAAGTTATTTGGTAATTAAACTCATTTTTTATATTTATTTTGAGGTCCTTAAATACATTTTAAATACATTTCATATACAAAGGTAAAAAGTGCATTTTTGAATTTACACAGAATACCATCAAATGTATATTTACCAGATTTTTAATTTGAATTTTCATTACAACTATAAAAGATTTCAAATTTAATTAATAATAATGTACTTGTATAGGTGAATCAGAGAGAATTCTATAACGCGACGTTGATTCTATAAATGGTTGGTTGATGATTGTTAAAATTTATTTTCTACCCTTATAATTTTCAACGAGTTGAAATTTACTCAACCATATTAAATAAATATTTTTCGTTTGAGAAAAATGTAAATTAAATTGAATTTATTTAGTAGTCATTATTGCTGAAATTTAAAGAAATTCTCAGTTTAAATGGCTTAATAAAAAATTACATACGAATGCTATAAATTTTGAAAATGTATTACAAAGATTGAATTTTTTTTTATATAATATTTAAAATTGTATAGAAATAAATAAAACAAAATTTATATCATATAATATTATAAACATAATACATACATATTTATGTACAATAAATCAATAAGAAGTCAATGATCACGATATTAATTAAATTTAGTGACTGCTAAAACTTACCTACATTTATTTAATATTCCAATAAACATATTATTTAAAAAATGTTTCCACTAGAATTTGTATCATGCCCGATAAAACATCCGAATCATCATGAGGCCTAAGACAACTTACACTTTTTTACAGATTACAATTAATTCAGATAAAAGGACATTGTTACAAAATCGTTTCATAATATTAAATAATTGATGTATTATAATTAAAATAATAAGATGAATTCTACCAAAAAATTATGTTTGTTAATATATAAAAAATAAACTTCAAAATAAATAAGTATTTGCAATTAGACAACTTTTTTAAATTCGTTTTCTTCAAAAGTGCATACCAATTTACAAAAAAAAGTATTCAATTTATTCAAAATTCAAATATAATCATTTACAATATTCATATCCAGATGTGTAGTGATTTGCAATTAACTTTTTTTATATAGTATACATAATGTATGTACATCGAATATTTTTGAATTGCAATTGACTATACGTCTGAATTTTAAATGAGTACTTCTGAATAAATTTAGTATAATCATTTATAGCATTGAACTTATAGTATTGACCTTTAAAACAGAATTCTCATTACCCATGTAATTTTCAAATGTGGAATATGAATTGGTTCTATCAAATTGTAATTACTTGAGTTGCCCTAATTGAATTAAGTTTTGATTGAATTATTTTTAATTGAATTGTTTTTATTTGAATTGTTTCGGTTGAATTGACCTATAATTAACTGACTGACTTCTGAATAAAAAGACCGGCTTTCATTTAGCTGATATATCGGCGAATGGTTAGAGCATAGGCAGCAGATACAAAAATTCCATAAGTGTGTTAGAGAAATAATGATTAAAATATCAGGAGAATGACCATTATATTGGGACAAATATCGAGAGAGTCGGCATAAATATCCGAGAATATTTAAAAAAACCTATTTTCACAAAGGTATGTTTCCTATAATTATCGCCGATATTTTCACTACTAACATAAAAAAACGGGTATACTTACACAAAAATATATAAAAATTTGTATACAAAAATTGGTATATAAATATTGTAATTTTACTCCCTCGGACACACTAACGGTATACTATACTCCTCTCTTTCTAAACTCCAACTTATTAGCTAAAAATTGACTAAAACAATTATATTAGAGATAGGTATAAATTTGACTATAAAAGCTATTCAACTAGAAAGCAATTAAACTTTTAAAATAAAATTTTTTTAATTAATTTTTTATTATTTTTTCTTATTATATGCCGTTGGAAAAAACATGGTTAAATGAGAGGTTCGGGTTTGGCAGCCACCGATTTTAAAAATGACTAGGTACCTACTACCCAAAAAGGTTTATCTACAAACGCTGAATTGCTTGAATCAAATTCTAATTAGTTGAATTACCCTAATCGAATTGAGTTTGAATTAATTGAATTGTTTCGGGCGAATTGGCCTTAAATTGACTACTTCTGAATAAAGGCTATTAATCATTCTTCATTTATATTAGTTACACAATGTTTTATTACCGCCCCATTAAGCCTATTAACTAACCAGCTAATTAAAATGGTTCAACTAAGAACATTTGAAATTTTGGTAAATTTTTATAGGTCACAGATGTTTTATAAACATTTTTTTATTAAGTTATAAAATCAATAAAAATAAAAATCAGGTGTTGTACTGACACTACAAATACCTACTGACTGATGAGTTCAAAGTAGTGTTATGATGAACGAAACAACTCTTAAAAATAATTTGTATATTATGACATTTTAACTTAAAGTCAATTCGATTGAATCAATTCAACTAGGACAATAATTTGACTATAAACAATTCAATTAATTACAATTTGACTAAAGTAGTTCAACGTTTGTATATATGTACTTACTTTAATCAATTCTGAGAAGAAATTCAAGGGCGTATAACCGACTACTCCTGAATAAAATAATGAGTAATCACTTATAATATTGAATAATGGGTACAGTACTCATTAATTATCTCTATTTTAGTTAGATAGTCCTTGACATCGTAAATGCAGCAAAGTTGAATACAACATCTGCATGATCTAAAACGTCAACAAGAGCACACAAAAGCTTTAGACATTGTTTCATGATAAAAATTGTTGTTGACGATGTTTTCGCGACTGGTTTGACAGGTATTTGTTTACCTAACTCAATGTTTAAGTTTTTATCGGTACAAGGGAAAAAGGAATGAGCTACATTTTGATTAAAATCAAATTAAAACACACATAAAAAATATATTCGAGGTTTGACAATTCATCATGTTCATCGTCCATTATAATATTATTTAAAATAATTTAAATCATTTTTATATATCTAGCAAGTTTAATATTCTGGAGATCTACATGGTATGGTATAAAATTCAAAATTTTTGTTTTAGAAGACCAAAAGCTTATTTTACATGTACATGCGTAATGCACTCAGGATGGTATATTGTGACATGCCATTAGATAATTTTCAAGGGGGTAAGTTGTATCCCCAATCAGATGGCTATTATGAATAAATTTAAATTTATTATTTATAATAGCTTACTTCTATCATTCCACAGACTTCGTAGCATCGTGACAGTTGCCTAGATATCTTTTCTAACTTTAGTTTGCTATTTATGCAACTGCATAGAAAAATTAATATTATATAAAAAATAAAGAGCAAATAAATTTACTTGGACTAAGTTGAAACCCTTTTACGATTGTAATAGCTCACATTATTTTTGACTGGTTTTAAAATTTTGGTTGACACTTCAAGTTGGATAGGGAAATCAGTATATACCGGGTGTTCCCAGAGCATGCGTATCAACTTTTTATATTTTAAAAATTTACAATTAAAAAAAAAAAAAAATCAACTAAATCGAGCATGCTCTATCGATTGGTGATATTTTAAACTTCCGGGAAGGACCGGAAAAGGGTTTTTAAACCCAAAATTTTGAAATCGAGATTTTGAAATGGGAATAGGTACATTTTTATGCAAATTTGGATTCTACGTCAAAAAATCAGAAACATATCACCTTTTTTTCTGTTTTTCTTTTATTAATTTAAACAATTTAATTAAACTTCAATTCTCAACACTTCTATAATCGCTTAAAATTTAACTAAATAAAAACTTTTTGATAATTTTCCATGATCACAACTATATTGAATGTCTCTCAAAGCCCTTAATACACAATGTTGCCAACTTATTTTTACGCATATAGTTGTTAATTTAGTTTTGCGACATTGTATCAGGTTCAAGTTTTTTTAAAGACATTTACGATGTCACCACGTGCTTACAAGTCGTATGTGAAAGAAATCTTTGTTAGATACCTAATTTTTGTTTCAGTTGATATTCAATAAAACATCTTTTGAACATATATTTTTTTTTCTCTAAATATAGCTTGTGTTTTTTTTATTATTTTTTTTTTTGTTTTTTTTTTTTTTTTTGTTAGTGCTAAATAAAATGATTTTTTAAATTTATTTCCAAAAATTTTTCAACAAAATTTATATTAATATCATTTAATAGTTTAGAATAGTTTAGTCTAAAAACTACTCGAAAATATATATATATATATATATAAAGAATTTTATATAAGTGTATATTACATATTTTATCTTTATGAAATATTTATATATTTATTTAAGTATATGTATATTGTATTAATTATAATAAATTTTTAGGATTAAATTTAATATATAATAGTTTTAATGAATTTCCGTTTAGTATCACATAATTGTTTTTTTTTTTTTTTTTTTTTAATTTCGCTTGTTATATAAGCCCTTTTTTTGTTATATATAAATATGATGATTATTTTATATAAATTTGTTTGTTTTTTTTTCTTCTAAACTTTATATAATTTAATTATATTTATAATATATTGAAGAGATGAATAGACATTTAAAAATATTATTTTTTTTTTATAATAATAAAATTTCATTTTTAAATTTACCGTATTATAAAAATTTCGTTTTTAGAATAGTTAAAATTAAATTTAAATGATTTGATATTTATAAAAATAAAAAAATTATATATTTCATAAATTTAATTATTTATTAATTGATTTTAATTTAAAATTAAAAATAACATGATAAAAATTTAAAACAACAACGTTTTCAATTCAACAAATTTGAACAAATATATTAAAACATTTAATAGTGCCAACTGATTCAATATTAATTCTAAATATTTATACATTATAACAATGCCTCAGATTACATGAAAGAATTTTCAATTTGACTTAATACATATATTCTCTTCTTTCCATATTTCATTTATTATGTTAGATGAATGAAATACGGAAGTGCCTCCATTTTTCTACTGGTAATTAGTAGTTAGAAAATTCGATCAAAAATCTTGCTTACTATAGACTATATAGTTTCTGTATGTATAATATGTTGTTAGTTTTGGTTCTTTAAATTATCGCGTTCTGATATTTTGTTTCTTCCACTGTAAGTGATTTTATTTTTACTTAATTGAGACTGAAATTCTTATCTTCAATACAAAAGAGGACCATAAAGCACCACTTGTCTATGTGATGAAGAATATCTTCCAAGGGAAATTAAAACTTATAGAAATTCATTGGAAGAAATACAAATATTATAATTGGAAATAAATAATTAAAAATAAAAAAAAAATTCCAGACATGAATTTATGACAACTTTAGATCGTATTTTCGACAGAGAAACTCAAAATTAAACAAAAATAATTTTCTTTCATATAAACCGAAATTTAACTTCTTTTAATCTCATCTATTGTGATAATGTTGACAAAGAAGTACAAAAAGTTAATCATGTGATCATAGTTTAAAACATGAAAAATACATATATATGGATTCTGGAATGGATTCATATCACCTGGATGCTTTACATTAATTTTAGTACACATATTCGAGTTGAATCTTTTCATCATTTCAATTCATAAGGAACTCCTTATGATTTCAGTGTGTAGTTGTTTTTGGAAAATATTCAATCCTATAATATCACAACAAACTAATTTTGATCTCGATGTGTTATATTTGTATAGCTCATTCAATTTTTTAACTTAATTTTTTAACAATTGATAAAATGTAATCTGAATTTTAATCATTAAATTGTAAATGCTTAGAATTTATTTTTTTTTAAATTAACAATTAATATCTATGCATTTCTTAGCATTCTCAATTAAAAAATTATTTAACAGATATTCACAAATTACAATCGAAATTAACATTATGGTCTCAATCAATATAATTTATTTCTAAGTTATAATCTTATACAATTTCACTAATCAACTTAAGATTTATTTATTTGTTAGTATGTGTGTAACTATATATATTATATTTTTAAATTAATTTTTAAACTAAATTTTTTCGATCTAAATAATCTCGAACATTATTTGGGCACATAACATTTTTTCCTAAGAAGTTAACAGTAGACATTGGGTGTAGAAATTCTGATGAAAATTCTTTAGCTTTCCAACCTACAAAAATTATTATAATAAATTATATAATTAAAAAATTAATTAAAATAATATACATATTATGTATATATGTGTATGTATAATAACTTACCAAAAAACTCAGCTGGTTTCACTTTATTTGAATTTACTTCAAATGGCAATAAATTAATTCCAATTTGATTTATTTTTGAAAATTGTACTCTAAAATACTGTCCATCGGTTGCTTTTATCCAATAGAATCCATCTGAATCTGTAAATGGTCGTGTTTGTGATTTTTTTAATGAATTCGAACGATCCAAATCAAATGATATAAAACTAATATCAATTTCATATCCATCTGATGATAATTGTCCAGTTTCAATAGCCGATTTTAATGCCAAATTATCTAACCAATATCGAATTCCAACATTTTGAAATTCATCCAAAACATGATGAAAAACTGTTTTTAATTTATCTAGACAACATGGTGGAGTATGCTTTTCTAAATAAACATAAAATGGTTTACGATTATAAACTGGAAATATACATGATTTTGTTGTACGTTCACATCCAATTAAATCAATTTCAGTTTGTAATGGTAGGGAGAAATTTGATGATGAAAATTGACTATCCAATATTAAATTGTGAGTTGGATTATTCAATGTTGGATCTTTTATTTCAGTCTTTGATATAATTTTATGGGAACGTTTAACAATACGTTTTATTTGAAGTTTCCTATACATTTCTCGAAATTGTTTTCTTCGAATTTCCATTCGACGTTGTTTTGTATGGTATGATGTAAATAAACGTTTTCCATCTTGAAATGCGATTGGAAAAATTTTTTTCTTAAAAAAATAAAAATAAAGGAAAAATTATTATTATTTAAAAAAAAAAAACAGTTTTGGTTTACATTCATATTTATTTATTTATAAAAGAACTGAGTATATTTGTTCATATAAAGTTTAATGGAGTTTATTAGATCATACATAGAAAAAATTAATCAAAAGTATTAAGCAGGCTTTACACGGTACAATATTGTATCAATTTCGATTGAATCAATATTGTTGCAATATTGCATTCAATCTGTTGTGAAAGTTTTCATACAATATTGATTCAACACTGTTGTGAAAGCATATACACAATACAATTTATAATAAACAAATTTTTATTCAATGAGATTTGCATGAGCATGTCTGATTTAGTTGAGCAGAAAAAATTTATATTATTATGTAGTGCTTTGCTAACGACAGAAATTGATTCAACATTTATGTATACGTCTACATGAAGTAATATTGATACAAATTGTGAAATTTTTTATCAAGACCATTCAATCATGCAATATTGGTTCAATATTGCATGAAAACATTTACAGTATTTATACGCAACAAATGCCATTTAATATTGTTTCAATATTGATATAATATTATACCGAGTAAAGCTTGCTTTAGAATAAAGTAAATCAAAGCCGATAGCCAGAGCAGCTATACCTTCATAAAGAAAAAGTAATTTATTAGATTTTTAATTAAATCAGAACAAAGTTAAAACTACTGAATATAGAGTTAAAAAAATTTAAATATATTAGGTATATAAAAAATACAGTATGTATAAATTATTCGATAAAAATTAAATTAGTTAGTAAAGCCAATTTTATACTTAAAGGAAGAAAGAATTCAAGTAACATCATCATCCAGCAAGGGGATGACTTAGTGGCAGACCCTGCGCTGAATGCGGAATTCCTTGCCTCTAAATATAATACAAACAGGACAGCGCTCCCTCAAGAGTTTTACCTCCCTGCTTCAATAAACAAAAACTCAAGACTAGATGCCAAAATTACCACAGATGAAATCCTTGACACCGGGCTTGGATGGAGTCACTTATGGCATGATTAAACATGCCTCGGTGGACTTCATTCTAAAAGACAGAAAATACCTAGTGCAAGTCAGTGGTCAACACTCGGCCTGTAAACCTCTTACACTAGGTATGTCTCAAGGATCACCACTATCAGTACACATATTCAACATATACATAAATAGCCTCAGTACTAAATTATCCACAATCACTAACCTAAAACACCTTATATATGCAGACAACATCATACTTTACACTACAAGAATCTCAGACACTCCGTCAAACACCTTGGAAAATTCCTTACAGTGTATTGACCGTTGGACTGAGGCCAATGGTGGTAACTTGGCTCCGGATAAAACCGAAGCGGTACATTTCTGCAGAAAACATATTTGTTCCAAATTTTCAATTTCCCACAATAATTTAACCATAGTCCCATTAGATAATATTAAAATCCTTGGCATCCACTTCAGCCGAAATTTGAAATTCAATTTACATGTTAAAAACTTAACTTCCCAAATTAAACGTTCAAATCACTTACTTAAGTTTATCTGCAGAAAAAAGGTGGGTCCACCGGTCGATGTAGCTATAAGAATAGCGAAAGCTATTCAATTTGGTAAAGTCGATTACGGACTCACCTTGTACGGCTACACTACACAGGGGAATATACGGAGACTACAGGCTGCCATTAACCAGGCGGTTAGGATTGCTTTGGGAGCTTTACCAAATACAGCCTTGGAATTTTTGAGAATAGAGGCAAATTTCCCCTCCTTAGAGGAGAGAAGAAATGTTCTATCGGCAAGGCTAATAGCCAGGGCAAACTTTGATCCGAAACACCCTCTTCACAAAATATATTCCAACTTTTTACAAAATAAAACCATCACGAATAAAACATCTTCAATAGATAAAATGATCCCTCTGGTTGAACCTTTGGGGCTTGACCTGTATGCCTCCCCAGAGTCATATAGGCAAGCACACCTTTGGAACAACTGGAAATCGTACAAACATGATCATTTGTCTCTACATCCTAAAAACATAACACCTTCTGAAAAGTACATGCAATTGTACATTCAATTCAAACAAACACTCTCATCACACTCAGAAATATATACAGATGGATCAAAAGGACCTCATGGCGTAGCCTGGGCGATAGTCAGGAATGGCTCTCTTTGGAAGGCGGAAATCATGCCGGAGGAATGCTCTATTCTGATAGCTGAGCTTACTGCCATATACAGAGCAATTCAAGCTGCTGAAACCCTGCATGAGAATACCATTATATTTACGGATAGCCTCAGCTCAATTATGTCAGTCAAAAACCCTTTCAACAGTGAGTACATGTCTTCATACATTAGAAACACCATAGCACATAACAATGGCAAGTTACGATTGGCATGGATTCCAGGCCACGTTGGCATAGATGGCAACACCAGAGCTGACCTTGAAGCAAAAATAGTGGCAAAAAGCCCTCTTACCAGAGGCTCAGTATTGTCCTATGCTCATGCTAAAAGGTTGATTGCAATACACGCGGCGCACATCCGGCAAACATCCTGGAATTCTTCCAATCGTTTTGCTAGATTACACAATCCCAATGCTAACATTCCAGGACCAATTAAAACTAGATCACGAGCCCTAGGTGTCAAACTTACTAGAGTACGCCTAGGGTATACCCTTCCTACACATAAACACTTATTTGACAGATCCACACCTCCGACATGTATTCACTGTTCAGAACCCCTAACCATAAAACACATCCTAACAGAGTGCCCTTCAAATAACACAATTACATCTCAATTCACATTCACCCCACTACAAGCTCTGCGATTCCATACCAATACACACTTAACACTTATAAAAAACCTTCTGCTACATCACAACATCTGGGATGAAATATAATTTATCAATGCCATTTTCATTGTTATACTACTATCACAACAATATTACTAATGTTACTTGGTAGGAATAAGTCCTATCAACCTTTTTATCTTTTCTTATAATTTTGTTTATCTACTATTTGCTAAAATTACTTTTTATTCTAGCGAATAGTAAGTATTTTACATTTTTTTTTTTATTTAAGATTTTACACTTAATTATACTTTATGTTTTATAAATTTACACTTTGATTACCTACTATTTACACCTGTATATACACCTAATTTTTACATTACTTTACATTTTTCAATATTTAAGACTCTACACTTAAATACCTTTACTTTATTTTTTATAAGTGTACAATTAAAATTAACTTTGTTTCTATTTTACTAAATTGATAATTTGTTAATTTGCTAAAATTTTGAATTTTAAATTTTTATTTCTGAATTGTTAATTTACTAATAATTTTGTTTTAAATTGTAATTTCTATTTTGTTAATTTGTTGAGTCTTTTCTTTTATACCATTTATTGTATTTCTTAGATGTTATATATTTTATTTTGTAAATTTACTTTTATATTTTAAAGGCCCACATCCCGTAGGGGAAAAGGGTCTGTAGTTGGCCTGCAGATTCATCTGCAGGTCCACTGTTTAATAAAAAAATAAATAAATAAATTAAATTAGCTATTTTGTAATTCTGTTCAAACGTTTTCAAATTTCGGAGTAACCTGTAAATTCATTTTAGAGTTAATTATATATTAAAAATTTGATAAATATTAAATAAAGATTATAAATACAGTTTTTATACAGCTGGGAGCTTTAAGGTTATATTAATTCACATTCTGATTTATCTTCATGTAATTATTTCATTTCACATTAGGTACTAATTTTGAAATTATTTGTATCAATTGGATCAGTTCTATAACAGCTTTAATATTTCATATATTATATATTATGTTATTTTATATATAGTTTATAGTTTATTGGAGTTTTATAGTGGCTACAGAAAAATATTACTGATCATTAGTTTAACAGTTTTCTTTTCTAACCTTTTTCTATTTTTAATTGATCTCTTCATCAATATTATTATAATTTTTTGATATTACGTTCTTGACAGTAACTATATATATATATACATATGATGTTTTTGTCAGTCAAGTATGACTAATAACTAGCTATCTCTAAAAATTATAAAGCTTTCAAAGCAATGAGTACACAGTTAGAAAACAACACCCTTTTATTATCTATTTATTAGACTTAACATTGAGTACAATCAGGAAGCTTAGAATAAATTCTTGTACTTAGGATTATTCGTTGTTTTAATTCGTTCATTTCATGTTTCTTCAAATATTACAACGAAACGTTATTATACCTATTCTTCTTTTGCCTTGCGAATTCCAAACTAATGCTTATCTTGCTATATTATTCGTAGGTATATAAACCATTTTAAAATACAACAATTTTAATTTATCAAATTGTCGAAACAACATCCCGAATCAAATTTAATATTGTTTTTTTAATAAATTTTGTATTACCATAAACGAGTTACTACGTATGAGGTTGTTGTTTAAGACAAATCAATAAAAAATATAGTGTCCACGATAAATTAAAGTGATAGAAAACAATTCATAACGAAATTTTTGAGTACGAGGAGCGGGCGAATACTTGTTATTTTTGTTTTGTAAATATATTTACACTTTTGAAAATAAATCAATTGATTTATATCAATTTGGTTAATTGTTTTGCATATTTTCACAGTTGTAGTTCAGTAGCTAAGTTTAAATAACGATTTTAGTATTTTATTCATTACTTTTCCAATTTGTTTTACATGAAATTGAGAGCAATGACTTCAGCTACAAATATTATATCTAATTCTGAACAAGATGTGGCCATTATACACTACTTTAGCCAGGTTTTTGAAAAACCGGCAGTTCTATTTATTGCCATGCATATTGGAATAATACATATTTTTTTATTTTTATAGGGTTATATTAGTTTTTCATCTATGATGATTCCTAGATATTTTACAGTCTAAACTCCTTAAATTTTGTTGTTTTTTAATAGGATATCAATTTGATTGTAACTTTTTTGTGTAGTTTTAAATATTATATAATTAGTATTACTACGGAATTATTTATGAAGAAGATATCAATAAAATATTAGCTATATTTTCTTTGCTCTGAATTATAAGTCAATACTTTTTATAAGTGTGGAAATAGCGCGCATTTCAACAATATTTACATAGGTTTTACATATACATTCATTCAGTAGTTTATATATTATATAACATATTCCGTAGTAATTACAACAAGCCTCTGTATTGGATCCAATACTTTATAATATTTATGTATAATAATAATATTTCAATTTTTGCAGGCAACTCATATTTCAAACCTATATTCTAAAACCATTGAACGAAACTTACAATTTAGATGAAGTCTCCAAGTAGTTTACCAAGCAAAAAATACTATAATAAATAACGAAAAAATTAAAATAACATATTTCATCAGGAAAAGTAAAATATGCTATACTCCCCAAAATAAATTGATTTTAAACTCAAGAAGATTAGAATGAAACTAGATGAAAGACTCAAATTTAAGGCACATGTTGCTGCAATC
Source organism: Argyra leucocephala (assembly GCA_963942445.1). Classification (NCBI taxonomy): domain Eukaryota; kingdom Metazoa; phylum Arthropoda; class Insecta; order Diptera; family Dolichopodidae; genus Argyra; species Argyra leucocephala. The sequence goes on from OZ012678.1 coordinate 134,821,653, forward strand.
GCAGATAAAATAAACAATACCATTAGAATATTATACCCTCTTATAAACATAAAAATAATAATAGTAATGAAAATAATCTCCGAAACCATAATGTTATATATCTCACCTCTTTTAGAGATTTAGCTTTAGCTATTAGATTTTTGTCGTATGCAAAAATATGTTATATATGGAATATCTTCTCTATACCACATTTCTCGTTACCATTCATTGTCTTGTCACTCACATACCGAATCGAACCAATTATAGAGTATATAATTAAAATTTCAATATTGTGCAACCAATTATATTTTTAGCATATATGTAAAATTGATTTAAACTAAGTTGATAACATTATAAAAACTATCTATACATATACCAGCAAACATTTTCAAATGAATATAACGGAATTATTTCCATAAATCCTGAATTTCAAATTAGATGATATAATTGAACATAAATACAAGGATATAGGTACTCTCTTTTTGAAAAGTTTTAAATTTATTATCGATAAATTTTAAAAAATTTTTTAATTTGAATTCGCTTTAATAGTTTATAATTGCTTTAAATTCAAAAATTTTTATAATTATCAAAATTCATATTTTTTCACTATAAATGTATATGTGTATGTGTATAGAAAATAAAAGTTCATTAAATTTTTTATTCCCATTTATGCAGTGATTTCAATAATTATATTATTTTGTTTTAGACACTTAAATAAGTTTAATGGAAAAGTGCCTAAACACAATTGAAAATTTTGTGTTCATTTATTTTCAAAAACATTCATGTACATTTTAATATTTCATTTTTACAGTGTAGACAAGAAGTTATTGACAAATGAGGAAGCCACTTGTGTTCGAATATGTCAAAAATGTTCCTATTTTGTATTTTTACTTTGATTAATTGCGTTGATTTCTAGGTCAACAATTTATAGTTTTCGTTTTATTTATTTGCTCATGTGCAGAGGGTTTTAATGAGCTTTGATCTTGTACAATAATCGGACATTTGTAGACGTAATACTTATAAGTTTCTTCTGAAAATTTATCATCAATAAATTTAAAATCGTGATTTTACATTTTAATAATATATCAATTTATTTATTACAATAATTGTAATTGATTGCTATAATTATTAAAATTAATATAAAAATTGTTCTTTTTAGGATTACGTCATAAATTAATACTATAACATTATCTGAAATTCTAATTAAGAATCTCATTTCCTATAAAATTAGTATTTTGGCAAAATAATTTAAATAAAACTAAACTTATATAAAATAGTAGATGAAGTTAGACAAAGTTATTACTTAATTTCGATGTTTCAGCCAAAGGGAATAATTTTTTTTTTGGTAAATAAGTTTGATTTATACATTTTATTTTTTTTAAAAATTAATAAATAAAGAGTTTACAAAAAAATAAAAAATTATTCATTAATTTCTAAAAATATATAGTTTTTCTACTATAAATTTTCAACAAAAAGGTTTTAACCAAGTGGAAATTTGGTTTAGTTTTTATAACTCACATATGGATTTATTTTGAATTTAATATATAAAAAAAGATGTTTAAAATCTAGCCTTAGCTCACTGGTCGAATTGTGATATAATAAATCAATTTTTATTTTCCTAATACGTGTGAGAACGATCATATATGATGTTAATATACATCTGTTATATAATATATAAACTATTGAATGAATGTATATGTAAAACCTATGTAAATATTGTTGAAATGCGCGCTATTTCCACACTTATAAAAAGTATTGACTTATAATTCAGAGCAAAGAAAATATAGCTAATATTTTATTGATATCTTCTTCATAAATAATTCCGTAGTAATACTAGTTATGTACATTCGTTGATAGTTATAACGTCTAGAATATGAAATCGTGTTTTATTACGAGTATTGGTGACATCCAGATTGCAAAACGAAGCTTAAAGACGGTAAAAATCGTATCTTAATTAAGAGCTGTAAATATCTATAGAAAAAATATAACGTATAGGTGTGTAATTTCCAAATAAAATACTGGTTTCGTTATTAATTCTTCTTTTATTCTTTTGGTGAGCAGGTATTCCGTTACATTTACTTTCTCATTAACATTATTAGTTTTCTTGTAATATAATTTGTAGTTGTATTTTAATAATTATATTTTGAAAAATTGGACCCTATTATCATTGGCAATAAAATGTGAATGAAAGCAAAATTGAATATAAGAGACAATTCGGTGGCCCCCCTACCGTGTATGAAATTCGGATTCGAACGATTATCCGAATTTGCGATTCGAATGTAAAATTAATTGGTACCGCGTTTCAAATTCGAAAGGAAATAAACGTCATTTAAATTGGTAACGTAAGTTTGCGAATTTCTAATTGTCAGTAATGTTTTTGTATACTTTAAATGTGTGTTTATTATTTTTTATTTTTTTAATTAAAATTATATCAATTTTATTGTATTTGTATATCGTTTTGAAACTCCATAATTATTTTAAATTGAGATGGTGTTGTTTTTTGTTTAAGCCTTATCTATAAAACACAAATATGAAATAATATAAATATTTTGAAATACTAAATTAAATATAAATGTATTTTTTTTTCATATTATTAGTTATTGTAATATTTAATATAATTATATTTTTAAATAACTCATTTAATTTTAAAACAAACAAAGTTTTACCTCCATTCGATAACAAAAAACCATTCGGATAAAATATGTTAAAAAATATTCGAAAGTAGTATTACATGGTACAAAAATTTACATTCGGATTCGTATATAGGATTTTCGAGTTGTCAAACTTATTTTAACTCGAATTTCGTATTAAATAGTACCTATCTTTCGAATACGAAATTCGTTTTACGAAAATCGGAATACGCGGTAGGGGCCCAGTATTTTTAAAATTTTGTATTTTATTTAGTTATTTTTTTTTATTGACATTTATGGTTTTTGACTCGTTAATTATTTAGATTTACAGTCTTAAATTTTAATACAATATTAGTGAAATTTATTACAATATTCTAATTTTTATTTTACTTATTATTTTTTTAAATATTCGACTATTTTCGATAATTATAATAATAAATATGATTTAATAAAATATACTCTAAAAAATTCACTGTAACAACGCACTGAAACAAGCTTTCACCAAACAACAATAAGTGAATAAAAAAACAGAAGTATCATTAATTATTGTTTTTAGATGATAACACCGAAAAAATGTCCATTTAAAATACAATACACAAAATAGCAATATTTTTTGGCGTTTCATTTTTTAATCATAACACCAAAATTGATACATTCATAGAATATCTAAAGATTATATTCATAAGAAAAATTAATGATAAAAACAGTGATAACAGGGACCGGCCAATGTAATATATTTTAAATGGAATACTTTTTAAGGAAAAGTGGATGTGAGAACATCAAAGATTAATTTTTTTTTTTGAAACTAATTTAATAAACAAAATTAGTTAAATAGTTATAAGTTGATTATATTTTTATCCACATAAATACCAAATTTCGATTGGCTGTTTACTTATAATAAAAACGATCTCAAAGCGGTAAAAATACGTTTGAAATAATGATGCTTTGTATCTAAATATATTTTTTTCCAATTCAGATGTCACATCATAATATAACTCAATTGCTAAAGCCATCCTGATATATTTGCAAAATTTATTAGTCCTTTATTTTTTATTTCCAGAACTATTATTAAAAAATATTAATACATCAACATCACTAAAAACAAGATCCGACCATCAAAAATGAACTGTAATAACAATTGTAACTATAATAATAATTATTGTTATTGTCATTGTGATTTTTCGCGATTTCAACCGCTGCTAACTAATTTGTTTTATATAAATATTTTTAACACCAACTGTACATAATATGCTTACATATATATATAAAATAAATCTTTCTTTTTTACTATTTTAAACAAAAAATATGCTAGCATACCAATAAAGTAATAACAAAATAAAAAAACATATTTAATTGTAGAAAATACAAAATGAAACAAAATAACAAAAATCCTCTTTAATTTACTCTAACACATTATTTCACATCACATCATTTACAAAACTTTATTTTATTTCACTTTGCTTAATTTTCTTTGTTTTTTTTTTCATTTTTTTTTTTATGTTTTTTTTATTTTTGTTTTTCACACATTCATTTCATTCAATAAAATAGCAAGGACAAGTAATGAGTTCATTCAAAATTTTAACATTGTAATAAGAAGAGAACTATATTATTTAATATATATGCACATATATATATATATATATATATTTATTAAAATCACTATTTTGGTTATTTACCTTAACATTAAATATTTTCGCTTGAATATAAAACATTTCCGGAAATGGTGAAGCTAATGCATCCGGCATTTCTCTTAATATATCTACATCCAAGAATATGCCATGTTTTTGTAAATACTGAAATTTAAATTAAATAAAAAATGAAATAAATAGAAAAATATTTTGAAAAAGTTTTCTCATAATTATGAACAATAAAAAAAAAAAAAAATAAAACAAACTCAATTAAATATGGAGAAAAACCAAAAAATAAGTTTGGTTTTTAAAACTTTAATTTCATAAATGTTCTCAAATGTATATAGATAAACTATGCATGAATGTAGTGTGTATGTATATTAGTATGAATATTCAATTCTGTTTTTATACGATTTTAACTTAACATTTATATTCAAAAACTTTCAAAATTGCATTTTAGTTTTATACAATTTATTTCACAATTAAAATGGTTGTGGCAAATACACAGTGGTGTAGTAGGGGACTTATCATAATTCACATGAAAACTATTATAGTTAATATTATCAGTATTCTTCCAGTGTTATCTAAAGTAATGGAAAAACTAATCCTACGACGACTTCAACCAATAGTTGAGCAAAAAAAATTAATCCCGGCACACCAATTTGGCTTCAGGCATAAACATTCCACAGTGGAACAAATACATAGAATTGTAAATAAAATAAATGAAGATTTTGAAAATAAAAATTATTGCTCTGCAGCTTTTCTCGACATAAGTCAGGCATTCGACAAAGTCTGGCACAAAGGAATTCTCTATAAATTAAAACAAAATTTTACCATATCACTACTATGAATTGTTAAAAAGCTATCTGGAAAATCGCTATTATTTTGTCAAACAAAATGAATATTTTACCAGCCTCAAAGAAATTCATTCGGGAGTTCCACAAGGTAGCGTTCTAGGTCCAGTGCTTTACTTGCTATACACTGCCGATTTACCGCAAACAACAGACACAATGATAGCTACATTTGCCGATGATACAGCCATACTTGCATCGCACAAGGATAAGAATGTGGCTTCTGGGCTCGTGCAAGAGAGCTTAAACAATATCGAATTATGGTTGAACAAATGGAAGATTAAAGCCAATGAAACTAAGTCTAATCACGTTACGTTCACATTAAGGAGGGATACATGTCCTACAGTATTTTTAAATAGTAATGCTGTTCCTCAAACAGAAAGTGTCAAGTATCTTGGAATGCATCTGGATCGCCGTCTGACCTGGAAAAAGCACATCTACACAAAAAGAATCCAACTAAGCACAAATTTCAGGAAATTATATTGGCTTGTCGGTAGAAGGTCTCAAATGACACTGGAAAACAAATTGCTGATATATAGGATGATACTCCAACCAATATGGACTTATGGTATACAATTATGGGGAACAGCCAAAAAAACAAATATTGAAATATTACAACGCTTCCAAAATAAGGTACTGCGAGCTTTAGTTGATGCATCTTGGTTTGTGCCAAATTACATAATACACAATGATTTGCAAGTGTCGACGGTCCAAGACGAAATTTAAGCAAGTACACTTATGAATATTACACAACATACAAGATTACAATGAAATACACCAGGAGATCTGTAGAAATTTCTTGACATTATTATTAATATATTTTTTATTATAAATTAAGAAATTACTTTTATTGGATTGTAATTTCACATGTCTATTATTAACTAAGTCAGTCAAAAACATATTCACTTATTGTATTATTTTTAATTAACATACAGATTGTGAATAAAAAAACAAACAAAAAAAAAAAATATTATTGGAAGCTAAACGTCGGGTGTTTAATTTTATATATACAATACATATATATATATAATACCCCATGAATGTTCGGACATAAGCTCCGATTTTTCTTGGATTGTTGTTGATGTTGTAACCCACCACTGTTGTTACTGGGTTTTAACTAACCGAAAGCATTTTCTTTATTGCAGTTAAATCACTACAAAAGGGTAAAAATATCCTTATGTAATTTATTATTTTAAATTTAGAGGTAGAAAAATATTACTGCCTGCCTAAAAGGTGTTAATAATTAGCAGAAAAACGCTTTCCATGAAAAAATGGGGAAAGAATTAAATTTTGTGGATATCTGTTTCTGCTGATGGAAGCAAGGGAATGTAACAATAAGAAGAAAAAAAGACCCCCTCTCCAATTTATTGAGAATGTACCTTTCCTGACAGTTGTATAGTAAAAATATAAATGACAAGACTTGAAAAAATTAAAATATTAAAATAATACTTTACTAATAAGCTAAGCCCTCTTGAAATTTATTAAAAACCGGTTTTTCTTGACGGTCTCACTGAAAAATTCACTTAGAGATAAAAAATAAATAAAATTTAAGAAGCAACGTTTACCTTCCAACAGTGTTAACTCAGCCAATAAAATCAATGCTTCAAGCTGAATTACTACATTTTTAAGAGCTGTACAACGAGTCTTAGGACATACTATTTTCGTTAAGCTTATGAAGTTATAAAAAAGGCAAGTTTATTCAATTTTAGCGGCCTGGTGTTATGTAGCATATCGGTTGTCTTAGTCCGTAATTGTGAATTAAACCCAAGTATAAAATACAAAACAAAACGAACAATTAAACAAATCATTAAATGAGAAGCAGAAGAAAGATTTACGTAGTAGTGATTATCTAGCTTTTTAACGATTTTGATGTCGATAGTGCAGATTGGTTAAAACTGCTTTTTTAATAACTTAGGAAAAGAGTTAGTTTTTGATTTGGAACAACTGCCGAATTTCTGAAGTTGGTATGGGATGCAATTTTATATTATGTTGTAATAAATATAGTTTTTTAAACATGTAAAATGACAGTAAAGCTTTATAAAACTTCAGTATACTTTTTCTAATTTATCAGAAATATTTAGTAAGCAGAAAAACACTCTAATACACACTGTCATTAGAACCTGCATAAATATTAAAAATTAGAATTTTTACAATGATATCAATATTCACCGGATTTGAATTCATTAGAAAATGTTTAGGGATGGTTAGCCTATTTTGCGGTACTTAGTTGGGGTAGATTAGTTGTTCTTAGTTAGCGTTGGAGAGATCGTATGAATTTTTTTGGCATTCTTCAACGAAATTTTAACGAATTTTGATAGTCAAAGTGATATTTCGTTAAATTATGTGAAATTGTCCTATGATTCAATTGCATTATTAAGTTTTTTAAATATTTTCAAAAAATTGGGGTACCTGGGAAAATATTTCAAAATTTTTTTTGGCTGTGATTATTGTTTTTTAATTTTTTTTGTCAACATTTTGTATAGGTGGTATAATTTTAATAATGTACATATAGTGAAATTTTTTTCTTATTTTAGGGTTACAAATAAATTTAATTGAATAACACTAACATTAATATACATATATCTTCAGGACATTTTTATTGTCAAATTGGGTTTAAAATATATTAAGCTCTCACCATACATGAGTAGACATCAAATATATTTCAAAAAACTGGAAAGCCTACAAAATACCTAACACCCGTTCGGACATCAACATATACGTTAAAAAACGTTAGAATACTAGTAAAACAGTTAGAGCACGTTTTTATTTTATATAGATACATCGTGTGTGAACACAAGCTCATAAAATAAATCATAAAAGCACTGCTTTCTCCTCTTAAACAATTCTAACATGAAACCAGAAGAACCGTCAGTGCCCACCCCACTACATTATGTAAACTAGTTACGCACAACACAATTAAAGCACGTTTCTTTTTTGTGTTGATACTTCGTAAGTGTGGACACCTGCTGAACAAAAATTAAATCACTGCTTCCTTCTCTTAAACAAAATTTCAACATGAAACCAGTAGAGCCGACAGTGCTTACTCCTACAACAATGGCATTTGTAGAAATCCCAAAATGACATAAAACAGATTATGGAAATTTGTTCATAGTTCGAACTTCAAAAATGTGGAATCATAATCTCTCTGATGTGATCCCACATGCAACATATGTATGTAAAGATTTGTAATACTATAAAGAAAATGTCAATACTAATTTGGGTCACACCTTTCTTCCTATTTAATATAATCTTGTTCCATCCCAATCAAGCGGTACATAAGTGCTAAAGGTAATATCCTAACGCGTTGACTGATTAATCTGTAAAATAATCATTTCAGATTTAATCTGATTAAAAATTAAATAAATAAAAAACAACTTGATTTATTTCATAATATCTTTATCGATTTCCGTTCATCATCAAAAGACTATAATTAAACAGATAAAATAATACTTATCTCAATTAATTAGTATCTATCTTTTTATTCATTATTAAAAAATATTTTTTTAAAAATCAATTAAGAGCATAATCAACAAAAATTAAATAAACAAAGTAAAATTTTAAAAAATCAGAATATTTTAAAATTTAATTTTTTGAAAGTCAAAAATTGTTTTTTGATTTAAATTTCGAAATTCAATTTTTATTGATACATACATACATATGTATACATATTTGATTCTGAAAAGGAAATTAAAAAAAAAAAAGAATTTATAAAGAAATTTTTAATTAAAATTCCATTTAGTTTTTGACCCAAATATTTTTCATTGAAATTCTTTACCGTATGTATCTCTTCCCCTTACTCTTATATGCTATCGTATATAAAAACAGAATTTTCTATAAAATATTAATAAAATCATAAAAATAAAAGAAATAAATAAATAAATTTATATAATATATAAGTTGTTTATATATATATATATATATATATGTATATACCAAATCACAATTTTCTGTAGTTGTATTCATGGCATTATATTCTATTGTCCAATTTGAAAAATTCAATATAATTTGAGTACAACTAGTAAAACTTTTCAAATTTCCAGCAAATGGTATAATAATAAGCTTTCTTTTACTATTATTATCATTATTATTATTACTGTTATTAATGTTATTATTATTATTATTATTATTATTATTATTACTATTAGTATCGTTTAAATTATTTGTATTTTTCTTATTATTTATATTACTATGCCCAATACCAACATTAACATCACCGTTAACTGCACCAATATTAGAATTACTACCAACATCACCATTTATGTTAACATTATTATTATTATTATCTTTATTAATTATAACACCACCACCAACACCACCACCACCAGCACCACCGCCACCGCCACCATCATCATTTATTATGTTACTATTTATTTCTTCACTATGTTTTTTATTATTATGATATTTACTATTATGATTTTTGTTATTCTTATTATTATTTAATTTTATATTATTTATATTTTGTATATCCTTAAGAATTTTTTGTAATAAATTTTTACTTGTTATTCTAATACTATCTGGTAAAAAAAGGACATATTTTGTTTTGATTGCTAATAATGGTGTTAAATCCTTTGATGTTTTATTTATATCAAATGCTAAATTAATAAATTTTACAGGATTTTCATAATTATTATTATTTATGTTATTGTTATTATTGTTATTATTTGATTGAATTGTTAAATTATTTTCATATATTATTGGTGGATATGGTATATTATCTTGTATTATTATTATTGGCATATTTGGTATTATTTCAAGTATAGTATCTATTGAATTTTTTAAATCATTTTCAAAATTATAAATATTTCTAAATACAATTGTTACTGATTTACGTAAATGTTTACTCATTTTAATTATTTTATTTTCTTTATTTGTTAATATTGATGTTTTTAATTTATCATTATTTGTATTAATATCATTTTGATTATTTAATAATAATGATGATGATGATGATGACGTATTAAGGACGGTCTTCCATATAAATGATTTCCATGTATAATAAAATAATATAATATTTATTAAAAGAACAAAAACAATTAATAGTTTTGAAGGACGAAAACGCATTTTTAATAAATTTTCTAAAAATTTTCTAAAAATTATATTTAAAAATTTTTTTTTTGTTATTTTTTAAGAAATTTTTGATTTTAAAGTTTTTTTTTTTTTTGTATAATGTTAAAAATTTTTCATTATTTTTCTTATTATTATTATTTTCTTTTTTAAGAATATTCGTTGTAGAAATTTTCTAAATAATTTATTCATAATTTTGTTATTATATTATACATACATATATGTGTATATATACATATTTTATTCTCTCTAAAGTATAATTTATGCTAAATTTAGGTTGTTTATATTATAATATTAAATTTCAAAATAAATTCTTTTATCTTATTATATTTATCTTTTTATTTTTACGGTATTAATTATAAAACTTTAAAATTTATAAAAATATCTTCATATAATACACTTTTATTTGGCAAAAAAAAAAATAAGATAAAAAATAAAAAAACTATAAAAAAAATTTTCTAATTAAATTCCTTGCAATTCCGTTAATGCGATATCCAAATAAAATGTTGAAATTCTTTGCAAAATAACTTTGAATACTAAGAAAAAACTCAAATTGATATATACGAAAAAGGATATTTGGAGCAATAAAAAAATAAAATAGATACAAAATAAAGCTTTTTCATTTCAAAATACAAAAGCAACTTCTGGGGCTCCCACATTCTCGGTTTTATTGAGGTAGGAATATTATTATTTGATTTTCACAATATTTGAATACACAATACTACAAACATTTAGAAAAAAATAAATAACTAAACAATGCAAATAGCAAAAACAAACAACACAAAAATAAAAAAAACAACCAATACGCAAATAAAACTTCAAAAATTACCGAAAAAAGGACATTTTTTGATTAGGGAAATTTTTATTTATATTTTCTTTTTAACTTTTTTCGTTTTTTGCAAAACAAAAGTTAAAAAGCTTTTTTAACAAAATTTTCTAAAAAGTTTTAATAATATTATTTATTTATTTTGTATACTCCATAATATTAACTCTACTCTCAATCAATGGAAATGAGAATATCTACATAAAAAAAAAAATTCTATATATTTTTAGTAGGACACTACCATGTTATTTCTAAATAAAAAAAAAAAAAATTTTTGTTATGAAATTTTTGAAAAGCTTTATTAAATCAACAAAATAGCAACAGTTTATTTTTTTTTATATAAGTAGGTACGATACTCTAAAAAAGAACACTTTTATATGATAGTAGTTCTAGTTTTAATAGTAGCTTTTTTTTTAAATAAAAAAAAAATAGATGAATAAAACAATAGATTGTTTAATAATAATAAAGAGAATATATTTACATTACCTATAAACACAGATAAATGGATTTTGTAATATATTTTTCGATAATCATTTGATAGATAGACAAAATCTTTATTTAATAAAATGATGGTGAAACTGTGTTTTAATGGTGTAAGGTGTAGAATTGAAATAAAAATATTAAGGGTATTCACGATTAAGTGTGGGAGTATTACTAGGTGTAAATCTACAATAATTTGTACAACGATTTCGTGAATACACCCTTTTACTTTCAATGTTGTACTTAATGTAGAATTGTGACATTTTTTCAAAAAATTTTACAATTGCAATACACTTTTGCTATACTTCTACACCTAGTATAAAACTACACCTTCAATTTACACCCATTCGTGATTAGTCTTTTTGTGTTTTCTTAATTGCATGAAAAAAGTTGTAAGGCTATATTAAATAAACATTTTTTTCTTCATTAATTTTAAAAATATATCTGTGTAGTAGTTGAGAATATTACACACAGCGGCTGCTGTTATAACAGTGCTTGAACTGTGCAATTCGTCAAGAAAGAATGTAAAATTGAACTAAGTTGGTTTTTTTTTTGTGAAGTCAATTTTAATATAGCAGCCATCAAGCTCAGTAATATTACAATTATTAAAAGTACATTAATTTGAAAATAAAGTATGAACTAAAATAAAGAAACAACTGGGCATTAATGTAATTAATCCACCATATATAACTCCTCACCATTTATATTTATTGCTTTGCTATATATAGTCATACCTTATTGAAGGACACTTTTTGGTGTAAAATTAAGGTATTGTCTGTATTTCATTGTATTCATTTATTTAATTTTTGACATATTGTAATTTTATTCTCAGATTTTTTTATTGTTTTTCATCTTAGTTTTATTTAATTTTGTATATTTTAGTTTAAGTTTATATTTCCTAATTTCTATTGTATTTAATTTCTTTTTAGTTATAATATTTCAATTATTTTCTATTCACCTAACTTGATTATACACATTGTAAAGACTAATCGTCTCATTATATAACAAACATAAAAGTAAATAAATAAATAAATAAATAAATAAATTTACACTTACATTTACCCTATAAAACAACAAATTGCTCTACCACCGCCACATTTGATGATGGTATATTAATCAGCGTGCACTTCTGCTGACATCTTGCAACAATGTTCAAAATTCAAAAATCACTACAGAAGTGGTTAATTAGATTGAATGAAACTAAATGAATTCATATCACATTTTCACTGAAGATAGAAACTTGTCCGGATATTGTACTATTGTACAAAGCACTGTCACCAAAAAAAAACTTGTAAAGTATCTTTGTATTTATTTATTTATTTCAAGCCTTATTCAATCAAAGTTACAAATTACTTACATTGAGAAAAAAATGCACTTGGATAGGCGATTTACGTGAAAAAATTATATTTTTTGTTTTATATAATTCCAAATCTGATCTAAGGGGAAATTCCTGGTTTATACGCAATTACAACAATAGTTTTCTCTATAGAATTTCTATGATAGACTTAGCCTTAGTCATAGTCAAATAAAGTCTATTAAATGATTGAATATAATTTTTCGATGACACAAGCAAACAAACTATTAATATATAAAGGTATCCTGAAGTCTATATGAATTTACAGAATCCTGCTATGGGACGTGACCAGCAATCGTAATACTGAAATATTACAACAATTTCAATCGAAGTAGAAAACTATATTTTGGTTAACAATACAGGGAGACCTAAAGATGAAAATCTGAATTGCGAGCTGTAAATATACAAACAACGTTGGTTTCAAAAATGAGGTTAATCAATTTAAGCATCATAACATTGTGCAACTACCCAACCAATGTTAATTAACAAATTGGCAAAGGTCTGGCAATACGATGGAGTACAACTAGATCATCATGGATGGCTTAGCAGTGCGTTTTTTCAATCACTATCAGTTATGTATTACTGAGTTGATACTCAATAAACAAATTCATCAAATGAATTACAAATTTATAAATTCAAACGACTGGCTACATTGAATCTGGAAACCTGGTCTGTGATCAACAGCGAAATATTAAATTGATTTTTGACTTATAGTTTTGACGATTTTTGTTACGCAAGCGCAACAACAGTTCAATTTGAGAGGTATACTAACTCGACGTTATAATATACATTGGCCTAAGACTGATTTCTAAATACATATAAAACCTACCTGGTTTGAAGACACAACTACAGTCTCAAATTAATGATAGATAACATTGTGACAACACCCATCAGGTGTATAGAGTCGAGCAAATAAGTAAATAACAATACTGAGTCTTAAAAAAAACACAAAATCAACTTTAATCTACTTTACGATTCCACTTTGTTAAATGTAAACATATGGCTTGACAATTATATTATTTACTCTACATCAGGGCTATCTATTTTTTAATAAAATTCCGATTCTATTATCACATTTAATGGCTTTTTTTTATTCATCACATTTACTGGCAATTAAATTTTGGTAATGTAAAATACATTTCAAAAAATCTATTTTGTAAATTTTAGTACCAATATTTTGTTTTTTTTTTTTTTTGTACATAAAACATTTATAAGAAATTATATGAGTCTTTTTCTTTTAATATAATTATTACAATAAATATGTATATATATTTTTGTTTTAAATTATTTTTTAATTTATTTTTTGTACATTGATTTGAAAAAAAAAAAAAAACTTTATCGTTTTGAATTTTGTTTATTGTTGTTGTAAATTTATTTGCCTATAGCTGGAAAAAGTATTGGAAATGGCACATCGTTACTATCATTTGTTTTTAATGGTGTAGGTGGTCTTGGATCAGGTTCTGAACATCCTAATAACCAATATGATGTAACAGCACCTTTACCTTTCAATTCAACTTCACCACGTAATTCCAATTTAAAAGTTCCAAATTTATCAAATATTAGTTTAGTGGCCTGTGACACATGAATTTTAAGTGCTAAAAATTAACAAACATAAAATGTAAAAAAAAATATATTGTAAAAATTCAATAATTTAAATACGTGTTCCAGTTGATTCCATACGAGATGCTGTATTAACAGTATCACCAAAAAGGCAATAGTGTGGCATCTTTTGCCCAACAACACCAGCACAAACTGGACCAGAATGAATACCAATACGAATTTTTAATTGTGATTCCGGTTTATGTTTTATAGTAAAAGATTTAACTGCATCCAATATAGCTAATGCCATTAAGCCAATTTCACGAGCATGATCATCACCATTACGTTCTGGTAAACCAGATACTACCATATATGCATCTCCAATAGTTTCAACCTATAATTTATAATTTTTAAACATAAATACATTTTAAAAATAATTAAAATAAAATTTCAATTATTATCTACCTTATAAACATCATAGAAGCCAATTATACGATCAAATGTACTGTACAAATCATTTAAAAAATCAACAACTTCCATGGGACTACTTTGAGCGCATAGCGCTGTAAAACCAACAATATCACTAAAATATATTGTAACACTTTCAAATTGTTCTGGTTGTACCATTTCACCAGCTAAAAGTTGTGTTGCTACTGGTCGTGGAAGAACTTGATACAGTAGTTCCTAAAAATATCAGGAAAATAAAAATTACAGTTATTTTATTTAAATTTATAATTTTACCTCAGTTCGACGTTTTTCCATACTTAACTGTTCAGTTTTCTCTTCAACTAAACTTTCTAAATTATTTGCGTACTGTTCCATGCGTCTTAATAAATCATCCATAAGATTTTCACAGAATCCTCTAGAAAATCGTGAATAATATGGAAGTCAATTTAAATTTTATATACATATGTACAAAATTATTATACTTCATTATCATTCGTACTGTTGCTCTAATTGTTGCAAAAGCTGGACGATCTTCTGGATTATCTGCCCAACATTTTTCCATTAAATCTAAAACATCTGGTGGGTAATCATGTTGTTTAACAAATGGTCGAAATGGTGGTGTTTCATGACCTTCAACTCTATTTAAAATTGTTTGAACATCTAAGAATTGACGAGCTGATTCATATGGTCCACCTCTAACAACAATTTCTTCTAAAATAATTGCAAATGAATAAACATCACCTTTTTGTGTAGCTGGATTTCCTGGTATAACAGTCAATGGAAGTAATTCTGGTGCAATCCATAAAAATTCTACAAAAAAAAAAACATTGGTAAAATTTAAAAGACAGGGTAATTAAAATACTTACTTGTAAAATGATTTTGATCTTTAATAAATTCTGATGGGGTTGTTAAAGTTCTAAGACCAAAATCAGATATTTTTAAAACAAATCTACCATCTATAAGACAATTACATGATCTTAATTTTCCGTGTACTGAAACATCACTATTATGTAAATAAGCCATTCCCTGTGCCAAAAAAAAGAAAAAAATAATTTCATAATTCAGATACACACAAACGTGCCGAAAATCCAATGAAATAAAATTTATTTGGCTTAATGACAATACTAAATGTTACCTTTACTATATCATGTATCAATGACATTCGAAAATTCCAATCTAATTGAATTGCTTCATTTTCTAGAACATCTTTAAGGCTACCCTTTGGACAATATTCCGTTAAAATTAATACAGTTGGCCGTGGTAAATCAATACAAGCTCCAACAAATCTAACAGTATTCTCATGACTAACATCACGTGCTTGTTTAATTTCCCACAGTAAAGTTGATGTGATATCAACTTTTTTTTTAGCAATTTTTTTAATTGCAACTCTTTCACCTTTGAATATTCCAATTGTTGTAAAAACTTGTGCTGGTGGAAGTGAAGTACAACTTGTTATTGAAGCTCTTCCTGAATTTATTCCATATTGTTGTAAAGAAAAATTCTATAAAATGAAAAAAATAAATTACAAAATGTTTTAATTCTAATTGTGAGAACTTACTTCAATATTCAACTTTTGAAGACCATATTTACTACCATATAATCGACCTACTTCCAAGAGTATATCATCAGGTCGAACTCTCCATGACATATTATTTAATTCATTATTTAATCGCATTTGTCTGTATTTTTTCAATAATAGAAAAAATATAATTTTTTTATATTTTGTTATACTTTCTACATAACGGAAAAAAATGTTCTAAAAACTTCTAGTGGTATCACGAACGAAGTATTTAGCATTTTTGTTATTTTGAGTTTAAGGCGTTTTTCTGTTTTTTTAGTTTTGCCTGCAATTTTATTTGCCTATATTTATATGTAAAATTTATGGCCACGAAATTCCAAATACAAAATCCCAAAATACCTAAATTACAAAATCCGAATTGTCGAACGTGATTTTTTTTATTAACACATAGAAAAGTCCATTAAAATATTTCTTTTGGGTTTGAACTTTTTTTTGTCTTATACATAAAATTATTCAAATATTTACACATACATGTAAAGGAAAATCACTTTAGTGAATCAAAGTCTAAATGTAAGTGCAGTAAAAATCAAGAATAAGGAACCAAACTCTAAACACACGCTACGTTTATCAGATATGCCTTGTATGTTCAATCAAATTATTTTAGCCTTAGCTAATGAAAGCCAAACAATTCTACAAAATACAGGCATATTACATGCTCCCAGTTTGGTCATAAGATACCATCGTATACGATATATCAAATCAAGTTAGTAGGTTCAGCTGATTTGATAAGAAAAATCTCCTTAATAACGGTTTACACTGACTGATTTCGAACCAGTTCAGTGGTTTTGTGCCATCAGCAATGATTGTTTTCAAATTTTGAATGCAGGAATGTCAAAGCTTCATTCATATGAAGTAATAGACTAAAATAAATATTACTAAAAGTGAGCAACATAGATGGAGCTTAAAATTAATCGACAAGAGAAAGATCCATAAACTTTCATCTTCTAGTAGAGTTATAAGTCACAACAAATCTATTCAGGAAAATTTTTTAATTGACGCAATAAATATTCGGAAAATATGTCAAAAATTTATTATTTAAAACCACGGCTGACATCTTCTATTTGTATTAATAACTCTCAAACTGTTCATCACTGACAAATTAATGCTCAACGCTGTACCACTAGATTTATCAACTAAATTAAAATATGTATATATATATATATATAAATAAAATAACTTAATAAACTTACTTGTACAATAGATAAGCCACAAGTAATGAAATAGCCAAAAATATTGTTGAAGCAAAAGTTGCATAAATTATAACAATTTCTGAAAATTAAAATTATTTTAATTAGAACTGTTTGTAAATGATTTCAATTTTTAAAATATTTTCAAAGACCGCGCCATATCCTAGTTTACAAAATTTGTTAAAGTAATCAACGTAAATTCGTACAGTCTAGAAAAAATTAAATTGAAATAAATTATGCCAAGAGCGTGTTGAGATAGCAGGGTTGTAAAAAGCTCATATTTCAATTTAACTATACTCAAATTTTGAACTATCTGATATTTTAAGCTTGTGTCTTTAGTTTAGATGTGAGCTAGCTTACAATTTGAATTGAGCGTGAGTTGACTTTTGATTTGACTCTTTTACAACACTGTGCGATGATATGTTTGATAAAATTGAACTCAAATAGAAGCAGAAGACCGAATTATAGTTAGGCATGCTGATTTTTGCAATCTGTTATAACTAACATTGGAGAACATTAAATCATCACACGAGCAGATTTCCATATGAAATGGAACCGTTAAATTGAAGTACAATATTCGATTTGTATATAGCATTTAAATTAGTAGATATAATGTATGTATGTCTTCTTATCATACTTCTCCTCATACTGCCAAAAGTGAAGTACAAAAATTGTGAAAATTAAAAATAAAAAATTGGCAGTAAAAATTTCTAGTGGCATAAACCAAATTCGAATGATGAAAATTTATCATTTACAGAAGATGCAAACTCTCGATCTTTAATATTTTGTTGTCGTTATTTTTTTTGTTGTTGTTAATAAAAAATATTTTCTATACCATTTCCATGACATTCTGGAGAATTTCCAAGGAATCCACATCTGAAAATAAATATTAGTAATAAAAGAATTGCTTCACATTTAAAAAAAAAAATTAATATATTTTCTTACTTAGGAATATCTGGTGGAGGGCCTTCACGACCTCCAGGCCAATGTATTTTTTTACCTCGAACAGCTGAATAATTTCTACAAATTTGATTAAAAATTTAAAAATCCATCTCAATCGAAATTAAATCGATTGATAACAGTTTAATATATTAGACTAACCTATGAAGGCCATAATAATGAGCAACAACTTCAAATTTTCCAGTTATTGGATCTAAATCTAAAATTGAATAATCAGCATCTCTATCACCATTATCATCGATTCGAACATGACCAGTTATTCCTATAATATAATTAATGTATAAAATTGTTTAGCATGTTTGTTAAAATTCGATATCAATTACAAAGTTTAAAAAAAACTCTTAAGTTTGCAAAGTTTACCGAAATGATATTTTTAAATCTGTAGAATTTAGTTGATAAGAATGTATTTAAAGTAAAAATATTAATGATAACAATTTTGAGATAGACATGTTTCCAGCCAAAACGTATTATCACAAACCGATACTAGTGAAGAAAAATTGTGGTCAACTAAAATCGTCAAACGATAGAAGTTAATTGACTAGAAAAATTTACTTGTAAAGTACTTTAGTGCTGATTCCCTAACTTTTTTTTATATTTTATAAACACTATGATAATTAATTTATCTATAATATCTGTAACTCCATATTATTTCTACAATAAAATTGTAATTTTGATCATTATTCACTGAAACACAACTACCATTATAGATAAATTGTTTACTAAAAATGAATAGTTAAAGGAGTGATTTCAATTAGTTGAAGTTAGAACTGGCTCTGTTACTTATAAAGAAAAAATATGTAGTAAAAAAAATATTAAGATTTCCGCAAATAATAACGTTTAAGATAACATCACTTTAGAGCTTAGAGGACATTTACTAACATTTACTAACCGAGTGGTTATATCATATGACTACTAATCAGAAGGTACCGTATTTGAATCCGGTTTTTTAAATGAGAGCACCCTGTAAAATGTTTTTAAAGTAAATTTTTGTATTTAAAATTTATTTCAGTTAAAACTAATAAAATTGAACTGTGCTGATATGAAGGCGAAGTCTACAATAGATATAGTTTTCGAAGTTATATATACAAAAAATTTAAAAAAATTAAAAAAACTATTGCATGTAATTATACCAAGTTTGTAAACAACGCGAGCGGTAGTCTTGGAATTATTAAAAAATAATTCGTTCCTTGCTAGCTCTCACTAAATAGTTAACGTCTGTCAAGATTGGAACCTTGTTTGGACAGTTTCTCTTATTTTATTCTATGTTACTTTGACCATAAACCCAGTGTAGAAAGATCGAAAAACGACTAGGTGCGTTTTAGCATTCGTTTCGACATTGTACCACCAGCTTAGAGCGGATATTGTCTGAGACTTTGATAGCGGTAGCTGACTATACCCAATTAGATGGTAACTTTTATTTTCGTTCTCTGCGTATGATTAAGGGTTTTAAGACCGTCCTTAATTGCAAACAAATCTGCTTGAAAGACACTAGAATATTATGGTCTACCGGAGACCATAAAACTTCGATATTTTTAGAGCCTCTGAGAAAACTCCTGTACCTTCTCCGCCATTCGAATCGATCCATTAGTGATATGTCATGACTGGCAATCTGTTCTCAGTTATATAATTATAGTTATGGCGTTGCCAGACAATGTAATTAGTATTTTAAATATACTTTACTGTATAAGTGTATACAAAACGGGGAAAAGGATTAGCAGATAATTAAGATGATAGAGTAGAATTGGTAGGTAAGTTGAACACAAACCTAAAGAGGTTCTTTTTGAAAAGTTTCAAATTCTATAATGAACCGTTTTTATCATTATTTATTGTTATGGACATCTGGTGAGAGGTTATATCATAATAATTCAATAATATAATTAAATACTTTACCATGAAAATCACGATTCCACATTCTCTTAGTTATAGCAACACCATCACGAATATCATCACCATCAAATAATGTTTCATTTAATGCCATTCCCAATAAGTATACACCATCATAAAATGCTCCAATAAAAAAATTCACTTCTTCATCCTTACTAAATGTATAATTATAATTTTGAAATGCTTTTTCTTTAACTTCATCGGCAAATCCTTGAAATTTTGGACTTGTTGGCTGCAATAGAGATACTCTTAATAAAGATTCATATGCCTTTCTTGCTTTTCCATCGAATTCATCTTCCATACGCCAATCATGATCACCCCAATAAGAACTCTATTGAATATTATTATAAAAAAATAAAATATAAATAGTTAGTCATAGTAAAGTACAAGGAGACAGATTAATATACCTGAAATATTTCAACATCTAAAAATGTCCAATCACCTTTTGTCAAACCAAGAGCATGAGCAGCTAACATAAATTTTCGAATTAAAATTCCTCGAACTGATAAAATAACAACTGAAAATTGCATTTTAAAATTATTTTAACAATAATTTTGATTAAAGAAAATTAAAATTAAACTTACTTCTAGCATACATTCCTGCATCTCTTAAATAATTATCATAATTTTCATCTTCATTTCCATTCAATTCTCTAACAAAACTTAAAAGTCCTTCTTGTCGAAGTCCATATTCTAAATTTTTACCTAAATTTTAAATTTTTTATTTTAAAATATGTTTACAATACAGTGAGGGATTCAACTTTATTAAACAAATTATTACATACCTACAGTCAAAGAAAATAAATCGGAACGATCTATAAGCAATGCAATATGTTTCCATTTAAATTGTCGAAATATACTAGCAAAAACTAACTTAAGACGGCACTGACAATAAGACATTCTAGTTAAAGTTGGATATTTTGTTTTATCCTTAAACATACCCTGTAAAATTAAAATATGTCATATTTATTATTAATTTTGTTTTCACTTTAATCTCATGGAGATTCAATTTGTAAACAATAAAGTTTTATTAAATATTTAATAACTAACATCTATCTACGATGATTATATTAAATTTTGTTTTTCTTATATGTATTTCTTATATGTTAATTTATTGGAAATGTAGAACGCAATATATGTACCACAAACACCCATATCTGTATATCATGGCTTTGTTTTGAAAATGTAGAACTAAAATGTGCGTATATAAATAAAAATTATTCCTCACACCTTTAAAATTTTAAGTATTTTACATTTACAGTCTTATATTTTATAATTTTCTTTCCAATGCAATGTAGTTTTTCTATTCTTTGATCAAAACCTTAATCCGAAATGTTATTTGGTAGTTTGGAATTTGAAGACCATAATTTCTAACCCTGTACTCCTACTTACGGTAAATAGTTTTAGCTTTTTAATATTTAATACTCTCTAATGCAAAAAAAAAATTATTTTTATTTTCCTATGAAACAATACAATCCGTCTCTAAAAAAGCCATTCAGTAGTTTGTATGACATTTTTTTATATGTACGCACCATATGATGGTTAGCGGATCAGACAAGCCAATTGTTAATCATCCATAATGTTCACAGTATATACTCTATTGGTATTGCTGGACTCTTACCCCGTTGCTCCTACTGTCTTTGGTAGCTACAGAATATTCTAGCGCTTAAAACGACTCACACCACTTGCAGCTAACAAGCTGTTTGCTAGTCTGTTTGGATGTGTACCTAGTCTTATTTGGTATTAGATGTGGTGATCCTTCTTAATGGTTCTTACATGTAGATCACATGTATAATATCATTATTAACGAATCACAGTGGGCCAGTTATTATTCGTAGTATTTTTGATTGGAATCGTTGCAATCTTTTAATATTTGAATAGCTGGTTATTACCCACAGTTGGATTCCGTATATCCATATCGGCTTTAAAATAATTTTATAAATCAGTAGCTTGTTGTCAAGCGACATTGGTGAGTCACGGCTAATCCTCCCATACCTGTTATTTCTCACCCTGGCGGAAAAAAGCACATAAGTCATTTTACGCAATTTTACAGGAGAGCGTTTTTTTTAATTTTTAAATTAATTCTTTCGATTAGAAAAAATTGTGGTACGCAGTTTAATTACTATTTGCTATAGTTTTCAACGCGCAAAGATAAAATTTAAAATTTTGCAATAATTTAGTAAAAAATAATTGACTTAAGTGCTTCTGTTCGAAAAAGATATTTGACTTATGTTCTATTTCAGTAAGTAAAAAAAAGAATAAAAATATGGTAATAAACAAAACATTTTATTATTTCAGTCTCAAAAAAATTAAAACACACAAATAAAACAAATTAAATACTTTCTTATGTTAAAATTAAAATTAAAAAACAAAAATATCAACAAATTAAACATTTCTTTTGTTCAAAATAAGATGAAAACAAAAAATCAAAAAATAATCACAAATAAAACATTTTCCTTCTATCAAAATTAATATTAAAAAGAGAAAACTCTAAGCTTCCTATCCACTTCAAACTTGATCCTCATCAATTTCAATCAAATCAAGATCGATATCAAGTTTAGTACTGGTTGCATCAAGTAGAGAAGTATAAAATTGATGAAAAATGTGTGGAATAAAGTCAAGCAAAGATATTAGGTCTTTCTTTTTATCAGCACATATAGATATCAAATTGTTTGAAATAACAGGAACTACACTCGTAGTTTTGTTTCTTACCCTTCTTTTAAAAAATTTTCTTTCTTTCTATGTAAATTATTTTTATACAATATTTCCCCAAATTTGTTCTTAATATCATATCGAAACCATTTCACATCATGCCATTTAAATCACCCAAAGTATTTCTGTTTCGAATGACCAAAGGCCTTTTTAAAATTGAAGCAAAATTTAAGAAATCATTTGATGACATTTCAACTACATTAAATTTAGAACTACACGATCGAACATGCTGCATCCAGTCATGAGGGTGAAATATTTCCAAATTAGTTTTCTTTTTCTTTTTTTCTATGATACTATGATCACCGTCAACTTCCATATGGCTGTGACCTGGAACTATAAACTTGTGCTCAGTAACCTCTATATTGGTTGATTTTTCTTCTAAGAGCATAGAGAGCATTGCAGTAAAATGCGAATTTTTATTCTGCCCACCCCAAGTATCAGAATTAAAGAATCACATGTTTTACCTCGGCTGTAAAATTTTTTAAATGCTTGTACAAATAAGAGGCTATTTGCTTCCCTCCTCTGCCTGAAATACACTCGTGCCACATATAATGAGTTGAGTTGCCATTTGCGTTATCGTGAACCATCAAATTAAAAGTCCAGAGTTGCCTTTTGTAAAATGCGAAAGCTGCCGTCAGCGATGGTGTTTGCAAACATTGCTGAAGGTCAAAGGTGAAACATTAGATTTGGTTGTTTGATTCTTTCGATAGTTCTTTTTCAACGCGCTTTTCGCTATAGGCTAATTCAGCTTCAATATGGTGTTGATCTCTTTTATTTTGGATTTCGATTTTCTCCTGTGAGTTATAATGTTATAATAAATTTTAAGGGTTAAAGGGTTACTTACTGATTTACAGTACAAATTATACATTTTAGATACTGTTAAATCAGAACTTAGATATCTAGTGTTGTTATCTTTACGTGCATAATGACTTTCGTACGAAGGGAAAGATAGTATATGTAAACGTACTTCTTCTATTGCTTTTGCTGATTTTTTATGTTTTGGAGAATGTTTGCCTCTCATATCTGGTTGAATAAGTCCGCTAAAAGTTTCTCTTTTTTTTAATGCTACAGTTAAAGTTTTCGCTTTCATTCAAAGTTTTTAAAAAACAAGTTCTACATATCGGAATCCTTTCGCCATTATATTCGAGGGAATAGTTGTAGGTTTTCATTCTGCACTTATCTCCTGTACGTGGGCGATTTGATTTCTTATCTGAAACTGTCATCATAGCAGAAATGAAAGCCGCACGGTTATTGTAGTTACCCATGTTCCAGTATTCATCGAAAATTGCTTTTTGCATTTCAAACGAAAATCTGCTATTACATTTTAAACGACAGTTTTCTAATGAAACGCCTTCTTCGATGCTTTTATTTTACCAGTAATTGTAGTGTATTCCTTGCCGCAATTTCGATTTTCCTTCCTTATCCTTTTATCGTTTTTGCTCTTTAGGGAAGTTCTCGCTACATTTGATTTACTGGGACCAACCAGCATGCTTAAATCTGGTTCCGCATCAGTTGTATTATCAGCTAGAATGTTTGATTCTGCTTCTTTTTCAATATTATCGGGAACATAAGATGGATCTGCAACATAATCGTCTTCTGAAAATGGTTCTTCAATAATATTCTTATCCTCTTGCTCTGCAGTGGAGATGATATGAACAGTAAAGATTTTATTGACTTGTTTAATAAATAAAATTTACCCTTAGAAGTATCAGTTAAAATTTTGTAGTTTTCTTTTTGTTTTTCTGTTATTAATGTAACAAATAGTCTACCCCGGCTAAGTGACATTTCGAAAATTAATTCTTTTTTTTTCAAATATATTTTTGAGTAATTAAAGTAAAATATTTTTATTTTAATTAATATTCACAATGAAATAATAAAAATACACATAGAATCAAAAACATATCCAACCTGTTTATGGTGCAACAGTTAAAAAAAATATAATAATATTAATCTTAAGTCTATGCTACACAACACATTTTTTTCTGTTAAAATCACATAAGTCGACTTATGTGTTTTTATACGATAGAAAAATTTAAAAAATTTTTACATTGATTATTATTTTTGTGATTTTCAAGACGAAATATGTATATTTTGACTTAGGTGTTTTTGTGAGAAAATGGATATTGAGAATATCATGCGATTGAGTCAATAAAAAAAAATCGGATTTTTTTGACTTATGTGCTTTTGTCTGCCAAGGTGAGATTTAATTTCAATCCCAGTTTTTTTCTTTTGTCTTGGATATGGATTTTCCATGAAAGTATTCTATCCCAAGTATTTTGCGGTGTTGCTTATTGTGGGGCTACTTAGTTATTTAACAAAGTAAATGTGACATGTGTTTTTTATATTTTGTTCCATTTACTCTGATGCTCCACTTCTTTAACCATATCTGAACTTTATTTTTATTGCTGTGTTGTAGAATCTCCGTAGCAGGTATTGGGTTATTATGCAATGTCAATATGGACGTATCATCAGCGAAACTGGCGGTTGTTATGTCATTTGTTGTTTGAAGTCCACAGTATAGATAAGGTATAAAATAAGACATAAGACGTTGCTTTGTGGTATACCTGACATAATTTTATTGATCTGTACTGTATATAGGCGTCTTGATGCTTCACTAAAAAGTGCCTTCGATTAGGTATGACCATAGCAATAAGTAATAGTTCTATGGTAGAAATTGTTTGTTCAGCAGTCCTTCGTGCCATACCTTATCAAATGCTTGGCTAATAATACCGTTGAACAGTGTTTAAGGGTACTTCTAGATAATATAACCAAGTATTTTGGTAATATATCAAACGAAAATGTTGCAGACATTTCTATTCTTTAACCAAAAATTTAATTTTGTATGTTATTTTCAACTTTGAAATTTGAAGACCAACTCCTAACCACGTACTCCTGTTTTTGCTAAATTTGTTCTTTTTAATTTAATACTCTCTTCTAACACAAAAGTAGCGCTTTGAGATGAATTTCATTTTAGGTGAATTTCATTCCGAAATAAGATTTAAGGTGAATTTCATTCCGGTAAAATCATGAACTTCTTTTAAACTATAATTTATATACAAAAATCATAATTTTGCACCTCGATTCCATAAGATTAAGTTTTTGACATTTTGTAACATTAAATAAAAATCTAATTTTTCTGATTTTAAAATAATTTTATTTACTCAATGATTGAAAATAACAAACTAAACTGTATTATCATCTCCATTTGTTTTTCTAACCGTTGAAAATAAACATTAAAATATTTTAATTTTAATTAAAAATATTAAAGGTAACATTTTTATTCTTTGATTAAATTAAATTCTTTCATCTGATAAAAACCAAACAAAATTGAAATTTTAACCTTGAAATATGCAGACAACGTTATCCTGTGAACAATTTTAAATTCAAATCAATTAAGTACTAAACCTCATATACATACGCTTATATACAATACATTATATAATTATATAATTTATATATGTATTTCTATAATGTCATATCAGCTTATACAATCTCTAATGATCAATTAAATAACCAAGTTTAGTTGTGCACGAGTAACTTTCTATAATATTATAATGCCGTGTGCATCTTTTCAATTGCATGTGTGCATTACATTAAATTAAATTTTTATATCAGGTATGAATAAATTGAAATAAAAAGCGTACCGGATTTTAGTTTTAAGGAAATGAAAATGTATGTCTTAAATTTGGGTTGGGTTCGAAATTTCGCTTTTCAAAATGTCGTTTGATCAAAATTTTGGTTTTTTTTAAAATTATATAAAAATTCTGGAAAAAGGAGATACCCCGTTGTAAATATTCTGGATAAAATAAATATACCAATTTTTGCGGTCCAACAGTGGTTAAGCTTAAAAATGTTTAAGGTAAATCCGTCATTATTTGACTGATATTAATAGGCTGCAATCTTTTCAGCGAAATTTTTTATGTGTATCGCACTAAAATTTTTATCGTGAAATGATCCACTGAAACTTCCACCTTATCCCGACCGTTTTAAAAAGTCATTAATTGACGTCTGATGATTGCAAATGTCTCTTTTATCGGCCAGATACTCACAGGCAAAGCCTTAGCCCTGTATTTTCCAATTTTCTGGTTGAAAGAACCAATCGGGATAATCTTAGGATTATCACTCATATTAGGTGCCTATTACACATCATTCTTTTCATCAATCTTTTTGTCAATATATTAGAATAAAAGAATAATGACCGATTACACATCAATCATGCACTCATCAATCTTTTTATCCAAATTTTGATATTTTGCAAGGATATACTGTGGAAGTGTTCTGAATATATTGATATTTCGAAACAATATATGAATATTGAAAATATAATTTCTGGAGGAATGTTTTTGACTTCGGTTTAAATTGAATTTTTAAAGTAAATTTTGTAACAACAAATTATTTTTTTGCACATTTGAATAATATATCAATTTTTTTTTTACAATAATTGCTATAATTATTAAAATTAATATAAAAAATTATTCGTTTTAGAATTACATTACAAATTAATACTATAACGTTATCTGAACATTCCCCAAAAAGCCATTTTTTATTTCCGCTGATTTTGACAGCATGGATTGATGGGAATTTTGACAGCATGAGAACCACCATCAATCATTTCTCATCAATCAACGGTCAATTAACGATCCATATATTGACAATATATTGACCATTGATTGATCATTGATTGATGTGTGATAGGGGCCTTACAATTCACTTTATAGAAAATGACAGATTTGAACCAATTACTTGAATGCTTCGTGAAGTAAATTCTAATTCAAGTTTTTTGGACCGCCACGTAAGCGCAGGGATTGCTAAAATTAGACTGCGTAATATTGTACGTAATACTAACGAACTAAATTTTTTTGGTTTCTTGTCAATTGGTTATTTTTTTTTTTTTTTTTTTTAATTTTATAATTAGATTAACTTAATATTTTAATATAGTTTAAGTTTTTGGAAGCTACTAACAGAAAATTGTATTTTATCTACTCTAACTAACATCATGTTTTTTATTTCTTTTATCTAACGTTGTTGGGTTCTACTAACCTCACAGAATGATGATTAAATATTACACAAAAATATTGCAAGCTTTCGTCTCTATAATAAACGTTTGATATGCTTGCACTAAGCATTAAATCTGACAGTTTTGCTTATTCTGGAATCAAAATGATATTTGGAAAAAGCAAGATTTTGAAAGAGAGATTTTATGAGACTATAGTTCCCTTTAAATTCGGATTAAAATTAAAAGATTTGTTTGAAATAAACATGAAAAATTTTAAATTGCTTACGGATAAAGTGGAAGTTAGGATGGTGTTTTACAAATATTTTTTCAAATTCATTTTCTGGTACACCAACGAATGGAAAATCAGAAATTATATTTATTATCAGGAATTAGGACTTCTTAAAATATGTAGCAAGCAATTCTTCCACCTTATTTAATTTTATTTGTTTATTTCATTAATCTTATATGGTTGAGCGTACATCCTTAGATTACAACTCTATATCACAAGATGGGTAAACAAGATTTTTGCTTTTTTTTTTTTTGTAAAGTTTGAGTTACCTTGGAACCAACATCAACTCCACCAATAACATCGATTTTGATATAAGACGAAGAATTACCCTTACAAATCGTTGCTACTTCTGTTTGTCCAAACAACTGGGTTCAAAGCTAATATCCCAAAATACCAAGGCACAATTGTACAAAACGCTCATCCTTCCGGTGCTGCTATATGGTTCTGATTCGTGGATATTACCAAAAGAAAGCGAGCATGCACTTGGTATCTTTGCGAGAAAAATTCTTTGTCGCATTTATGGTGCTGTGTCTGTATGCCGAACTATACCGGCTGTTAAACGACATGGACCTAGCCAAAAAAAGTCAGAATGAGAGGTCTCTATTGACTAGGCCATCCAGAGCGTATGGATGAAAATGCTCCAGCTAGGAAACTCTTTGAATCCAAACCCCGAGGAATGGGTCGTCAACAGAGGTCATAACGGAGGTGACACCTTCGTTGGAAAGATGAAATAATCGTTAGATATGAAAAAACTTCAAATCAACAATTGGAAAAATTCCGTTCGTGACCGAAGTCAGTGGAGGAAAATTTTGGGCCACGCCCAGGACCTTCAAGGTCTGTAGTTGTTGGTCGCTTGTAAGTAAATAATAGTAATGTTTGAGTAAAAGGCTAAAATATTATAAATTGTTCCACCTGTTCTCTTGTTCGATTAGTTTTCAATTTTAGTTTTTCATTACTGAATTGCACCTCTGTTTAGCAATTGATCGGTAATTGCAGAAGTTACATTTTGATGGTACATTTTTTATAAATTAATTTTGATGAGTCACTAATGTGTTAACTAAAGAA
Organism: Argyra leucocephala; assembly: GCA_963942445.1. Taxonomy (NCBI): domain Eukaryota; kingdom Metazoa; phylum Arthropoda; class Insecta; order Diptera; family Dolichopodidae; genus Argyra; species Argyra leucocephala. The sequence goes on from OZ012678.1 coordinate 134,851,119, forward strand.
ATACTACCTAACTTAATCCCTTCTTTTCTATTAATCGTTTTTGGCCAGTTTCTTTTGCAAATTTTTCCATATCTATCTCCAATGGAGACATTCAGTAGCTAGTATATCCGTTTTTATATGTAAGCAATATTTAATGGCTAGCAGTTTGAAAAACACAGTGTTAAGCGATTTATCCTGACAAGCATTGTTAATTAAAATAAGTTTTCAGAGGGAGTTGAACTGTTTCTTGAAAAGTTGGAGTATTTTTCTGGTGTGTTCTGTCTTCGTATTACCAATTTCGACTTTTTGTCCGCATTCACTCATTTAACAAATTATACTCTTAACTCAAACAAATTTTATAGCATTTAATTTTTTAAAAGTATTGAAAGAAAGAAAAAATATCTCAAACACAATCTGAACTCGGCATCTTCTAGCTAAAACTCAGGTGACATAATCAACTAACCACTATATACTACTTTTGTATTCTGATACTGATAACCATTTAGCAGTGTCAAATAATTAATTTTATCTAAAATTGAAATTAAAGTTGGATTCAATAAAATTAAAATTTTTATTCACTTCATCTAAAGATTAGTGAAAATTATTGTGTAGAATTTCACATATGAACGAACCCCACTGACTAATAATTTTAAAATTAAATAAAAAAAAAAACTAAAATCGATTTAAATTAAATTACTTAGGTAAGTATATGGCTTTCAATATCTTAATATGATTATCTAACGTTTCAAGTTTCAATAATGTTTAAATAATGTTAGCCAATCCTTTTAATTATATTACAATATAAAATAATAAAATAATTAAGATAAAAATAAAGATTCATTAAAGAAATTTTAATAGTTAACAAAATATTCAAAGAAAAAATTGCTACAATTAAATTGTATGGCATTTAAAATAATTTGAATAGGCAAAAATAAAAATAAAACAAAAGAAATAAATTTTCTGATATCAATTCAATTTTGAATACAGTGTCAGAATGGATTTATTATTATGATGCCCACTTACTTAAAATTTAAAACTTATTAAATTAATTGATATTTTTTTTTCTGGAATACTTGAAATTTATAATTTTTTTATTTTTTGGCATGGCTGAAATGAAGATAAAAATTCTATGACATAATGAAGTATGATCACATAATTAAAATTTATGTTTCTACTCTTATTCCTCTTGGTGGTAGTATAACACAGCTTTCACACTTGAACTTTCCATTTTATTCTATTTTAAGCAGTTATTTCGGTTCCTTTTAAGTTATTTGATCAATTCTTTATGTTATCTACCACTTTTACATACCATTTCAAGTCAAGTATAATGGTATCTTTCGATCTCATTGTTAGATTCGAATGTCTAACATTTCTGGTAAGACATATAATGTTCATATATATACACAAATTGTGGGCTGCACATGATCAGAACACAATTAGAATTCAAAGACGGAAGTGGAACTGGGAAAGCTTTAATTGTTTTTAAAAAGTGTAGTAGACATATTTGTTTATTTTTGAGCCAGTACCTGAACGCAAATTTTCAGCTCTATAACACGTTTGGTTCTTTGTGATAGATACTAAGAGTTGTATAGAAGTTGCCAGAACCAGTAAGTAAACCAGTAATTTAAAAAAGGTTAGCCCTATAACCTTTCCCTCTGTTCGAGTAATACACACTGAAACTTTCATAAATATCCTGTATATATATATATATATATAGATATATGTATATAGATATTTCACAGCCATTCGAAATTTTTATTCTGATTTTATGACACTATCATGGCTAATAATTTACAAACAAAATTGTGTGAGTTGATAGTCAAGACACACACCATACATAAATACATAAAATGTAAAATGTGAAATAAAAAACATTTTTTCTATACTCTGTTTAGCAGTGATTTAAAATATACAAACGATGTTATAAAACTTTATAGAAACTATTATATTGATTAATTACTATAATTATAGTTTCTTTATTTTGTATATATAAAAGTAAGTAATACAAAATGACAGTAACCATTAAAATGAAAACTTAAAAATAAAATCACTAAACGACAGGAAGTTAAAAGAAAAAACAAGTTTGAATCTTCTTCAAAATAAACTTAATTTTTTAACTAATATCCTTTTTCTAATTCTATTTACTATAAATTTCTTCCTTTAAATAATATGAATCAATGACTTAGTTATCAACATCAAAATATAAAAGAAAAAAATAATAATAACATAAAAATAAAAATAAAAGAAAACAACTAACTACTGAAATGTTTACTTAAATATCAAATTACAATTTAATACTGTATAGTAGTAGAAAATAATAAAACTTTAATATTACATATACACACATATATATGTACAAAAAGAATAATAATTTTAATTATCTCAATACAATTTACCGTATATAAGGATTTCAATCATTTTATTTTATTTATTTATTTTTGTTAAAGTATTCGTGATAGTTAAAAAACAAAATATAATAGAATTTAATGAAAAACAAAAAAAAAATATAGTTTTTAAAATGGAACTCTTTAATAGGGATAATAAAAAAATTTATTAAACATGTTTTTTTATTTTACATTAAAGCTCAAATTGCGTTCCAACTGCCATAAAACTTAATCTCTAGTTTGTAAGTATTTATTTTGTACAACAGTTTTAAATTTTTGTAATCAAAAAAATTTATTTACTATTTATATTCTAGAAAATATTTGTAGGTACATTTATTTTTTTTTTGGTTATTGAGCAAATCCACAAAAAAAAATCCATAAAATTGTGGCAAATTAATCTGGAAAAAAGGAGATTTCCTCGCTTTATCCAACAGCTATACTATATTATACTTACTATACGGCTATACTTGATTATAAATTAAACTGGGCAGAGCATACTTTTCACTTACATAAATATTTTAAAAAAGTCATAAGAAATGTCTTCCACCTAAACCAATATTGTTCCCTGAAAGTCATGAAAAAGGTATACTTTGCTGTTTTCAACTCTAAATTACAATATGGAATTACCTGCTGGGGGAGCTCTTATTTCAACAAAATTCGTATTCGATTGATCATGATGAAAAATAGACTTACACCTAGTTTTCCACTATTTAGAAAGCTGGATATACTACCTATTAGACAGCTATATGTATTCAAAACACTAAAAATTTATATCATTAGATCAGGTTATTTTACCCATCGATTTAGCTCTCACTACAATCTGCGAGTCTATAACCTATTTTTAATAAATATTCCTAGAGCATATATACATCACATTTTCGCCACTTTTATGACTTTTTAGCTCCCAAAAATTTTCAATACGTTACCTTTCTCTTTAAGATCGAGTAGAACTTCTATTATCAAAAATCTTAGATTCCACTTAATGAATCTTGATCACTCTCAAATTGAGTTGTTGCTAACTTAACCTAATTCTTTTATATCTTTTAAGTTTTGTTTCTCAGGCTTCTATTATTTTGTTTGAATTTTAATTTTTTCTCTTTTTCCTATTTTATTTTCTTTCCTTGTTTAATTATGTTTAATTAAATTTAATTATTTCTAATGTATATATTGATATTTAATAGCTATAAGTTTGTATTTTATTTTATAATTTTTAAATTTTTTGCGTTACGTTTTGCTTTACTTTATTACTTTAATATTGAATTTTTAATTTTTATTTTTGAATTCCTGTAATTGTATTACTTTTAGCTCTGAATTATCAATCTAATATTGTTTAATTATATAATTTAATTATTTCTACTCTTGTTATTTCATGTATGATCTTACATTTATCTAATTTTACCATTATTGTTTTGTAAATTTTTTAATTTAATTTATGATAATGTACCAAGGTATGTAATATGTAACATGATATAATAAATAAATGAATTTTAAAAACTAACTAAAACTAAGTATTCTGTAAAAGGTGTAGAGCTTTGATTTTGAATCCAACTCTAAAATCTATCCTAACTCAGCATTTCGTATTAAGGGCTGTACATAATAAAGTGAAATGCGCAAAAGCAATAATAAGGATCGATTTTTGTAGATTTGTCTTTTTAGGCAAAAACCAATATGGATTTTGGTTTTTTGTGAATTAAGGGACTAACCCACATAATAGTTTGCTATAAGTTAACGCCTTTTCAATATATGGTATATTTTTATCAAATATTTATACATTGTTTTGTGAACCGCAAATTATCTTACAATGAGCTGGATGAAGCTCATGAGTCGCGGGTTGGCCAGTACAGGATTAGTTCAATAAATAAAATATGCATGTCAACTAGTAGATCCCCTGTGGCAATTTCACAGAAGTGATTTTATTTAATAATTAATTTCTTAACACCATCATCATCGTTTAAATAGATCAGGATATAAAACATTAGGATATAATAATTTAACGGGTGATTAAATCTTTTTTTTATACTTTTATAATTTGAATATTTATTTTCAATAATAATAAGAGAGAAAGTTTCTGTTGTTTATTTGTACTATATAACTCTAAGCATCCACGAGGAATATCTTAGAAACTACAACATTTATACCAAATTTGAAAATTGTAACTCATGCACTCTCTCAAAAATAAGCAAGCACGTAGTCACTTTTTCAAAATTCTGATTGCTCGAACATTTCCTATACTTGTATACCAGGTGTTCCACAGCATGCGTATCAGCTTCTTAAGAGAGGAAGGAGCCGTTATTTTAAAATCTAAATCGAGGGTGCTCCATCGATTGGTGGTATTCTCACCTTCCGGAAAGGACCATAAATCGGTTTTTTAAGATCAAAAATCGCCGAAAACGGCCGAAATCAAGATTTTCGTTAATTAAAAAGTATCTCCTCCCATTTAAAAAAATCGATTTCAGCCAGTTTCAGCGATTTTTGGTCTTAAAAAACCGATTTGTGGTCCTTTCCGGAAGTTGAAAATACCACCAACCGATAGAGCACCCTCGATTTAGTTAACAAACTTTTTTTTAAATTTTAAAATAACGGCTCCTTTTCCTCTTAAAAAGCTGATACGCATGCTCTGAACACCCGGTATATCCAGTGGAACTGGGCTATTTCTTGTTTTTTTATCACAATAATAAAATTTTGAAGTTTAAAAGAATTCTACGAACAAGAATTTGAAATGAAAATAATTGTTATTTATTAGCTCCGAACTTACTACAACTTGGTGACAAAAGAATTTCTGAAAATTTAAATGACAAAATTGAAATAGTGACGATTGAGACACCAAGTAAATTGAATCTATTAAGTATCCGAATTTCTAAATTTGTTGAACTTAACAGGTTTTTTTTTGTGTTCTTGATAGTAACTTAGGTAGAATCACCTTTTCGTGCTTAATTAAGTACGATACTGCAAGTTTATAATACTACAATATCTACAATGTTTTTCGAACATTTATTTATTAAATTACTGGCTTATCAACTCATTAAATGTGGAAAACTACTACTATAGTCAGGAACTAAGCCTTCTTAAATAGAATAGTATTATTTAATTATTTATCTCAATGACAAAGGGTACTGGGCCAGGTCGAAAAACCCATTTTTTTTTACTTCATCTGAGATCGAATCTGAAACCTTTCGGTTGACAGGTAGGAGCTCTAACTAATGCGCCACCCAGCGTTTTTTGACATTTATTCCTCACCAGTTACAACTGAATGTAAGAACTCTAATAATCTTCCATCAGTGAAAATTATGTAATTGTCATTATCATCATTGTCCTATAACACCATACGTGGGTATGGGGCGGAATTATGCAATGATATATTATAATAAAAGTATTGAATTGAAAGATTAATAATAAAAGTATTGAATTCTCATGTTATTGAAACACAGAAATTCTAACACACTCAAACCTATTATAGATTTTGAATTGGACCCAACATGTATTCAAATGTCTGTTATGCAAATTATAGAATATTTTTTTTTAAATCATTTTTTTTTAATTCGGTTCTTAAATAAAATTTTATTGAATTAACTTTTTATAGATTTTGTGCTAGACTCTGACAACGTCGGGTGATTATTGTAGAATTATTCAATTTTCAATTTTTACTTTTCATTGTTTTAATGGTTCCTGATATGCTCAGCTTTGATATCACACTTTTATCATATTAACAATCTCAATTATTTTCTAAACAATTATAATATTCAGGAATTTGGTATCTCCTTTACATATTTTTTTTCTAACACAATATATTTCCAATTCATTAATATACTTTTGTATAAAAATGGATGACTTCCAAAATACAGTGTAAAAAGTTACAGTTAAAACAGTTTAAATATCGATTTGAAGTCGAGTACAAAACACTGAAGAAGTAGTAAAGGAAAATGTTCGACTATTTTCACTAGTATACCAAAATTTTTTCTCTAACGCTGGGAAACAAATTTTTATAAAAACTAGTTTAAATATAGTTTTACTACCGTTTAAAGCTTTTAGAACCACATGTCCACTTCATTCTAAAATGTATTATGAAATTTTTGCTACATTTTGAAATACCATTTTGACAACATAAACACACATATAATTTTGACGTTTAAATTATAATATTGTGTTTTTGTAATATAAATCGGTAATAATTCATCTCTTTGTTTATCTTTCTTTACATTAACATTAATAATGCCAGATCTTTATAGATCAGTACATATTTTCGGCGGAAAAATATATTTTTTTAACATATTTATTTACAATTTGGCCAAAAATTTATACTAACCTATAATTTAATTAATTCTGTTAACTTTATCTATGACATTTATACAAAATGTAATATAAATTTTTTTGCTATACACTCTGCTCTTATTTTACGTTTCCAACACGTATTTAAAACATTTTGAAACAATGTACAAAGCTTTTGATATATATTTTAGACGATGCTACATTGTAAATTTTACTGTTTCATTACATTTTGTAAATCATGGAAAGTATATTAATCATTTTTTTATTTGTCATATAATTCTATTTTTTAAAATACTTATTTTTTATATATTATTACCCCGTCATATTTTTGCGTTTAAAAAATCAGTCAAATAGAAAAAACAGTAAATCATAATTTGTTACTTAAGTGTTTGTCTTTCAACAAAAAAGTCTCAGGTTCGATTCCTGATAAAAGCAAAATGATTTATAGGAATTTTGAACTAGTCCAGTGCCCTTTGTCATTGGGATAGAATCAAAAAAAAATATGCCCACATCCCCAAAAAGGCCTGAAATTTTGTCTGCTTTATTAGTAGTTTGAATGGTAAACTGAAATATAAATAAATAAATAAATTCTAATTTCTAAGTTGTAAAGCTCATTTTCTATTATTATACATTAAATTAAGTTTTCACTGCTTTTTTTCTTCTTCTTTACTTCCTTTAACTTCTACTACTTCTACTAACTTTCAATTTGCTCACACACTTAACAACAACTTATTCATCAAATTTTAATTCTCCATTATTTTGAAAATTTAAAATTTAATTTTTTTCTTTTATTTTTACACTTATTTATATTTATTTTTATACTTAAAAACAGTAAACCACTTTAATAGAAACATCCAACAGTTGTCACATATACGTCATGTCACATATACCATTATGCTAAACTGTTACGGTCGGCTAAATTTTGTTTTTTATCCAAATTCACATTTATAACTTCTTACGTGATTATTATGCGAATAATTAATTTTATAACTTGTTACCTACCCTTAACAGTTCAACGATTTAACTTTGTTCATTTTTAAAAATCTTTCTATTTATTTATTTTTTTAACTTTAAAAGCTTTTAAAAATTAAATTGAAGATAATTTTTATTTTTACTGCTAGAAAACAAAATATGTATTTCAAAAATTTATTTTTTTATTTTACATTAACAAAAAAATCATTAACAAAAATATGCAAATATTGACTACTCAAATTTAATTCTTTAAAATAGCAAAAAAATGTTATTACAACAGTGGTGATACCAAATATGTACAATGAATAAAAGAAGAGAATATCAGAATATGAAATTATTTTGCTTTTCTTCAAATTGTCACATTCCATATTCGAATTTAAAACTTACCATTGATGAATTATTCATGCTAATTTGTTTTATTTAACTCTAACATATTATGAACCAGCACAGCACTAGGACAGTAGTGTCTCTTTTAAACATTTTATTTCGTATATAAATAAATGAATTTATTAAAGGTAAAGAATTATTGTTCCAGAGAAGAAAAATGAGCAAAAAATATTTTGTTAATTTGTCACCATAAAAAAAACGAAAAAAAAAACAAATTCTTTTTTATTTTTTTTTTATAATATCCTGTATCATTTTTCGTCCTTAAGTGAAAATTTTTCTATAAATAAGAAAATAATGAAAATACGTGGTGCGTGGTGGTTGGTGGCTGTAAATGTTTACGTTAAAATAAGATGTAAATTTTTGTTAATAGAATATAGCTTTTCATGTAAATATATTTAATATTTTATTCTGATTAGGCTGGGTGTATGTATGCATATATTAGAGTATGTATATCTTATTTTCATACAAAAATATTTACCGTATCTTCATTTTTCCACTTATGAATTTTTCCAAGTATTCCTGAGGTTACTGTTAAATCATCTTCAGTTGGTGGCTGAAATAAAAATTAAGTAAATATATGTACCTATGTATGTATGTATATAATATATTTGTATATAATTTCAAGTTTAAAAACTAATGACGATTTAAATAATAAAGAAATTTCAGAATTATTTAATATTTAATGGAATATTAATTATTAAAAAATAAAAAATTTAAAACAAATTTTACGTTTATAATTTATTTATTTTATTTATGATTGACATTTGACAATTAAAATTACATACAATAAATTAATTTTTTAAGCTCTAACTGATTAGGTTTGGGTTTTAAGCTCTATCGAGACTGACATTTGAAATAATTGTCTATGAACTAAATCTAAATCTAAATCATTTTGCAGACGTAATATCTAGATTGGAAACCTATATTATCTACATTATTATTTCACATTGACAGATTTGAGGTTGTAATGAAATAATTCTTCGTCTTTTTAAAAAAGGGGATACTAATGGATACGTGTCCAATTATAGACCAATCTTTCTTTCTCTTTTGACTTTTTTTTTTATTATTTCGAGTTCAAATGCTTTATCAGATTAAAATCTCGTTTGTAGGCTATATAGTTTATACAATAGTTTACACTATTAATCTATACTTATAAAAGGGAAAGTTTGTTTGTTTGTGTGTTTGTTTGTTTGTTTGTTTGTTTATTTGTTTGTTTGTTTGTTTGTTCGCTATACACGCCCACAGTTTTAAAGATAGGGTTCTGAAATTTTGCACAGTTATTCATGGTACCGGTATGCAAATAACGCGGTACTTTACAAAGCCATCAGACAACAGGTTCGGGTTGCTGCCGTACAACTCCTAGCAAGACTCAAAAATATTTTTTCAAAACCATGTGTGTAACTGGTATGAAAATTTACATTTAGATTCTCTTTCACAAATAAAGAAATTCGACTGTTACCGATTTCGAAAATTTGGACTGGTTCAGGTTGCTGCCGTACAACTCCCAGCACGTACGTCCCAGGACTATTTCAAAAACCAATTGTGTTACAGACATGAAAACTTACACTTAGATACTCTTTCACAAATAAGGAAATTCGACTGTTACCGATTTCGAAAATTTGGACTGGTTCGGGTTGCTGTCGTACAACTTCTAGCACGTACGTTTCAGAAATAAAAACCAATAGTGTTACAGGCATGAAAATTTACACTTACATACTCTATCAGAAATGTTTCAAAAAAAAAATTGTGTTACAGACTTGAAAATTTATTCATAGGTATTCTATGAAAAATAAAAAAAACATGTATTGTCCTGAAAAAGTATTTTCGAATTTAGGAATCAGGAGTGGCATTCTGTATTGTGATAAACGATAGTCACCCTTGTGACAGTCAAAGATGACACTAACAAATTTTGGTATTCTGTATTGCGATCACTTAAATAATTTAACAAAACGGCAGCATTTTAAAAAATACAATTCGAAAATGGCAGCACAAGTGATTTATTAAATGTCAAAGTGTCAAAACAATAGAAAACAAAACTAAAGTTTTAAATTTTATTAGTGCAACAAGTGTAATCATAAAGTAAAATTATAAAAATAAAAAAAATTCTTAAAAAAAATAACTTAAAAGTAAATTTCATAAAATAAATTTTCAAATACTAAAAAAAAACTTAAAGTGAAATTCATTACAACTAATTTAAGAAAATGAAAAAAAAAAATTGTGTTAAAATTTAATTAAAATTCATTTGCAAACTTATAAGTAATTAATATAAATATCTATACATGTAATTGAAAACCAAAATGAAATTCAAACTTATTAAAAAAAATATTAACACATAATCACAGCATTTTTATTCAGTTCCATTCTTTTTAAATCATTTGGAATTTTAGCGACTCCTACATTTTGAACTGAAAATCCTATCAATAAACTTATTTCTTATTCGTAAACTTAAAAACTAATAATTTTAATACACAAATTAAAATTATTACAACTTAAACAAAACCTGAAACATAAAAAACTTAACATAAATCTTAAAAAACCAAAACATAGAAAATCTAAAAGGCTTAAATCTTAAAATTTTTATTTATTTTTATCATGAGTGACACCAAATTAGCTGTCACCCTAAAATCACAAAAAAAAAGCAATCACCATATGGAATACCAATTATAGATATGCGACAGTCGCAGCGTGATTATCACAATACAGAATTCCACCCCAGTATAAAATTTTTACATGACTATGTGAAGTGGCTATGTAAATTAGCCACAAAAATGTGACGATTCGTTTTATTAATCAGAAAATACTGCAGAGTGTTCCAGGAGGTCCATGTGTACAAATCGATAGATACAGTTATCGATGAAAATGAAGTTGTTGTTCCTCATCAATTGGAATTAAAAGTAGTAGCTTCAATATTGCTTCTACGAAACTTGAAGAAGCCAAAACTACGGTACTAGATTAAGAATAAGAACTTGGCATTCTAATTTCATTTAAGTACAAATTCCAATTGATTGTGGAAAAAACCAACATTTCTTTATTTCAAGAATACCTCAACAGCAAGGAACGTATTTGCTTATAGTTCATCAGAAAAGATCACCGAAATATTGTTTACACAGAAATAATTTTAATATAAGTATAGCTTAGAAGTTGGAGTATTGTTGATATTTTTTTATCGTAGTGAAAAAAAATATTAGAATATTTTTGATAAACCAATTTTTTTCAATTCGATTCATAAATTAAACTTGATTGAAATAAATTCGATTCATTTTGTGGTCGACCCAGACAACGTCGGGTAACTTTGCTAGTTATTCAATAAAATTTATAAATTCATTTTTATATTACTGTTATAGTAATTAATAATTAAAAAACAAAACTAAAATATATGATTGTTAAATATTATAAAAAGTGTAATTATAAATATGCGTAAGAAAAAGTCGAAGAAAGAAAAAAATAATAAGTGATAAGTTAAGATTAATTGAAGTACCAAATAAAAAACTGTTAAAACATTTCAATTTCATATGAATTTAAATAATATTTTACAAGTTCATCCATTAGATTAGTAATATTTAATATTTTTATCGAATTATCAATTTTATATATTATTTAGAATTAGTAAATTACTTGAGAAATTGATGAAAAAGAGAATGATTAAGTTTCCTGATAAAACAGATTTTTTCAATAACGTGCAATTCAACGATTAACTGAACGATTCGAACAAATTAACTGAAGATGCACTGCTCGGGTTTTTCTTATATATATATATAAGAATTTAGATGATAAGATGATGGTTACCACTGCATTGTTTGTAGATATCTTGAAAGTCCTCGACATGCTGTCGCATGAAATATTATTGCATAAATTGTCTAAAAAAGGCTATAGAGGTTTTATTCTATAGATTGTTTTCGGTCTTATTTATATAATCGAACGCAAAAAGTTATTGTGGTACAGGCAGTAAAATCTTTTGCTTAAAAATTTCAGTACCGCAATGTTCTGTACTGATGGGACCAGTATTTTTCTTACTATACATTAACTCTTTATTCTCTATGAATTTGAAAGGATAGGTGACTGCTTTTGCAGACGATTTGGGTAATGTATATAAATCGAAAAGTTTACTTGATCTTCATGCCGATATTAACTATGACTTAGATTTACTGAGAAAATGGTTTACTCCCTATAAATTAACAATTAGCAGTAAAACTAAATTAATATGTAGCTTAGTTTGTCTCCTCAATTAGATTTAGAAGTGTCTACTATGTATCATGCGTTGGAATGTCGTAGGTTTAAATTGTAATATTCAATATTCGTGTGTACACAGTGCGCGATGCATTGCGTTCTATTTGATAGTAATTGTGCTTGTAATGATCAAATTTTTAAGTATTGAAGTAGTTAAAGAATTTAAATATTTATGAGAATTGGACCTCACAAAGCGAAGCTCTAAGAAAATATATTTATGCTATATATAATGCTTTTATAATTTGAAGAATATTTGCTGGGAAAAAAATTCTAAAAACATTCTATTATGGCATTGTACAGTCAAATCTACAATATGGTTTAGCTGTTGGGGAGGTACATGTCAAAATAAAATATCACTTTTAATACGTCTCTAAAAACATTTTTTTTTTTTTTTTAATTTTTATTTTGATAATATTTACAATTTTATTCTATCCTTAACCTACAAAAAAAAGTTAACAAAACAGGTTCTTCTGATTTTAAAATTTTTGACATTTAAATGAAGTTATTTTTATGTTAAATTATTAGTGTTCTTATAATATGAGTGTAATTTTTAAATGTAACCATACTTAAATTGGTATGTATCTAATCTTCTATGTAATTCATTGTAAAAATATAACACAAAACAATGTTAATCTGATTATTATAATAAAAACATCCTAACCTAACTTACACCTATTCTTAAAACTACTTAAATTAACCTTACAAACTAAGGAATTTACAAATTTATTCAAGTACTTAAGTTCGCTTTTATTTATTTGTCCTATTTTACAAAGATGTTGAACACCAATAATTATTTCTTATAGTTTTGTCTTTATCGGGTATAGACATGTCATATTTCATATTATCCCTATCGATACTGCCTGGATTGCATTAAATTTTTTTACATGTGGCCCAGAACATATAGGGACATGATTTTGGTTTTGAATATTACCATTTTTGTCTAAAAAGATTAAATGCTCAGGAGCTATGAAACCCGTGAGCATAGTCTTTTTGATGTACTCCTCATTGTGGTAAAATATATGTGATATTAGACCATTTTCAGAAGTTTTTAATGCTCTATCATAATGGTTTCGAATTAATTTTATAATAAAATTATCGATTCTAATGATTTTTGCTTCTTTATACAAATATTTATTAGAATAAAAATGTTTGTATTCAGACTCAGGCTTTCTATACTTATTAATGCAAACCCTAATGCACTTTCTTTTGAACTTCCGTATTTTTTCCATTAATCTCGCGCTAATGTTATATCAGATAGGAACAGCATAGACAGGGGTTGACCTTATTAATGTTTGGTAGCATATTATTTTAACTCTTTTACTAATGTTTTTATTGTAGAAGAGGTTTTTTGCTGCCATAAAAGATTTATTACAATTGTCTATTGCACGTTTTACATTATCAATGAAGTTTAAGTTTCGATGTAAATGAACCCCAAGATATTTTACGACTTTTTTGTTCTCGAGTGTTGAAATAGGCGGTTTAATACTAAATTGTTTCCAATTTTTCCTAATGTTTGAACTAGTTTTATCCACAGTATTGCGAAACAGAATGGTTTCGCGTTTGTGGAAGTTCAGCTTTAATATCCACACTTTACAATAATCTAATACAATGTTGAATATTTTTTGAACTTTGTACTGTATGCTGTTCACAGTGTCGTTCGCAGAGTAAATAATATAATATCATCTGCGAATGCCAGTGCGTAATTATTTCCTTTAACACCATCTAATATTTGTAAAAGGTCTGCTATATAAATAGAGAAAGGAATAGGTGCGTTTACATATACCTTGTTGGAGACCATTTTCTATTACAAATGTTTTTTCAGACGTATTTTCTCCGTTATTTACTACAAATTTGTTATTGTGCAACATATTTTTAATAAGTATAATAAGATGCGTGAGGAATTGATATTTTAATAGCTTATAAATTAAACCGTCCAACCAAACGGAGTTGAATGCGTTTTCTAGATCAAGTAAACCGGCTCCAACACCATATTTTTTATTAAGAAACTAGCATATATCAGAGGTCAGTTTGGGGTTGGCGTTTATTACGTGCTATGTCTAAGTCTAAACTAAAATTGGTTTTCAGGGATGATTTATCTTAAATTTGAAAAATATAAGATTTTATCATTAATGAAGGTTTCAAATATTTTCTTTATGTTTGGCAACATACTTATCGGTCGATAGTTGCTAGGATTAGTTGGATCTTTGCCAGGCTTTTTTAGCAATTTAGTTTTTGATGTTTTCCAAATATAAGGAAAATACGAATTATTAATTGCATTATTAAAAAGTACTACATATTTTGATATTATAAAGCTGCTTAAATTTTTTAGAACTATATTGGGAATTTTATCGATGCCAGTAGATGTTTTTCCTTTTAAAGTTTTGAAGTTTTAAGTCTCTGTCCAAAAACATTTAATCAGAATTATTTATAAAAAATCTAAATAATTTCAGAAAATTAAAATTATACCTATATGTGTCATTTATACTGTTATAAAGTTTTAAAAATATTTTTTATTAAATCTGGTAATTTAAGTCACAGAATTTCAAATATTTATGCATTTAGCACAAACTACCGTTCTATATAGTTACAGTTTCGATTCTTCATACTTCTGCTTTCAAATTTTTTTTTTTTTACAATAAATAATGAAAAGCAATGGTAAATCAAAACCAAAAAATTTAAAAACATTTTCAACACGAAATCAGTTATTTTACAGTTTTTAAAGATTCACTTTAATTTTTTTTTTAAATTACAATCTATAACAATAATTTTTATGTAATTATGAATACTTTAAAGAAACATAAAAATATTCGCTTAAAATCATTTGTTTAATAATATACAAAAATAGAATACTTTTAAATTTGCTATTCTATATATATATGTATGTGCATTTGAATATATATTATATAAACGTGTTTAAAGAAAACAAGTGAACAAGGATCATTATCATTAAAAAGCAATTCAATCAGGTTTTTAATTACATTTGCAATCATCTTCTATAGATTATTCTTTCAATTATTATTAAGTAAACAATTTCTCTCAGATAAATTTGATTGTTTGACTTTGAACTTCTTAAATTCTTATATTACATTATATAATTTAAAATTATATTATATAAAATTTCTTGTCGTCTTTTTTAATGTTTATTTAAGTTCTATATAGCCTAGGTCATTTAATTGATATATTTTTAACATGCCATCTCTTCTTAAGTTGAATACAAAAAAATAAAAATAAAATGAAAAAACGTAATTAAAGCAAAGTGTATAATTTCATTGAAAATTAATTGAATTTAATTTGAACTAGAACATAAAAATGGTGCATTATATAATTTTATTTAAATTTAATACAACAAATATTGTTCAGAAGTACGAGTAAACTGATGGTTCAAAGTATGCAGCATTTTAAAATAAAATGTAAGGTAAACATTTAAGATAAATTTATTTCAAGACAATAATAGGTTTTCTATAGTATAATTTGATGAATTAGATAACCACATAGTATATTTAATCCTGTAGATAGTTTTGACGCTTTAAACACGTATCACTTGTAAATTTTCACAGTGAATTAAATTTTTTTTTTGCTTTTTGCGTTTGAAATGAGTAAAGAAATGTCACTCTGTTCTATATACCCACAAATGCCATTCATGATATACAGTGAATAATGTTACATATTTTATTATATATGATAATATTTTCGCGAACTAAAATAATTTCTCACAATGAATTTTTTACGAAGTTGAAATTTCCTCTCTCATACAATTTCATATGTTCCAACTTTTTTTTAACATCTCACGCCTTTGAAAAGCGTCGAGATTATCTCTAGCATAAGGCCGACTTCTAATTAAAACAAAATCAAACTGTTTTTAAAAAATCCAAAAAAAAATATATACATATATACATATACTATTCTTTTAATTGAATTAATTAATGTAAATATGTAATTAAATATACTCTACATGAGCAGATATTGCTCCTTTTGAGAAAAATAAATAAAATAAATAAAAAATAAATAAATATATTATTCTTATAGCTTTAAATATAAAAATAAAAATAAAGCTAAAATAATTTGACTTAAGCAGTTTCAAAATGTTATCGATAAATTGAAACACTAAATATAGCAATAAAAGAACTATTCAATTGATAGTTAGATATACGAAATCATCAACACTGATTGACTTGAATAGACTTGCGAAAAAAAGTACAGAGTTGAACATCTAGCTGAATGAAAAAATAAATTCTTAATAAATAAATGAACAATATTACAAATTGTAAACAATATTATAAATATTATTTGTAACTGTAACGGTTCTATTAACCTCACTGAATAATGATAAATATTGCACAAAAATGTAATAAGGTTTAGTCTCTATAGAGACGTTTGATGTGCTTGTTCTAAGCATTAAATATAACAGTAATTATTATGCAAAATTAAAAGTCCAAAAATAATATAATGTTTAATGGATGTGTAATCTGTTGAATGATTGAAAAAAAATGTCGGATATCGAATTCAAATGCCATAACTTGATATAACTGTTGAATATTTTCCGTTTTCCTAAATATGCTAATCATACAGATATATACGTCTATTTCGTATACTATTTTGAAGACTTCTTTTCTTCCGTTTTTTGTACTCGACTGAGGAAAGAAATCTAAAATCATCTTATTTATTTTTCACCTCGTCGCTTGGTTTATTTTCCAATGAAATAGCACAAGTGGAGCGTTGTTGAGTAATGATATTGTTATTATTTAAGGTATAATTTTGCGTTAGCATAACAGGTAGCCTGGTAGTAGTCAAGTTTCTAAAAATAATTTTTAACATTATATTTTTTTTGTCATTTTTGTTTATTTACATTGTTTTTTAAATTCCTAAATAAATAAAAAAAAATTGAACAAATAAATTGTAAGCAATACAAATATTCAATTCAAACTCCGGCTAAGGTCCAAATAAATCAATGATAATAAAAACTATATTATAAACAAAAATTGGAATTTAAAAAAAAAAAACTTTAAGCTATATGTTTGTGGGGACACAAGATGGTAGGGTGTTTCATTAATGAATTTAATACATTTTTTATTGGACCCGAACACTGTCTGGTGACTTTTCTAGTATATTAAAATTATATTAAATATTTATTTATTGATTTATTTAGCTTATAAAAAACTATTTATAATTATAATTTTGGTATAACAGTGAAAATAGTCGAATATTTTCCTTTTAATTTTACTGATATGCTTATCATACAGATACGCGTATTTCGTCTACTACTTGCAGACTTCTTCAGTGTTTTGTACTATTTATAATTACAATTATATTCATACATTAGTAAATAATTAAAATAAATTTACTTAATATGTAGTTGAAATATAATCTAATTTAATTAATTTAAAAATTATCCTTTACATAAATTTTAATTTGTTTTTTAAACCTAATCCAACGATTTTCCATTTTTAATTCTGTAGGAAGATTATTATATAATTGCAAACCTTTATACATTATCATATTTTTTGTTCTTTCAATTCTATAAAAATTTAGTTTAAAGTTAGCATTATTTCTTAAATTATATTCATGTATGTCTCCATTATATACGATTACATAAAAAATTTGGGTAAAGCCATAGAGTAATCATATAAGTAGAGTATTCACGTAGAACAAAATTTGCTAGTCACTTTTTCAAATATCAAAATTTTGTGTTCACTCAAAATTATATTACTCAATTTTTAACTGCTTATAAGTTGAGCGCAATGTATTTTGTACTCATAAATAAAAAGATTTTGTGTACCTACTACTTATGAACATATTTATTTGTTATTATGCTGCCAACAGTGTCAACAATATAAAAGTTGTATGCATAGGTACTCAAAATTGTATAGTTATATGCGCATGTGCATGCTAGCTACAGTATATACATACTTCTTTATTTCGCTGCTCGCATTTCTACTTTACTTATGTGATAAAAATTAAAAATTACACAATGTTTATAAAAATATATATACATGCATTTAAAGTCCTTTCAATAGACCACAAATAATATTACAAATCAAAGTATTGAATTTTTTTTTAGAAATTGAAAGAATTCAAGATTATTGCTGGATTTGTTGTTATTTTGCTTTAATTTTTAAAATTTGAAGAATTAATATTTTGTTTTGGACTTGGTCAATGTGATTTACGAAATTTGTGATTTCAAATTTTATAGAAGAAAGGGACAAAAAAATTAATATTGGTTTTGTAAAATTAAAAATAATTCAAATTAATTTCTATTGAAAAGTATACTGAAAAATAGGTACCTACATGTATTTTTAAATTTTCAGCAATTTTGGTTTTGTTAATTTTGTCTGTTTCTTACCGTAGATAATAATATGAATAGTATATATATGAATACATAATATAATTATGAATACAAACAAACAAACAAGCTATCAAAATTTAAAAAAGTAAGTAAAAAAAATAAAACTGGACATTTTATTCTTTATATGGATTGTTGGCTGTTTTTATTTCTTCAAAAATTATTTCATCTGAAATAGAAATACGATTTTTAACCAACTTCTGAGAAAAGAAAACAAAACGGTATTCCGTACAAAGTTCACGATTTGTAATGCATTACTAATAAATTTTATTCTTTTATTAGCATTATTTTTAAAAAAAATTTCTGGATTATGTGATGTTATCATTGACCTATTATTGTATGGATACAATTTCATTCATTATCTTTGCGATTAATTGTGTTTTTTTGTTTACATTTTTCTATATACATATATTTTTTGTATTGAATTAGATATGTAAATGTATGGTGAAAACATATACGATATTACGATACACACTCTTCATATAAATCAAAAGTACATACGTATGTAAATACTTTTCAAATTATCAAACAATGCCTCTATACTCCTAGCCTAGTCATTGGGAGAGCAAAACTTTATACACAAAACTAAAACAAAACTTAAAACGAAATCGTAATTCGATAAAATTCCGAAAAAATCATTCTGTGAATAGGCTAGAAGTATAGTGGCATTGTATGAAATATTCTTCTCAATAAAAAAAAATTTTTGAGTAAAAATAATTGAGTTTCGAAAATTATATTTGAGTGTTTTGGGGTATTGAGTGAAAATGGGACGGCATTTTCGTGTTTTGAGTAAAAATGGGACGGCATTTTTAGAAGAAAATGATTAACAAATATTGTTCTACGTGAATACTCTACTTATATGATTACTCTATGGTAAAGCCCATTTTTTATTTTAAATACAATGATCAAAATATTCATTTTAATATGTTGTTCAATATTTAGCCATTTTAACGTGTCCAACATTGAATGTACAGAAAGATAGCGATTTAATCTCAGAACAACTCTCACAGATTTGTTCTGAAGTCTTTGCAATCTATACCCATCATTTCAGAATTACACATAAATAATATAGAAGAACAATATTCAAAGTGTGGTTTGATCATTGTATTATGTAAATTGTATTTTGCAATAGATATTTTATTGAAAAAAATTACTTTTTTGCGATTTTTTTACAAACATAATTAATATGTTAACTTTTAAAATTTTATTTACAATCTGTTATTACTTCTAAGTATACTTTATCTCTTCGATTCTTTCAATGTTTTTATTATCTATTATAATATTATGATTTTCATTTTCACCTCCATTAATAATTAAACATTTAGTTTACTTTCAATATAATTTACATAGCTTTCACATCTAATGCTTCTATTAATTTGTTGGATGCTTTCGATAAAATTTTCTTTTAAATTTATCGACTATAGTTATATTATCATTCACTGTTTCATTATCAAACATTATTTCAGATATTTAAGTTAAACCTTTGTTCAAAACAAAATTTTTAATGTTATTTCCACATAGTTTTTTGATCATTAGATTCTTAAATTTTTTTACTTATATAAGAATTTTTAGCTTTATTAATTTGATTTTTATATATATTTCTCAGTTTTTTGTATTTGTCCATTTTGCAAGTTCATATTGATAAATTTTATTTTTTAAACCATTCTATTTTCGGAAATCTTGTATTATATTCGACTATGTAATTTTTTATTAATTCTTTTAAGTTAAAAATAAAACGGTTTGCCTTACTATATGCACGGTCATTTCTTGTTATATTATATAGAAAATTTTGTTTAATATAGTTTAGCATTTTTATTCTTTTTTTTTTTACGTTTGATTTCATCTTTCGTTTTAATACCAATTCTAATAGTTTCATGATCACTTATTTTTGAATTTTAATCTATATAAGCTAAAATGTCGCTATAGTTATTAGTTAGTACCCAGTCTATGAGTGTTTTTAAACTATTAGTAACTCTAGTATATTCATTTATTAATTAGTTGTCTAAAAGAACAATTATTATTTGCTCACTAAAATTTTTAATATTATTATTAATTAGCCAATTTATGTTAAAATCACAAATGATTATAATAGTCTCACTTAATTCACTCAATTGTTCCATCATATTTTTAAAATGATTCAAAAAGCCACGATGGGTGGCTCTATTACATTTTACTAAAAATTTTAATAATGAAAAATATCAATAAATTGCTTCCGTCTTTATTTACGAGTAAGTCATTTTTCAATGCTTTCAGCTGAATGTAGTTTCCTAGATTCTCTTATGTAATTTACCATTACTATATGTATTCTTTAGAAATATACTATGAATCTCTTAGATGATGTTTTCTGCTACTTCGGAACCGATTTCGATTAAATTCTTCATTTTAGCTAGTTCTGCTTCTTTCAGGTGCTCCTGGAGTCGTGTTTCCATGTTTCTCCTAGTTTGTCAAATTAAAACTTTGTTGCAAAGACTGCAAGTGATCTTATATATTACTAATTTTTCCATTTGATCAATTGGGCTTTTATTTGATTCTAGAATAGTCTTGAGTTGATTGGTTCTGCTGCTATACACTATGTCTAACCCGTGTTTTTTTAATTTCGTTCTGAGTGGGAGAAAAAAAAGCTCTCAAATACTTCCTTTTCTATATCCAACAGCGAAATATGAAAGAAATTTTTTTTTGTCCAATTCTGGAAAAAGAATATTATTCCCTATTTTGCATTTAACAATGTTTACGCACACAAAACCTTTTCCCAATAGAAAATATTCAATAATTCAAAGCAATAATTAAAAATATAATATTTCAAACAAAATTCCAGATGGCTTGGGTAATAATGTATGAAAATTGGGGTTTAGTTCTCTCCTTCAAACATTTTCAATAAAATCTTATCTTATTTATAAAGTTAGGAGTTGTCCCTAAGCTAGGAGTTGTCTTGTAAAGTTGAAATTTGGGGATTTTATATTTAATAATTTTGTGTTTACAGATTTCAGGGATTTAGCTCTTCTATAACTCCTTAAATTTTTGGTTTTTTGTAATATATTTAATCTGCAATAGTAGTATAATACTGTCAGATTTATGCTTAGAGCAAGCACATCAGACGTCTATTACTAGACGAAAGCTTGCTTTATTTAATTGTGCAATAACTCATCATCCAGTAGGGTTAGTAAAACACCGCCACCTTTGATTAAAAAATTTAAAAATAAACTAAACCAGGTACATGCTGTTAGTAGAAGGGTAAAAAGTCATAAATTAATACCTACGTTAATAGCTATACATTTAATAAAAACACTTCAAAAAGTTAGGCCAAAAAAATATCAAAGCTAAAAAGAACAACAGTTGTTAGTTAGTCTCAGTTGAACGTACATTAAGACGTAATCGTTTTTTAATTGTTAAAACACTTAGTTGACGATCGAAAGAACTAGAGTTAGAATTTACTTCACGGAGCATTCTAGTGATTGGCTCGAATCTACCATATTCGGTAGGGTGGAAGGGAATGTGGAACAACTCAACGGTTCTGAGATTATTCCGATTGGATCTTGAAACCAAATAATTTGAAATTTCAGGGGCTAGCGTTACACCCGAAAGGATCTGGTGAATAAAAGAGATATCTGCAATTATTCGACGATCAGACAACGACTGTAAGTCAATGAGTTTAAGACGGTGGTAATAAGGTGGAAGCCGCAATGGATCATTCCACGAAAAGTTACTCAAAGCGAAACGTAAGAACTTTCGTTGAACCGATTCAATTCGGTTAATGTCAATCAAGTAATGTGGAGACCACACTTGACTGGCATATTCAAGGGTAGGCCTTACATAAGTAACATAAAGATGTTTCGTGAGGTAGGGGTCAGAAAATTCTTTACACCAACGTTTAATGAAACCTAAAGAAGAATTTGCTTTGCTCACTATCTTATCATAATGTAGCTTAAAGCTCAGTTTAGTGTCAAGCGTTAACCCGAGGTCTATAATAGAATTCGCTCTTGAAAGCTGACAGCCATTTAGTTGGTAGCTGAACCAAATTGTCCGAATGGAATTTTTCCTAGAAAAGGTAATGACTTGGCATTTAGAAGTGTTCAATTCAAGTCCATTTTTTGAACACCAAGAAGCGAAATTGTTAAAATCGTTTTGTAACTTTAAGCAATCCGATGAGGAAGATATAGGAGTAAAAGCTTTGAGTCATCAGCAAAACTAAGAAGTTTAGAAAAAGTTATCACTTTAGGAGCATCAATTGTTGAAACTATAAAACTAAGGGGTCCTATATGACTACCTTGAGGAACACCAGAAGACGCTGAATATTGGTCAATCTACAATAATAGAGAAATTGACAGACTTTAATCCTATTCACACTACTAGTGTATTACATGTTATCGAGCTCGGAATTCGAGTAACATATTATGGAAATTGGCATTCACACTACGGATAAATAGATTACATTTGACGTTTAAATTTATATAAATTATGTATTTTTAAAAAAATGTTTTTTAATGAAAAGTTCAAAAATGTTTTTAACAAAATGAATACTACAACCTTTTATATGTAAATGAGAGAAATTATTTAATTATTTTTATGAAATCTTTTTGCTTTATAATAAAAAATGAAAATTGAAAATTTTATTTTTATCCTTTTTATGTTTATAAATTATTTCAAACAAATTATTTCACGTCAATATGACTTAACAATATTTTTTCAGCTGGGGTTGTTAAAAAAAAAATAATGCTAATCGAAAAAATCTAACTAATTTAATTTTCAATTGATTTTGCGGGTTTTCCCGGAAAACATTATATACTTGACAGCTTCATTTTTACATACAAAATTTTTAAATATAACAACTTGCATAACTATAGTTAATTGCTGATAACATGTTATAAAGCGTATAGTATGAATACTGAATAGAATATTACATTATCATTAAAAAAATAACAAAAATCTAAAATTTTCAAAGTTGGGTAATACGACAAAGGTAAATATCAAAATAATAATAAAAATTTAAAGGGTATACGAGTATAAAGCTTTTAATTTCTCTCATGCACTATTATGTATATTTATTATTAATTTAAATTTTACCAAAATAAAATTTCAGTCATCATATACAGATTACTTCTTCTTAGTCTTAACACACATCCGGTATATATAAAAAAAAATTAATTAATAAATTTGTGTACTGTACCTGATCACCCATTCCAGTTATTATAGGAGTTTTCCAATAAGCAGCTAAACGTGCTACAGGTTCTAAAGCAAATGCACATGCTGGTCCAATAAATGCAATCACATCATCTTTGAAACTGAAAAAAAATAAATTAATTAAATTTAAATATTAAAATATAATACAAATTTTATTACAAATGGAAAATCAAAATCAATGGCGAAAAAACGAAATCGATTTTCTTCACAAAAAGAAGGAAATCTTGTTTCTTGCCTAACAGAAACTTATTATTAAATAATACCGAAATAATATGGGAAAGAGAGGATATTAAATATCTCGGTATACATTTGGACAAAAAATTGCTTTTCAAAACACATATAACTAAAACCGTTAGTAAAATCGATTTATACATAAAAATGTTATACCCAATTATTAATAAAAAATCCAGCTTGACGGTAGAAAACAAACTATTAATATTTAAAGCAATCTTTGGCAGCATTCTTTTGTACGGTTTTCCCGTATGGAAAAATGCTGCTAAAACAAACTTAAATCTGCTACAAAGAAAGCAAAATGCGATTTTAAAATTAATCTTGGGTAAACCTTTTTACTTTTCTACCAACAGATTGCATAACATAGCAAATGTTAACACTGTTTTCGAACAAATAGATAAGATATTCCCTGCCTTTCTAGAAAGTTGTCTAAATTCAGAAAATCCGCTAGTAAGAGCGATTGTAGATTACGCTTTTAGTAATAAATTTTTATGTTTAAGTTAGTTTTTAAGTTGTAGGTTAAAAAAAAAAATTGATCAAAAAGGTTTTGCTTGCCATTTTCCCTTAAAAAAAATATATTATAAATAGAATAGTTCATAATTATTGTCATAGGTGTAAATACATTAGTATAAGCTCTTAATATGTAATTGAATAATTCAACTGTATAATTTAATTAAGGCATAATAAAGAAATAATAATAATTAATAAAAAATAAATTTTGTTAAATAAATAAAATAAAATAAAACCTTCTTCGTACAAAACCTGAAAAGACCCATATTAATAATAAGAATAGGTATTAAATAGAATATTTTAAAGTGTTTTCAGTTTTCAAGTGTTCATAAAAAAATTCAAGAAAAAGTTATAAAAATATGTAGTTATTTTTGAAGATTCAAAAGAACTAGCTTTAGCAAAAAGTAAATCAATTTTAGTATGGTAACAATTTCAAAAAATTTAAAATAAGTAGAATAAAAACAAAAAAAATGTTAATTTTGAATATAATATAACTAAAACACCACTGCACCATACTTATGGTGTGAATAACCAACCACATACGATATTAGAATTTTGAATTTTGATCAGTTATTGAGTTATATCATGTTGTGATACGATAGGTCTTATGAATATACGAGTATGTACCCATGAAATTTAATGTCAGTGACAAAATCGGAAAAGAAATTATGTTAATGGAAAAAAGGACAAATTAATCATCAGTTAACATGTATATCACTATCAAAATATTAAGCAATATACTAATTGTATGTTATATTGATTAAAAATATGAAGCTCTGATTTCTATATTGTAAAAATAAGGATTGTTAAATCGTCTTTAAATTGTCTTTAAATTTAATTTTTGAAACTTGTTTTTACATTGTGGAACACAATTTTGTCACGTTTAATTTTTGTTTACAGTCGAAAAAAATAGATGGTTTTGATTGATTAAAAAATATTGTATTAAATATATATATGGTCATTAAGTAAATTTTCTCATAAGTAATAACAAAAATTATTTAAAAACAATAAAAAAAAACATAAGACAGAAAAAAGTTAGTTTTAATATTAAATTACAATAAAAAAAATTCAAGATAAATTAAAGTCTACTTTTTATTAACACTTTAGCAAATAAAGTCCAGAATTGAGCGAAAAATGTCAAAAAATTTTGAAATGTTACCAAAACCCAATTAAAAATTTTTTTTTTTGTTTTATTAAATTTTAATTTATTTTGTAGTTAAAAGGCGATATTATATCATTAAACAACTACAGACCTATTTCTCTTTTATCAGTCTTCTCTAAGGTTTTTGAGAAAGCTATAAAGTCTAGAAATATGTCGTTCTTACAGGAGACTAGTTTTTTCAGTAATTTTCAATTTGGTTTTAGTAGTGGGTAGTCAACTGAAAATGCTCTCTTCAAATTATGCTGTGAACTTTATAGTGCTATAAATATTTCTGATATTCCAGCTGCTTTATTTAGATATAACTAAAGCATTTGATATGGTTGATTATATAGGTTGTTATTGAATAAATTGTACAATGCGGGCTTCAGATGGATTATACACAAATGGTTAGCATCTAATTTGGGAAATAGAAGGCATAGAATTCGTATTAAAAATAATATAAGTTCAGAAAATGTTTCTAATATTGATGTTTCTAATATTGGTGTTTTTGCTCCTATTTTATTCTTAATTTTAGTTAATTCTCTGTTTTTACCAATTATTTAAAGGCAAAGTTACTGCTTTTGCTGATAACACTACCTTAACTTATGCTTATAAAAATTATTTTAATACTTTTATGGATATTAATCATGATTTGAAAATTCTTAGGAGGTGGTTTAAACATCATAAATTGGTAATTAGTGCCAAAACTAAATTTATGCTATTTAATTTCACGGAAACGATTTGTGATGATTTGACTTTTATATATCATTCTTCTTCTTGTCTTAAACTAAATCTTGTAAAATTTTGTGAACATGATGTGTCTTTACCTATTTATGATGATAAAAAAAGCTGTATAGAAAATTGTTTTAAAATTGAGCGTGTTGCTTCGACTGTAAATATCTAGGTATTACTTTGGATGTTAGGCTAAGTTGAAAAGAATATACCTCGTTTTTAACTAATTATTTAAATAGTGTAGTTAGGCAGCTTTAGCATCTCTCAGCCTTTAAAATCGGTTTATAATGGTTTACTTAAGTCTAAGCTGAATTATGATATTTGTTGTTGGGGTGGTACATATTTCAACAAAATTGAACCATTGCTGGATCAAACAAAAACATGCTATATGAATTATTTATAAAGTTAATTATAGGACTCCAAGTTTTGTTTTATTCAGAAATCTAGGATTACTTCCTCGAAGACATTTATATTTTTACAAAGTTCTTAAAACATTTTTTAACAATTCCGGTTATAATACTACAAGGTTATATGGAACATACAATTTACGTGTCAACACCAAAAATCTAGCTTTTATTCTTATGATTAATAAATCACACTTTTGTTATTTCTATAATGTTACTGCACCTCGTTTATGCAATAATTTACCAGATTATCTTCGTTGCGAAAGAGTTGAAATCAAATTTCTTAAAGGTATTAAATCATGGCTTCTTTCTTTTGACAATCATCCACGTTATTGAAAACCGTTTAAATCCATTAATTTGAGTTTTTGTTTTTTAATTGTATAATTAGTTTTTATTTTGTATATTTCATTTTATTAGTTTAACTGCTGATTTTTTTCATCATTTTCATTTATATTTTAGTATATAAGCATTATTTTTTCTTTATAATTATTTCTATTTTGTTTTTAATTTTTCCCATCTTATTAAATATGTTATTTCTTTTACAGGTTCTTTTGTCACTTATCTTTGGATAACACATTGAACCTAACTTTTTGATTTAATCAACTAGGCTAGTTTTAAATTTTTATTTGCTATATTTAATATTTTTTGTTTTTATAAATTTTTAAGTTAAGTCTTAAATATTTAATGTAAGTTAGCTTTTGGTTTTGATGAAATAAAGTCTTTTATTATTATTATTATTATTATTATTATTCTTATACTCAAAACGTATTATATTATATATTAATAAACGTAATATAAACGTAATATATTAATACATACTATTCTTAACGACTCAAAAATGCAGAAGAAATGGAATCCCACATTTTAGCACAAATAGTGCCTCTATTAATGCTTTTATTAACGCTCTTTTTCTAGGAACGCATCTTGAGCGCTAAACGAGGTATGTATGTACATAATAATATTTTTTTCTTTATATATACATAAATATTTAGTATTATTTTTGTATATACATAAATATTTAGTGTTATTTATTTTTATATATACATAAATATTTAGTTGATTAATTAAAATATTTTTTAAAATTTCATTCATTCTATTTAATTTTCTTTATTTCAAACTATATTTTTGAGACAAATTCGTTAATTTCTATTTCTGAAATGTTAATGAGAAATGCAAATAACTGTTAAAATCATTGACTCGAAAATCAAATAGCAATGTCATCAAAAAATTATCGTCAAATCCCCCAGTAAATGATATTCTTATTCTCATATAAAATAATGTAATGTAATGTTATCTCCCTTTTAAAAATCAACAAAATATTATGACACTTAAAATGTTTAGCAGCTACCACCCACCTTTATATTTAACATTATGGAACAGACTAGATTGTAAATTTTTTTTTGTGTACAATATGGAACATGATGCATTGTTCGATGTAAATATAACATTTTTTTTTTTTACAATATCAAGGATTATTGTGTGTGATGGACATGTGGTGTACATATACTATAAAAAAAAATTAATAAAATTAAAAATATTTAAATTTACGAAAATCTGAAAATTGTATACGACATCAAATAATTGAATTAGCATGTATGATAAATTAGATTTAAAATATTGAAGTAAAAAAAATATATATAAAACAGAATACATTTTTTTTTATTTTTCTATTAAACGTTATACTAATCCATTATATTCTGGACTTTTATCAAGTCAAATGTTTTTTGGGTATAGCTGCAGACTTTGAGTATACTTTGAGTGACATTTAAGACGGTTAATATTATTTGGAACCAATAAGTTATTTGCTAATATATTTGAATGTGTAGCTAGTTTTATTTGAAATTCTTCTATTCATCATTATCACTACCTATCTGTGGGATAGGGCAGAAATTCTTCTTCTACTGTTTTCATTTATAGATAACATCATATACTTATAACTTTTACGTTAAGTTGAATCACTTTCCTTTCATAATATTCACAGCTCAGTTCAGAACCATATAGCAGCACGAAAGCATTTTGGAACAGTTGTGCTTTGGTATTTCGAGAATTAATAACGCTTTTCAATGCTAATTCTCCGCCTAATTTCAACATCGACGTTATTTTTGCAGTTAATGTTAGTTCCAAGATAGATAAATCTAACTGAAAAGAAAGAATGAATGATGTTTCAGTTATCATACCTGATCAGGTTGATGGATTAAGTGATCTCTAAACCAACAATGCAAATATGAAAAAAGACAATAATGATGACCTGGATAAATTAATATCTACTGAGTTGAAAGTGTGTTCAATGGATAGAATGATGCAATATTTCAAGTACAGAAATTCATAAGTTTCAAAACTATATACTAGTTTTCAAATGGATGATATTATCAAGCAAAACAAAGCAATGCTAGAGAAAAATAAAAACTTTGAAAAAAGGATTAGAACGTAAAAACGTCAAATTGCTACCTGTGCTAACAGAATAAATAAGACGATTTTAGATTTCTTTCCTCAATCGAGTACAAAAGAAAAGCCCTGCAGAAGGCTGCAAGTAGTAGACGAAATACGCGTGTATGATATGATAAGCATATCAGTGAAATTAAAAGGAAAATATTCGACTATTTTCACTATTAAGGACTAGAAGTTGCTGACAAAAAATCTTTAAATATGGAAAGAAAAATAAATTATCTTGAATCTTTGTAAAATGTGATAAATTAAAAAAAGATTGTTATTGCTGACTTACCATCAAATATCCAAAACGGCAGAGATTTAGTAATGCAGATGGCAAAAAAAAAATAATGCAAATATAACTTCTACGGCTATCGGGAGTTTTAAGCGATTACATATCAACAGAATAAAAATAACAATGATAAAAAAATCTTGAACTATCTAAAAGCTGTATGAACTGACATTAATGTTTTGTCCTGTATAATGAGAACTGTTTGTTTGTCGAAGCATAACCGCTTCTTTCTCAGTGTGATATCTTCGATGATTGCTCTTCGTGAAGTTCCATTGACGTCGTCTGCAAAACCTTATTTTTTGTTTTTTTGCAAGAGTAAATCTAATGTATGTGAATTTTGTACTATTCAGTCCACTTTCATAGTCACTGTTACTGAACTTAATTTATGAAACAAAATATAAAACAGATTTTTTTGCTGTTCAATTTTTTTCAATTTTAGAGTAATGACGCATAATATTATACGTATGTACTCTATTTCTCAGTGCCCTTTTATTAGCTTTTTATTATTTTGTGAAATATTATAAAAATATTTATACTTACTAAAAATTTAAATATTTTGTCGAAAATTTATGGACATTTTTTTAATAATTTAATTGAATAGATTAATTTAAATAAAAAATATGTTGAATCCTTTGTAAGACTCAACATTTGAAATTGGAACAAAAAATAAAACAAAAACAAGATTCACAAAAATTATGCAAATTTATTTCACACATCCCATTATCATAGTTATGTTGACAAGCTAAAAAAAAAGTAGTTAAGCTAAAAAGAACCTAAAAATAAAAATCAGCGAAAATTAAAAGATCACGTTTCTAAAATTTTTACCATTTTTTAAAAATATATTACAAAAACAAAAAGAATGAAAAAAAAAACCGAAAAGGGTCTATAAAAACAATTTTCCTTTCTTTGGTATATTGAACCGGTTTATGAATTGTTTTTCTTTTTTATTAAAAAAAATTAATCAGACCCAAAATCGGATAAAATTATATTGACTTGTTGTGACCCACCCAATACCCTTGTAATTAAAAAATATTTTAATTTTTTTATTTAATTCATCAAGTATGTTCCTCTGGGAAAACATTTCAATTATTATGAGATTTACACATTCTGGATTAAATCAACTTAAGTCTGATTTTTTTTGAATATCTTAAAAAGAGGGAATAATTTTAAAATTGAAACAATAAAAAAAAAAAATTTAAGAAAGATTTATTCACTTGGCAAAAAAATCTCTTGCGGGAAAGAGCTTTTATTGAAACAATTATTTCAGACATAAAATATTTATTTCTAATAAGTCTATTAATCATAATACGTTAATTATGAAATCCGAATCAGTATTCTATGAGAAAGAGTTATTTGCTTAATTTTAAGAGATGCCCTATATACAAACCAACAAAACCAAATTTGTTTGACTACATTTGCGGAATTCAATAATAAACTAAAACCAAAGTGTGCATGTCATCTTTACTCTAAATAAAGATGCATATATCCAGCAGCCACAATATATGCAATCACAACTCTGCTCACAAAATAATTAAAATATCTCGAATTTCGATAGAAGAGGAAAAAGCATGTTATAAATCAAAAGAGAGAAACTAAAGTCAAAAATAATCCACTCGAAATTGGCTATGAAGTACTTTTTTACAGTACAAAACTAATCTGTTCATATGATTATGTAGAAGAGAATCGCTAAAAGTAATCTAAAAATAATACAAAAATTCAATCAAAAATTTTAAAAATCTTGATTATTCAAAAATGACAACATTCATAATGATTTTAATATACCTATCTATGGTCGGAACAAAAGTTCATATATCATCAAAATATTATACAGAATTATTAAATCACTCTAACTTTACCTAGCACAATAAATTGTGTACTCAGTGATCAGATTTAAAATGAGCAGTATAGAAGTGGGCGTGCTGAACTGATGTTTAATAATTACTGTATTACAACTTTTTTAATTTACATTTCAATTATCGACATATCTCTATAGCTTAATCGATACTAGGGCAAAAAAAATGTAACACAACAATGTGGTTGAATCCGGTTTAAATCTTATGGGAGATGAATTTCATCTCTTCTATTAACCGATAAGTGTTATGACCGATATTAGATAGAATACCAAGAAGAAAATTTAACACTTATATACTTTATAAAAAATTTATGATTACCTATAAGAAAATGATGCTTCAAAGCCTCAGAAGAATAATAATGGATCTGTCGAAACTATACATAGTTTTCTGAACATAACATAGCTATACATAGTATGTCGAAGCTATACATAGTTTTCTGAACTGAAACATAATGAATCTGTCGAAGCTATACATAGTGGAATATATAAATGAAATAAATAATTTTATTAACTTAGGTTTTGTGTTTAAATTAACTATTTTCTATTAAAAAGAGGACGTTGATGAGTCAGGCCGTAGACCTATATGGTATGTTGGTCAATTAAGTAAGTAAAGTAAGTTTTTCTATTAAATAAGTTCAACAATATACCAAATTATTATTAATTAATTTCGGTTTTAATTTAATAAGTACATTTTATACTATAATAAGAAAAAAATTTAAAAAAATGTAGAAGACTAGCATTTATATCACAAAATAAATAAAACATACATTATGTATCAAATAAATAAAAAGAATAATTAAATATAAATAAATGGTTGATGAGATTAATTATAAAAAAACATTTATAACAAAATAAAGTTGAGACTCGAGCTCCCGACATTTTTGTTGGTAGTCAAATCATCTAACCACTATGCCATGACAATCAGTCAAAAAACTAAATCAAGTATATATATATATAAAAATAAATTTATGTAATTATAAATTTAATTAAAAATCATTAAAATTTCTATTGGATTTTACTTTTAAATAAAAAAAAAAAAAGTTCGATCTATTTACTTATATTAATACATAGATATATATCATATATCATCATTATTGTATCTATAATTACTATATTTACTGATTGTAAGATGTTTATAATAACAAATTATTTTTAGGAGTTAGACTACAACTGTTTATAGTTATAATATACCTATAATAATTATAATAGATTTTACGTTTAAATTTTGGTCGATTTGTATGACTCATAGATGTCTCAAAAACACAAATATATAAATTTTTTTTAATAAGTTATCAAATCAATCAGAATAAAAATCAAGCAGGAGCTGTGCTACTGATGAGTTCAAGTAGAGTTATGAATAATGAACGAAAAAACTCCTAAAAATAAATTTTTATTAAATTTTTATAGCTTCTTATAATTATAAAGGACTCTATAGTATAGAATTACACGTGTTAACTATAGTTTTCTTATAGTTTTCTATGCTACTGACAGTTGATAAACACTCATGCTGCACAAAACTGAAAAACTCATTCTAAAAACTCTTCTATTTAAAAAAAAAAACAATATTTTTTATTATTTTTTTTTATTAAATTTAATATTTAGTTTTTCCTCTAATTTAGATTTACACAACTTATTTATGATCTCACTGATATAATTTTGTATGTCTCAATTATTGTTTTGTAATAATATTAGACAATATTAACTTGTTGTTGTGATCAGTGAATAGTATTTAAAATACTTTACCAAGTTCAAATAAAGTTATAAAAAAAATAAGACACAAATTGCAACTGAGATCATTATCGTCGGCTTATTCTACAACTCAGAGTACCTACTCATATAATGATCACGTTATTCAATATATATCTTATAATTTTATCTAATTCTTCTATATCCGAATTATTCAGTCTTAACCAATTGCTAAAGGTATTATTCGTTCTTCAGTTATTTACAATGTTAAATGATAAGTACACATGAAGTAAAAGTCGAATTTCCTTTCATTAATCATTTATTTTTATTATACAAATATCGATATTTCGGAAGCAACTTACTTTCTTCATCAGTGCTTGCAGTGCAGTGCTTATAGATTGTTTGCAGCATTGCACAGTTTTTGCATGCATTGTCTGTTCTTACGATATTTAATTTAAACTAATCCTATGTCCTCTTCTTATCCTCAGTTAGAATTATAGGGTTTCGGCATAGATTGCATATTGTTGCTCTGAAACTGTCTTCAGTTTTTGTAATCATTATTTTACAAAGTATTGCTAATTAGTCTAATCTTGATATTTTACTTAATATACGTATATATATATATTATAATAGTCTATCAACTCCTCTGGGAGCTAAAATCTCCTCTGGAAGATGAAATTGTCTACGATAATGATAGACGATAGATAGAGAAGCCGGTATAAGCGACACTAAGTAGAATAGCAATAGTAGACTAACCAACTATACATATCGTATTATCTACATCGTATCATTTACATACATATCGTATTATATATATCGTATTATCTATATCGTGTTATCTATATACATATCGTATTATCTATATCGTATTATTTATATACATATCGTATTATAGCCGGTATAAGCGATACTAAGTAGAATAGCAATAGTAGACTAACCAACTATACATATCGTATTATCTATATCGTATCATTCATATACATGTCGTATTATCTATATATATATCGTATTATATATATCGTATTATCTATATCGTGTTATCTATATACATATCGTATTATCTATATCGTATTATTTATATACATATCGTATTATCTATATCGTATCATTTATATACATGTCGTATTATCTATATATATATCGTATTATATATATCGTATTATCTATATCGTGTTATCTATATACATATCGTATTATCTATATCGTATTATTTATATACATATCGTATTATCTATATCGTATCATTTATGTACATATCGTGTATTATTTATATACATATTATATTATCTATATCGTATTATCTATATATATATTCTATTATATATATCGTATTATCCATAACGTATTATCCATTATTATATCACATATTATATCATATATATAATATGCTTGTTATTGTCACATCGTTAGACTGAATTTTTTTGTCATTCTACTGATTAAACTACATCAGAGACAAGCATGATCAAGCATAATTCGATTTATATCCCTTCCTTCACAAACAAAATTATAGAACATTTTTTTATAATTTAAACCTTAAAAAAGCATTTTTAGTTTTTAATTTAATATTCTTATGATATACTATTTAACTGCTTGAATTAATATTATGTAATCTTTTCTATCTTTTCAATGTAAATGAAAATCCGAAATTAATCAAAAAACAAAATGAGAAATCTGTAATTTATTTTTTGTTCAAATTAAATTTTGTACGATATATTTTTAAGAAAAATAATGAAGACTTTTTATATTCAATAAAAATTAATGAAGAAATTATAGTCTAATTTGAATAAATCCTGAATATACCACAGGATAAAAATCTTAAAACTATATTAATACATAATACATATACCTATACATAATTTATATGTATATAGGTAAAATGGAAAATTAAAATCATCATGTCTTAATAATATTTAATTTTAACATCAAAAGTTTACTCATCACAATACATTATTAGGTTCCTACCACCCTCTGTGAAAATTCGATGGAAATTTATCAAGAAATAATTTCATAATGTGCTAATTAAATAACATTACATGATAATACATATGTATATGTAGTTATTATACAATAATAATGAATATCAATAAAAACAACCCCATGTATTAGAACAGATTTAAATCAAAATCTATTGGTGGGTGGGTATTATAGAAGACTCCTTAAATCTAATCGAATTTTATGAATTTATTGAAATTTTTTATTTTTATTTGAAATAAAAATTATCGATTTTTTTTTTCTTTTTTTTTGTTTTGAAGAGCAGTAAATTTTCAATATCAAATCTAATCAAGGACATAATATACATTTATACGGTTATAATAAAAAATAGGAGGATTTTATTATTGTATATAGGTAATTTCCGGAATTTTTATTATAAATTGTGTTGATAACATTTTAGTATATTTCCTGGTTTTTTTATTATTATTTTTTTTGTTTTTATTGTTTTTGGATTCAATATAAAGATATAATATCTTATAGTTGTTTAAATCAACTATAGATTTTTATATTGATATTAAATTCAATTGAATTTTTACACAGATATATTTGTTTATACTTTTTGTGGTAATCCTATTTATTTTTATGTTAAACAATTTTTAATGTAAAAACATGTTCTCCAATGTTTTGCATGATTGTTTTGTGATATGCTGTTCCATGTTATTTTAGTTCCATGTTTCGTTCATCCAGTATACATGATTTCGGGCTCGTTTTAAATAAATTTTAATTTACAGTAATCTAAACCACAACATAAAAAAAAATGGAAAAGCTTTACAATTAAAACATCAAATCACACAAAAATAAACAATAAAAAAAATGTGAAGTATCAAAGTAATCTTTTGATTAAGAAGCACTCCCAAGCTTCGTAATCAAAACCTAAAATT
The DNA here is from genome assembly GCA_963942445.1 of Argyra leucocephala. Taxonomy (NCBI): domain Eukaryota; kingdom Metazoa; phylum Arthropoda; class Insecta; order Diptera; family Dolichopodidae; genus Argyra; species Argyra leucocephala. The sequence goes on from OZ012678.1 coordinate 134,887,000, forward strand.
TGCAAAAACCTGTTTTGCAATAAAACTATACACACAAGAATTAAAGTGATAGCCTATCAAACACTAATAAGATCTACTCTAACGTACGCAGCTCCTATCTGGTATAATGAAGATGGTAATCAGTGGTAGCTTAATGGAACAATTACGCAAATTTGAAAGAAAATACATTAGGGTTTGCAAAAACAAATCCCGTAAGACTGAAACTGGATATATCTACTATTATTCAAATGGATGTACCTATAATGAATCTAAAATAAATAGGACCGACAATTTTATTATAAAATTGATTAGGAATCATTTCAACAGAGCTCAACAAACTTCAGAAAATGGTTTAATATCACATGTATTTTACCATAACGAGGAATGCATAGAAATCACATTTTATTTATCTAGGCTATATCCAAAGCCAAAATTTCGTTCCTATATTATTTCATTATGATAGACAGGCTTACGAATAAAAAAATAGAATTTGCTCCAGGAAATATTAACAGACACTCAATTGAAATACGACATGTGTATTCTTTAAAGATACATTTACAAAACGAGAGTTTTGGTGGCTAAACAACAGCTAGAATCTCTTATTGTCAAAAGACAAAGCCTAGTAAATAGTTCTTGTAGATTAAGTTAGATTAAGGAGGGGTTAAGTTTTATATTCAAACATAATAATTAATTTGGTTTTTTCAATAATTTTTACCAAAAATTTACAATAACACAATACATGAAATGTATAAATAACAAGTAATACTTTTTTAAACTAAACTCAAGATGAAAAATTGTTTAGCAAACCGATCTTTATGTTATTTGCATAGAAAGTAATCAAAAAAATTTTTATAAAATTTTTTGTAGATTAAGGCATAAGTTGTAAGCAAAATAAAAAAAGTTAATACAAAAAAAAAAATAATCGGGCTCGTTTTATACTTTTTATCTACCTCATCATGTCAAAATTTCCATATCTCAACTCACAATATCATCACCCATGTTTGATGTCATTGTTTGTGAGTCGATTTCTAAAAATGCATGCAACAGCATTTCTATTCTGTAAAAAAATATTTTCTGCAATACAAAGTGCGTTTTACTTTTGCTGATGTGAATTGTGCCTTCTCATGTATTTGTCATCATAACTGATCGAATATAGGACCGATTTTATAAATTAATTGGTCCTAATTCTAGAAAAATTCAAATATTATTGCCAGTTTGTTGATCTGATCTGATTTGCAAATATATCGACTACAAGATACATTATTTGTTATTTGAACTTACTATCTTGTCATTAATTTGATAATAATATTATGTAATTTTAATTTAAACTTGTAAAAAGCTCAGCTCATCATAAGACATATTTAAGTAATTATTGTATATAATTAGTGTAATGTAATTTGTTTTTGCTGCCAGGTACACGCAACAAGTATTTGATATAAATTTATTTATCTATATTGGTCCTTGGTTTAATTACAAATTCAGACTGCGATTGTACAAAGAATATTCTTAACAGATGTTTATAAGAAAACCGATAATATAAAATAAAAGGCAGCAGCAGATGTAAACAACATGAAGTAAATAAAATATAATATATAAGTAGAATATTGTAATAAAAAAATTGTAATAAAATATTATATAAGGTATAATATTGTAGGTAAATAAAACTTTAATGTAACTAACTATTTAATGTGCAATTATAATGTATAAAAGCATAGATGTTATTATTTAATTAAACTGGATGTTTCGTATGTCCTGTGTATGTCCAGACCAAAATTTTACCTACTATATTAAAGGTCTAAATATTAGTATATAACATCAGCGCACTGACATAACAAAGACACTGTTATACATTTTTAATTAAATTTTAGTATTAGAATGATATAAATTTGTTTAAGTTGACTTGAGGTTTGATACAGTTGTGTTACAACACCAATCGACCAATAAGTTAGATCAAAATATTTTTTGTTTTATTTTTTTAAGTCAGGGTTATTTCTGTATAGACGCGTCTTGAGCGTTAAATTTATTGTGTACTTCCCCGTTTAATTGTTTAAAATTGTATAATAGATATACTTACTGCATATCAGCTGCTAAACCTGGTGCCAATGATCCCGAACATGATGGATAACTAAAAAATTAAAATTGATTAAATATATAATTTTTTAAAATTTTAATAAATTAATAAAAATATTATTATTATTTATAATTTATTTTTTTAGGCTTAATTTGATTTTATTGAATCTTTCTAAGGAAAATAACAATAATTTTACATAAATTTTCTTTTTCCAATTTTAAAGATTGTAAGAAGTGTTAAAATCTTATAAATAATTTTACTTAAAAGACCCAGATTTAGCTAAATTGAGTAATTTTTTTTTATTCCAATATATAATGGTAGATTTGTCAAATTGTACTATTCTTTTGGCGTAATTCCTTGTTTCTATTTCAACAACTTCTTCTACCATAATTTACGTCTTTATGAATATTGAAATTTTTGATGTACCATGGCGCATTAGTAATCATTCTAATTGTTTTCGAATGGAATCTTGGAATCTTTGGATTATCTCCAGATTACTCCAAGACATGTTTTTCCAAATTTGGCATTCGTAAGACCATATTGGCTTTATGATCACTTTGTAAATGAGGACTTTAAGCTGCATTTTTTTTTGTCTCTATTTGTTTCCTCCAGGTTAATCTTCAATCTAAATTAATTTCTAAGTATTTCACTACGTTGGATTGAGGTATTTCTATACCATTAATGGAATACAGGTGGACTGAATGTTTCTCTGTTCAATGTGAATGTGATGTGAAGACTCTTATTTTCATTCATTTTAATTTTCCATTTCTCAATCCAGTTTTCGATTCTTCCCAAGTGGGATTGTAACTGCTGGGATGCGGTGGACATTTGTGAGTGCATTTTTGGACATTTATGAGTGCTCAATATCGCCGTGTCGTCTGCTAAAGTAGATAGGAATACTTGACTGTTTTCTGGGAGATCAGAGGTATATATCTAGTGCAACATTTGTCCGAGTACGCTGCCTTATGGTACGCCAGCTTTGATTTGATATTCTTTAGTTATGCTTGATTTGTGTTTGACTTTGTGAATGATCTATGAGACAGATAACTTTCGAATAATTTATAAGCTTCAGGAGGTAGTTGAGGTTTAATTTTATATATTAGACTGTCGTGGCCGTTATGCCAAACTCTGTCGAAAGCCTGAGTGACGTCTAAGAATATGGCTGACCAGTATTTTTCCCCTCATACGCATATCTGATTTATATTATTTATAGAATATAACTTAAATTATACACAGTAGTGATTTACAAGCACTAGCTGCCAGAGCCATCATTCTTTTACAAGCACAAGGGCTTTTTACAAATTTTTCTTATATTTCAACTTAAGATTTTTACACAAATTGGATATACCTAATTAGTAAAAATATCAACTATAACCAACATAGCAAAAATTTTCTGATTATAAGAACCTGCATACACATATAGAAAATTTTTCGAAAACTAAAATCTCCATATTTTGCGATATTCAATTTTGTAATAATCTGAATTTTAAGACAACAAATTTTTATATTACCATCTTTGTATACCATGAACCGAAGCAATTGGTGGTACTATATGAGAAAAGCAATTGATTGCCACAGGAACTTCACTGTACTAAAATCTAAAAGAGAAGAAGTTGAGGATTAAACAAAAGCTTTACCTCCAGAGAGCTTCGCTATGGTATATACTGATGGGTAAAAAATTCGAGATAAAACTGGTGCCGGCGTATTTGGACCAAATTTCAAGTTTAGCCCGGCATTTGCCAAATATCCCACTGTTTTTCAAGCTAAAACCTATGTCATCGATTACAATGCACTACAAAAGGGTACAAAGATGCCAACATATACATAATTTCAGATAGCAAGCTGATTTAACAGCTCTAACTTCCCCACCAATTTTTTTTCTACAATTTACAGCTGTTACAAAAGCTTACTAAAGGTATCGGAAAGAAAAAAAGTTACTCTTATATGCGCTCCTAGGCATAAAGGAATACAAGGTAATGAGAAAGTAGATGTCCTTGCAAAAACAGGCGCAAAGAGTCAATTCTTAGGAGCACAGCCATGTATTGTCAGAGCACTTATATGGTTTATCACAGGTCATAGTTCATTTAGCAAACATTTGTCCAACATTGATGGATCCAACACAGACAGGTGCATATTCTGCTTGAAAGAAAAAACGCCATAGTTCGCAAAAAAACATAAATATTTTCAGGAACACATATCGCCTAATTCTACATAACATCTAAATTAACATCAAAACAATAATAGCGTTCATCAAGAACATAGACCTGTAAGATAACAAACATCTGAAGAGGTCGCGCGTTTACATAAAACTCTCCACAAAAACAAAAATTACCATCTTGTACATTGAGGCAGAATAAAAATTTTTGAATTTGTTTTCATAAAATTATACACAAATTGTTAGGCTCAAGACGACTTCTCTACCACAAATTTCTATAATATAATGTCTCTGTTATTTTCTAATGCTTTTTTTTCTATAGATAACTTTTTATATTCACTTATTTTTGTTATCACAGCCATCTTTTTTCTATACTTATTAACATATTTAGCTGTTTGTCTTACACTAGCAAATATTTATTTAGCTACTACTCCACTTCAGATGATATTCTTAAAATTTCAGGTTCATAAAAATGAACAGATAGTTTCAATATTAATAACTTTAAATAGTTCTATTAATCTTAACTTCACTTATAATGGGTGCCAAACACAAAAAAAAATTATATTTTAACAAAATATCAGATAAAAAAAGTGACCACAAAGGATGAAAAAAAAAGAAAAATTTACTTCTCTCTAAATAAAAACTTCATATGATAAATCGTATCTGATTAAATATTCAACTAAATTTAAATTTTAGTCTTATCTAAAGCCACTTTACGCAATACAATCCAATAGAAACAAAAATTTTATAAATTATTGTCACTTTAAATTAATTTTACCGCTTTTATCGAAATAAATTAATTTTGATTTATTGCCATTGGATCAAATCTAAATTGTATACAATTACATAAAATCAGGATAAAATCCGTTAAAATAAATCCAATTTACAAGAAACTTAAATTGTAGTATGAAACGAATCAACAAATTTTATTATCAAAAATTAAACAAAAAAATATAACAAAAGTGTGCGACCTAAATAATTTTTAACTTGATCGAAACAAACAAAAAAAAAAAAAATAAGTGTTCGTTGTTTTCATAAAATAGATGTAGTAGATGTATGTATCTATATTGTATCTATTGTCCCGAATCATTATTATAGAATTATTATAATAAAAAAAAAAAATATTCGGGTGTAATAATAAAAATAATAAATTTCTTCCTATTAATCCTATTAACTTATATACAGACTACTAATTTCATTTAAAACGATTTAATATTTTCTGTTTGTATATACATATATATATATATATATGTACAGTAAACATTAAAAGTGAATGAACAGATTAATATATAGATATGTATATAAAAAAGTAAGATATTATTTTAAAGTAAAATTAATAATTAGTGTAATATTAAGTACAAAGGACCTGTACAAGGACTAAAAAATTGAAATGAAAATTGATTTTGAAATTGATTGATTGACATTTGATTGAAGAAAATTAAACTCTTATGTATTTATTGACTTGTGTCTTCATTAACCCTTTCACTACACCATCAGTTGTTTAAGCTAATCTCCATTTATTTATTTAATTATGATTTTCACAATAAAAAGATCCAGGCAGAAATCTATATTTTTTCATTTGTTCAATTCAATTCGTTTATTTACCCAAATGTTTAGATTTTTATACATTGTAGATTTAATTGTTCAGAGATCAGATCTTATACTAATTATTAATCTATACCAGAACTGAAATATATATATATTTATTTATTACCTTAATGTATTTGAACAATATGTTATATCCATATATTTTAATTCTATATTTCAAGAGCTGATATATTACTAGAATATTTACAACTTTGATTTGTACTTATTTGTTTTTAATTTCTACTATTTTTTGTTTTTAAAAATATACTTCCTCAAAGTATAATAAACGAAACTAGTGTAAAAAATATCCGCAATTTTAGTGAAAATATCTCGAGAGAAAATGATATTTACTGTTCTTGTCATACGCATTATTGAGTTCTCATATAAAATGATGTTATCTCCCTTTTTACAGCGAACAAAATATGATCACACTTAAAATGTTTAACTTAAATTAGTTTTCCATTTCTTTATATTTATATAAAAGTAGCTTATTAATATGAATTAAATATACATATTGCATATACATTTTGTACAGGGCTTAAGATCATGTTTTGGCTAGATTTTTCGAAGATATACAGAAATCAATTATTGTGTTCTTTTCTTGAAGTATCTGATATTTAGAGTTGGCATATATCAATCTTCAGTATATGTACAGATAATCGTACATACGTGGATTATGTTTTTTGACACTCTCTGTAATAAATTAAATGTGTACTAAAATATGAAGTATATATAATAAATCCTGTCAATCAAAATTCTTAAACGGTGTTAAAAATATCTACAATTTATTTTCTATAAAATTATTCGCACTCTTCACAATGGATAATTCTCAAAAAAATATAAAAATTTTGTTAATCGATTTCCTTTATTCCTTTCTGAAATCTATGTATAATTTCGGAGGGTGAATATTTTCAGTTGAAGTTGATATAAAATATAAAATTTATTTTAAAAGCTTTCCTACTACATAGATATGTATATATATATAGGTTTATATGAACTACGGTTAAAAAGAAAGTGTTTTTAAATATCGAAGTATGCTCTGGGTGAAACAGAAATAATGAATCTTATGAAATTAATGAGCATCTAACCCTATACAAATCAATGTATAGTTTTGAAATGAAATAAACTAAGTATAAGTACGTTTTAGGACCAATTATGAGCCTATATTCTTCCTGCAATAATTATTGATGTAATCTATACTTTGTATGGAATTGAATGCATGTTTGTTCGCTTGTATACATGAAAAATACACTTCCAGTTAAGTTAAAATTTTTCACAATTATAGGACATAGGTTCATAACAAATAGAAAAAATTATCAGTGGGGGATTACCAGTAATTTTAATTTTTAAAAATGACATTATTGTGTGTTTGTGTGTTTTATATGTCATAAATTTTATACTCAAAAATTTAAATCAAAAAATCTAAATAAAAACGTAAATATTTCACTGGAATTTCTGAAGTATTGCTAATTTGTTATGTGACTGAACTAAAAAATAAATGGATGCCAGTTCAAATCACGAATTGAAGTGAAATTTTTTTTTTTTTAATATTTTTTTTGTCGAGTGATATTATTGTGGTTTCGATGTCATCCGATCTCAACGGACCCACTTAAAGTTTACTTATAAAATGAAAAGGTTTTATTTTTGCTGCTACACCATTAAATACAGAATTATAAAATTTTGCGCAACGATATTTTAATCAAAAAATAGAGCTAACTTTACAATGGTATCAAATGACAGGTTCGATTAGCTGTTGTATACACTTATATATTTCAAAAACTAATGGAGTTACTAATGGAGTCTGAAAATGTGTACTGAAGTACTCTTTTAAATATGAACAACATATATCTTACCGTCATTCACAATTCATACTGATTTGAGTAGCTATCATATAACTTCTGGTATTCGATAATTATATTGGTGCAAAAACCAAACAAAAAAATGTTGCAACCCTGAAAATTTGTACTTAAATATTCCTTTTGTTACAGTTTTTCAAAATTTTTTCTGCCATACAATTCCTAGCACTCATAACGAGTATTTTAAAACTCATAGATGTTAGGAACCTGGAAATATAGGCTTTCGTGCTGTGCTCCATCTACTCTATCACAAATCAATACCAATTAAGTCAGCAGTTTTCCAAAAGAGTTCTCAAACTCATTTAATCTGGATGGATTACAGTCATATCGTTTTTTTTTAAATTATAGCTATATTGTTTTTTACTTAAATTAGGATTACGAATTATTTTACCAAACTTGGCAATGACGGCTTTGATTCTATTCCAAGAATATCATGATCAACAAGTCACACGCAGGGACAGCGTATGGAATTCTGCGATGTGGATTTGAAATATTTTTACAAACTTGAGGGGGTTTTGGTGGAAAAGAGCGAACCCTACATTATTATAAAACACACCCGTTTATTATTATACTTTTTACAACATACAAAAAAAAACTAGTATAAAATCAGGTTTGCTCTTAAGTTTAACAGTTTAATTTACCAATCTACCTTCAGCAAATTTATAATAGAAGAAACATCAACTTTCAAATTAGAAAGCAAGAAAAAATTTTAAGAACTTACAATTTTTTCACGCCAATGTTACTTTGCTACATTATATATATAATGATATATATGTATGTACATAGTATATATTTCATAAAAATAATGTTGTCTATATAATACAAAATTTCCATATCAGGAAATGATTCAATTAAAATTATCATATTAAGAATTGTGATAATGAAATTTAGTCTCGTCAGAAAACAATTGAATTTTAGAAACAAAGCTTTATAAATTTTTGAAGAATCACTCATATACATGGACATTCAATATGCACACGTCACTTTGTCCTTTATGTATATTAAAATACGTATATACAAATGTAATCACAAATTTTAAGATATATTTAAAGTATACTTCATATTAATCTTCAATACATATATACATAATATATTACGTACATAAGTGTCCTATACAAATCTATATTAAAATTTCACTATGTTAAAAAAATAGAAGGGGAAAATTATAGCTAAATGTTATTATCCTATATTAAAGGATTATTCATTTATACTTATTATTATTTTACAAGTTTTTAATCATATATCTACAACATATTATATACAAGTGTTGTACAATCGTATTATCTCTAACAGCTTCTTAAATCTTATTTAATAATAAAATAATAATAATAATATAATCTTTAAGGACTTTTCTTTTACCCATCATTATTCCTATTGTTTTAGTTTAAAATTTTAAAATATTCTTCGAGATGAGAGAGAAATTTTTTACTGTATTTAATTTAAATTCAAAATTTTTTTTATGATTCCAAACAATTAATTGCGAAATATTAACGTCCTTATTAAGAATATTTAAAATAATATTTTAATATTCAAATTACAATCAAAGTTAGTGATAATAATATTATTTTATTTCTTTTGTTTTCTTATAAAAAACAAATTTTGTTCTGTTAAATTTTTCAACATGTGTAAATTGAGTGGCGATGATGTCTTCAGAATATAATTATGAAAAAAAAAAAAACAATACAATGAAAAATAATTTAGTTGATCTGGCCAATTATATGATATAAGGTAGTAGAAAAATAAAAAATAAATAAAAAATTTAATTAAATCTGGGGCAGTTCCAACTGAAATGCTGTAACTTAAATAAATACAATCTATTACGAAAGTCGGTCTAGCGTAACCTTGTGTTATATCAAAATCCTGTTAAACCTGGTTTATTTTTTGTTATTTATTTATTTATTTATTTTAACAGTTGATCCTACATATAAATCTGTAGGCTAACTTTATAGGTCCTTTTCCCTTTCGAAATGTGGGCCTTTTTATTAAATTATATTAATTACTGGTTTGAACCCGTGTTCCTTTATATTTTTTGTTATTTATTTTTTTGGGGAAAGCCAATATGCACCACTGGCTACGCCCAATAAATCTTCTACGAACAAACTACATACATTTTTGGAAAAAGCAAATAACTACCTTTTTGAGACCAAATTTTTGTTATACACAGTAAAAAATTAATTGTAGGAGGTAAAATTAATACAACAATAAGACCAATAAAAAAGTGAGATACATCAGTATAGAATGCTAAGAATTGTCTCATCGACAACACCTAGATTAAACAATAGTGATACTGTTTACAATATAGTGTTTAAAAATTATAATGAACTACAAGCAGAATTAAAAAATATTGATAATCTAAATCTAGATGTATTTAAATATAAATTAAAAAATTATTACTTAAATCAGATATAATTAATAGTAGTTGAATTTTTGTGTTTGTTAACTGAATTTTGTAATAGTTGTTTTTAATTAATTTTTATTTAATATTTAACTTTTAATTTTAATTTTTTCTAGTATATAGTATTAAGTAATAACAAAAAAATTTTGAGCTACACTCTGTACGAGCCATAATTGAGCTCATTTGAGATGAAAATAAAAAAAATTTGATTTATTCATTCAAATAAAATTGAAAAAAATAAAAACAGAATTTTTAGCAAGGTCGAGACTTTAAAAAACAAGGTTTTGATAAAACAGCAGTAGATTCCAATAGACCGATTTTCGTTATGCTCCCAAAATTATTTTAATTAAACGATCAAATTTATTTATTTTTATTTCGCCTAGTCTATAGATTTTATATGTCCTCAATTTTTAATTTATTTTTAATAAATGTTCCTAGAGTCTATACATCACTTTTGCGCCACTTTTATGACTATTTAGCTCCCAAAATTTTCAATACGTTACCTTTCTCTTTAAGATCGAATATAACTGCTGTTGCTTTACCAAAAATCTTAGTTCCCTTTTATTGAATCTTGATCACTCTCAAATTGAGTTTTGGTTTAGTTGCAAGTTTTGTATTTCTCAGGCTTCTATTATTTTGTTGTATTCTTTATCTCGCATATTAATTTTTCTCTTTTTGCTATTTTTTTTTTCTTATTTCCTTTTTCTTACTAATTTAATTATTTCTGATGTATATATGCATATTAATTATAACTATTATATTTTATAATTAATGAAATTGTTATTTTTCCATTTACTTAATTTTAAATTTTTTGCGTTACATTTTGCTTTACTTTATTACTTTAATATTGAATTTATTTTTGTTGTATTCTTGTAACTGTATTAGTTTTAGCTTTTTTTATGCTATTGTCAGTATCTTAGGTAGAATCTTATATATGTTATTCGTGTTTAATTAAGTACGGTACTGCAAGTGTATACTACAAAATCTACAATATTTCGAGCATTTGTTTATCAAATTACTGACTCAACCCGTTAAATGTGGAAAACTACTGCTATTGTCAGAAACTAAGCCTTCGTAAATAAAAAAGCTTCATTTTATTTAATTTGTTACCATATTATACTGGTAACTTTTATTTAATTTGTTACCAATGACAAAGGGTACTGGACTGGGTTGAAAAACCAATAAAGCATTTCATTGCTTCGTCGAAAGACAGTTGCTCTACCTACTGCACTACCCAGCGTGTTTGAAATATCAACTTAATATTGTTTTATTATATAATTTTATTATTTCCACTTTTGCTTTTTCGTAGATCAGATATTCTCAGGAAAATCAGATCAGAATGATCTTACATTTATCTAATTTTACTATTACTGAGTTTTGCACATTGTTTAATTTACTTATGATAATGTATACTAAGGCACCATGCATCCATGCATGGTATAATAAATAAATGAATTTTAAAAACTAAACACAAAAAACTATTTACTTAGAAAGGATTGACATAGAAAAAAATCAATTTACTTCTAAAAACATGATGAATTAAAAAAATTCTCAAATTCGATTCAAATAGTATGAAAATTAATAAATTAATCTTTGTAAATATCAAAATCTATAGCTACCATTATTTTATCTATCATAGGGCTATATAGCTACCATTACATAGTTCTAGTAATAAAATATTTCATCTTCTAACAACTGTTACAACCTGTAACAATATATGTACATAAATAAAAAATGATATTATAAATCAAAATTGAAATTTATAACACCCATTACGGTTAGTCATAAAATTCAAATAAATTCTGCTACACTAATATAATAATTTTAGATTTACTGTACAGGGAATTAAGTGAATCCTTGAACTACATACTTGTTTAATATACAATTTTTTTGATGGGCGTCATCTTAGAGCATTTTTAATTTCTTAAAATTTAATATTTTATAGGAAAATTCTTGGAAAATTCTTTAATTGAAAAAAAAAATATACAATTTAGGTTTTTATATTGTTAAAGTAATTTTTTGAAGGTGCAAAAAAAAAAAATTATAATTTACAACATTTTCAATTCAAATTTGGTTTTTTTGTTTTTTTTTTTTTTTGTTTTTACTTTCGATTCTTTTTCACATTCATATATACATAGAAAAATTATTAAATTGTGGCTTCGGTTGCCCAAAGCATTTGTGTAGAATTCCAAAGCGTTATTTACCTATTTAATACAATAGGTATATGGTGGAAGCCCCAAACATTTCTATAGAAAAGAATTTCTATAAAATGAAAATATATAAATACATCCTTAGGTATTTTAATAATACATATACATATATATATATATATATTCGTATACAAATTGTGCCTATATACTGTTTCAATCAACTGTTCAAAAACTTTGGTATGAATTTTTAACGTATGAGTGGTCATTCACTAAATAATGTTTTAAAGTACAATTATAATGTTTCTATCATTTGGAATATACTATTCTGGTGGCCTATTCTGAAACTAAAAATTTACTAAATCCCTTTAAGACTTTGAAAATTTTTAAATTAAACAAAAATTCTTAGTAATTTTAAACATTCAATAAAATTTTTCTATTAATTTTCTGTGATAGAAAAATGCACCTTTAATAAATACCATAATTTAGTATTTAGTATTTACCCTATGGCAATTTAGATTTCGAAACAAAAGTAAATGAACGATACATAATTTTCAGTTATTATAAGTTCCACAAGATGCGATTTAATTTTAAACTTATACAAAAAATGTGGATTATGTCACAGTGGCTTAATTCTACACATTAAAATTAAATCTATAACTGTATTTAATGAAAATTAATATCAAGATACTATAGTCGCTTGGACATCTAAGACGAATGGATGAAAATGCTTCAGCCGACAGAATTTTCAAATCTGAATTAAAGGTAAAAAAAACTTGTGGCAAATCAAACGTTCGTTGGAGAGATAAAATATTGGCATACATTAAGTAATTTCATAACTTAAACTACACCGGCTGAAATGGAAAACATTATTGAGTTAGATCTAAAATCCAAATGGTCTAATTTGAAAAAAAAATTGTTCGTAATATCAATGAACAGCGATTATTAACATATTTTTTGTTGGCTCAATTAATTATTCATTAATATTACGAAAATATAACATCTCTTATTTTTTTTCTTAATAAACTGTTTATTGATTCAACGAATTAGGATTTATTGACACAAATATGCAGTTTTTAATACAATAATTGAACAACTAATTCATTAATAATGCGAACACTTTCATTAAAATTAGATTAATAACAGTGTTCGTTGTTTTAACAAATTCGTTTGTTAAAATCAATAATTTTCTCTTTGATTAGCAATGCCTTCATTAATATGTATGTATACTTTTATATTTGTTACTTGCATAATATCAACCAAATATAAAATCTTTCGTTATGTCAACGAATTCATACTTTAAAATTCGGAATTTTTTCTTTATTTCAACGAACTAGTTTATTAAAACTAACAATTTTTTTGTTTACTTAATGACACGACGCGTGTTACTTGTAATTTATGTACTCGTATTTTAACAGAATTTTTCAGTGTAAAAAAGAATTTATAATTGTAAGATCTTATAAATTAACGTAATTTTAAATTCTTTATTTTCTTTCCGGTCAATTCCAATATAGTCTTAAATATACATAAGAAAGGAAAATTACAAAGAACTATATAAAAATTAATACAAAAAACCTTACAATAATTAGATGGTTCTATCATACGCAAAACTTAAATCAAATTCCAAAATAAAATATAACAAATTAAAATTAAATACAAATGTGCAAAAAAGAGAATAGTTAGTGACATTTTTTATTTAAAAAATAGTGTTAAACGCCACATAAAAAAAATTATTTACAATAATTAAGAAGTAAATTTATTGTAAAAATATAAACGAAAAATCCAAAATAAATATAACAAGTAAAGAAAATAATAATTAAATAAAATGTTATAAACTACTTAAGAATATAATTTAAAAAATGAAAAAACATATTTAATCAATTCATATTTAAAACTAATGAAAATTTAAAACTAAGACTAAGAGGTACAAAAGAAAATAAGTTATCAACAAAAATTTATTATAAAATAAAAATTGTTTAAAAAAATAAAATCCAAATAATTAAAATAAAAATACACAAAGAGTAAAAAACATTGTATTTTTATTTAAAGAAGTGATAAGTGGCGGAGAGTGGGAAGTAAGAGGAGAGCTCAGAAAGCGGGGACAACGATCAAATAAATTATAGAAGTGGAAGACGTGGGAACCGACAAAATGCCGACAAAATGAAATTTTCAATGAAATATTTTATTATTTCAACAAACATATTTATTGAAACAAAAATTTATGTTATTAAATTAATAAAAAGATTTATCAAATCAATGAAATATTTTATTATTTCAACAAACATATTTATTGAAACAAAAATTTATGTTATTAAATTAATAAAAAGATTTATCAAATCAATGAAATATTTTATTATTTCAACAAACATATTTATTGAAACAAAAATTTATGTTATTAAATTAATAAAAAGATTTATCAAATCAATGAAATATTTTATTATTTCAACAAACATATTTATTGAAACAAAAATTTATGTTATTAAATTAATAAAAAGATTTATCAAATCAATGAAATATTTTATTATTTCAACAAACATATTTATTGAAACAAAAATTTATGTTATTAAATTAATAAAAAGATTTATCAAATCAATGAAATATTTTATTATTTCAACAAACATATTTATTGAAACAAAAATTTATGTTATTAAATTAATAAAAAGATTTATCAAATCAATGAAATATTTTATTATTTCAACAAACATATTTATTGAAACAAAAATTTATGTTATTAAATTAATAAAAAGATTTATCAAATCAATGAAATATTTTATTATTTCAACAAACATATTTATTGAAACAAAAATTTATGTTATTAAATTAATAAAAAGATTTATCAAATCAATGAAATATTTTATTATTTCAACAAACATATTTATTGAAACAAAAATTTATGTTATTAAATTAATAAAAAGATTTATCAAATCAATGAAATATTTTATTATTTCAACAAACATATTTATTGAAACAAAAATTTATGTTATTAAATTAATAAAAAGATTTATCAAATCAATGAAATATTTTATTATTTCAACAAACATATTTATTGAAACAAAAATTTATGTTATTAAATTAATAAAAAGATTTATCAAATCAATGAAATATTTTATTATTTCAACAAACATATTTATTGAAACAAAAATTTATGTTATTAAATTAATAAAAAGATTTATCAAATCAATGAAATATTTTATTATTTCAACAAACATATTTATTGAAACAAAAATTTATGTTATTAAATTAATAAAAAGATTTATCAAATCAATGAAATATTTTATTATTTCAACAAACATATTTATTGAAACAAAAATTTATGTTATTAAATTAATAAAAAGATTTATCAAATCAATGAAATATTTTATTATTTCAACAAACATATTTATTGAAACAAAAATTTATGTTATTAAATTAATAAAAAGATTTATCAAATCAATGAAATATTTTATTATTTCAACAAACATATTTATTGAAACAAAAATTTATGTTATTAAATTAATAAAAAGATTTATCAAATCAATGAAATATTTTATTATTTCAACAAACATATTTATTGAAACAAAAATTTATGTTATTAAATTAATAAAAAGATTTATCAAATCAATGAAATATTTTATTATTTCAACAAACATATTTATTGAAACAAAAATTTATGTTATTAAATTAATAAAAAGATTTATCAAATCAATGAAATGTTTTATTATTTCAACAAACATATTTATTGAAACAAAAATTTATGTTATTAAATTAATAAAAAGATTTATCAATTCAATGAAATGTTTTATTATTTCAACAAACATATTTATTGAAACAAAAATTTATGTTATTAAATTAATAAAAAGATTTATCAAATCAATGAAATGTTTTATTATTTCAACAAACATATTTATTGAAACAAAAATTTATGTTATTAAATTAATAAAAAGATTTATCAATTCAATGAAATGTTTTATTATTTCAACAAACATATTTATTGAAACAAAAATTTATGTTATTAAATTAATAAAAAGATTTATCAAATCAATGAAATGTTTTATTATTTCAACAAACATATTTATTGAAACAAAAATTTATGTTATTAAATTAATAAAAAGATTTATCAAATCAATGAAATATTTTATTATTTCAACAAACATATTTATTGAAACAAAAATTTATGTTATTAAATTAATAAAAAGATTTATCAAATCAATGAAATATTTTATTATTTCAACAAACATATTTATTGAAACAAAAATTTATGTTATTAAATTAATAAAAAGATTTATCAAATCAATGAAATATTTTATTATTTCAACAAACATATTTATTGAAACAAAAATTTATGTTATTAAATTAATAAAAAGATTTATCAAATCAATGAAATATTTTATTATTTCAACAAACATATTTATTGAAACAAAAATTTATGTTATTAAATTAATAAAAAGATTTATCAAATCAATGAAATATTTTATTATTTCAACAAACATATTTATTGAAACAAAAATTTATGTTATTAAATTAATAAAAAGATTTATCAAATCAATGAAATGTTTTATTATTTCAACAAACATATTTATTGAAACAAAAATTTATGTTATTAAATTAATAAAAAGATTTATCAATTCAATGAAATGTTTTATTATTTCAACAAACATATTTATTGAAACAAAAATTTATGTTATGAAATTAATAAAAAGATTTATCAAATCAATGAAATGTTTTATTATTTCAACAAACATATTTATTGAAACAAAAATTTATGTTATTAAATTAATAAAAAGATTTATCAATTCAATGAAATGTTTTATTATTTCAACAAACATATTTATTGAAACAAAAATTTATGTTATTAAATTAATAAAAAGATTTATCAAATCAATGAAATGTTTTATTATTTCAACAAACATATTTATTGAAACAAAAATTTATGTTATTAAATTAATAAAAAGATTTATCAATTCAATGAAATGTTTTATTATTTCAACAAACATATTTATTGAAACAAAAATTTATGTTATTAAATTAATAAAAAGATTTATCAAATCAATGAAATGTTTTATTATTTCAACAAACATATTTATTGAAACAAAAATTTATGTTATTAAATTAATAAAAAGATTTATCAATTCAATGAAATGTTTTATTATTTCAACAAACATATTTATTGAAACAAAAATTTATGTTATTAAATTAATAAAAAGATTTATCAAATCAATGAAATGTTTTATTATTTCAACAAACATATTTATTGAAACAAAAATTTATGTTATTAAATTAATAAAAAGATTTATCAATTCAATGAAATGTTTTATTATTTCAACAAACATATTTATTGAAACAAAAATTTATGTTATTAAATTAATAAAAAGATTTATCAAATCAATGAAATGTTTTATTATTTCAACAAACATATTTATTGAAACAAAAATTTATGTTATTAAATTAATAAAAAGATTTATCAATTCAATGAAATGTTTTATTATTTCAACAAACATATTTATTGAAACAAAAATTTATGTTATTAAATTAATAAAAAGATTTATCAAATCAATGAAATATTTTATTATTTCAACAAACATATTTATTGAAACAAAAATTTATGTTATTAAATTAATAAAAAGATTTATCAAATCAATGAAATATTTTATTATTTCAACAAACATATTTATTGAAACAAAAATTTATGTTATTAAATTAATAAAAAGATTTATCAAATCAATGAAATATTTTATAATTTCAACAAACATATTTATTGAAACAAAAATTTATGTTATTAAATTAATAAAAAGATTTATCAAATCAATGAAATATTTTATTATTTCAACAAACATATTTATTGAAACAAAAATTTATGTTATTAAATTAATAAAAAGATTTATCAAATCAATGAAATATTTTATTATTTCAACAAACATATTTATTGAAACAAAAATTTATGTTATTAAATTAATAAAAAGATTTATCAAATCAATGAAATATTTTATAATTTCAACAAACATATTTATTGAAACAAAAATTTATGTTATTAAATTAATAAAAAGATTTATCAAATCAATGAAATGTTTTATTATTTCAACAAACATATTTATTGAAACAAAAATTTATGTTATTAAATTAATAAAAAGATTTATCAATTCAATGAAATGTTTTATTATTTCAACAAACATATTTATTGAAACAAAAATTTGTGTTATTAAATTAATAAAAAGATTTATCAAATCAATGAAATATTTTATTATTTCAACAAACATATTTATTGAAACAAAAATTTATGTTATTAAATTAATAAAAAGATTTATCAAATCAATGAAATATTTTATTATTTCAACAAACATATTTATTGAAACAAAAATTTATGTTATTAAATTAATAAAAAGATTTATCAAATCAATGAAATATTTTATTATTTCAACAAACATATTTATTGAAACAAAAATTTATGTTATTAAATTAATAAAAAGATTTATCAAATCAATGAAATATTTTATTATTTCAACAAACATATTTATTGAAACAAAAATTTATGTTATTAAATTAATAAAAAGATTTATCAAATCAATGAAATGTTTTATTATTTCAACAAACATATTTATTGAAACAAAAATTTATGTTATTAAATTAATAAAAAGATTTATCAAATCAATGAAATATTTTATTATTTCAACAAACATATTTATTGAAACAAAAATTTATGTTATTAAATTAATAAAAAGATTTATCAATTCAATGAAATGTTTTATTATTTCAACAAACATATTTATTGAAACAAAAATTTATGTTATTAAATTAATAAAAAGATTTATCAAATCAATGAAATGTTTTATTATTTCAACAAACATATTTATTGAAACAAAAATTTATGTTATTAAATTAATAAAAAGATTTATCAATTCAATGAAATGTTTTATTATTTCAACAAACATATTTATTGAAACAAAAATTTATGTTATTAAATTAATAAAAAGATTTATCAAATCAATGAAATATTTTATTATTTCAACAAACATATTTATTGAAACAAAAATTTATGTTATTAAATTAATAAAAAGATTTATCAAATCAATGAAATATTTTATTATTTCAACAAACATATTTATTGAAACAAAAATTTATGTTATTAAATTAATAAAAAGATTTATCAAATCAATGAAATATTTTATTATTTCAACAAACATATTTATTGAAACAAAAATTTATGTTATTAAATTAATAAAAAGATTTATCAAATCAATGAAATATTTTATTATTTCAACAAACATATTTATTGAAACAAAAATTTATGTTATTAAATTAATAAAAAGATTTATCAAATCAATGAAATATTTTATTATTTCAACAAACATATTTATTGAAACAAAAATTTATGTTATTAAATTAATAAAAAGATTTATCAAATCAATGAAATATTTTATTATTTCAACAAACATATTTATTGAAACAAAAATTTATGTTATTAAATTAATAAAAAGATTTATCAAATCAATGAAATATTTTATTATTTCAACAAACATATTTATTGAAACAAAAATTTATGTTATTAAATTAATAAAAAGATTTATCAAATCAATGAAATATTTTATTATTTCAACAAACATGTTTATTGAAACAAAAATCTATGTTATTAAATTAATAAAAAGATTTATCAAATCAATGAAATATTTTATTATTTCAACAAACATATTTATTGAAACAAAAATTTATGTTATTAAATTAATAAAAAGATTTATCAAATCAATGAAATATTTTATTATTTCAACAAACATATTTATTGAAACAAAAATTTATGTTATTAAATTAATAAAAAGATTTATCAAATCAATGAAATATTTTATTATTTCAACAAACATATTTATTGAAACAAAAATTTATGTTATTAAATTAATAAAAAGATTTATCAAATCAATGAAATATTTTATTATTTCAACAAACATATTTATTGAAACAAAAATTTATGTTATTAAATTAATAAAAAGATTTATCAAATCAATGAAATATTTTATTATTTCAACAAACATATTTATTGAAACAAAAATTTATGTTATTAAATTAATAAAAAGATTTATCAAATCAATGAAATATTTTATTATTTCAACAAACATATTTATTGAAACAAAAATTTATGTTATTAAATTAATAAAAAGATTTATCAAATCAATGAAATATTTTATTATTTCAACAAACATATTTATTGAAACAAAAATTTATGTTATTAAATTAATAAAAAGATTTATCAAATCAATGAAATATTTTATTATTTCAACAAACATATTTATTGAAACAAAAATTTATGTTATTAAATTAATAAAAAGATTTATCAAATCAATGAAATATTTTATTATTTCAACAAACATATTTATTGAAACAAAAATTTATGTTATTAAATTAAAAAAAAGATTTATCAAATCAATGAAATATTTTATTATTTCAACAAACATATTTATTGAAACAAAAATTTATGTTATTAAATTAATAAAAAGATTTATCAAATCAATGAAATATTTTATTATTTCAACAAACATATTTATTGAAACAAAAATTTATGTTATTAAATTAATAAAAAGATTTATCAAATCAATGAAATATTTTATTATTTCAACAAACATATTTATTGAAACAAAAATTTATGTTATTAAATTAATAAAAAGATTTATCAAATCAATGAAATATTTTATTATTTCAACAAACATATTTATTGAAACAAAAATTTATGTTATTAAATTAATAAAAAGATTTATCAAATCAATGAAATATTTTATTATTTCAACAAACATGTTTATTGAAACAAAAATTTATGTTATTAAATTAATAAAAAGATTTATCAAATCAATGAAATATTTTATTATTTCAACAAACATATTTATTGAAACAAAAATTTATGTTATTAAATTAATAAAAAGATTTATCAAATCAATGAAATATTTTATTATTTCAACAAACATATTTATTGAAACAAAAATTTATGTTATTAAATTAATAAAAAGATTTATCAAATCAATGAAATATTTTATTATTTCAACAAACATATTTATTGAAACAAAAATTTATGTTATTAAATTAATAAAAAGATTTATCAAATCAATGAAATATTTTATTATTTCAACAAACATATTTATTGAAACAAAAATTTATGTTATTAAATTAATAAAAAGATTTATCAAATCAATGAAATATTTTATTATTTCAACAAACATATTTATTGAAACAAAAATTTATGTTATTAAATTAATAAAAAGATTTATCAAATCAATGAAATATTTTATTATTTCAACAAACATGTTTATTAAAACAAAAATTTATTTTAATAAACACATTTAATAATTGTTCATTGTATTAACGACGAGGTTATTAAATTAATAAATAGCTATTCATTGGCTCAATGAACAAGTTCATCGGACAAATATTAATAAATTTTTAATTGTCTCAACGAATTTTTTTATTGTAGTTACGTACCTTTTTGGTTCAGTGTATTGGCCACCCAAGTTATACTGAAAAATATGAATAATCAAAATTATGTTATAATTTTGTAAATATAAAAATGATCCTAGATTGCTTTTATCTTATTGAAGATAATCTGGTAGATTTATTTAATCAATCTTTACACAGAGAGAAAAGATATTCTAATTTCAAGAAACACCGATTCATAACATAATATATGAAATTTTGAAAAAATTCATATTTAAGAATTTGAATCTTGATACTAGTAAAAAAAAACTTAATTAAAGAATTTTACTCTTGTTTTATGAAAATATAAATTTTCTTAATTTATGATTCGATTCTTGATTTAAGATTTATTTTGATTCATATTTCATGGAATTTTGTACTTGATTTAAAACCATAATTACAGAATTTATAAAAATATATTCATGATTATAATTTAAGCAAAACATTGTCTTGACTTTTAAAAGTTTTGCTCATGACATTGAATAATATACAAATTATGACTTATTTTCTAAAAATAGGATTTTCTAAAAATGTTTGACTTTAAAAATACTAATAAATATATGCAGAATTCGAGAATTTCATAAACACAATATTAATTTAAACAAAATAAAATCTTGTTTTCTGCAAATTTAATTATTGATAGTTGACTCAAATTAAGTTTTTTTTCACAAATTTTATATTTAAGAAAATAATAATCAAGTTAAAAAATAATCAAGAACGCCCGTGACTTCGGCAAGTTTAATAAACTGAAAATTTATTCAGTTTGAAACAAGCATTGCATTCACAAAGTTTGTTTTTATTTATGTGAAGTAGATAATAATAATTTTTAGTGATAAAGTAAAATATAATTTGTAAGTCAATTTAGTTAGAAAATAAAATTCATATTTATTTTTACTACAGTGGTAGGCAGAATTAATTACACACTCAATAAATTTTAACATTTTTTTTTTTTGTTTTTCTTTTCTAAGGACGGAATTTACAAATGTGTTAAAAAAAACTTGGGGAATCAATTTCACAAAGTGTTCTTAATTTAAATTTAAATTTTCGGCTGAAAAAAATCTCAAATGACTCAGGTAGTAACAAGTTTCTTTTGCTATGTCATCCGGCAAAAGTAATTACACACTTGGTTTCATACGGCATAATTAATTACACATTATTGCATTTTGATCTATTGAAGTGATTTTTTGATAGTGTTTAATTAATTTTTATTTTTGAATTTGTATTCTAATATTTAAAAGTGACGAAGTGCAGCTCGTAATAGTTTTTCAAATAATTTTATTCTGTTAAAATTACTGATTCATTTTTCATTCATAATGCATAAAACAAATTAATTAAATATTTAAATCGCGCAGAAGTTGTTGCTAAACACTAGCTCGATTGCTAGCAGAAATTTATGGAATTTCATTTAAAACTATTTAGAACCTTGTAAAGGAAAAACAGCAATGCGATAGCTTGAAAAACATGTAAAGATTTAGTAGGAATGAACTTGTCACTAAGAGACCCAAAGAAGGCTATTACAAATTGTTCAGTAATTAAAAAGAAAATCCTGATGTAAGCCCAGTTAAAATTGTTTTTGGATCAGCAAAAATTATTAGAAAAAAAGTGGGAGTGAACGAACAATACG
Organism: Argyra leucocephala; assembly: GCA_963942445.1. NCBI lineage: Eukaryota > Metazoa > Arthropoda > Insecta > Diptera > Dolichopodidae > Argyra > Argyra leucocephala. The sequence continues at coordinate 134,910,237 of OZ012678.1, forward strand.
AAGAATATGTAAATATTTTAATATTCAAACTTATGGGGTGCCTAAAGTAGTAAATATTTTATCAGTAATTTTTTCAAAACGTGAGGCTTTTGCTCAAGAATATGTTAATGAGTCATTGGAGTACTGATATAACATATTGTGGACAGAGGAAAGTTAATTTACATTCCACGGAAGCTCTTGGAAAAAAAATACATTCATCTTTCAAAAGAGTTAAAGTGTAAAGTGGTTTAATCATTTGATTCTCAAGGCGATGGAAGTGTTATGTCTTGGGGATGCATTTACTACTATGGCTGTGGAGCTTTGTTTCCAACAGATGAAACATTATTTTAATGTGGATATATTAAAATATTAAATAAACATGCTTTCACTTAAGGAGACAGAATATTTCCTGATGATAACTGCTGTTTCCAGCAAGATAATGCTTCATTTAATAGAGGTTGCATTGTAAAACGATTTTTTGAAAGTGTCGGACTGAACATTCTAACTTGGCCAACGAAGAGCCCTAGCTTAAATGTTATACAGAACATCTGCGCATTTATGAAACAAATCGCGTTTATGAAACAATGAAAAGGAAACAAATAAAAGCAGAAAGAAGCTGAAAGGATTGAGAAAATACTGAATATTTAGATAAAAATACCTACGGAATTAATTAAAAATTTGAGAACTTCAATATGAAAGTAATTGCAAGCTGTTATTGATGCACAAGGTGGAATAACTAAACAGTAATAATGTAAAAATACTAAAACAAAATTATTTAACTGTAAACAACTTTTTTTATTCAAAAATTAGCAATATTTCTTTAGTTTTACCTGAAGTGTAATTAATTATGCCGTATGAAATCAAATGTGTAATTACTTTTGCCGGGTGACATAGCAAAAGAAACCTGTTACTACCTGAGTCATTTGAAATTTTTTTCAGCCGAAAATTTAAATTTAAATTAAGAACACTTTGTGAAATTGATTCCCCAAGTTTTTTTTAACACATTTGTAAATTCCGTCCTTAGAAAAGAAAAACAAAAAAAAAATGTTAAAATTTATTGAGTGTGTAATTAATTCTGCCTACCACTGTATTTAAATTAAGTGTCATTTACTAGTATTTTTTTTACTATTTAGTAATAGCTATGAATTTAGATCAAGAAAAAATTAATACTACAGAATAAAAATATGAATACAAGCTCAGAAGAAATAATTACTTCTTTTAATATATCAGATTTAGGAGCAGATTTCTATACTTTAAATAATTAATGAAATAAAGTATAGCTATAAAGAAAAGGCTGTGTTGTTACTGGCGAAAAATTTAAATCAAAGTAAATCCTTAAAAATTTTGCAGAACATACCAGCTGAAGAAGGTAAGGTTGTTCTTATTATTTTTTAATTGAAAATTTAAATTGTGTGTATACATTCAATAACTATCGATACTATTTTCTGCTTAGTTCAGCTTTGCCACCCAATGGACGAATCAGCAGAGATAACAAGGAGACGCGTGGATTTTGGAAACCATAGATTGGAGATTTTTAAATTCTTTTTTCATAGAGGTAAACACAGAAACCGATTTACAGTCACAATTATATTTTTTAAAAATCATAACAACGAATTTGCTGTAACAATGATGACTATAGATATTTGTTTCAAAATGTTTTTCAGCTTAAATTTAAAGTTTTGCAAAAATATTTTTATCAAAATGATTCTAATTTAAATTATACTGTAATTTTCGATTTAAATAATTAGTTTTATATTTTTTTAATAATATTTTTCAATACTTTTATATCAAACTTATTCTAAAAAAAAGGTTTCTTTGTAACGTATGTGTAGTATTTGTAATATTTTAGGTGATAAAGAAATAATTAATCCCGATAAACAAAATGTGTCGTAGAAAGCTGAAGGAACACAATGTGTTCCTAATTGTGTACCTAGCAGAAGAGAAAAATAATAAAACTATTTTTTTTTTTGTTTTTCTTTTACTTGATTTTTCATTTCTATAATAATTATCTACGTAGAACCATAGAGTAATCATATAAGTAGAGTATTCACGTAGAACAATATTTGCTAGTCACTTTTTCAAATATCAAAATTCAATGTTCACTCAAAATAATATTACTCAATTTTTAAATGCTTATAAGTTGAGCGAGTTACGAAATCACCTACACATACTCATAATAAATATTAATTCACTTACATTATTTTCCCACATTAGATTTCTCACACTTTAAACTTGTAAATTAAGCATTTCTTAATATTAACTTAAAAATTGTAATTCAATATTATAAAAGTTTAATACACTAACTAATTTCATAATTTCCTGTTTTTCTGAATTATTAAAAAACACACTTAATTGTAAAAATGCTGATTTGTTCTTTTGTAATTATAAAAATGTTTAGATTTAGAATAATTAGAATGAATAAAAATTAATATTGGTTTTGTACTCAAATTGAATAGACTAAAAATAAAGTCTTTCAAAAATAAATAATTTGTTTTTTTTTTAATTCCACGTTAAATGGAATTATAACTAGCGCAATGGATTTTGTACTCATAAATTTTATGTACCTAGACCTACTACCTATGAACATATTTATTTTGAATTATCTGCCAACAGTGTCAACGATATAAAAGTTGTATGTATAGGTACTCAAAATGTATATATGCGAATGATCATGCTAGAGTATATACATACTTCTTTATTTCGCTGTTTTTCACACTTTACTTATGTGATAAAAATTAAAAATTACACGTGTGTATAAAAAACTATACATGCATTTAAAGTCCCTTTCAATACATCACAAATAATATTACAAATCAAAATATTGAATTTTTTTTTAGAAATTACAGAATTCAAGATTATTACTGTATTTGTTGTTATTTTGCTTTAATTTTTAAAATTTGAAGAATTAGGTGGTTATGATGAAGTTCGTCGGAATGTGAAATTCCGATTACATTCCGAATTTGGTATGCTGAAGTCCGAAAGTATTCCGCAGTCTGCAAATGTCATTATTTATCCGAAATTTTAAAATTTATGTATGATGAAGTTCGTCGGAACGGAAAATAATTTGAAAATTGTACGCCGGAATTTCTCATTCGGAAGTATTAGAATGGTTCGGAAATGAATTATAAAAGCATACAATTTTTGTATTTAGAATATTAGGAGAAATAGAAAATGTAATAATAGTTTTTTTTTCAATTTTTTTTTCATTTATGAAAAATATTTTTTTTATTTAGGAATAAAAAAGCGCTTCAAAAGAATAATATATTTTATTCTTTTTAATATTATAACATAATATGTATATATATTAAAAACGATACATATATATTTTACATTCTTTAGAGAATTTTAAATTTTCTCTGATGTAACAAAAAATTACTATTATTTTAATTTGTATATATATACATACTACAAATATAATTAAGAAAGTTGTATCTTTTACTTTTAATTTATGTATGCATATTGTATATATATATTATGTCATATACATTATCTATTAAAAAATTTTTACAAAATAAATAAAAAAAAATTGAAAATAAAAATGTTTGAAATGAATATGAAAACAAAACAAAAAATCTTCCGAAACATATGATTTTGATTTCTGCACAGACTTTGCAGTCGAAGGGACTTCAGCATACCAATTCTTTCGTATTCGGATCGGAATTTTTTTTCTGAGAAATTCCGCTTCGGACTTCATCATAACCACCATTATTTTTATTTGTACTTGGTCAATGTGATTTACGAAATTTGTGATTTTAAACTTTGTAGAAGAAAGGGACAAAAAAAATAATGTTGGTTTTGTAAAATTAAAAATAATTCAAATTGATTTCTATTGAAAAGTATACTGAAAAGTAGGTACCTACATTTATTTTTAAATTTTCAGCAATTTCGGTTTTGTTAATTTTGTCTGTTTCTTACCATAGATAATAATATGAATAGTATATATATATATGAATACATAATATAATTATGAATACAAACAAACAAACAAGCTATAAAAATTTAAAAAACTAAGTAAAAAAAGTAAAACTGGACATTTTATTCTTTATATGGATGTTGACTGTTTTTATTTCTTCAAAAATTATTTCATCTGAAATATTTAAATACGATTTTTAACCAAGTTCTGAGAAAAGAAAACAAAACGGTATTCTGTACAAAGTTCACGATTTGTAATGCATAACTAATAAATTTTATTCTTTTATTACTATTATTTTTAAAATTTATTTATTTTTTTTAGATTATGTGATTCTATCATTGACCTATTATTGTGTGTATACAATTTCATTCATTATCTTTGCGATTAATTGTGTTTTTTTGTTTGCATTTTTCTATATACTTTTTGTATTGAATTAGATATGTAAATGCATGGTGAACACATATACGATATTCACTCTTCATATAAATCAAAAGTACATACGTAAGTGTATACTCTTCAAATTATCAAACAATGCCTGTATACTCCTAGCCTAGTCACTAGGAGAGCAAAACTTTATACACAAAACTAAAACAAAACTTAAAACGAAATCGTAATTCGATAAAATTCCGGAAAAATCATTCTGTGAATAGGCTAGAAGTATAGAGGCATTGCATGAAATATTCTCCTCAATAAATAAAAAATTTTGAGTAAAAATAATTGAGTTTCGAAAATTATATTTGAGTGTTTTGGGGTATTGAGTGAAAATGGGACGGCATTTTCATGTTTTGAGTAAAAATGGGACGGCATTTTTAGAAGAAAATGATTAACAAATATTGTTCTACGTGAATACTCTACTTATATGATTACTCTATGGTAGAACATAATTTTTAGATCCTAGCAATAGCAAATAGCTTGGTAACTATGACGACCGAATGCCATAAAGTTTAATAGTATTCGGTTGACAAACTAATTTTTTATTGCGTTAGTTTGTTATTGTTTCTTTTTAAGTACTAAGCTAAGTGTGTAAATAAAAAACAACTTAATAAAAAATAAAATGATTCTTATAATTTTTAAAATAAATAAATAAAAGTTATAAATTGGATTGCAATAAAAGTTAAAATACCAGGTATGTTGAAAAAATTAATGTAACTTTTTAAATAATTTTAGTTCTAAGTTGAACCTGTTTTTATTGTGTTTCCAAGTAGATAATAAAAACTACATAATTGAAATAATATTGTAAGCAAAAATATGGACTAAAAGAATAAGTTGTACCTTCTTTGCAGTGTCCCTAAAGTGTTTCTGTTGTGTCCGTATTTTGATTCTTAGAAAATCAGAGTTTGAACCAAGTTTTGTAGAAAAAATTCAAGGTTTTTTAAAATTAGAATTTGAAGCAATATTTATAAATTAGTAAAAATCAATTTAAAAAAACAAAATAGTTTAAAACTTTCAGCACCCAAATTATGAAACAGTAGTACATTAAAATATCAAAATTGGAAATTACTGCAATATCTGCAGAATTGAGTTCAGCTATGAAATCTTCGGAACCAGAGGCATGAAAGACAAAAACAAAAAAGGCAAAAAATATTATTGTATAGTCAAAAAATTAAATTATTATATAAATTATTTAAATTAAATAATTAAAACAATTAATACGTTAAAAGTTATTATTTCTACTTTTTCCATTTTTTCACAGTAATCATGCACTTGGCACAAGAATTGAATTTTGTTTAATTTTTGAAAATATTATAAGAGAATATAAAATGTGTTGACATTTAATCGACTAAATTTGCCGTAAATATGAGCACATATGTGTGAAATCTGTAGACACTTCCTCGACACATGTGCTGTAAATATTAGGAGGAGATGTGTATGATATGTGTCGACACTTTGTCGACTATATTAATTTACTGTAAATATTAGGTGCACATGTGTGCAAAGAGTGTCGACACTTTCTCTACACTTGTGCTGTAAATATCAAGAAACATATGTGTCCAAAATGTGTCGACACTTTATCGATTAAATTTACTGTAAATATTAGGTGCACATGTGTGCGAAGAGTGTCGACAATTGCTTGACACATGTGCTTTAAATATCATGAAACACATGTGTCCGAAAAGTGTCGACATACACGTGACACTGTATTACAATGAGAGACACATGTGCCTGGACATTTGCGACCGTTTGCACCATTTTTATCCCTACTTGTGTCGTGAATGTGTTCCATGGGCAAGGAACACATTCGCGACTTTTTAGGAACACTTTCGTCAAAATTGTTTACCGGAAATGTTATTTTTATTACATAAGTAACCAGATGGAAAGAACAATTTTTAAGCCATGCTTTATGTAAATACTTATTTTTTTGTTTATAAATATGTATATTAAAATGAATTTAAAAAAAATAAAATAAAATTATTTAATACTAAAAAAATGTAAAAAAATTTTATTTAAAAAAAAATCTTATTTCAGAGAATATTTAAGTATATATACATACATGCTTAATTTATACTATCGAAATATATTGAATTGAGAAAAAGGTAACTTATTTCGTGCTAAAAAATAAATGCTTCATGATTTTGTTTTTTATTAAAATAAGTAATATTAGACATAATTCAATCAAATTTTGAAGAAAATATTTTTATAAATACTAAATTTTTGATTTTTTTCTTGATATAAGCAATATATTTTCACATTTTATGTTTTAAAATACATAATTATAGGTAAAGCTACTTAATAAATTAAAAATAAATCAATTCTTTAACTGAAGAAATAAATTCATGTTTTGAGAAATCACAGTTTTAAGAAAAATGTATTCATAAAACGTGAACATAATTTCTTGGCCCAAAAACAGTAGGAAAATTTTCATGATTCATTCAAAAAATACTCAATTTTTGGCAATCTTTTCTCTCTGTGTAGAATCAGACATTTATCCAACTAAATAGAAAAAATCAGTTATTGTAGTTCCAGTAGAAAAGGTGAAAAATTTGAATAAATGCAGTGAGGTCAAACCAGTTAACATAATAAGTTACACTAGGGAGCTAAAATGTGGATCATGCTTCCATCTCACGTGTTCTTCTCCGATAGAAATGCTCCGTTATACAATTTGCAGCTTTTCAAAAAGAACCTCTTCAGGTTTGTCTCCAATTTAACCACCAATTCTCCTCTATTATTCTATTTTCCTCCTAATCCTTTTTCTCCTTACCCATACCTACAATAGTTTTGTATAAAGGAATCCTTTCCTAGTGTTTGGGTAGCGTGTAAAAAAAAAAAAAAAAAAAAAAAGTACTGAATGCAAGATTTTAGAAAAAGTGGTGTATGCTCAACTATCAAAGTATTTAGATTAATGTCATTTAATTTTTAGAAATCATTCAGGATTTTGTAAGAAGCATAGTTGTAAAGCTTGGTAATTTCTAATTGAAGAATGGCGATAAATGACAGAAAAAAAAATAGTATTAGCTGTTTTTTTAATTTGAGTAGAGTATTTGAATTTTAGAAGCAACTGAAATGGCCACTTCTACCTACTTATTTATAGAGAATTTGAAACAATTGATAGGCATATTCTAATGAAGAAGTTAAAAAACTATGGTCGAAATATTGAGTTTGGTTGGTTTCATATTTAACGAATAGAAAACAAAAATCTAAGGTTAATAGTGTAGTATCAAATTCGATTGAAGTTCCATTAGAGGCTCCACAAAAAGCAAGTTTGGGCATTTTATTATTCATACTTTACATAATATAGATATGGAAAAAGTAGTTGATTTTGTAAAACTTATATTATTTGATAATGATAAAAATAATTTCTAATTTTGGTTATATCTGAACTTGTTTTGTGGGTGTATAGTACGATATAGCACAGTTTCGCATTTATTAAAGTTCACTTTTAGTATCCATATCTTGCAGTAGTCCAAAATAATATTAAACATTTTTTGAATTTTGGATTGTATATTACTAAGTTTGCTATCGGCAGAATAAACTATTATATCATTCGCAAAGGCGGAATGCAAACTCATTACCTTTTAGTCTATCTAATAAGTGGAGCAGATTTGTTATTTAGAATGAAAAAGGGATTGGTGCGTTAACAACTCCTTGTTATAAACCGTTTTCGATTGGTAGTACGTTATCTGATGAATTTTGTTGGTAGCAAATCTGAAATTTATTTCCACATAACATACGTTGAATGAGCGCAATTAGATGTAAATCATATTTTATTAGTTTGAATATTAAACCATCCAACAAGGCCGAGTTGAAAGCCTGCAATCGTAATTTTGAGTATTGCTTGATAATGATAGCTTTTTCTTCAAAGAAAATAATTAATAGGCTACAAAAATTAAATTTTGAAAACTTTTGCATTAATAAATAATGAGTATTTATTTGTTGGAAAATATTATCTCAATTCATAAACATTATGATTAGACTAATAGCTAAGCTACTACCGAATCAAACCGGAATATAACTTTAATTGATTAAACAAAAAATCAATTAAATGAATTGTTTTGTTAAATTATTTTATTACTGAACAAAACGAAATGTTAATTTTTTTATTTGAAATACCTTTCACCAGTTTATACCACTGACCAGACCAGACCACGTGATAATTTAAGCCAAAATCAATATTTACCGAAATATGGCCGTTTAAAGTTTTATCTTATTTTTACTAAATATATATTTTTTTTTTTTTTTTTGTTTTTTTATTTATTTCAAATATAATTTACATAATCTATAATTATAATTGACAAGCATTTAAGGTCCTGCGCAGTAGACACATTTTCATTTTATTTCGATTCTCCTACTCCTTAATGAACTTCTAATATACATAATATATAAGATTATATATAAAACAAAAATGCGCACACAGTTGAACATTTTGTACTCATATGATTTTATTATTCAGCAAATACATTATGCATAAGTGAGATATTATAAAAATAATAAACAAAAGTAAACAAATCAGTTATTATATTTTATATTATGTACTTGCGAATGAATCTATCTACATAATTATGCCAAAAAAAAACAAAGAAACAAATTCATCTCAAATAAAAAATATAAAAAAGCAAAAACAAAAAAAATTAGTTGAATTGTTCATATGGCGAGCAAATTTATTTTTATATAGTAGAGTTGGAGTATATATAATTATCCTTATTGAACTTCTAATATAATAGTTGTATATAAAACAATAATGCTCACATAGTTGAAAATTTTTTAATCATATGGTTTTATTTGTCACCAAATACATTATTCGTGAGTTCTTATTAAAATAAAAAACAAAAACAAACAAAAATATAAAAAAAAACAAAACAAATACAAAAACCAAAAAAATTCATATGACGGGCAATTTCATCTTTACATAATAGAGTCAAAGTAGCTATCTATAATTATAATTGACAAGCATTTAAGGTCCTGCGCAGTAGACACCTTTTCAACTTTAATGACAAATTTTTTTATTTTTAGTAATTTTATCCACTAAATGCCACTTACTATAGGGAATATATCGGAAACGAAGCAGTATATGAGGGACGTGTATTTATGTGCCCTAAATAAAACTTACTAACCACAAAACTTTTTATTAAACACGAGTGGTTTCTGCTATATCGTGCGAAGTCTATATCAGTATGTAAATTATTGTTTTTTTAAAAACTTTAAATTTGACTTCAACTTGAAATATAATTACTCAACAGGGGCCACTAGTGTAATACTTATAATTAATAAACAAAACCAAAATAACTAGTGATTTTAAGAAATTACTAAAAAACAAGATAAAAATTTAATTACTAAAATGACTACTCAAAATATTCATAAATAAAATTGATAAATTGTTTAAATTCATTAAATAAAGGCATCAAAATTAAATTAAACATTTTGTTAGATTAATCATGAATCAAAAATTAAAAACTACATCTAGATTACAATTAATTAGCCCGGAATTATAATAAGGAACAAAGTTAGATTAAATTATATATATATATAGTTAGTTATAAATAATTCAATTCGAGAATTATCAAATTGAAATAATCAATTTTTAAGTTTTTTTGAAAAAGATGAAAAACAACGTTCTACTCTTAAGCTTTCTGGAAGGCTGTTAAAAATTCTAGGAGCTAAAGTAGTATAGAAGTGTTGAAAGTGAGCAGTACGGGCTCTAGCTATAAATACTAAATTCCTGTTATTGATTCTAAGATTATAGTTTAACACTACACGTTGATTTAAATAGCCAGACCTAATAAAAAACAATTTCAATGACTTATAGAAATATAAATGACGAAGAGGTAAAATTCCAAGCTTATAAAACAAAGGAAAACTAGGGGTAAGGCGATTTTTCCTGAGTATAATCCTTACAACATGTTTTTGCGAAACCAGAAGTGGATAAAGTTTATTGAAGTAAGAATCGCCCCAGCAAATGATCCCATATTGTAGTTTTGAGTTGAAAAGAGCAAAGTAAACCATTTTCAAGACTCTAAAGGAACAGTATAGACTTAGATGGTAGATATACCTTGTAACTTTAGTACAATAATTTTTCAACTTACTTGAATGATTAGACCAGTTTAATTTATTATCGAGAATAATACCCAGATATTTAAAAGAATTAACAACTTCAACCTCAGAGCATAGTTTATCACAAGCCAATGAATCATTGGACCTTATTAAGTGAAGTTAAATTAAAATTTTATAGCTATTAAAAAATGTCTTTTCTTTATATTACGAAACAAAATATAATAGAAAAAATGTGTTCAATTATATTTGTTTTTTTTTAATTCATTAAGTATTTCAGACTCTCGAAAGAAGCCTTTGCAATGATTATAAATAAATTAGACAATAATTTAAATCCTGCAATTGGTCCACATTCAGTAAAACTCATTATAAAATTGGTTGAAACATTGCACTTCCTTGCTGAAGGAAGTAGGTTCCTACGAGTTTGGTAGGTTCAGCTACATCAACTATTTCTAAAATATTAGCCGAATTGTGTCGAGAATATATAAAATTTCCTGAAACCGAAGAACAAAAATTATCCATCAAATTGAGATTTTATAATAAATTTGGATTCCCAGGAATTATTGTATGTTGATGGAACACGTGTAAAAATCATTGCACCAACAAACATTCAAACTGTCTCCTATTTGTAACTTTTCTCTAATTACAAATGTAAAATAATCTTCAATAATTATTTTTAAATATAAATATATATATAAATAAAATTAATTTACTTGAATCTTACGTTAATTATATATTTACTTTTTCTCCTTCGCCATCTTTCACTACCTTTTCCTATAATGATATATTTATCGTTTTTTCTGACAGCGCACAAAAAAAAATCGATTCTCGTAATACCATGAAAATCGAAACGTTGCGATAAAAACCGATCAGTATCGCTATTTCGCTTCGCAGAATACCAAAAATTAAATTTATCATATTTTTCAGTACGTACCGAAAAATTCGCTTCTCAGAATAAGGCCCATTATAAGAAGAAATACTAGTATCATTATAGTTAAGAGAAAATTTACAGCAACTAGGAGAGTGATAAAAAACTTTACAATCGTGTGGAATATTACCAGTTAAGCTGAATAACATGTACTTAGTTTTATGACTAACAACAAGCTTATCACAATAAAACCATTTTCTAATCAGATCTAAATCATAATTTAAATCTATTATAACATTCAGTAAACTATTAATAATATAAGAAAAAGCGGTATCATCCGCAAACGCAGTGTCAACTTACCTTTAAAATTTTGCTGAAACAAAGAATTTATAAAAATAAGAAATAATAAAGGACCAAAAACCGAACCTTGAGGAACTCCTATTTTAATATTCTTATTAGAACTGTCAGCTACCAATTTATTCTAACTAATTGACCCCTGTTATTGAGAAAGGATTCAAACCAATTTAAAACGAAACCTCTAAAACCTGCATTATAAAGCTTTTTTAACAACAAATCATGACAAACGGTATCAAACGCTTTCGTAATATCAATAAACAAAGCAGCACTTGACTTATTGTTATTTATTATAGTTAAAAATATTTCTACAATCCATTTTATTTAAATATATATAATATTTTTTATTTTATTTTATTTATTTTGAATTTTTTGAGTGCCGCATGAAACTTAAAGTTTCATTGTAAGCAGCACTCTGACAAAAAATTTTCTTGTTTTTCAAAGCATAAGCAAAACAAAAAGAACAAAAGCGTGCGTTAGAAAAATGTTTGTTTCGTTTTACATGTTGTTTTTTTCTTAATAAATAATTTTAATTAAATTTTTAATATAAAATAATTTTAAATTATTTTAACTGTGAGATAAGAATTTAAATTAAAAAAATAATTTTTATACAATTTCAAATTTTATTTTTTAAATCTTTACAAAATCATTCAATAGAACAATTTTTAAAAAAAATTACTCAATACAAAATATTCAAATCTGTGCAAAATATTGAAAATTGAAATTTTTAAATACATCATGGCTTATTTTATAAAATAAAAACATTTTTATTTCTAAATTTTTCTAATTTTAAATTGTTTTTTTTTTTTCAACTAATAAAAAAAATAAGTAAACATACCGTGCTTGAACTTTTTTCAATGTTATATTATGTGGATTCAAAAATTCAGCATTAATAACACTTAATGCAATATCTACAGCTGGTCCACAACGTTCCAAATCAAATGGTGAATCTGAAAAATAAACAAACAAAAAATATTATTTGAAAAAACTCCATGAAATGAAATAAAGTCAAATAAAAATTATCTAAAGTAAATAGAATTAGCCGGAAAGAAGTGTAATGGTGGATTTCCTTTCGATGGACGGACGTCCGGACAAATTTTTTAACCATTCAAAAACTTTTATTTTACCAATATATTAAACCAAATAATATCTCCGGACAATTTACTTCATCCAAAATATAAAATATAAAATATTTTTAACTTTTGGCTGAAAGCTGAATTAAAAGAAAATGATAGAGATATAATTATTTGATAAATATTTATTGCTATCTCGATTTATGTATGAAAGCATTCACCACATATAAAATTTCTAAAATGTTTTTTAAGAGAAACACATGAAGTGTAATTTTTTTTGTTTTTTGTTTTTTAATATAAGATTATTTTGTTTCTAACAAATTATTTACATATATTTTAAGCTAAAAGCAAATTGCTATATTTTATTTTTTGTAAATATTACAAAGCTATTATCCATTAGTATTCTGAACAAAATTTTAAATTTCTTTTAATAAAAATAAAATTTGCGCATGTAAACAATTGTTTAAACGTCAACAAATAACAAATGTTAGTCCTTCGCGCTTTGAGAGGAAATCATAAAAATTTCTTTGATTGCATTTTGTGTTTCAATTATAGTGTAAAATAAAATTGTCCGTGAGTACATAATACAAGAGAATAATTACCAATGAAAAATTAATCAAAATCAACTTTAAGATTTAAAATACTTACTTAAATGTGATGCCATTAAAACACCAACATTATAAACTTTCATTCCAATTTCAATACCATCCATTAATAATATCTCACGCTTAGAATGTTTAAAATTTTTATCAATTACTTCCAAACTATTTACATTATTATTATTATTATTGTTATTGTTAATGTTATTATATAATAACATCATTGATAAATTATTATCTTTTGGACTATCATCCCAGTACCCATCTTCAATGTAAATTCTTTTCAATTCATATGATGAAGATAATCCTAATGAAGATGATGAAGATATCACACGACTATTACTACCTGTTGCAATCAATAACAATTCAATTAAAAGAAAAGGATTTGATTGCATTTTAATCCTCTCTTAAATATTTTCGTTTTATTTTTAATTGTTTTTTTTTTTCACTTTTTCAATTTTTTTTATATGTATATATATATTGTTTTTTAATATATATATATATTTAATTTGATTTTTTTTTTTTTTATTATTTTAATTATTTAATTTAGCATATTGAAATTAAATTTATCACTTGAATTGTATTTCTTTTCATGATTTTCTATTTTTTTCTTTTTTTATTCGATTTTAATTATCTTCTTTATTGGTTGCAATAACGCAAGCCCTGACGAAAGAAGTAAGTTGTTGCCGAAATATTTTCCCAATTAAAAATTAATTTATTAATGTAAGCAAATTGGACTTTTAATTGCTTTGATTTAGATATTATCACTAAAAACAAATCCGATTATCAAAAAAATTATTCTTCTTTTTATTTTTTATATTAACAAATTTTTATATATAAACTCAAAATATATTTTATTACGTACCCAAAATATTAAAAAATAAATTAAAACAAAAATTAATTTTTAATAATTCCTAAAATATTTGGTTTTCCAATTATTTACAGATTTTTTTTTTTTCATCTTGTTTAGAAGAATGTGAGACAAAAATTCACCACATATCAATTCAGCAGAATATTGATACAAAAATTCACCACATATTAAAAAAAATTCATAACCCACATCGTAATAAAATGTCTAACTACTGAAATTGAAAAAAAAAAAAAAAAAACGGAGGAATAGGCATAACCTTCAAAATGAGTTTGATGTTCAAGGTCAAGGTATTCGAATATTTTAATGTAGTCTGCCAAATTAGATCAAATATTTTTTCAGAATCAAAATATTTGTATTAATATGTATATGTAACTCAAAGGAGATTAAAAATAGATTATTTTCTTATACATTTTTTTTTTTGGTCTATTTGAATTTTTCATAACATCCTTGAACCTTTCACACCATCCTCTTAAAATGTTTTCATCTGATAATTCGATGCAATTACAAAATTTTATCATTTTCATTTTTTACAATTGATGATTTCTAATATTAAATTGATCAATTTAGAATTAAAACTGGAAATAATAGTGTAAATGCGTATTTTAAATTTTGTATTATATATATATAACATGATACCTACTATTGCCACTACGTATTAATAAATTTGTAGAACTCTATGGTATCCAATGATTTGATATGTTTTTATAACTCTACTATATAACTTCACCTTCTCTAATAACTAGAACCGAATTGAAGAACATATTAACTTCCTATTCGTATTCAAAACTTTTATATATACGTACATATATAAAAAAAAGAAAATTTCAATACCTATAGTATGTAGTAAGTAAGATAAGGATAAGATAAAATGAGATGTCCTTAAAATGTTTTCTCGCATTACCACTTTTGAAATAATTTACGAATGAAATTTTATGCTTAAATACTGAATTGTACCTTTCTAGATTATTTTTAATATTTTATGGTCAAATAAAATTTTCTTTTTACGTGCGGATCAGTGATGGTATTCAACAATTCAAATACGGTTCGGAAGAAACATTTTCTTAAAAAACTATTTTTTAATTCAAATTTAAATATGGAAAAACAAATTATATATTCTAGACATTCTAGTACTTTTAAATAGTTCTGGCTTCTTCAATTTTTAAATTAAAACTCGCTTATAATAGCTATTACAAAAGCTTAATAATACTAGTAGAAAAAAACAAAGTCACATTGTTTTTCGTCGAGTACAAGACACTGAAGAAGTTTCCAAGTATGTAGTAGACAAAATACGCGTATATTTGGATGATAAGCATTTTTAGTAAAATTCAAAATAATATATTCGACTATTTTTCACAATTTATTTTGTATATTCTTAACAGTAGTTAGTCATACAGGGTGTTCCAGAGCATGCGTATCAGCTTTTTAAGAGGGGAAGGAGCCGTTATTTTAAAATTAAAAAAAATGATTAACTAAGTCGACGGTGCTCTATCGATTGGTGATATTTTCAACTTTAGCGAAGGACGGTAAATCGGTGTTAGTTCAAAAATCCGAAGTCGAGATTTTCAAATGGGAAGGAACTTTTTTATGCAAATTCGGATTCTATGTCAAAAAATAAGAAACTTATGTAAATGTAAATGTTTTTTTTTTAGTTTCTTTTTTTAGTTTAAGCTTTATGGATACCCAACCTGAGATAAAAAAATATAATATTATGAAAAATAAATTTATTTATAAAAATGCTTATATTTATTTTACTAAAGGAGAATATGGAGAATTTTTATTTTATTTTTAATTATATTTAAAGAAAAATTACTGAGAAAACAAACAAAAAATTGTATAACATAAGTTTCTTATTTTTTAACATAGAATCCGAATTTGCATTGAAAAGTACTCCTTCCAATTTGAAAATCTCGATTTCAGCCAATTTCGTCGATTTTTGAGCCTAAAAAACCGATTTTCGGTCCTTCCCACTAGTTAAAAATACCACCAATTGATAGAGCACCCTCGATTTAGTTAATAAATTTTTATTTAATTATAAAATAACGGCTCCTTCCCCTCTTATAGAGCTGATACGCATGCTCCGGCACATCCGGTATAAGGTAGAAATAGTTTTTGGTACATTTAAGTGTTACTTAAAGTGCAATTTTTAGATTATAATGTTTTTTCAAGTATTATTATTTATCAAATTACTGACTTATCAACTCATTAAATCTGGAAAATTACTACTATTGCAATCCATCTTTATTAAACAGCATATTTTCATTTTGGATAAGTTGTAACCAAATTGTACTATCAGATATTTTTTGCCATCTATTTTATTCTAATGAATAGAATTGTTTCTGATTATGAAATTAAGATTAAATTGAACAGATACAGATTTTGCTCAAAAAAAGATAAATCCTTCTATCACCTTCTATTTGAATGTGATGTAATAGCTCGCAAAAGATATACACCCATATTCTGCTAGACCCATCGTTGACGAGAAGAAAAAATTCATCTCGTCTCGTCTCGCTGAATATGCCTTTCTGTTAGACACTGTAAGCGGCGCGTTAAAACATTTTATTTGTTGGTAGTACTGATCATTTTTTACTATCAAAAATAATTATTGGTATATAAACGAAATATGATTTATAAAATTTTTGGAAAGTTTTAACCCCACTAACTTAGTATTAGTTTTAAAATATTTTTTAAATGAAAAATAAATATAAATATATTTATGTTTTAAATATATTTTTTAGTTTAGTACATAAACGTAGTAAAACAGTAATAGTGAAGATAATTTTTTTTTTCAAAACAAAAACATAATTTTAATAACAATGCAAAAACAATAATGAAAAACTGTTTATTAATCTTTACTTAACTATTTTATCTATTCAATTTATTTATTTAATTAAATTTTTTGATAAAAAAAAAACACAAAATACTTTGACGAGATAAAAAATGGCTATCTCGTCTCGTC
Source organism: Argyra leucocephala (assembly GCA_963942445.1). Taxonomy (NCBI): domain Eukaryota; kingdom Metazoa; phylum Arthropoda; class Insecta; order Diptera; family Dolichopodidae; genus Argyra; species Argyra leucocephala. The sequence continues at coordinate 134,927,333 of OZ012678.1, forward strand.
AAAGGTCTAACAGAATACAAAACTATCTCGTCAGAGATATTCTCACACGATCTCGCGAGATGGGTCTAACAGAATATGGGTGATAAATATTACCACATGGCCTGATTTAGAATTACGGCCATAATAGTATTCATCAAGGACATAAACGTGCAATTTCAAGCAATTAAACGGGGAAGCACAATAGATTTAGAAATTTAATTCTATTAAAACAAAAAAAAAAAGTACAGATTCTATTTATTTTCAAAGAGGGAAGAAAAGAAGAAAATATAATGTATGTATAACAGTGTATAACAATTAATGTGTTATACTGTTAGTTAGGCTATAGGTACACATAAAATTTTTAGTTGGAGTTACTTGTAAAATGAAAATTTTCTGGAAAGTGGAGAATACCGCATGCGGAACGAAGAAAGTCATATTGTCGGTGTACACTGTTGACTTAGGGCTATTTATTGATATATGTACAAGGACACCTGATCCTAAGAGAACACGCTGCAAGAATGACTTTTGAACTAATCTATGTAGATGCAAAAAACAGATAACAAGAAGAACAAAACATCTTGGAATGTTACAACTGAGAACATTAATAGATCTCCTTTCTTTTATCCATCCTATAGACCAACTAACCAACCAAGTATATTTCCAAGTATATCATTAATTCTTATTGCAAAACCTCTTCTCTTCTCTTATTGCAAATACTTCAAGGTGTAGATATACAGTAAAAATCGGTTATAGTCACAACTGATTATAGTGAACTATTTTACTGTCATTATCTTTTTAATACTTTTTTATGAATTTTAATTCGTTTATAGCCAAAAACGTACATATTTAACTTAAATATTGATATTTCTTCCCTCAGAGACCTATGTATGTTTAAATCATAGATAAATATTACAAAATTACTTTAATTAATTTTTTACAGAAGAATTATTACTAAGCCAATAATGGAATTTGGCATACCCTTCAGATTCATAATATTGAAATTAATATAATCTATATAATCTAATAATCAGAAACCGTGATTTGTTTTGATATTAATAATAATAATATTAACAATTATCCCACAAAAATCAAATGGTGCAGGACCCTAAATGAAATATGTACATGCAACTAGTTAACAAACAACAATCAATATTTATTAATATAAAATAATAATAATAAATTTAATTTAAAAATTGTATATAAATATGTAATTTAATTATGTAATATGAAAATTCAGAATTTTATTTTTGAGTTAGAGATAATAAGTAGGTACTATTTAAGTGCCTTATCCTGCTTATATAACAATTCGTTTATTTTAAATGGAAAACTACAAATCTTTGAATTCATTTTATTAAGATTGGAATCAATGTCGCCATACAAAAGTAGTCTACTTATGAAATTAACAAAAGAAACCAGTTACAAAACCTTAAATTAGATTTCAAATATGTATAAAATAATGTAAAAGCAAAGCCACAAAGGTCAAGGGAATGTCTGTATCTCAAACTATTATAACAATCATTGATAAAATAAGAATTGTAAAAAAATTTATGCATTTAAAGTGTCTATAGCTTTTTATTTGATTAAAGTAAAATTCTATTTTGGAATATGTCATAATGTATAGACATAAATTTACAAAAAGAGCAATACTACATAAAATAAAAAAAAAATAAAAAAACAATTTAATTTCTATTCATTTGTTAAATAGAAGGAAACATCTTCATTTACGGTTCAATAAAAACGAAAAGATTATTTTCCGGTTGAAATCCTTAAATAAAATTAATAAGATAAAAATTTTATGACAATTTATTTCCAAAGTACAAAAATAAAAACACACAATTGTATAATTACAAAAGAATATAAGATTTTGGGTGTAAAATTTTAAATTTCTTTAAAAAAAAAAAACACAAAAAAAAGGACGAAATTATTCAAACTGATTTTTAAATTATATTAGTAATAAATTACATATACTTTTACATTTTATTTTTATTTCTTTTTTATTTTATGTTCTTAATATATCATCTTTTATTTTGAATCACAAAACTTTAATTTTCAATATACATTTACTTTTTACATATATATAAATATATATATATATATACAAAAACACATAAAAATAAGAAATTTGTTAAAAATTTATTTAAATTTATTTTATTTATCACTTTTTCTACTGATTCTTAATTTATTTCTATTTTTATTTTTTTTTATTTTTTTTTTTTTTGTAAATATTTGTTTAGTTCACTAAAAAACACTTATATTTTGTTATCCTTTATTAATTAAGCAGATTTTTTTTTACATTTTTATAATTTTTGTTTTTATTACACAATTTTGTCTGGCCGACAAATTGATCTTTTTTTTTTGTTTTGTTTTTCTTTCTTTTTTTATGATAAATTTAGTAATTTAATTTATTTATTTTATACGATTAATAAACAAATGAGAATAATATTTATGATCTAAAAATACATTAACACTTTGTGAACATTGTTATTTATAATATAACTGTATGTATGTATATTATATTGCCCTTTTGAAAATAATTTCACTTTAACCGTTATTAAATATGAATGGATGGATAATCCAAGCCGTTGAGTGACTGATAACAGAATGAAAATTTCTATACGAATATGGATCCTTTTATAAATTTTTTTTTTCATCTTATAACAATTGAACAAAAAGAAAACAAAAAAGCAAATAATAAATAAAATAAAAACTCTTATACTACTTGTATCGTTTCAAAGGATATTATTTTACTTTCTTGGTATTAGTTGTAAAAGTCTTCTTTGACTTAAAAAGAAAACTGTTACATATTCTGTTATAATTTATAACAGAAAATATAATATACAGTACATTTATTTATACAGAACCTGTTGTAGAAAACTTTACTTGTAACCGTAGAAATTAATTTTAGATTTAATTCACTTTCATAGTTTAGTCAAAAACATTAATTTAAATGTATAAAGTAATTTGATATATAGTTTGAAAGATTTAAATAATTTTTAGAAATTGGAATAAAAAAAATATATTTTTAATAAGAAAGTTGTTTAAAATAAATCGATTAATATAATAAAAGAATTTATTCAATTACGCTCAATTTATATCAATGTTATAATAAATTGATAGTAAATGTACAATGTTGATATTTTATTTGTTAGTAAAAAAGCAATCTAAACATTATTTTTAAACTTTTTACTCTTATTGACTTTCATTTTTATCAAAGTAAAAAACATATTTTTGGATTGAATGATTAATTTATCAAGCCTCCCACATATCAAGCAAGTGTGTGAATCTATTTACGTTACCATAGTTCTTTTCTTCCTGAAGTAAATGATTATTTAATGAATATATATAAAAAATAAAAAACTTTCAAAATTACATTTTCGAAAAAATTGTACGAACTTAATAATTAATGGAAAACATTATTATATAATATATATATATATATATGTATATGTATTTGAAACAATAAATGATTTTAATGGTTGACATTCATATAGTTTTGTTTTATATCAGTTATTTAAAATAAAAACTTGAATTACATCTATGAATTTGAAATTCTTACAAATTCAATAAAAATTATATAAAAATAGAAATTAAAATAAATATACTTTATATATATATGTATATATATTTATATATGTGAATTTTTATAATCAATTTCAGTCTTTTTGTCTTTTTATTCCAACTAATGTTTTTATTCCTGTTGAGTTAGGAGCATTTTGAGCAGCTCTTCTTATTTCTTCTAAAGCCAAAATAACTTTTTTTGGTTCTGTTAAAAACCATATCCATAATAGTTGACTATTTCTCCACAATTTGTCAGAATTCTATATTTAATAAATTAAAAATTAATTGTTGAAAATATTTCAAATTAAGATAAATAAACATACCATTCGCGATGAAATATTTTCATGAAATTCAGAACGTAATTTGCGTAATGATTTTTCAAGCTTTTCTTGTGACATTTTAAGTTTTAATATGGATGTAAGAAACATTACATTTTGTAATATCGGACGTTTAGTTGGACCATCAAAAACGTATTTTGATAAAGTATTTTCAATTAATTTCCTACAACAAAATTTAATATTCATATTAAGAAATCTATTTGTAAAAAAATAGGAAACTTACAAATCTTTACATATATTTAAAATATGATTATAGCAGCTATTACTAGTTAAATTTATTAAACTTTGTTCTAATGATCTATTGAATTTTTCAAAAGAATTCATAATTGTTTTTTTAGTATTCAAATTTTTATATCCTAAATTCACAGTTAATATTTTAGATAATTTCCCAATGAAAATTTCACTTATATTAAATGATGGTAAAATTTGAATTTGTTTCATTAGATCAATTCGTTTACAACATCTTTGTGATTCAATTAATAATATTGATGAATTATCAATACGATTCTTTAATTTTTCTGCATCTAATTGCATTAAAATCCATATAAGTTCTGAGTTTTTTAGTACACTTGAAATAATTTTTGACAATAAATTTATATTATTCAATCTGTATCTGGCTCTTTCAATTTTCCTCTTAGTATTTTGATATAGTACAAATTCAATTTGTTGTTCAACTATTTGTTGAAGGTGTAATCTTAAATCAGATACTAATGTTTCATATGTAAGATGGAATGAAGGTCCATTCAAAATTTTTAATTCCCGTGTTTCTTTTCTATAATATTAAATTTATTTAAGTAATATTTTCTTTTTTTAAATATTCAAGTCAATATACTTTAAATTAGATAAATTCATAATATGTATCTTGCTAGCATCTTGTTCTTCTATCATTCGTTGTAAGCCCATGAGTTTAGTTTTAGCAAGAATGTATTTTTCATTATAATAAAAAATCCTGAAATAAAAATTAAATATTAACGTGAAAAAATTTTGAATAAAAAAAGTTTATACTGAGTTTTTAATTTCTCAAATGAATATATTTCCTCAGTATGTGGTTCTGCAAACTCCGGGCTAAAAAAATCCTGCAATTAATTTAAATTTTATTTATAACATCTTAGATTTCGAACTAATAAAAAAAAGTTTTTTTTACCTGAAATTTAAAATTTTCTTGAAGATATAAAGAAAAATATTGCATAAATGAATCACATTTTAGAAAATACTGTTCCATCGGAAACTGATGTGTGAATAATGGTGGTGAATTCTGAATAATATAAAGTATATAAACACAAAATACATATCATATAAATTTTTTTCTTTTACCACTTTACTGATGCAATCGTTTAATTCAATACATAGTTTTTTATTTTCCTTTTGTAATTCTTGCAAATCTCTTGCCTTTTGCCAGCATTGGGTTTGCAAAATATCCTCTTTATTCTCAAGTTCTTGAAGTTCAGATTCCATATTATGAAGTACTCTGTTTAAGCTGAATCTTGTTTTTCTATAATATTGATCATTTTAAAAATATAAACATTTATATTTATTACAAATTCTTATTATATATTTACTCAATTTTTTGTCCCAAATTAGAATACATTTCATTTATTTCTCGTACATCTTGCAATTCTATTTTACTATTTAACACATCATCATCTGTATACATTAAGATCTTTGGATATTCTTCGCTTAAATGCATTAATTTTTCATTTAAATCGAAATTTTCTAAGAACAAGTTATCCTTTTTGAGTTCATTCGCTCTATAAAATAAATATAATGCAATAAATTAAAATATACGTACATATAAAACACCTGTGAGCTTACTCAAGAATTTCAAGCTCAGTTAAAGTGTTCTCATTTGTAATATTAACTGAAAACCAGTTAAAAAATGCTTGATAAGATTCATCGTAAATAACCCATTGATTATGTTCATCAAATCCCAATTTTTTTAATATATCAGATCCCTAAGAATTAGGATTTTACGTTAGCTTGTTAAAAAATATAATATAAATAGACATTTTCACTATTATATAAATAGATGAACATAATATATAGCTTTACCTGTATAAAATCTCCCATATTTCTTCTAGAATTAATACAATTATTTTTTTGCTAATTATTTTAAGCAATATGAAATTTAAAAGTTTATTTAAAACAATTTATTTTTATTTATTTGGAAAGGTGTATAAATTTTTCAAATTTAAAATTTGACAGTCCTTCAACTGGTTTTGTCAACAACTTGTAGTGGACAAACGAGGGTCGCTTGGAAGTTTCTTATAACATAATTTTTATAATTCTGTACAACAACTATTCTCTATTTTGATTTGAAACCAAAACTCAACGATATCAAATTATTTGTGAATTAAAAGGATTTAATTTTTAATAATAGAAACATAAGGAATATCCTAAAATAAAAAATAATTGAATTAAAAAACTTTATTTTTATTTAATTGCTATATTTTGAACGCACCCAACAACAAAACGAGACTTGAATCAAAACGAGAGTCGAAATGTGTGCTGGTTGAATTTGGTATGGTATGGGTTCGGGTTGTCATACTACTACACCAACCACTACACTAGTAGTGAAGTGAATTGAAAAGCTATCATTTTGTAAAGTGTGGGATATTTAATTATTTTTTTTAAAGGAAAATATTTAATTTTTAACAAAAAAAAGAACAATTTTACAAAAATAAAGGAATAGAAATTTAAATAAAATTAATATTGGCGCCACAGCCAAAAAGGTAATATAATTTAAAATTGCATTGAAAATTTGGCTTTTTTAACTACGCCATACTGTTTTTTTTTCTTCTAAGAAAAGTGCATACTTAGATTATTTCGCGATTTAAATGTTAATAAAAAATAAATTTTTCAGCTATAACCATTTAAAATGGCTACAAACGACTCAAAAGCAACGATTCGTACGGTAAAGAGAGTCCAATTTGGAATATTAGCTCCAGATGAAATTGTAAGTTTTCCTATATTAAAAAATTTCGAACATAAAAGAAAGTTCTAAATAAATTACAATATTCCAGCGGCGAATGTCTGTTACTGAAGGAGGTATACAATATGCAGAGACCTTAGAAGGTGGAAGACCGAAACTAGGTGGGCTTATGGATCCTCGTCAAGGTGTAATTGACCGAAGTTCACGTTGTCAAACTTGTGCTGGTAATATGACTGAATGTCCAGGACATTTTGGCCACATCGATTTAGCAAAACCTGTTTTTCATATTGGATTTATTACAAAAACCATAAAAATATTGCGATGTGTGTGTTTTTATTGTTCTAAGATGTTAGTTTCTCCAAGCAATCCCAAAATAAAAGAAATTGTTTTGAAATCTAAAGGACAACCTAGAAAAAGATTAGCTTACGTGTATGATTTGTGTAAAGGCAAAACAATTTGCGAAGGCGGTGAAGATATGGACTTAACTAAAGAAGGTCAAACATTAGATCCGAGTAAAAAGCAAGGTCACGGTGGTTGTGGGCATTATCAACCCAATTTTCGACGTTCAGGTCTTGAATTAATGGCAGAGTGGAAACATGTAAACGAAGACTCACAAGAAAAGAAAATTCAAGTGACAGCTGAAAGAGTTTGGGAAATATTTAAACATATTACTGACGAAGAATGCTTTGTACTAGGTATGGATCCGAAATATGCCAGACCTGATTGGATGATTGTAACTGTATTACCAGTACCACCATTAGCTGTACGCCCAGCAGTTGTAATGTTTGGTGCTGCAAAAAATCAAGACGATTTAACACATAAACTTGCTGATATAATTAAAGCTAATAATGAATTGAAAAAGAACGAGAGCACTGGGGCTGCAGCTCACGTTATTCAAGAAAACATTAAAATGTTACAGTTTCATGTTGCTACAATGGTTGACAATGATATGCCAGGTATGCCAAAAGCAATGCAAAAATCAGGTAAACCCTTGAAAGCTATTAAAGCTAGATTAAAAGGTAAAGAAGGTAGGATTCGTGGTAATCTTATGGGTAAACGTGTTGATTTTTCTGCTCGTACTGTAATTACACCAGATCCAAATTTGCGTATTGACCAAGTTGGGGTACCACGGTCAATCGCTCAAAATTTAACATTCCCTGAATTGGTAACACCATTTAATATTGATCGAATGCAAGAATTAGTAAGACGTGGTAACTCGCAATATCCAGGTATAAAATGACAACACAAAAAAAAATGTTGTTTAATTTAAATCTTGATTAATTTTAGGTGCAAAATATATAGTAAGAGATAATGGGGAACGTATAGATTTAAGATTTCACCCGAAACCATCTGATTTACATTTACAATGTGGATATAAAGTTGAAAGACATTTACGTGATGGCGATTTAGTTATTTTCAATCGACAACCTACACTTCACAAGATGAGTATGATGGGGCATCGTGTAAAAGTTTTGCCATGGTCTACTTTTCGAATGAATTTATCATGTACATCTCCATATAATGCTGATTTTGATGGTGATGAAATGAATTTGCATGTACCACAATCAATGGAAACTCGTGCTGAAATTGAAAATATTCACATTACTCCTCGACAAATTATAACACCTCAAGCAAATAAACCTGTTATGGGTATTGTACAGGATACCCTCACAGCTGTACGTAAAATGACGAAAAGAGATGTTTTTATAGACCGAGAACAGATGATGAATTTGTTAATGTTTTTACCAACTTGGGATGGTAAAATGCCACAACCCTGCATTTTAAAACCAAGACCACTTTGGACTGGAAAACAATTGTTTTCATTAATTATACCTGGAAATGTTAACATGATTCGTACTCATTCAACTCATCCGGACGACGAAGATGAAGGACCATATAAATGGATTTCACCGGGAGATACTAAAGTTATGGTAGAACATGGAGATTTAATTATGGGTATTCTATGTAAGAAATCATTGGGTACATCAGCCGGTTCGTTATTACATATTTGTTTTTTGGAGTTGGGACATGAAATAGCTGGTCGATTTTATGGTAATATTCAAACTGTAATCAATAATTGGCTGCTTCTAGAAGGTCATAGTATTGGTATTGGTGATACCATTGCTGATCCTCAAACATATAATGAAATTCAAATTGCTATAAAAAAAGCCAAAGATGACGTTATCTGTGTAATTCAAAAAGCTCACAATATGGAACTAGAACCTACTCCAGGTAATTGTGATTATAAATTAATTTGAAGTCATAAGTTAAATGAAAATTTTTTTAGGTAACACCCTTCGTCAGACCTTCGAAAATCAAGTAAATCGTATATTGAACGACGCTCGTGACAAAACTGGTGGCTCTGCTAAGAAATCTTTAACTGAATACAATAATCTTAAAGCTATGGTGGTCTCAGGATCTAAAGGGTCCAATATTAATATTTCACAGGTTATTGCTTGTGTAGGTCAACAGAACGTTGAAGGAAAACGTATTCCGTATGGCTTCAGAAAAAGAACGTTACCACATTTTATTAAAGATGATTATGGTCCTGAATCTAGAGGATTCGTAGAAAATTCATATCTTGCTGGTTTAACACCTTCTGAATTTTATTTCCATGCTATGGGTGGTCGTGAAGGTCTTATTGATACTGCTGTGAAAACCGCTGAAACTGGTTATATTCAACGTCGTTTGATAAAGGCTATGGAGTCTGTAATGGTAAATTACGATGGAACAGTACGTAATTCAGTTGGACAACTTATTCAGTTACGTTATGGTGAAGACGGCTTGTGTGGTGAATTGGTTGAATTTCAAAATTTGCCTACAATTAAACTTTCAAATAAAGCTTTTGAAAAGCGATTTAAATTTGATTGGTCAAATGAACGTTATATGAGAAAAATATTTAATGAAGATGTTGTTAAAGATTTGACAGAAACTGGATATGGAATTCAAGAACTCGAGGCTGAATGGGATCAATTATGCAAAGATAGAGAAAATTTAAGACTAATCTTCCCGAACGGCGATTCTAAGGTTGTACTGCCATGTAATTTACAAAGAATGATTTGGAATGTTCAAAAGATTTTCCATATCAACAAAAGAGTACCAACAGATTTATCGCCAATTAAAGTAATTCAAGGTAAGAAATAGAAATAATGTGTTAAATTAAAATGTTTAAAAAAATTCTACGTTTACGAAATTTTTAGGTGTTCGAGATCTCCTTTCTAAATGTATTATTGTGACAGGAAATGATCGCATTTCAAAACAAGCAAATGAAAACGCTACGTTACTTTTCCAATGCTTAATTAGGTCTACACTTTGTACAAAATATGTTGCAGAAGAGTTTCGCTTAACAAGTGAAGCATTTGAGTGGTTGATTGGTGAAATTGAAACCCGTTTTCAACAAGCTCAGGCAAACCCAGGCGAAATGGTTGGTGCTTTAGCTGCTCAATCTTTAGGTGAACCTGCTACACAAATGACATTGAATACTTTCCATTTTGCTGGTGTATCTTCGAAAAACGTAACCTTAGGTGTACCACGTTTAAAAGAAATCATTAACATATCTAAAAAACCAAAAGCTCCATCTCTCACAGTTTTTCTAACTGGTGGTGCAGCTCGTGATGCTGAAAAAGCTAAGAATGTCTTATGTCGGTTAGAACATACAACATTACGAAAAGTAACAGCAAATACTGCAATTTATTATGATCCAGATCCGCAGAGGACCGTCATAGCTGAGGATCAAGAATTTGTTAACGTATACTACGAAATGCCTGATTTCGATCCAACTCGAATTTCTCCATGGCTCTTACGAATTGAACTAGATCGCAAACGTATGACGGATAAGAAATTAACAATGGAACAAATTGCTGAAAAAATTAACGCGGGCTTTGGTGATGATTTAAATTGTATATTTAATGATGATAATGCTGATAAATTAGTTCTTCGTATAAGAATTATGAACAGTGAGGAAAATAAATTCCAAGATGAAGATGAAGCGGTCGATAAAATGGAAGATGATATGTTTTTGCGTTGTATAGAAGCAAATATGTTGTCCGACATGACATTACAGGGAATCGAAGCCATTGGTAAAGTATATATGCATTTACCACAGACTGACAGTAAAAAACGTATTATAATTACTGATACGGGAGAATTCAAAGCTATTGGAGAATGGTTATTGGAAACTGACGGTACCGCAATGATGAAAGTCCTCAGCGAAAGAGATGTTGATCCAGTTCGAACTTACAGTAACGATATTTGCGAAATTTTCCAAGTATTAGGCATTGAAGCTGTGCGTAAGTCGGTTGAAAAAGAAATGAATGCTGTTTTGCAGTTTTATGGGCTTTACGTAAACTATCGTCATTTAGCTTTGCTTTGTGATGTAATGACGGCGAAAGGCCATTTGATGGCTATTACACGTCACGGTATCAATAGACAAGATACTGGTGCTCTTATGAGATGCTCATTCGAAGAAACTGTAGATGTGTTAATGGATGCAGCAGCACATGCTGAAAATGACCCCATGAGAGGTGTATCAGAAAATATTATTATGGGTCAATTACCTAAAATGGGGACAGGTACAATTTTTATATCTTAAAATAATTTCAAATGTTAAATTTTTTTATTGTTTTCCAAAGGCTGTTTTGACTTGCTCCTAGATGCTGAAAAATGTAAACATGGAATTGAAATTCCAAGTACATTAGGTCCGTCTTTAATGGGAGGAACAGGTATGTTCTTTGGAGCTGGATCAACACCATCAATGACACCTGTATCAACACCTTGGAGTTCTTACAATACACCGAGACATTCACCATATGGAGCAAGTGCGTATTTTTTCAGAAATTTTTTATCTATTCTAAATATGTACAAGATTTATGAATTTTGTATTTTTATTTATAGTGAGTAGCATGACACCAGGAGGACCAAGTTTTTCACCATCAGCAACCTCAGATGCGTCCGGTATGTCTCCATGTTATTCTCCAGCACATTCAGGATCTTCGCCGACTTCTCCTGGACCATCAATGTCACCCTATTTGCCGACATCTCCAAGTGCATCTCCTTCTTATTCACCAACAAGTCCACATTATGCAGCTACGTCTCCAGGTGGTGCTTCAACAAATTATTCTCCAGCGTCTCCAATTTTCTCACCAAGACTTGAATCAGCCAGTCCAAAGTACTCGCCTTCTTCACCAACTTACAATCAAGCGTCACCATGCTACTCTCCAACTTCACCTGGATATTCACCATCTTCTCCGATATATTCGCCAAAATCAAATTTTGCTTCCTCACCAGCTTTTTCATCGGGAGCAGGAGCGGCATCAAATATGTATTCACCTACACCAAGTGTTTATTCACCATCTTCGCCTCATTATTCCCCGAATTCTCAAAGATATTCTCCTTCTTCACCGTTTTCTCCTTCGTCACCATCTTATTCTCCAACTTCACCTGGATATTCTCCCACATCTCCTTCTTATTCACCTTCCTCGCCAAAATATACACCTGCTACGCCTTCATATTCCCCTACTTCCCCCAGCTATTCTACTTCACCGCGTTATTCTCCGGTTTCACCTACATATTCACAAACTAGTCCAAAATATTCACCTGCAAGTCCGACATACTCTCCACCATCACCTTCTTATGATGGTAGCCCACAATACACACCTGGAAGTCCTCAATATTCTCCTACTTCTCCAAAATATTCCCCAGAAAGTCCCATTTATTCACCACCTTCACCACAACATTCACCCGCGACTCAATATAGTCCAAGTGGTAGTTTTTCAACTAGTCCACATTATTCTTCAAATTTGTCTTCATATTCACCAAACAGCACAAAATATTCTCCAACAAGTCCAACTACATATACGCCAACCCCACACAATTATTCTCCATCAAGTACTTTGTATTCGCCTCCTGCTTCACAAGGATATAGCCCTACAAGCCCAGCGTATTCGCCAAGTAGTCCGTCGTATGAGGAGCATGACGATTAGATTTTTTAATTTTAATTGGTTTAGTAATGGTTAAGTTTTGGCGAAAAATATAAATGTAAAGAGAATTTTGAACATAAAAAAAACTGCAAATATAAAATAATTTGTTCAATTTTAGATATAGAAATACATACATATTTACTTTTACCACTTTTATGTACGTTAAAAAAGTTAAATAAAGTATTTATTAAGTATGAAATATGTTGGTTTTCAATCATTTAAAATTTATCAATTTAGAGATGTATTTATATATTTCATCATTACTGGGAGCTTATTCAAAATAAAAATTTACTTTGTACATACCAAGGATAACCACAAAGGGGCATCACATATGCTACAAGCTAGACTTGTAGAAAAAAAAACCTCTGTGAGGATATGGAAAATAAGTGGAAAGAAATCTTCATGTAATTTGCCACTCTAGTTACAACCGAAAGAACAAGAATCTTGGATCTTGAATCTACAACTGCGAAAATTTCTCAGAAGTAACAAATAGAAACTACCGAAATATTTTAATATAAAAGTTTTCTATGGCGATCGATAATAATTCAGAAGGTAAATTTCAGAAGTGAGATTGACGTTATCGCACACATCACTTTAATATCAACCAATAATTGAACATTGGCTCTAACAAGCACATATAGGTACATATATATAGTTATTATAATATGTTCTTTGTTATAACTAAGAAGTAGAATAAAAATACATCTACGCACATACTTATAGTGCTTATAGTTTGCTATAACCAAAAAATTGAAACAAACTTCCTGGTTCCTAGTATGTAGTTTATTCTACATAACAATAACATATCCTGTACTGTGTCACTTCTGTTTGTAATTTGTTTATTTGAACAATGAACAATGTCATTTTCTACTACTGTACCGGTGCAAGTGCACTACATACGAACGAAACAAAATACGAATATGTAAAGTTATCGCATTATCACTACTATTTCATTTCATGTTATGAAATCTAGAATGCAAACAAAGTACATATGGTGTACGAGAATCGAAACATATGACTTCGACTTGTGTTTGTGTTATATGTTGTGACATTTCAAAATAAAAACCAACAAAAACATTCAATATCACTTAACATCACCACCATATGTAATTTGTTTTTGAAATATTAGCAAAATAAAAAGATATAAATTTGTAGCAGAAACTACTAATTCTAATAGCCGTGGTCAGGATGGATGTAGATCCATTAAAAAAACCTGTAATAAATTTACAAATTGAAAGCAAGAACTCAAATTTTTTAAGTAGAGTACCAAAATTATTATTTAAATTTTTAGGAAATTAAATCTATTGTTTTTTTTAGCTGATCAAACTCCTACTCCTACTACAAGATTAATTAAAAATTGCGAAGAAGTTGGTTTATTCGATGATTTAAAACATGTAAATCCATTCGATGAAACATTCAGACGTGCAGTTGAAGAATCAACGACAAATGTTAAAAACAAAGAATCCAATAATACTCTAACTTTGCCATCTAGTGAAGATACACTACACACACCCCATATTATATATGATAATATTGGAAATGTAAAACAAACAGAAATTAATAACTTTGAACTAAATAAAGAACACATAATTTTGTCAAAAATTCCAAAAAAACTTGACATTGACTCAGAAAGTGTTCAGTTAATTTCTATAAAAAAAACTATAAAAACATCGCCAAAAAGTACGGTAAACAAAAAGCTAAGAATGTTATTGCCTAATAATAAACCAATAGATATTAAAGAAATTCAGAACAATATAATTTCAGTTGGTTTTCATGGGCAAATTGAAAATGGACTTGAAGTTAATTTAAATACAATATCAACTTCGAAAGATAATAACATAGAAACTAATTACAAGAAACAAATTCATAAGGATCCACAGGAAGTTAAAAAAAAATTAAAAGCTGTTCTAACAAAATGTAGTGAAAGGAATGCGGTCATATCCAAAGATATAAATAAAAGTGAAATTTCTAAGAACCCTTTAGAGAGAAAACGTGCTGCCTCAATGAGATATCGTAAGAAAAGAAATAAAGAAATTTTGGAATTAAGAAAAAAGAACTCTGAATTACAATCAGAAAATATATTACTTAAAGAAAAAGTTAAACAATTACAACATACTCTTTTAACACAACACTCTAATTGTAATTTAACAAAAAAAGAATTACAGAAAAATCCAAATGGTACACTAGCTGAAATGTTATTAAAAGCTACACCAACTATTCATATACCATCTTCAACTATATTATTGAACATTCCAAGAATTATTATGCAACAAAAAGGACAAGTTATGGAAACTTTTTCAACAAATTGAAATTGTTAAGGTTGTTATATGAAATTTAATTCGATCATGAAATGCATATCAATTTGTGATATATATAGATTGTTTCATTTGGAATGGTTAACCGTGCACTGAACTATCGCTGGGGTTGTTAAACTGAACTAAAAATCTTATTGAAGGAGGTGCAGTCTATTTTTTTTTCGAAAAACTTTATTTAATTTTATACTTGTACAATCGTATCAGATCAAATACATATCACAAAAATAGGTATGAGTTTTTAAAACTTCTTTCATATCTCTTCTAAATAACTATCAATCATTACTCCAGATCCTTTCAATTGGAAGTTGTTAAGCTCTAAAGTCGATTATTACTTTTTAATGAACTATTTGGATTATTAAACTATATTCATGATTTATTATTATAGAGATAAATAGACTTACACCGAGAATTTGAATGCGTAACGTAGATGACATTATCACAGTAATTAAAAAGGATAAAATTGACATTACATCAACTGAACAAAGATGTCAACATAATATTTATCATGGAGAGTGGAAAAATAACGAAATATCGTCGCTGTACATACAAATAAAGACGAAAACATAAAATTCAATATCTACGAAAAAAATCAAACAAATCATCCCCATTGAGTTCTTCAGTGAGCAATTCACCCCCTTAACAGAAGATGGTAAGATACCAATGGTCAACAGATTACTAACTACACCATTACTAGGAGAAAACTTCGAAAAAGGAAGATGATATATAAAAAAATATGGCAAGAAAAATGAATATAATGGTGAAATTATAAACCAAATTATGAGAAAAAAACTACACTACATACCTATATGGAAATGACTAGTATGATTAAAGCTTGTTTAAACCAAAAAAGGATATAGAAAAACCAATAAAATTTGCACATCCAAAAAAATCTTAAACTCCTAAACTACCAAAAATGTATCTTCACTCCTTTCTCTACGATTTTTTTTGTTTATTTTGACTCCAACTGTTACCCAGTGTACGATTAACCCTTCAAAATGGCACACCCTATATAATGTATAAATCAACATATTATTTAAATAAATATTTTGTAAGCTAAATATAAGTGTTTTAAAAAAAATTATAATCAAAAATAAAAATAATTTATCTTTATATTAAAATTTTTAGTGGAACCTAAGAATAAAAAACCATACAATTAAATTAATAAATCAAGTAAAAGCCCAAAAAAAAAAATATAAAAGAATAAATAAGAAACAAAATTTCCTAATAAAATTTAAAAATTTAAATTTTTGTTTAATGGTGCTCGTACTAAAATATTAGTAATTAAAAAAAAAAAAAATAATAATATTTCATACATATTATGTATGTGTAAGTACTTACCATTTGTAAATTTTATTTTTAATTTATAAAAGGATTCAGATTTTTATATATAAATTAACCAAAGTTATATTTGTTTCAGGGATCATAATCTTAATTATACTTGGACTCTTGTCTTGATCATACTTGTACTTTCGATCATATTTTTATGTTGAAGATTGGAAAAGGTGTACTAATGTAATATAAAATTAAAATATAGAGAGAGAGTAAAATTAGTCGTATACCTCAACGAATTAGAATTAAATGGAAGTGGCTATCCCATACAAAAATACAAACATTTTGTCCATATTTTTTTAGTACTTCTCTTTCTGTTTGGTTTCCAATTGTCAAAAAAAATTTTTTTTCAGTGTTAGGCCAATATAGTTTTTTTAAGTAGAAAATTAGTAAAATCTTTGAGTATGAATAAAATAAAAGGTATCAAAATATAATCTTAATGAAAATAACAATGTTTTTTCAATTTAAACTTTCTTTTACTTTATTACCGTATTCTATTATTACACAGAAAAGTATTGCTGTTAAATTATTTGAAAAAAAAAAAATCATTCATGTTTCTGAAATATTGAAAATGTAGCAGTAGTGTGTAATATATGGATATATGAAATTTTCAAAAAGTACGAACACTAGCAATGAAGTAGGCAAAAATAAAATTTGTTATTGTCAAATAAATATTAAAAAAAGTCAATAAAATTTCCAAAACATTGGACACTTTTTTGTATGGATAGCCACTTCCATTTAATTCTAATTCGTTGGTATACCTGGTATATGCAAATATCTACACATATTGTGTATTCATTTATAACTTTTTAAAATTCTGAAATTTATAAAATTAAGAAGTAAATAAAACTTAACAACATTTTGAAATTATTTAAAATATATTTTTATATTTTTTTTTTTTTTATAACATTTTTATTAGAAAATTTAATTTTAATTAGAAATTAATTCACACTCCTGCAAAAAAGGCTGTTCGTCTGTGATAAATTCTGTTAAAAAATTCTTGATGTTCTGAAGATATTCTAATAATAATTAAAAACCATTTTGCACCAACAAAATCATGTATGTTACACACCTGTTACCTTTCTATATAAATAAAATAAACTTATATATAAAAAAAAAAATCAATAATTAAAAATTTCTTATTTATATAATTTTGATCTCATACGTAAAATATTACTATCTTTTTTTTTAATTATTTTTAAACATCTAAGTAGGTATTATTAATATTTCTCTTGCAAATCATCAAATGATCCAACATACGTATTATTTATTACAATTGATTGAAATTTATTCTTAATCAATGGTATTATAAATAATCTACAAATTAATTTGTATACTATACACCTACATTTAAATATTACTCTAAAAAATTTATATTTAAATTTGATATTTTTAATTTCTTATTATGCATATCTTTTATAGTTCTGTATTTGAAATTTGAATATTAATATTGCTAAATAAATATCATTAATGTTGTTGAACATTCTTAAATTTCATAAATTGAGAGACTCAGTAATAGGTACATTCAATATAATCCGTAAATTTTTTAAAAAGGATCGTGAATTTAGTTCAAAAATTTTGTGTTATAAAATGTACATAATATATAGTATAGAATAGTATATGTATTCTTAATTAATAATTATACAAAAACAAAAGTTAGTAAATAATAAAATAAATAATATCTAACATATTAAAAATTTATGTAAAATAAAATATGTATATATATATGATATATAATGTATGTATGTACAAATAGGACAGGAATTATTATTAAATCAGCTTATTGAACTTATATACAACCGACTGGAAAATGTGTACAGATTCATCCGTCAATCTAGAAATATGAAGAACGTAAGATCACAAATAAGATAAACTGTAGCTATGAAGGGATTTAACAATAGCTCTAAGGACTCTAAGTCTTAATCTTTATCTATGTAAATTTTATTTGTAAGTTTTATTGTAAGTCTTAATCTTTATCTATGTAAGTTTTATTCACTGTCACACGCTTTCGTTTCAGTGATACAAATAAAACTTATGGATCACTATTAAGTATTATAATCTCTCGAAAGATTTATTTAACATGTAATTTTCATTTAACTGAGCTAAACTGAGCTATGTGGGTAAAAAGTGATTTTTTTTTTTTTTTTTTTTTTATTTACAAAATCTTGTAAAACATATAAATCTTTATTTATAATAAAAGAAAACAATTATTAAACATATAAGTACATACATATGTATTAAAAAACAAAAAAATTAAAACAATTATTGATAATTAAAATACATTTATAATTTACATAACATATATTACACAAACATACGTATATACACCTTTTTGTTGTGAAGTTAATACATTTGTTATAAAATCATAAAGAGACGTGCAAAATTAAAAATATATTTTATAATAACAAAAATATACAAATTTTAATTTAATAAAATATTCGAAATTGTATAATTCTGAGTCTCTTGAATCCGAATCCGAAGCTATTGGCACAAACATATACAAAAATATTATCATGGTTTTTAATACTTATATATGTCAAATCATAATTTAATTTTATTTATTTAGAATTATATTTTCCTTTTGTACCTATTCTCTTTCGTTGCACAAAAGTTCTGGCTTACATAATTCAGAATCATATCATTTATTAGTAGAAAAGGTGAATATCATCTGTCCTGCACGGGATTTTAACGTTGGCTTGCCCCCTTGCCACACTGTTTCATTTCATTATTTTTACTACACTCCTACCGAATATGTTACAGCGAGAGATTCTTGGGAATTATACTCTTTAAAAATACAACAGACAAATCCAACAACAATATAAAATAAAATCAGAAAGATTTCTTTATTTGGACCAAATAATAATACTAAATCAAAAACCTTACAAACCCTACATACTCTTCGAACATAACCGAAGAGCAATCTTCATTCTGCAACAATTACAATAACGAAGAAAAGTTGAATTTCCAACATTATGGAACCATATCATTCAACCATAAGGAACATTAATATCTAACAAAATTATTTTGAATACAACCCTGTATTAAACATAATTAATTATAATATGGGTTTAATACAGGGTTGTATTCAGATATATAATATATATGTAATTTAATTATTGTTTAAAGCATTAAACGCAATATATCGTTACAAGATATTGATACAAAATTAGACAGCTACAAAACAAAACTTCGCCTCCGCCTATTTACATATACAAACGAACACAGTATAAATAAAGCTTCAGGATACAGCTACCAAATTAAAATATTTTTTGTAATGTTGTATCTTATAGCTGTGCCTAAGTCACATAATATGTATAACAGTTATTGTATGTATTTTTGTTTGTTATTTTTTTGTCCTCGAGTTCTCCAATTGGAATTTAGAAATTTAAAATTATTTTCTTAATTTTTAATCTGAGCTTAGTAAATTTAGGTGAGCAAAGGAAAATCAGAATGAAAAAGTATCTTGTTTTATTAAATCAGGGATTGAGATTACTTTAATACTGTTATACATTTTTGTTTTAACTAACTTAGTAAATCAAAAAGGGATTTAACGCTTGAATATTCTAAACTTGAAATTTCTAAAAAAATATTTAGAAATCTGAGTTTTCTCATCCTAAACGGCAATTTATTGAACAGACGACATGAAAATATAAAAATAAAAATTACCCAAAGTAGAATTCTAAATTGTTGTACAAAGCACATTATATTGTTATTATTGTGCGTATTATATCTTGTATTGGTCCTAAATATCTAAAATTGAGATAAACGGATTTAAAAAAAATAAATATTTTAAGTACTTTGTAACAATACAAGTGCCTTAGCGGACGGATACTTAAATCAATAAACACTGAAGACTGCTTTTAAGTCTATTTTTATTATTTAAATTTCGAACTATGTTTTTCTTAACAGTAAGTATAGGATGTATTTTATCATATGTATAACTGCCCCGGCAAATTAGGCCATATTTGAATTTTTGATTGAAATAAATCATAGTTTATTGTTTTTATAGTTTGTAATGAACATAATTTTTTTAATTCATAAATTACTGTCAGATTAAACCTATACTTATACTCAAGAGAAATATTAGATTTACTTAAGTTCATCAGGTTATAAAACATGAACTTTGTTTTATCACTAATAATAAGTTGATGGATGCTTTTTTTAAGACTGTCTAGATCATAATTGAAATTAGATCTGAATAGCTATCTGTACCATAAGCAAAAATAATATCATCAACAAAAGATGTATATGTTGCCGTTTCCCTTTAAAAGGCAATATGCTTCCCTTTAAAAGGCAGTTTGAATAAAGAATTTATATATACAAGAAAAATAATTGGCCCTAACACACCTAACCCTGTGGTATACACAATACACCTGTCGTAATAAAATCTGAATTACAGATCCAATTTTAAGGTAAGACGAAAACCATTTCAACATCTCTGATACCTGCATTTTATAATTTTTTTTAGTAACATTTTATGGTTAATATATTTATACTTATCTTATATATATATATATATATATATATATATATACATTGATTATTAAATATTTTTTTAATTTAATTTCACAATTGAAATTGTTTGAAATAGTTTTGTATCTTTTTTTTTTATATAATTCTAATTTTATGGGAACACCCTAATTGCTTTTACACATAATTTTAAATGTGGATAAATATATCTATTGCAGAATATATCACCTTCATAATAGCATAGTTCCATTTTATTTTAAAAGGGATAACGAAATTGTATTGCAAATTAATTCCAAAGAATAAAACTTTTACAATATCCATGCCCTGAGTGGGATCCGAAACCAGGACGTTTTGATTAGTAGTCAGGTGACATAACCATTACAATTACAACATTACAACCAACGGATATAGCTAATAAATAATAATGCAATTGTTTTCGTTGAGGCTACCATATTTTGTATAACTGTATCCTGTTGATCCCATTTTGTATACCTTGTGGAGCTGACTTTTTTAATGCTTAGGTACTGTTATACATTTTTGTTTTTATTATACCAGATGTTCCCATTTATTAGTTACTTATATACCAGTATATATATATATATATATATACCTATGTCGTTTAATAATTAATTTTTTAACTACTGATTTTTGTGTGGATGTGTATGTTAGATCAAACTCGATTTGCAGTAATTTAAAAAAATAAAATAAAAAAAAAAATAAT
The DNA here is from genome assembly GCA_963942445.1 of Argyra leucocephala. Taxonomy (NCBI): domain Eukaryota; kingdom Metazoa; phylum Arthropoda; class Insecta; order Diptera; family Dolichopodidae; genus Argyra; species Argyra leucocephala. The sequence goes on from OZ012678.1 coordinate 134,948,950, forward strand.
TTAAATAATAAAATAAATTTTTGTTTTATTTTTTTGTAAATATGTATAATAATCCCAAAAGTCAAAAATTTGTTGCAATTCAATGCATTTATTAAATTGTTGAAAATTCACATATATTAAATTTAGCAAAAAACGAAATCAATTTAAAAAATGAATTAAAAAAAAAATATTCTTTGATATGCTCTTTTCCTAAGTAAATTTATTAAAAATTATTTAAAAAAACAAATTTTTGGATAATCATTGTTTTTTTTTGTTTTCATATATTTTTATTTTTTGTTAGTAATTATTTTTATATATGCAAATTTTTGTTGTGATCATTTATTTTTTGGTTTTTTTTTTCATTAAAAAAAAACAATTTAAATAAATAATCACAAATTTTGGGTTTTATTTTAATTTATCTTTTTTTCGTTTTCTTTAATTGCGCTATTCGTTTAAATATAATATATTAATTAATAAATAAAATTCTTGTTTTTTGTTTTTTTTTTTTTTTATATATGCTAATCATTGATGCCATTTTATTAAATAACATTTATATACTAATTTTATAATTAATATCTATTATACAATAATTTTATTTACTTATTTAAGGACTATTTTTAATTTTTTTTTGTTTTTTACTTCCTTAATTTGATTTGATGTTTCATTTATATATATATATTTTTTTTATTTCTTATGTAAATTTTTATTATTTTTTTTTTATTAAGATATTTTTTTTTTTATATATTATATAAATATTATAGTATATATAGCTAAAAATTTGGCTAAAATTTGAATTTTTATTAATTTTTTTCCTTATTAATTTTATTTTTAATTTTTTTTTTGTTTTGTTTTTAATTTCTACAAATATATGAAATTTAACTTTAAAAATTTATGTTTTTTTTTTTTATTAATTTTCTTTGTATTTTATTTTATATTTTACATAATAAATTAATTAAATAATTAATTAATTAATTAGAAATGCAAGCAATTGAAGATTTGAGAATGAAATGAAAATGAAAAATGAAAATATATTTATAATTTTTTTTTTATTTATATTTTTACACATACATATTTATATTATATTTAATATATACATATAATATATTTATAATTCTATACTATAAATCTATATAATTATTGAATGTGTATATTTATATTGATATAAACAGGAATTCTATTTTATATAATATTTGGGTATTTTGTATAAATTTGTTATATTTATATATTGAAATAAGTACATATATTATATGCATATAATAAATGTAATTTATATAATATTTCAAATATGAATTTCCAAATACGAAAATGGAAAAAATTTATAAATTGCAAAACAAAAATTTAAATTTCAATTGAAAAAAATAATAATAATAATTAATATGTATTTATATGTATATAAAGAATGTGAAAATTTGAATAATAATATGCGGTTTCAGTTAATTTGATTTTATGGAATTAATATTAAAAAATATTTAAAGGGATTTAAATTTTTAATATGAAAAAGTTTTAGAATTTATTTTTATTAAAATAAAAAATATTTATTTTTATTTTTTATTTTTTTTTTTATTTTTATGATATTATAATATTTTTTTTTGTAATTTAAGTATATTCAAATAAATAAATTAAATATATATATACATATATGAATATATATAATATACATTTAAGTATATTGCTTTATTTTATTTCAAAGGGAAAAATTAAAATATAATTAGAAAAAAAAAAATAAATAACTAATAAAATAAGTCGAATATAAAAAACACTGGAGAAGTCTGCAAATAGTAGACGAAATACAAGTGTCTGTATTATAAGCAATTTTAGTAAAATTAGAAGGAAAATATTCGACTATAATTTTCAATAATTAATTAAATAAGATAAAATAAAAAAACTCTTAGATATTTAAGTTTTTATGTGTAATTTTTGGCCTGATAAAATTCAATAAGGAAATTGACAACTAGCATTTCAAATTATTTGACAGCAAATGAAAGAAGAAAATAGAGTTTTTCTTTTGTTTTAATTTATTGTAATTTCATGTTTATTTGTTTTTTTTTTTTTTTTGTGAATATACCGTTAAAAATTCTAATAATGGGAAACTTATTGTTTTCTATATAATAATATGTATATATATATATATATATATATCGTACATTTATATATTATCTTATAATATAAATTTAAATTATTTATAATTTATTTATTTCTTTTTGTTTAATGGTTTATTTATTTAATTATTTAATTTTTTTTTATCGGTAATTTATTATAACAGGTTAACTATTAAATTTCATTTTTAATACTTTTTAATAATACTTTTTCATTTCGTTTTATATACTTACTGTTGTTTTTTTTATAATTCATTTATTTTTAAATATCTTATTCTTATTACATATATATATAATATTATAATGAATAGTTTTTTTTATAAAATATTTCCAGTTGTTGTTGTTGTTCAATATTTTATTTATTTTTTAATCTTATTTGATTAAAAAATATTTTTTTTTTGCAACATAGTTGGAGTACTTGTTTTTCAAAAATTTTTCAGACAATATTGATAATTAATATCAAAATTACGTTATTATTTCTTTTTTGTGTGTGTGTATGTATGTAATTTAATTAATTAAAATGTTTCGATTTTTTTTTTTTAATTTGTAATTATAAGAATTTATTTATTATAATTGAATTAATTTTTATTTTTATAATATATAATATGTACTAATGATAATAAGTAATAATAATAATGAAAATAATAAATTTTAGTTTTTATACAAATATTAACTGAAAAATTTTTCTTTTGGTGTTATTTTAATTTTTCAACGATTTTTATATATCTTCGTTTTTTTTTTTTTTTTTTTTTTATATTATTAGAGCAAGAGAGAGAAGGCAGTTTATATTTGTTAATATTTATATAAATTTAAGTTTACAGATATTTTAATAAATATATACATATATATATAGTAATATAAATGTATGTATATATATGATTTATAGATATTTCATTTTTATCTCAATGTAATATTAATATAATTAATATGTATATTTATAACAGTTAACCAAAATTGTGTAATATTAATCAATTATTAAATTCGGACATATTTAAAATTAATTAAATTAGACAATAATTGGTATTTGATTTAGAAATATTTATTTAAGTATATATAATTACATGTATATTCATATAGATATATATTTATACTAATTTTATTAAATAATTTTATTGACGGTTTCTTTTTAATATTCTTATTATTGGCTAATTTAAGCAGTAGTCTGTTTAAATTTTGGTTTTTATATTTTTTAAATTTTTTTTTTGTTTTTTGTATTTTTTTTTTACATTTTTTTTATTTTTAATTTTTTTTTTTTTTTTTTTTTTCATGTACAGCATTTTTCTTGTTTTTGGTTTTTTAAATAAATATTTTTTTTTTGTTTTAGATTAGAGAACTACAAACAAACATTTTTGATTTTAAAAACTTTTGATTTTTATATAAATATTAATTTGAAATATCAGGTTGTTATTTGATTTTTTCAAGAGCAAGAGAGAGAAGGCAGTTTTATAATTAATATTTATACAAAACAAAAAAAAAAAAAAATAGTTTTTGTTGTTTTTTTTTTATTTATATTTTAATTAAATATAATATTTTGTGTTTTGTTTGTAGTTATCAAAATTTTATTTTAAAATATGTTGATTTTTAATACAGTTTTATCAAGATTGTCTGAATAATTAATTTTTTCGTTATTATTGGTTGTTGGCTGTCAATTGTCATTTTAAAAGTTCGTAATTGCGAATTCGATTTTGATTATTTTTCAATGATTTTGGTTTTAGTTTGAAAAACTTGTTTTCATAAATTTTTTTGTTTTAAGTTTTGTTTATTTTGTATTTTTTTTTTTTTAACTATTATATAATTTGTACTCCAATTAAGTTCTATTATCTTTTTTGAACAACTTTTTGATTACACAAAACAATAATGTTTAATGATGTTGTTTAACATTTTTATTTGATTTTCATATTTTTTTAACATTTAAATTTAAAAATTCAAAATCTCTCATCTATTTATAAATTTATTATTTATTCTTTTCAGAAAAATATTTTACTAATCTATTATTTTTAAATTTTTAATATATTTATTTGTATACAGATTCAATTGTGTATATATATATATGTTTCGTTTGATTAAACAAAAAAAAAATTTATAATTTTTTTCTTTTCTTGTTTTTTTTTTTAAATTTGTATTTTTTTTTTTTATTTTATAAATTTTTTTTTTTTAAATAAATTTAAGCTAATTTTTTTATCTTTTCATTTAATTTTAATTACAATTATTTAATTTTTATAACATATATATATAGATCAAGGTACACCATGAAAAAATTATACCAGACGATGGTTCATATGTGAAAAAGCACCGGGCAGTTAAAAAAATGCTGTTTTAAAGCAAATTTTTAAAATTATTCTATATATGTATATATTAGTTTTTTTTAATATATATATATAATTAATATTATAATATAATAAATGAAACGCATAAAAGCGTTTTGGATATATAATTTTGTTTATTGTAATTATAGTGAAAATTAATTTATCCACTTTAAAATGCCTTTAATTCAAATATCGTTTTTGTTGTTGTTGTAATTCTTAAATAAAATTCAAAACTTATAATTTTCACTATTTAGATTACAAAAAATAAAATATTTATTTTAAATTTTAATTTTTAAAAATTTTTTATTGAATAAAAATAGCATATGAGCATATTTTTATAGTGCTTTTTTATTTGTGAGGAATATACACGTTTTCGTTATTTGTTTTTTTTTTTTTGTCTTTTTTACTCTGTGGATTTGGATTATTAAATTTGTAGAATTTTAATTGAAGAAAAATTTAAATATTGGTTTTTACGACGTTATTTTTTGATTATTCGTAAATTATATATTTTTTAAATTTTTTTGTAAATATTTATGAAATATTACGAAAATTTGATTTTTTATTGCATTTACGTAAGTTTAATATCAATGGCTTACCTTCTTGTTTGTATAAATTATATTTAAAAAATAAAATAAAATAAAAACAAAAACTAAAACATGGCAAAATTGGAAGAGAATTTTATAGATTTAAATATGTATTTCATTAAATAATTTAATAATAGTATTATATATTATTTGAAAATTTGTGAATTTTAAAAAATAAAATATGAATTAAATAAATTTATAAATTGTATCTATAAATGTATGTGCATGTTGTATTTGGAAAAAAAATATATTTTTAAAATTAATCAGATCATTTTAATCAGTTCATTAGAGTATAATTCAATTTTCGCAATGAATGAAAATAATCCATTAATAAAATTTATTATAGTCAACACAAAAAAATTTTTTTTACCATTAAATGTTGTAACTTTGTATTGATGTATTTTAAAAAATTAGGTTTGAGCCTTATTTAAAATAGATTAATAAAATACGCCCAATGCCACAATATGGGTTAAAGGACATACAGTATTTAATAAATAGCAATTTAATACCACCTAAATTTACTACAATATGTTAATGTCTTATATATATATATATAATATTATATTTTGTTGCTCAACATTAAATTGTACACCTATAATAGAGTTTCGTGCATTTTTGGACAAAACCAAAAAAGGAAGACTTATTGAATAACATAACAGCCACCGTTTAAAAGATAATAATATATCCTTTATGTAATAATTATTAGGAAATTTAAAAAAAATCATTTTAAAATTAAAACAAAAATTTAAATACCTAATTAAATAGCTGTGGTTTAAGTACTTATACCGCTCAGGATGTGATAAAACAACACAAATAAAATAACATAAAGTGATTATGTGTTCAAAAGAGATTTACTTTTTCGGTAATTTCATATTCTTAAAAATCATATGAATCACGATCAGGAACTCATTCACTCACTTTACTCCCTCTATTGGTATATGGTACATAGAAATATTGTTTTCTGTATTTATATGTTTTATAATTTAATTTTCTACTGAAGTAATTGAAATCGAAAGTAATTATAGTTTCATTGATTAAGAACAGTCAGTACATTATAATATTACTAATTTAAACTTTTCTTTGAAGTGGAATTCGCCCCTTTTTCCTCATATGTTGGAAATTTATTCTTAATCAATACTATTCCATATATTGAACAATGTTCTCAAATTTATTTTTATATTCATTTTTTTTTTTATTTTTATTAGTAAATAAAAAATATAAATATATTATATGAAATTATATGAAATATTATTTGAAAGACTCAAAAGTGTTAAAAAATATTTTGGGCCTTGATTTATGCAAAATAAATCAAAGAAAACCGTTATTTTTCGATGAGACCATGGAAAAAATAAAAAAAAAGAGTATATAAAAATGTTTCTATAACCCACTGAATTTGTTACAAAACAATTAGATATGATTACATAAAAGCCAAGATAAAATTGCTTATTAGTCTTGACAACATAGACTAGATTGCAATAGAATGAATAAAGGTTTAGTTTACTTGAGTAAAAATCTCACATGCAATATTAAGTTTACCGGGCTCATTTTGTATATCTCCCTCCATTCATTCCCACCATCATTCTACTATATATAGGCAACAAACATCTTAATTATACACGTTTATTAATAAATTACACATTTAAAGAAAGAAATACACATACATTTATGCAACAAATCACTGATTTTGGTAAATTTATTAAATTAAAAGTGATTTAATTTTTTTTTTTTTATTAAATATTAAAATATTCAAAAATATAATTTAAAGAACAAAAAAAGAACAAAAACAAATATAAAACGATTTCAATGAAGAAAAATTATTCTGTATAAATTATGTGTTATTATATAGTTTATTGATTTATTTTTTGTTTTTATAAAAAAATTAAAATTTACAAAAATAACACAAAAAAAGAAAGAAAATTTTTTTTAGAAAATTAGGTTATTAAATATTTTTTTGAGAAAAATGAAAAATAATCGATTTAAAATAAAATAAAATTAAATATATAAATAATTTTTAAGAAATTACTACAAGGGAATTAATTAATTATGTAAATATTTTTAAGTACAATGCAATTTTTAAAAAGTGCCATCTATTTGTATATTTATTATTATTATAAAAGACAAATCATGCTACACAATAATAATAGTTTTCATTTACTAATTTTTGTTTTTTTTATTTAAATATTTCTACTAAAAGTCTATATTGCTAAATTAATTGTTTTATTAATATAAGAAAATAAACCATTTTTAAAACTACAGATAATTAATAACATAATTTGATACTTGTAAAATACATACTATAACATAAATTATTGAAATTAGAAAACGTGTTATTATTATATTTTAGAACAAAACAATAAACAACTACATAAATATACAACAAATATAAAAATTCAATTTATTTACTTTTTTCTAAATACATACATACTAAAAATAAAATTAACAATTCAAAGTGTGTATTTTTAGTTAGTTAATTTATATAAGTAGGACAATAATACCAAAAATGAAAATTTTCATGCCATGCACTATACATACATTTTTATTTTTTTTATATCTTTTGTATTATAGAAATAACAGTTTACATAATATTTTTGTTACTGTTATCTTTATTAAAAAAAAAAAAAAAAAAAAAAAAAAAAAAAACAAGAAACATTTAGTCAAAATTATTAATACATAGATTTTATAAATTTATATAATTAATTTTAAAAAACAAATATATAATATTTAAAAATATTATATAGTCTAATTTTTATACATCTATAGAGTGATGAGTGTGTATGATAATTATAATTTTATTAAAACCCTTTTAGGTTCATGATTAATTAAACCTAATGAAGAAACCCTGCCAACTATTAAAAACTATATTTCTAACTGCAGTTGTAGTTCAGAACAGAACCACTTAAATAAAATATTATTTTAATATTTAGTATATTATGTATGTATATTGGATTCAAATCACGATCATTATATAATCAAAAATGAAATCAGGATCAAATAATAAAGCAAGATCATATTTATTTAATTTAAATATTCTATTTCAAATAATTTATATAGATATTTCATTTTGATTTAATGAGTGTAGCTGAATTAATTTATTATTTAATAAAAACAAAATTCATATTACGTAGTTATATATAATATGCAAAAATATTAAATAAAATTATATACTTATATTTATAAAATAAACGTAGCTAGTTTTTGTAATGAAAAATACAAATTTAGCTTCATTCATGTAGTAAATAAGTATAATTAATAAATTATATTTTTTTAAATTATTACTTTAATACCCATCATATCCTAATGGAAAAGTGTTTTTACTATTTTTAAGAAGTAGCATTTTATTCTGCTAATAATAAAAATAAAATAAATAAATTAATTAATAAATAAATAAATTAATATATGAATTGGCATAAGATTGTAAACAGCTATTATTTCTCAAAAAAAAAAATAAAAATTTCTGAAATAAGTAAAAAAAATTTTTGTTATCATTAATTTTTAATTTTTTTTTTTTTATTTTTAATTTAGTTTACTTATAATAATTAAAAAATTAAAAAATATATATATTTATATTATTTTTTACATTTTAAAAATACTTGATTTTATATATGTATACAAATACATGAAATGTTTTATTATTATAATAAAATAATAAATTAAATCTATAAAAAATAAAAAATGATATTAAAAATGTCATTTTAGATTTTAAAGTTTTATAAATACAAGAGCCTTCATAAATGTTTGATTTCAAATTTGAATTCAATAATAGTTATTGCAATGATTTCAATTTTATATTTTATTAATTAAATTTAAAATTTTATTACATTCTAATAAAAAATGAATGTTGATTAGTGTATTCAAATATAAGTTTTTAATTATACAATTTAAAATTATTTATTAGATTTTATATAATATATCCATAGATCGTAATACCATGTTAACTCATCAATTATACTCGTATTATTCCAATAGATGCACAATAAAAAAAAATTATTTATTCATCAGTAAATAACTTTAAAAGATGGTCGGTATATATAAGTATATGTAGGTAAGTTGGTTGGTAGATATAGGTAGATTTTAACTTTTGACACAGGTTCATTGCGATGCCACGAAATCAAATTTCTTCGCATATAGATCATACTCGTCAAATTATTTCGAGTTTTGAACAGAGCCTTACAATAATTTTGATTGTAAGAAATTGATTTAAATAGTTTAAATATTTTAAAGCTTTAATGAAAATATTAGTTTTATAAAAAAAAAAAAAAAAAATAACCTGGTTGTTTAAATTACAAAAAAAATTACTTTTTTTTTTGCATTAGAATTTATAATAATAATGAGTAAAAATTAATTGAGTAATTGAAATTATTATTGAGTACTGTTAATATAGGATACAAATAATATGAAGTAGATACATAATTAAACTCATATCCCCATGGTCTTTAAAGGATAATTCTATGGGTGTATGTATGTATTATTAAAAACAAAATGTTAAATTGGTATGTTTTCATTTCCAAAAATGATGGATATTCGAATATGGTACGGCTGTAGGGCAAAAATACTTAAGTCGTGTTACTAACTTTTGGACAGAGAATTTTTTTGTTTGTTTTTCATTTAATATTAATCCATTCCAGAACAATATTCAAAAAGTTTTTTTTCCTATTTATTATTAAAAATTCAATTTATAATTTGAAATGATGATAACCTATAAATACAAAGCCGAAATATATTTCTTTAATATTCTTTGTATTGTCACAATAATGTGATCTCATCTCGGAATGGAACTGGAAGTACACTTATAGTAACATTTACATTTTGATGAATGTAATTTTCGATTTTATATACATATACATATATATTATCATAAAATAACTATATACAATTCACTATATATGTATAATTTCTGATATATTATATATATGATATAATATTATATCCCAAAAAAAATGGAAAAAGTTTTTTAAAAACAGCTCTTACAAATTACTTTTGTGTAATAAATTTTTTTTTGTACAAACTTTTGACTTAGGTATTCATATGGGCTTACTATTCATATAGAAAGTAAGTATATTATGTAGTTAATTAATAACAGTATTTAATTTACTATATATGCATATAATTAAATTAAGAAAAATTAAAAATTAAATTTATATGACTTTATATATATACATAATGTATGCACAAAAAAATTTTCATTATATATGTATAAATATGTATATATATATTGTATAGGTAAGCAAGCATTAATTAAATTTTAAAATATAAATTTTTGAGGAATACAGTTTTAATTTTATTCTTTTAAATTAAATATTTACTTGTATTGTATTTTGTTTTATTTTTATTGTTTTTTATATACTTTATATATTTTTATTTCTTCTTGTTGTGTTTTGTAATTCACGATAATTTGATAAATTTGATTGTGATTGAAAAATATATTTTATTTTTTGTTGATTTTGTTTTGTAAATGTTTTTATAATTAAATGCCGGTTTATTTTTACTTAATTTATTTAAAAAAAAAATAGTTTTTTAATTCAAATTTAATATTTATACTCATATTACAATTTTATTGATAATTAATATTTATTTGTTTATAATATATATTTTATGTTATATGTTTATATTTGAATATTTGATGATGAAAATTTAAATAGAATATTTTTTATTTAATTTTGTACAAATATACCTATTTTTGTGGAAATATACATTTCCTAATTTATATATTAAAAAAAAAAAATATTAATAACTTATTATTTAAGTATGTATATCTGTTTGTATATTATTTTTGTTCGAAATTAAGCGTTTAGTTTTGTCTAATTTTAATTAAAAAAATTTAATATTTTAAAATTGATAAATTATTTTAATATATTTTTTTTAATAAATGATTCATTTGCGAGTTGGTTTTTAGAAAGATTATCTTTGTCTAAATAATTATAAAACTCAATGTATATTATTTTAAGTTGAGATTTGAAATAGGAAATAGCCTAAAATATGTTAAACTTTTGGGTTACCAACGATCAGCTGCAGTCTTAAATAGAATTAATAGAGACAAATGGAGAAGATTTTTTTATTGACTAATGAGTTTAATTGCGTCACCTAAGCAATTAGGGGGATAAGCTTTTAAAAAATATTTATACAACAATATTATAATTTAAATCCAATTTTAGTTATTAGTGTCAAAAAGTGATTAATTTAATATAGCTACTCTTTTAATATAATTTTAATTTGAAATTTTATTCTTGGTAGTATCCCACTGTATACGTTAGAATATTCTTAAAACATTTTAATTTTTGTCTATTATTTATTATTTTAATAAATATTAATAATATTTGAAATTTTGCCTGTCAAGGACTATTGAATAATTTGTTAGTTACATCTGTCAGCCATTAAAAAATACAATTTTTTCTTTAGGCTTTATTAATCTTTATTAACCCAACACATCGCATATATACATTATACACACTATAGTAGCTTGTGTTGAATATTTTTTATAGTGTATTTAATAATGTACAATACACCATATACAATAATAATGTATATTATACCTTTATCCTTCATATAGTATATACTGGAACTATTAGAATTCGAATTCCATTGTTATTTGAAATTTGTAATTAATTTCATTATGAAATACTGTCCCTTGACCCATTCTTACCAATTCAATTAATAATATTTTTAATTTGAATGCAAATTGCTTTAATAATTTTTAAACCAGACATTGAAAATGTATTTAAATTAATAGTAAATATAATAAATCACTAAGAAGGATTTCAATTTAATAGAAATAATTGTGTTTAAATTAAAAAATAATTTTAACGAAATTATTTGATTATTTTACTTTTTAAAATTTGTGTTAAATTATGGTAATGCAAATTTTGTGTTAATAATTTTGTAATTCAATTTTATTATCACAAATCTATAATATTGCAGGAAGGTGTATTATAATTGTATTATATTAAAATATTTGTGTTTAATATATTGAATATATTTATATTTTGACTATTGTACAAAATATTTATTATTTATTAAAAATAGCAAATACATGGCAACGCTAATTTGTTCATAGATAATGTTACAAAAAACTGTTAAGTCTTTATTTATTCAAAAATTGCACTTGAAAATACAAAAAATAATATAAGAAGTTAAAATTTTTAATCATTAGATTACTTATTGATATTTATTAAGTAAATATCCAAAGTTAAATTATTAATTTTCAATTAAAAATTTCTAAAAATCTGGAATAAGGAAATATTAACATTTACTTTAAAGTAAACTTTCGATTTTATTTTTTTTAACAACAAACGTCATTCTATAAGTCATTCTTAGAAATAACAATTTTTGTTTTTGAATTATGTATATACAAAATGAAATATTGTATATATACATAACAATATTCCATTATTTATTATTTATTTATTTAATATTCATTAATTATACTCGTAAAAGTCTAACAGATGAAGTTTTTATTTAACACCACTTATATTCTTACAAAAATTGTTTGTATAGCAATTAAAGTTAAAATGTTTAAGCAGTTATAGATTTACATAATATTTTAATAAAGAGATTTTACAAAAAGTAGTGGCTAACAGAAATGTTAAAAATACAATTTAATTGATTGTATGCCAAATAATGATTTCCAAAAAATTGGTTGTAGTTCATTCAAATAATTATAATAGAAAATTTGTAGTAGATTTCAAATTTCATTTAAATGATATTACTGTTTTTGATATAATGGGGTCCATAAGCAGATGATGGCAACCGTATAATAATGCCTTAGAGTTTTAATTTGGTGATTTCAGAGACATGACGAACCATATATGTCTGGATTGAAGTATATGCAACCGTATATGGTTGTTAGACTAAAATTCATAGTGCAACCTGTTTTCTAACAGGAATATTATAACCCAAAAACTGTAAAAAATTACAACTAATAAAAAAATTACAAAATACAAAATTTGTAATTGTAAAATTCTTGTTAAAGAAGACATCCCCCAATGTATATATATATTATTATGTAAATGTATATATTAAATATGAATAATTGAACAATTTTGATGAAGATGAAGAAGAAAAATGTCTCGTCAAAAAATCTAAATTTGTATGTATGTATTAGTAGTTAATTTGCAACAGTGTTTTTTTTTTTAAATTTAATTTCAGTTCTATTGATATTATTTACAAAATAAATTAAATTAATATGATTTTTTAAAACATGAATATGAAATATGAATATATATATATATATAAACAATTAGTATTTAATTTTTATTTTTTTTTTTGTTTTTTGCTTTTCATTAAATTTTTAAAAACGTTGATTTTATTTTTGTATATTATTATTTTGAAATAAAATGATTAAAATAATAGATTATCTTTAGTTAATTTTATTATATTAATTAATAAAAGTTTTTGTTTGTTATTTTTTAACTTATTTTTTTTTTTTTGGTTTTTTGTTTTATGTTAATATTATATTTATAAAGCTTTTTGTTAGTCTCCTTGCTTGCATAAGGTTTAGTTCATTTTAATTTTATACATTATTTATTTTTATTTACTTTAAATATTATTTATATTAATTTTTATTTGTTTATTTATTTATTTTATACATTATTTAATTATATAATTTTGATTTATGAGTTTTGAATTTAAAGTTTTTTAATTGTATAAATCCATTGTAATGGGAAAATTTGCTGCCAGAAAATAAAAAGCTATTTTTAATATTAAAATTTAACATTATTATTTTTATTATTTTTTTTTTAATTTTGGTCGAATATTATTTATAATATAATAGTTTTATTTTTATTACGCAAAATGATATTATTAATTTTTTTTGTATGATGAAAAATATACTTATAATTTCGTTTAAAAATTTGTTATTTTTTTTAAAGAGAGTAGCAAATGACGGAATTTTAATTTTTTGAAAACAAACACTTTTTTTTTTGTTCAATTAGTGTTTGTTGTTTCTGAGAAGACATTTTGTTTTAATAATTTTATTTGAAAATTATGTATTTTCAACACAATTGTTATATATATTATGTAATTCTTTTGTTATTATTTTTTTATTTTATTTTTAGGCCTAGATAGAATCTTGAAGATTTGCAGGGCTCAGTATAAGTAAATAATATATACATACTTATTTATCAAGTCGATAAGAGAAAATTTAAATATTTTGATAATAGAAAAACAAAAGAAAATTATTTTAAAAGAATTGTTAATGTCAGAAACTGAAAATGTTACAAATTATGACCATAATTTTAAATCTGGTCTTTTTACTTTAACCTTCATCAAGTTGTTAAAATTTGATAACATATACACATTTCACTTTAAAAGAAAATATTATTCAATATACATGGAACAACAAAATTTATATACATATTATATACACATTGTCCTGTTGTAAATGACTATTGTTTTATATAAAAAAAATTTAATTTAAATTTAATTTTATATCAAAAAAATTTAAATTTATTGGATAATCACGAAAATTTTAAGTATTTCTGTGATGATAAGAAGTATCAAAAACAAGATTAAACAAATTTAAAAAAAAAAATTAAAACCACCATATAACTTCGAACAGATACAACCTATGAGCTTGAATTAAATTTTATTAAATTTACAAAATATATTTGAAGTTTCTTGCCTTTAATGTATTTTTCCAAATATGTTGCCGGCTCTAACTGACTTAGAGTATCTTATTTTAATATCTTTTAAGTCATTTGTCTCTATTTTCGTAGTATAGTTATGAAATTGAAAAAATTAAAATAATTAATTAAGTTTGATAGTATTATTATATACATACATAAACAATTACAAATGAATAATCAAATGTAATTACATGAATGAATATTAAGTAAAAAAGTAAATTTTTGTATTACTCTTTTCTTCATTTAAAAAATATAAAGCTATTTTGAGTATTAAAAATCGTTTATATTATAATAAATAATATTTTCTACACGATACAACAAACTATCGTACCGAGTTCACTGTACAAGTACATGTCAATCGTTATGCAATCTTTCGTTCGTTACACCCATATCAAATTATTGAATACTTTCGATTGAAAAAAAATTGAAAATGTATAAAATTTATTGTGTATCATACAATGTTTGATTAATTAGTATCTATCATACAAGCATTGACTTGATTAATTTCTCTCATATTTACTATTATTTTAATATAATGTCAATGTGTATGTAATTAAAATTATTGTTGTATATACTTCTGATTTCTGTTCGATCATACTGACTATTTAACAATAATTGTTGTATTGTATTTGTGATTTCTGTTCGTTCATACTGACTATCATACAATGGTTGTGTTTCCTATTTCATTTTATTTAAAAAATATTTACTTGTACTTATTTTGATAATGTGAAACAAATTATTACATAAAGTAGATTGCAAATCGGAATATTTGTACACTTATATAAAGTATGTAATATTATTTTACGACATTCACATTTTAAAACTCAATTTAAGATAAAATATGCTTTTTTTAATTATCGTTTTTTTTGTAAAGTTTCATGTTGCATTAAATAAAAATATATAATAAAAATTTATTAATATTTTAAGAATTTCATTTCACAAATATTTCATTTCACAAATATTTCATTTTATACAAATATCGATATTCCAGATGAAACATGCTTTCTTCATTATTGTTTGGTTGCAAATTTTTTTACAACAATATCATGTTTACAAATAATTTAAAATTGAAATAGGTACAACATTAACATTATGTAGCATTTAATGTAAAAATTTTTATTATACACACTTTTAATTTTAGCAATTACCAAATCATTGTATTCTAAGCTCGTTTTTATACAATATACAGAAAAAAATGTTCATTGATATTTTAAATATTCATACGCGAAGCCGTACTTGTGTACGTTGTGTGGTAACAGCAGTTATTATATCGTATATAGGAGTGAATTTAATTAAAAGTGCAACATTTAATTAGTAGGCAGATAACATGATCATGATATCATAACGATTGGCTGAAGCTCACTTTAATCATTATATCATAAGATTATAATTGAATAATTGATGGAATATATCAATTATTGTCAATATAATATAATGTGATGAATTTATTTTAAATTAACTTGTAATTACATATACATATTTGTATTTTCTTTAAAATAAAAAATGATCAGAAAAATTGAGTTTTGCGACGAACTCTACACTACACTGTAAATAAAGCGACTACAGTGGTACCAACTATATCGTATATGGAATTGAATTGAATTAAAATTTATCTAGACTCATAATATCTCGTTGGTTTTTTTTTAACCATAAATTTATTTATTTTAACAATACAATATAAGGTAAAATATTGTGAATTAGGATTAGCAGAGGTGCAGCATTAGCAGCTTCTATTTTTTTAAAAATTGAAAACAGGCATACCAATGACTAAGATTAAATTTTTATTTTGTGTTTGGTTTTATTTTGTCAAATATCGTGCAGAAAAAAAAGATTAAATAAAAATTACAAAAAATGTATAAAATTATTTCAATATTATAAATGAGAAATCAAAAAATCTGTATTCACATCTTTATTCATATTATTTATTTAGTTTTGTAATTTTTAGATGTTTTATTCAAATTTGTTGGTTATTTGTTCGTTTTGTTTTTTTAATTTATGATATATCATTTTATTTATATTTTATTTTCTTTTGTCATTTTATTGTCTTTTCCCTCGCTAACAATATATAATTTATATATTGAATGATTAAATTAATTAATTAATTTCTATTTATTTTATATTTAATATTAGACAATTAATTGTTTCTTTGTTTACCTGTGTTTCTTTTCCATTTTTTTGTTGTTGTTGTTTTGTTAAGCATTTATTTCTGTTAGGTTTAAATTTTTTGTACATTAATATTATATTAAATATAAAGCAATCATTTATATATATGTATGTGTTATGTCATTTAATTAATAAGAAAACAAAATTTTATGTTAATGTTATCAAAGAAATTGTTTTTTTTTTGTTGTTGTTTTAAATAGACTTACGTTGTCAACACGTTATATTATTTATTTTCTACGTAATACATTTTTTTTAAAACTTAAATTTTAATAATATTCTATAATTATAATTATAATAATTTCATTATAACTATAATTTTAGTTTTTATTAAGAATTTTTGGTTTTCAATAAAGGTCTGTTATTAATAAGGACATAAATTGTATATGCAAGAGGAAAATAATTTAATAATTTAATTAATTTTGAAATGTTAATTTTTCTTTTGTTTATTTATTTTTGTTTTCTATTTTTGGAAAATTAATGAAAATAAAATTATTACGACTAATAAAGCTTTTAAATTGTTTTTTGTTTAATTTATTTTTATATTAATTATATATGTTTAATATACATATGTATATATTATATATATTAATATATATATATATACATATATGTTTAATTATATAATTTTGCGTTATTATTTAAAAAAAACAATAAAAATTTTAGTTTAAATTTATTATAACTATATTTGTTGAAATGTATATAGTTTTTATTAAAATAAATTAGAGCGAAAATAAAAACAGAAAAAGGACTTGTGTATTTATTAAACTTAATTAAAAAATAACAAAAAAATTAACACTTTTTGTTTTATTATTTATTTTAATTTTATTATTAATTGATGATTTCAGATTTTTTGTTTTATCAAAGTAATTTAATTAAAGTGAGCCATTAATAGTCATTTATTTAATTAATTTTCATATTTAAATTAAATTTAAATATTAAATTTCACGTGTAAATATTATTGCTCATATTAATCGCGCATTATTTTATTTTATTTTATTTTATAATTATATTATAATCGATGTTGTTAAATTATTTAATATTAATTTAGTATTTTGTTTTTTTTTTTTTTGTTTTTTGTTTTTTATTTTGTTGCGTATTTTACATCATATAACAATTTAAACCGATTTTTTTTTTTCTATTATTTGAATATTTTTATTAATACTTCTTATGTAATTTTTTTAAATATTAAAATACAATGATATGAGTACTTAGTTCTTAATATTTATTTTCAATTTTTTAAAAGTTATTAAATTTAAAAATAGAACAAACTAAAACATAATAAATATATATATATATATATATATATACATATATATATATATGTAAACAAAAAAAAAAGTTGAATCATGAAAGTACATTTTAATGTTTGTTTTATTTTAATTTTTTTCATTTTTATTTCGCTTAATATTTATATAATTAATTTTGTTCTTAAAATGTGAATAAAATTCTTTATTTATTGTTATTAATTTTTGTTTTTTTTTAATTTTTTTTATTATTTTGCTTTCTCTATTAAAATGGCAAATTTATTTAAAGTTTTTATTTTTGTTTCGAATAATAAAATCAAGTAAGAATTTTTTTTTATTATTATTATTTACATTTTATGTATATATATAAAATAAAAAAATTTATTTAGATAAACTAAAAAATTTAATAATATTTATTTATTTATTTGTTTTTTTTTTTTTTTTTTTTTTTGTAATGTTTTGGTATATTGAAGAATCAGAAATATATAAAACAAAAATAAATTCTAAAGAATTTCTAATAAGCGTTTTATTTTGTTGTTGTTATCTTCTTTAATATATTTTTTTTTTAATAATTTCTAATCTACTTGCACTAAATTTTAGCACTAAATAAGTAAAAAATAAAATTTAAATTTTATTAAAAAGCATTCTGATTTTAAAAATATTTAAAAATATTCTAATGTAATCATTTTTCTTTTCTTTTTTTTTTTCTTTTAGTTCTTAATTAATTTTTTTTTTATTTGTAATTTGCCTCTTTATTTTAATTTTAATTTTTTTTTTCTCTTAATTAGTTTATTTGTTTTAAAGCTTTTGAATAAAATTAAAATTAAATATTTATTTGAAAAGTATTATTTATATAATATTTTTAAATATATTATGTATATTATATATTTATATAAAATTATATTTTTCAAATTTTAGTAAAATTAAAAAAAATAATTTATATTAAATATTGTAAAAAAAAAAAATTGAAATCAAATTTTTAAGTAAAAATGGAAATTGTAGATAATTTTTAATTAGAATTAATTAAAATGATAGACTCAGAAATTTCTTTTTTATTAATATCGCATAAATTTGATTTGTAAATTTTTTTTATACTCTATTCAAATCTATTTAAAACATTATTACACAGAACAAATTACGGGAAATATGAACCCATTAATAGAATAGTTAGTAATACTATTAAGGATAAAAATTATATAAAAAAATTTCAGTATCTAAAGATACCTTAAGACGAAATTTATAGGAAATTAATAGACATTTTTGTGAACTGCACTTTTTTCGTTCTAAATTAGAAAAAAAAAATATGTATATACATATGACGTACATATATGTTTATGGTTTTTTATTATGAATTTTTTGTTTTTTTTTTTATACTAAGTTAATTTAATCTTTAATTTTGAATTGTAAACTGTTTGAGCTTTAATAGTATAAATAAATAAATAAATAAGTTTGACTAAAACGTTTTGCATTGAATTATTATCTATATAACAGAAGTTAACTCAACCATTGATTTGATTTATTTTTTGTTATTACAATTTTGTACATTTCAAGATGATAGCAGATATAACTTCATTTTTTGTATTACTTTGAATACATTATAATAAATTCGAAAAAAAAAATTTCTGAGTGTAAAAAGAATTGATTTTAATAATATTTTTCATTTTAGATATTTTTGTTTGGTAAAAATTACTTACTAATTTATTTTATTTAATTTCTCTTTTCTTTTTTTTCACAAATTATTCTTTTTCAATAGATTCAAGTTTTGTTTTAATAAAATTTTCTTACTTTTTCATTATTTTAAATAAATATAATTGTATAATTAATTAAATTCATGGTTGCTTATTTTTATTCAAATTATTTGAATAAGTAATTTTTGTATATATAATATATTTAATTCGATTTCATTTTTTTTTGTTTCATTAAATTTAACAATTAATTTTATTTATTTTTTTATTGTTTTTTTTTTATTTTTAACTTTTATAACACATGCTTTAAAACAACATGCAATTAATTTGATTCTAAACTTTTGAAAGGGTTTAGGTAGTGTTTTAGTATACAAAAATAATAATTATAATAATAATAATAATAATTATAATAATAATAATAATAATAATAATAATAGTAATAATAGTAATAGTAATAATAAGAATAATAATAATAATAAATAAAATTCAAGAATGAAATTTATTTGTATAGCTCTATATATGAATTAATGAACGCAAAAACTAAACTAGCATTAAAAATATGAGAACAAAAATTATTAATTAAAAATAACTATAATATAAAAACATATAATTAATAAATTAAATAAATAGAAATAAAAAGGAAGAAATAGAAACTAAAAAGCAGTATAAAATTTATTTTAACTATTATTTATTACTTGAATATGTAGATATATACTAATGTATTTAATTTATAAAATTAATGAAAAATGTAATTAAAAATGTGTAACAATACTTTATGTATTGATTTAATCTGTTTTTAGATTTATTTTCAAATTGAAGAAATTGTTTGTCTGTTTCTGTTGTGTTTTTGCGAATATTTAATATTTTTTTATTTATTTTAATATTTTATTATATAAGGATTATCTAAGATTTAAAATTATTGTAACAGAATAAAATGATTTTGAAATTTAAAATGTTTTAAATATCATAATATTATAATAATATTCCAAAAGCTTTTTTGTTCAATATGAAGTTTCATTAATTTAGGTTTTTCAATCTTAAAAATCTGTTTTTTTGTTTTTTTTTATTTAATTTTTTGTTTTTATATAATAATCTTTGTTATTAATAGTGTCGTGTTTTGTGTTGTTAATTTAATTTTTTTTTTTTTAATTTAATTTCATTCCGAGATTTAAAAGAGTTTATTTTTTTTTTGTTCTTATATCATTTATTTTAACAAAGCAAATTTATCCAGCAAAAATGATTTTTCTTCTTATTTTATTAAATGTTAAATGATTTTAGTAAATTTTATTTAATTTTTCTTTTTAAAGAATTTTTAACTTTGTTTTTTGTTTAGAAAGCTTTTCGAATAAATTTAAAAATTTAATATTTTAGTGCTGTTATAAGAATTAAAAATTTGAGAAAATAATAATAAAATGTAAATAGAATTAATAAATTAAAATAAAAACTATTTAAAAGACAAAAAGTTAATAATAATTATAAATTTTTTTGAAATATATATGAACTATAATAAATAATAATTACTAATCAGTTATATGATATCTCGAAATTCGTTTTTTAATAATAATAATAATAATAATAATCATAATAATAGTAATAATAATAATAATAATAATAATAACAAAAATTTGGAAGAATTCAAAAATTAATTAAAATGTAAATAGAATAGAAATGTTTAAAACTTTATTTTTTATTAATAATTATTTGTAAAATAAAATAAAACTTATAAATATAATTAAATTTTTAATATACAATAATTAAAACAAGAAAAAAATAAAATTAAAAAATGAAAAATTATAATTGAAAATTAAATTTATTAAATATTGGTTGTATAAAATGTTTTATTTTTATTTAATGTTAAGTTTTTTTTTTTCATTCAAAAAATATGAAAAAAATAAAAAATTCTCTATCTGATCATGTGTATATGTAAAATATTTTGTAATTGATCAATTACTAATATCAAAAATGTAATAATAATTGGTAATTTAAAACCATCGATATTAGTGTATATACGTTTACTAGAGTTACACATATCTTCCTCACAAAAACACATATGTCCATTGCCTGAACTTTCCATCATGCACACATGATCTACCATAAATAAATTAATTTGTAATTGTGATGTACACATTCGACGTACAACTTCGTATGCTGAAATATAATATATATAAAAAGAAATATAATAAAAAAGTTAAATTAAGAATAATTAGTATAAATAAATTAATAAAGAAAAAATATAATTTATAAGATGTAAAAAGCTCTATGTATTAATTATTTCTTTTAATAATTTTAAAATGTTAATTTTCTTAAAACAAAAAAATTAATTTCTATTCTATAAGTATTTCACCATTAATTTCAAAGCTAATATCAAAGCTGTATAGTAAAAATATTCACCAAAACACGTCATACAATTTGAACTGTTTTTTATAAATGCAATTGAATGGAATATGGTCAGCAATATTATATTATTTATGAATAGCTCAAACATTATGGATCATTCATATTAGCTACAGCTTTAATTACGAAGGTCGAAGAGCTTGGTAATTAGATATAAAGAATGAGAAATTTTTATGAATGTCACAAGTAAAGATGTAAGAATATGCTTTTGAATTTAATCAGATCATAACACAACTACTTTTACATATTTATAGAACATATTAGATGACATGTGATTCTATATTCTATTCATGATTATAAGTTATTTCTCTTTAAGCAGCTCTGTTTTTTTCCTACAGGATTTCATTTTATTTTTACTTAACCTGCGTGTTACCCATATTTATTATCCCAGAATCAAATTTTAAAGTAAATTGTGAAATCTAATGTTAACAGTTAGATATTTAATTTTTTTCAAAGTTGCTATCAAAACATGAATATTTTTGATTGTATATTTTTCATATTTTGTGATTAAAATTATAAATTTAGATACTGACACAAAGAAATGTAAAAATTGTTGAAAATTAGAAATTTAGCCATTAACACAAAGAAATTGATATTACATAAGCAAATCTTACGAAAATTATTTTTTTTTGCTTTATTTTAATTAATTTTTAAAAAACCTTACAAGCTCGTACTACATTTAGATCTGATTAATTTGTAGTACAGGCTAAAAACAAAACTAAACGTTTGATATTTGGATTAACCTACTCTACTTACAAACTAGATAATGAGCGTAGTGTGAATTAGTTTATAAAGTAGTAGAGTTCTACACGAACTACGTATCCAATAGGGTCTTAACGTAAAAGAGTAAATTGGTCCAGGATCGTAGGTTCGCAGTTGTTATTTTTTTCAGAATTTTTTATTTTGCAATTAATTATTGTCCAATGGGTTCTTAAAGTAAGATTTTCGGATTTTATTTTATCTATGATCTTACTTAATATACGAGTACATACAAATAAAGGAAAATATAAATTAAATATAAAATAACCGAACTAACTATGTAGGATTTTAGTTTTTATATCAAGTTCTTTATGTCTCTTTCAAACTTCTGGATAATTTTGCCTTCAATTTTCTGTCAAAAATTAAGAATAACAAAAAGTTTGTTATGGCTAACTAGGTAGTTAAGGTGGATGTGACCATTATAGTTCCTTAAGCATTTAATTGTAGCTTTTCGATGTCATGACTCGACTCACCTATATTTGTTTTTTTTTTAGATATTTTAGGGAAATTACTCGCCTAAATATCTAGTACTTATACGACTAAGTACACTAATTGATTAATTTCTTCAATATAAGTTTCGCCATATTATGTTCACAATTACAATATGAAATTTATTTTATTATCAATATTAAGATATTAAATAAAATTTTGAAATAAATAATACAATTTTGATAAATATAAGCAGTTAAGTGCAAATTAGCAGTTATTATTGTTAATATTTTAAAATTAAATAAATATATGTAAATAAATAAAAATATATATAATTTATAGATGTATAATATATATATATCATGTATACTTACGAGACTTTGAATGTCGAACCATTTTAACACAGCATCCATTACATGTCATTAATGGTGGTTGATCTCTTGGCAATGCCGTATAATTAAATGGATCCTTACAACGTGCATCAGTCCATGAATCACATTCATAACAATAAATTGATCGAGCTATTTATTCGTATTGAAAAAATATAATATTAATATCAAGATATAATAGTAATTTAGAGCAAAATGCTGAAGATTGATTGATTGATATTATAAAATTTTGACAAAATGTATATCTATCTAATCATTATATTTTATTAAATTTTATTATTTGAATATAATTATATATGATATATAATTAAGTTATTATTATGGTAGATAAAATTAAAATTTATGGAAATATTAATAAGAAATTAAATTAATTTTGTTTTTTTATTTTGTTTATGATAAAAAATGTATTTGTATTTGAAATTCAATTGCATTCCAAAATATTAATTATAATACATTATTGAAATTGTAATTTAAAATTATTTATTACGATAATTAAAAAAAAAAAAAAAACAGTTTAGTTACAAAATATTTATTTGATATCATAAGATCTGAAGAATTTACAATATTGCAGTATAATAAAAATGGCGAGAGCTTTTATGAAAAATTAATAATTTATATTTTATTAATATTTTGAATCGTTTTTAGTATTTTAATTTTAATTTTAAGATGAATATTATGTTTTAAAATAATTTAATTTAATTGTAATAAACTTTAATATTTTTAATTTACTATAATTACACAACTTTTGAATGTACTTCAAAATTACCAGTAACATTTGTGTGTTACTGGTAATAATAAAAAAATTAGCAAAATTAGTATCAAAAAACCCTTTAAAATATCAAAAATTCATTTAACGATTTTCAGGACTCTTGTTTTTAAATAAAAACTAATATTCACTTTTTATAAAACCTAATATTAAGTTTTTATAAAATATGATTTCATTTAATAATGTTTTATAAAATTATTTTATTAATTTTGTAAAGAGTTTCATAAAAAGAAATGCCCTTGCACCTAAGCTAAATTTCATACAAAAGTTTCATAAAAAAAAAAATGTACTATTTAAGGAGAAATTAAAAAAATTAACTTAGCTCGAATTCCGTACTGATCCTAAGTATATGAAAATAATGAAATTAACCAGCTTTTGCGGGTAATCAGGGCTATAAATATTGATAGACTTGAATACAATCAAAAAAACATATGCAGCTTGGGTATTATGAATGATGGAATATCCAAAATCTCAACACTATCAAATTTTGAGTTAAATTAGTTCTAAAGAAGAATTACAGACTTAAAAAATTGGAAATGTACTATAATGTGTTACCTATTAATTTTGGACAAAATTTTTAATATAAACAGATTTGTAAAATTTATCTTTGTAAATGCAAGCCTTATTTTAAAGTTAGTGTATTAAAACTGCAAAGTTTTCAGAAAAATTCATTTTTTTGCGTTAGAGTAAAATGGGTTCAGTTATTAAAAATAGTCGAATCCTTTAAATTTTACTAAAAAATATACTTATCATATATGTATATAAGATATGCATATTTCGTCTACTACTAGCAAACTCTTTAGTATTTTATACTCAATTGAGGAAATCCAAAATCGTTTTATTTATGATGTTTACTGATGGACATGATAACGATTAAAAGGTATCTGCGGTTTAAATTAAAATTGCTACATAACCAGTATAAATCTAAATAAGACGATTTTAGATTCCTTTTTTTTAATCGAGTACAAAACATATCCCCTCTAACCTAACAACAACCCCTAAACTAAAAAAATTTTATTACATTTTTTTTTATGAAACACTAAAATACATTTTGTATATTTTATAAAAATAATAATTTGTTCAGTATTTATAATTGTTATGAACTTATTAATTTATTTTTTCGTACTGAAATATTTTTATACTGATTTTATAAAATTTAAAATATTTAAATTAATTTTTATTTCTTTGAAGTTAATCAGATTAAAACTTAAGGTGACATTTAATTAACTTCAATTAAAAACTTAATTATTTATACAATTAAATGACTGATTTCTTTATTAGGATATAACATATAATGTATATTTTAGTTCCTAAAGACCTTTTTTCATTAGGATACGGGTCATTTAATTAATTTTTATTCATCTTAAAAATAAAATCATCTTCCATTTCGTAATTTTTTACAATTTATTTTTAATTCAAATAAGAAATAAATTATTAAAAAAAAAATTAATCAAAACTTAACAGCAATTTTGCTCTGTTATTTTTAAAACATAATTATTATAAAAAAAATTTTAATTATTTTTATCTTAATATTATAAAACTAAAAACAAAAAAAAAAAAGTTTAAAATATTGTTAAAAAAATAATTAAATAAAGTGATTTGAAAACAGTGGGCAAAACTTTTAAAAAATTGTTTTTTTTTATTATTTTAAAGGCATATATACATATAAAAATATTGTATATATTATATCAAACCACAAAAAAAAAAAAAAAAAAAGACTATTATTCTTATTTAGTAAAGAGGATGTGCTCAAAAACAAAAAAAAAAAAAAAGATTTGTAAAAATGTATTTAATGCATAAGCTTTTTTTTATTAGGCATTTTTTTTTAATTATATAGCATTTTATTGCATTCTATTAAATTTTTTTTAAATATATATATTATTAAAAATCAATAATTATTATTATAATTTTTCCTTAAATATAATTTACATATTATTTTATATATATATAATAATTTTATTGATTCTTATATTATTATTTAATAATGTATTTAAAAAAAATTGTTTTTTTTTTTTTTTTTTTTATTTTTTATTGCAAAATTATGAGTGGGATTGCTCTATAAATTGCAAAAGCATTTTAAATCTGAATTTAAGTTTTTT
Organism: Argyra leucocephala; assembly: GCA_963942445.1. Taxonomy (NCBI): domain Eukaryota; kingdom Metazoa; phylum Arthropoda; class Insecta; order Diptera; family Dolichopodidae; genus Argyra; species Argyra leucocephala. The sequence continues at coordinate 134,975,463 of OZ012678.1, forward strand.
TTCGTTTTTTAAATTTATTAAAATATATTTTGCGATTAATGATTGATGATGGTTTTTAGAGGGTGTATATACAAAATACTTTATTTTTTTTTTCTAAATAAAAATAATGAAAATATTAATTAATTAATTATTTTTAATTAATTAATAAAAAAAAAAAATAAAGAAATCGAATAATTTTTATTTAATTAAATGAATTAAGAAAAACAAATATAAAATAAAAAAAATTTATGATAATGTGTGAAGGTGTCTAGTATATTATAGAATTGAAATGAAGGGAATAATATAATAATATTTATGTACTAATAAAATTATTTAAATAAAACTACCTATAAATATAATATAAAATTTATTTTTTAAATAAAGAAAATGGTAAAATATAATCTATATAATAATATACAAATCTATATTTCCTTCAAAAATAATATTATTGTATAATAATAATATAATAATAAAATTTACCCATTTCCAGTTTTAAGTATTAAAACAAAATAAAAACCAACAAAACAATAATAATAATTACATAAAATGATAATATTAAAATATTTACTTCGATGGATCTTATACCAAAAGATCTTACCACAACCTATGTATATATAGTTTATATGATTTGATAACTAACTTTATATATATTATATATTTTTTTATTATTTATTATCTAAATTTAATTATTTTATTTACCTGGATAATTATTGATTATGATAATACATAATATGATATATGTAAATATCTTTCATGTACCCAACATAGATAAAAAAAAATAAAAAACTAATTTAAAACTATAAAAAAAAAACATGCAAAACAAATTATTTGAATACCTAAATTGAACTCTATATATATATAATTTATCATATAAGTAGTAATAATAAAATTTAATTTAAAACTCTATTATTTTCAAATTAAATTAGGTTTTATAACAAGCTAACCTAAAACTAAATATTTAAAATATTAACACATAATGTAGAGCTATTTTTGTATGAAAATAATTTTTTAAATTTTTGTTTTTGAAAATGGTTTAAGTTAAATTTTATATTATATTTCAGAAATAATTTGAAATATTTTCAACTATAGAATATAACATATCTATTTATTTCCAAATATAATATTTGAATTTATGTAGTATTTTCAGATTAAATTAAACTATTTTTGAATGAAATGAAATTATTTTCATCTTTCAAATTGACTGAAACAATTATTTGCAAATTGAATGAGAATTTAAAGTTCTAAAGATAACCTTATATTATATGTCAAAGATTATAATTCAATTAATTTTTTTATTATCATTGAGAGATGGCCCACATCCTACCTGGAAAAGGGTCCTAAATTTTGATTGTACATTTATGTGCAGTTAAAATAATAAAATAAAATTGAATTAAATTCTATTGTCATCAGAGCTACATACATAATTTCCAGTACCAGTATCGATTTTTGAATTTTTTTTTTTGAAAAATACTGATACTTACATACTCAACCGATGAGTAAGTGCTCCATTATTAGTAAGACATTCTATAGATTCTGTGCTTCGAAGACGAATAACCCACTTCTAACATTTTATTTGTTTACGACGCCATCGCCTAATTCTGAAATTGACATTAAGTCAATAATATCGTTCACCAAGGACATAGACCTGTAATAATTTAGATTTGATTAGAATCTAATCTGTAATAATTTAAAGTTGGCCAACGATTTTATTTTTATCTCATTTTTATTTACATCTGTCTTAATGTAAGACAATGGAAGACAACTAGTAACTTTCCTTACATTTTTGGTAGAGTATAACTATACCGTCATTATTATATAGTAATTATTTCTTAAATTCACTTACATTGCATATGGCGTATATTATAGTATGTCATATATCGTACGCTTTTATTTAGGTTCAATACTTTTTTGATTTTTTCAATGGATAGTATAGATGCGACCTCTTAAGATCTATTGTACTTTTCCGTTTATTAGAATTGTAGTTTTATGTCCTTGGTGTCAATAAATTTAATCTTATTTTTAGTTTTTTAAATTTTATTTAGCTGTTTTGAAAAAAACTGTTTCATTCAATTTGAAAATATTTAATTTCATTTTATACAAAAATATAATAAATAAATTTATTTGTATATTTTTCGAACAATTATATACACGGATGCTATCTATAGACTATAATACATATAATATAGGTTTTGATTTTGATGCTTTTTAATTAACTTTTGATTAAAAGTATAATAAAAGACAGTAAATATATACAAATATTTACTGTCTTTAGTATAATATATTATTTTTCATGTTGACTTCCAATGTATCAATTAACTTTTTATGGTAAAAAATTTCATTTTTTTGTTGTCCAAATTTGTGATACATTATTATACATTTATTTATTAATTTAAAATGTCCAGGAACCTACAATCTCGTTTAAAGCTATATATATTACAATAAATTACATGAAGAGAAGGGTGGAAAAATATTAATGATCATTGGTGATTGAATGGTATTTTATCATGAAACTTTGGTGGGTCCACCAATGGTATATTATGGGAACTGTTAAATAATTAAATAAAATTAATAAATATAGGCAGTAATATTTTTTTTATTAATAAATGATGATTGAAAATAATTTTCACCTCTAATATAATGTTTATTATTATTTTGTAAAATTATGTAAAAACTATCTGATTTATTTAAATGTATAATGAAAAAAAAAAATTAATAAAAAAAAAAAATTGTTTAAAATTAAAAATTTTAGCCCTTGAAGGAAATATTCTTTAAGAACAGTAAGGTTTCACAAATATTGATTATGTGATAATTATGATAAATGAGTTAATTAAAACTGAATTAATATAAAATATTATTTTAATAATAATATTAATATATTATTATAGTTATTTTTATAAAGATTATGTACATAAGCAATAATAGTTCTATTAGTAGTAGTAGTAGTAGTAGTAGTAGTAGTAGTAGTAGTAGTAGTAGTATTAGTAGTAGTAGTAGCAGTAGTAATAGTGGTAGTAGTAGTAGTAGTAGTAGTAATAATAGTAGTAGTAATAATAATAATAATAATAGTAGTAGAATAATTAGTGATGAAATATATATATATATATAATACAAGCAATTTAATGGATTTTAATATTTGGACATAATTATTAAAAAATAATGTGATAAATATGGTTAATTTTAAAAAGAAATTTTTTTATATTGTTTTTTTTTTTGTTAAGAAAACAAATCGAACTAAAATCCCAAATTTTTTTCTATGATTTACTAGACTTTTCAATGATTTACTAAAATATATTTAATAAACGAATTTTATTTTTTTAATTATATATATATTTTTTTTTTTTTGATTTGAATATTATTATGTTTTAAGTTTTTTGTTTTAATTTCAATTTGATATAAAAATTAATTAAAATAATTTTTATTATTAAGATATGAAATAATTCATTAAAAAATTAAATTAAAATACAAAATAATTTTATTATATATAAGCATCATTTACAGAACTATATTTATATTATTAATACAAAAATTAAATTAATTTTATAATACTTTGTTACATCTGATTAAATATAAAAAAAAAAAAAATTAATAATGTTCAAATTTCCACCATTTTTTCATGAAATTTTTTTTTTGCATTTGATTGAAAATTCGAAATAAAGTATTATTATTAATCTAGAAGATTTATTAAGTAGAAGAATTTATTGTACAATAGTACAATATCATTTGACTGATTTTAGTTTGTTTATTTATTTATTTAATTCAACTTAAAATGCCTAAAGACACAAGTCTCAAGATAAGGCTATATTAAGTTCACTAAGTAAAGTGAAACTGCTTCGTTTCTCCATTCCTTTTCCGATATCTACCGACAAATATTAAAGGTATACTACTCATTATTTTCATCTGTTGGTTTTAACACTAGAAATTAGTGCTAATCTTGCTTACAACTTTCTTTATTTTTGCTCTATCCAATACAACTATCCTGTAACTCCAATCTTTCGACGGTTGACCTCGATTCCGTTAAAGTTAAACACTATACTATTACATAACAAAACGGACATGTAAATTAAGGTGTTTTTTCTTAAGTTGTTTTCATTAGTAAAATATTTAGAATAATTAGGCTTGACACATTTAAAACAAAATTTTATATGAATCAACAAAACTATAAATTGAGATAATGTAAAGGAAACTGAATTTATATTCTATTCTGGTGTTAGAAGGAATGATATTGAAAACAGAATATTAAAAGCAACAAATTATCACAGTCAGGACAGATTTTGAGAAATACAAAAAGTTAATTTTTCAAATTCAGCACCAATGAATGATATTATAAATTGAGCCAAGGCAATCGTTCAATGGAAAACGTGGCTGCAAGTCAAAATAAATAAATTACATTATTGTTTAAAAAATAAAATATATTTGTTTATTATATTTATATTTAATATAAATTCTAAATAAATTTAGAAAGTTAATATAAAAAAAAAAATTTAGCACAGTATAATTTATTTTGTATAGATGCGAAGCGTGTTAATTTCCAAGAAAAAATACTTCTCGCATAAAACATAAAAATATTTTTCTCTTCAATTTTTACGCATTTTCTGACCCTCAAATTATTTCCACTAATGAACTGAGACAACAAACAAAATTCAAAAGTGTTACTATCATGATTGAAAGCAGAAAGTAGGAATGAGAATCATGATGCACTTCATGACTTTACACTTTACAGACCTTCAAATGATATATTAAAAACATTTCAAATTGGTGAAACTCCCACAGGGAAAGAAAATATGAGCAATTTAAAAACAAATTTGCATTAAACGATATTGAGCAAAATCGTGTTTGATATAAGAGAATGAATTAAAATAAATTAAATTATAGAAATTAATTTTCCATTTTATGCCCCACGGATGGGGTTACAGGACAATGATGATGATAAAGAATCAAATATGTATAAAAATAAATATAAAGATTAATTATAATAAATTCATAATATGATGCATAAAAAATTAATAACAACTTTGGCTAATTAAAAGTATAAAAATAAAAACACTTATTTTGATAAATTCATTAAAGAATATAAAAATATTAATAAATTAATCAGATGTATTAAGACCGGTTAATAACAATGTATTTTAACAATAATAAAATTTTAATTAATTAATTTTTAATAAACACTATTTAAAACACTAACTAAATATGGGTCCGTAAATGACTATCAAAAATATATATTTATTTATATTAAATGTATTTTTAAATTGTATTATATTTGGTATGTTGTGTATTATGTTTTGGGTTAGTTTAATACGATTTGTATAAAAAAAAAAAATAAATAAAAAATTCAGTATGATGTTTATTTTTAAACTAAAATTTTGTACATAAAAATTAATAATTGATACATATATGTATATATATATATACATAATATTATGTGGTGTTTATTTTTTTTACAGTAAAATAAATTTAAAATAATAATTTAAAATGAAATAAATTATACAACAATGCAATATTACACTATAATATTTTTAAAATAATAAAAAAAAAATTGGTATAAAAATCTAACGATATTTAATTGTTCTATTGAATGATTATATAAATTCTATTGAATCTTTTAAAGCGTTTTCAAATTGCTGTTTGAAATGCATTTGACAAAAAAAAACTATATTATAGTTTGCTGTATAGTTTATATATTTCTAAAATATTATTGCATTTTTTTTTTTTTTTTTTTTTTGGTAAATGTGCATTAATAATTTTTCAAATTAATTATAAATACGAAAAGTAGACCTCAATTGAACAATACTGCAAAGAAAAAAATTATTATGGTGTCAGAATTTCGGATTACCATCAAATCGATTTAATTCAATTCATATCCTTTAACATACATGTATATATATACATCTATAATGGCTGTTTAGTTAGAATTTGGAATATATATAGTGTTGTTTGATTCGAAATTGATACCAAAAATAGTTAGCCAAAGTTTAGTTTGGTTGATATATTCAGTTATTTGGTTTTCTATTATTCTAACCACCACAGCAAACTAAATTTTTTACATTTTTTATATACAATATTCGGAATATATTACGGAAAATGTGACTACTGTTGATGAAAATAAAATAATAGATAAAAGATTGATATTTTGTAGATGTTTGGTTAAAATAAATTTATTTAATTTATAAACAAATTTGTTGAAACGTATAATTTTGGCTAAAATATTCGCAATTCATTTTGTTTTCACGCAATTATTGATTTGAAATACATAATATGTATAAAAAAATATTTCATTTTTAATTTTTGTATATTTGTGCATAATTACGAATTAATAGTGAAAACAATAAGATCCTAAGTTTATTTATCTCAGTTTGTCTGTAGCGATTCGCCTTGCCAAAAAATTCTCAACTTTTATTTTAATTTAAAAATGTATATATATATATTACATACATATGTACAATAAATATATATTGCTTGATTTAAGATCAGAATAAGTAAATGAATATTCTTTTATTAATATTTACTAGAAAAACAATTGTTTTTAGTTGCACTTGCACTATTAATAAACATTTATAAAATAATTACACCTATTAATGATCTGACAATATGCCTTAAGTTAAAAGAATAAATTCTGTATGTTTCTACAACATTGTGTATTATGATGTGACGGTCTAGTCTACAATTTCCCATAAATTTGCTATATGGGGTTTTATATTCTCTATCCAAAATTTTGTTTGAATCAGAGCAAAAATGTAAATAAAAAAAAAAATTTCAATATTTAATAATTGCAAAATTATATAATAGTAGTTTTAGTAAATTAATAAATATACTAAAACAATATAGAATAAACTTAAATTTTAAATAAATAAAAAAAAACTAATTTCTCTGGAAAAAAAAAGTAGAAGTTTTCACTCAAAATAATTTTTTTTTTAATTCACCATCATTTGCTTGGGTTGATTACTCAACCACTAAATTGGGTTGGTAATTCACTAAGCCTAAGAAATTTTTTTTTGGTCCCGTTATGTGTCGTAAGCAACCAATTTTTTTAAAATTTTCATGTGGATTTTTGCAAATTTCAGCAGCCTAGCTATTATATTATATAATGTGCTATAAAAATACACGTACCCAACAATTAAAGATTTTATTTTATGCAAATATCAAATTTGTGAATAATAAATATGTTTTTTTTGTTTTATTGGATTAAATTTGTTTTTGCGATATTTGCAATAATAACCTTCCATGCATTAATTATTCAAAAACTTTAAAAGACTCATCTAATTCGATTTTTTAACTTTGAAATTATTGTATTAAATACTTTTATATATATATATATATAACGTAAATTAATATATATAAAATTACAAAATCTAATTCATAGCACAAATTAGACTTGAAATAAAACTAACAAAAAAAAAAAAAAAAAAAAAAACAATAAAAAAAATAATACTTAAATTAAATAAAAATTATAATAATTATTTACAATCATATATGTATATAATATATGTATATATATAATATAAAAGCAAAAGAATATAGATAATTATTTATATTAAAATTAAAAAATTAATAATTTGTATTTTGCAGTATATAATAACCAACATCCTTCATCAATTTTTTTTAAATATTTTTCAAAATTTCGTTTTATTATTTTTTTTTTTGTTTTGAATTTTCAAATTATTTCATTGCAATAAATTGTTTATATTCTTTTATATACTTTTAGAATTTAAATATAATATGTATGTATTTTTTCTTTTTTTAATAATTATTCAATGTAGTAAATGCATATATATATATATATATTTGTTTCTTAATATTTAAATTCTATAAATAGTAATTTTATATACAAATCAAATTAAATTAGCAATAATTTTACTTAAAATATTTAAATATTAACTAATTGATTTGTACATTGTCACTAATTTATAGTTTTAGGTTTTTTTACTCAAATTTTAACCCTCAACGATCAACTCAAATACACTGTGAGTCCATTCATTGAGTATAGCGAAAATGGACATGCTCATAAATTAACCAGTATTATGGGCAATAATGGACTACAAATATTAATGAACTCAACATTTGAGTTGAGCGATGAGTAATATTCGCGACTCAAACCAACTCAATTTTTTTTCCATTTTATTTGATTTATATCTTAATTAATTGATTTGTTTAAATTTTACAATTAAATGAAAAATTTATCTCAAATCAAATGTTGAGTCGGCTCAAATTTAAATTGATTCACTATGAGATCATTTTGTTAGTGCTTTTACTCAAATTATAAGCGAATTTAAGTTGAGTCGAATCAATATTTGATTTGATTAGAGTTGAGCGATGAATTGATTTGATCATAGACTTTGCTCATTAGTACAATCCGCCGGGACTTTGAAAATATTATTATATAATCTGTTTTCGATTACTTTATTTTTACTCACATACATATTTATACACTAGATATATACATGTATGCATTTACAACAATGTACAGTTCAATATTGTTAACATAAGTATGTGTAACATAAAAATGCAATAATTATAAGGCGTTTTTTTTATTTTAATTTAAATTTATTTTCAAAATAAATTTTTAATTAGTCTTACTTTAAATTTAAATTAAAGCAAATGCTTTAGTACAATAATAATATAATATATATATATAGATATATATAAATATATATATATATATATTAATATACATGTAAAAAAAAAAAAATATTGTTCGTTCATTTTATTTAAAAAAAAAAAAAAAATTAATTATTAAAAAAAAAATAAAAAAAAAATAATATAAATATTTTGAATTAGAAAGAAAAAGAAGTAAAGTAAGTAAGTTTATTGAGTTCATACTTTGGCATTCGGCTGATACTTGAGGGATCCAAAGCCAAAATAACACTCCAAATGTTGCTGCAAGTAAAAAAAAAGAAAACACAGATATGGGAGAAAAATGTTGCTTTTTTTTGTCAACTTTTTTTTTTTGTTTTTTATGTATAAAATGATTAAGTAAGATATTAAATTTAAATTTTCGACTACAAAACTTTTAATATTAAATTTTTTTAAATCCATTTGTTTTTGTTTATTTTTTTTTTTATTAATATTTAATTAATATATACATATAATATTTATATTTAAAGAAATGTAAGTGGTATCATCAAGATAAGCAAACGAAATTTTGAAAATTCTTTATAATTAATAATGAAAAAAAGGGGGGTGGGGGAGGAGGAAAAAAATTAAATATATAATAGTACCAATATCTAAAGGCAAAAATTATAATTTATATATTTATATATATTTATTTATGAATTCTATGATGATAATGAAATTATTTAAAAAAAAAATAAATATTTTTCAAAATATCGTAATCTTATCATGAAGATATTTGTTGTTTTTGTTTTTTTTTTTTTTTTATATTTTAAGAAAATTAATATTAAAAGTAATTAAACAGGATGATTATAAATGCTAGAAAATTATAATAAATGAATATAATTACTATTACTATTTCTATTAACACAATAACAAAGTTGATATCCTGAATTTGAATAAAAAAAAAAAAAAATTAATTCACTTCAAATATTAAAAAATTCAATTCAACTAATAATTAGACATAAAGTTAGATAATTATGTTTAATTATTAATTGATAATTTTTTTTTATAATTAAATAATTTTATATTATACGAGAAAATAACACAACAATATAATAATTAATTTATATATGTTAAAGGGGGTATTTGACAAACGTGCATTCAAATTTATCATATAAATGATGCATAATATATAACAACTCCACCGATAATACGCTTACATACTATGATATAATGTACTAACTCAAATTTTGGGACTCATTGAAATATTCTACATTTTAAAATATTAATTAAAATCACTTGTTATTATAATGCATAATTCTAATGCCTGTTAATTGAATTTAATAAACTAATTTTCATAAATTTTAACTAATACGAAGAATTAGTTATTTGCTTTTTTAACTTAATAGATTTTGAAATTAATTCATTTGTTTGCAAGTGTCGTTTCTGGACTCAAATTAGAGTCTATGAAATATTCCCCATTTGCATCTTCGTTTTGATTTTTAAGAAGATTGTATAATTATAATATTATAATTGATATTGTAATATTTTGTATTATTATAAATTTATTAAAAAAATAAATATTTTAAGTTAATAAAAATAATTTTTTGATATTTTTTTAAATAAAATTTTAAATTTATTATATTCACTAACAGACACAGTATTTTATGCAATAATCACAGATTAATTTAATTAATGTTAATATATTTAATATATTCATCAATATTTTTGAACTGAACTACATAGTCACCGTTCAGTATGCATAACAATTAATTTATCGGATTCCCCGTAACATATATATTAAAATTTTAAAAGAATATTTATTTTTGTATTAAACAAAACTCAGATTTTCTTTTACTAAATATATTTTTTCTATTGAAAATGTTAATATTTCTATATACCTACTTCTTTGATCAGTGATTATGACTTTTAAATATTTGGTAAAGAAAAAAATTTAACTTTTGTTTAATACAAATTTAAATAAATTAACAAAAACATATCCGATTATCAAAAATAATAAAGAATTATTATATGTATTTAATTGTCCATTTAAAAATTTTGTCCTAACGCCACTAAAATTTAATTTTTTATATAAATTTAAATTTCATATAACAATTTCGAATTAAAAATTAAATAATTCGAATTAAATACAACTTTTTCTGGGATATTTCAAAAATTTATTAGTTTAATTGTTGAGAGGATTGCTATGGCTCCATAATTTATAAGTTTTATTATTAAGAAGATCGCTATGTGCGAATACTTTATTAGTTTAAATATTAGCAGGATCGCTATGCGATCGTATGTGACGTAAGTGGCAGCAACGGATTGCTGGGTCTGCCACCCCTATTTTAAACTAAACTGTTGAAATAATTTAACGGATCAAGTGAAATGCTTCACATTTTTTAAAACAGTTTTTAAAACTTAATTAAATGAACGGTTAATTAAATTTTAGATGTATGAATTATTAAATTTTTACAAATTGTCAAAAAATATATAACAATCTTTTAGAACGTTAATATTAATTCGACTGTACTGAACTGAATAAATAGCACATACATGGATTCAATGATTTTAGAACAGAATTCACGTTTTAAAAATATTTAAAATATTTTAGAGAATAAAATATTTATATAATGTATTATATATATTATATATTATATATTATATATTATATATTATATATTATATATTATATATTATATATTATATATTATATATTATATATTATATATTATATATTATATATTATATATTATATATTATATATTATATATTATATATTATATATTATATATTATATATTATATATTATATATTATATATTATATATTTTTTAAATTTAAATTGTCAAAAAATTGTTAATTTAGCGTCTAGAGGAATTAGAATTAAAATTAGTATAGACACACATAGCCTTCGAAACTGGTATTGGAAAAACACGATATGAACAAATATTCTAAGTAAAATAAATATAAAAACTCTAATTAATATTAGATATTAAAATTAATTTGATCTAAGTAAGTTTATTGAAGCATTGTATGTATAAATTAGTAATTTGAGCAAGCTTTTCAAATGCCTTTAAAACTATTCAAGAGTGTTAGAACTTGGATTATTAATATATATAACAATTTTTATTGAATATTATCATATAATTCCACACAGAGGCAGAATATATTTACAAGATTAATATTAATCAATATGATTGTTCTCGCATTGTTAGTGGTACTGAACATATCTTAATAATTTTAATATTATATAGTATATTCATAACTGTATGTATACAAATTAACTAAATTTAAAACTAGAAAATTTTAATTTGAAATTGTTTTTTTTAATATGAAAATTGTATCTACCAAAAAATCGCTGTATCAACAATGTCATTGAATATGATACTGTTATGATTTGGTAGACAATTCTAAGAACTAAAATGTGTCTATACATAAGAATTTTTGAAAAGTAGAATGTTCAGTTCACTTAATTGAAAATAGTTTAGGATAATTATTATAATTGTTATGGATATTAACTATGAAGTTAATTTTATATAAGTTCATATAAACATATTATATATTATTTTATCATGACAATTTTGAGCGAGAATTAGCAATCCATCTTTGTTGAGAAAATTTTCAAACAAGTTTTATATTTTTTAATTATATCTGATAAATGAATATCTTAACTTTTGTGTTGTAATTCAAAAACTACAGACTTAAAGTTGAACTATAAGATTAAATTTTCCCGATTGAATTTTGAATTAAAATTCGTTAATTTTTTTTTTGTAATTAAACGAAAATTAATCTGCAGCTAATTTAAGAATTTATTAATGAACAAAAGGGATAAAAGTGAATATGAAACAAACAGATTTTGCACTTAATTCGAAAACAAATTATGTTTAATTCGAACAAAAGTTATTTGAAATTCGAAATTTTTCATTTTCGTTTATTACAAAACGAAAAAATAACGAGATATAATGAAAATGAAATGATACCGTTTTAACATCAATGATTATAATGTATATTTTATGTATTAAAATAAATGTATTTAAAATACGTTAATGTAAAATGTATATATAAAGTATTGAAACAAAATGAAAAACTAAAAAAGATGTATCAATTCAGTTTAATTATTTTGTAATTTAAATTTGTTTTATAAAATAAAAAGATATACTTATATGTACTTATACTATAGATACGAATATGAAATGAATTTAAATAAATTTGGATTTGGAAATGTAATGAAAACAACAAAACAAAAAAAAAGAATTAAAACAATTAAAGGAATATTTTTAATATTATCTAACAGAAATTTTATTTTAATTATCTAATATTTATAGAATTATTTTTTTAATTACAATTTTTATTTTTAAAAATTTTCAATTTAAAATATTTATTAATTTTAATATCTATATGATTATTAATAATCATATAATATATAATTTTGAACAATTGCAAGTTTAACTCTTACCAATATAGAGATTAAAAAAAATAATATTAAATCTTATCTAAATATTCTAAACAAAATTATCACATTTTAGAATTTTTTATAGAGCCGAACAAAACTGAAATATTGGAGTATTAATTATTGTAAATTAATATTTTCGAAAACAGCTATTATCGAAAACGTGTTTTACCATTTTCGAAAACGGAGAATGTTGTTCAATTTCGGTTATTACACTATCATCAAAAAACTAAGTTTATGATGGATGATGGTGTATAAGCTAAAAATGATGAAGGTATTAATTAAACTTTGATATTAAATATACCTAGACAGTATCTAATTTTTATTATTAAAATTGTTTCACCTAGAGTGTAACTACAGCATATTCGATAAAATATGTAATGAGGTAGGAAGGTAGGTAGAAGTGACCGGTTCATTTAGCACTTAATTGTGCCTTTTTGATACCACGACTCGAGTGAACTATTTCTTATTGTTGTTTGTTATAGATCATTTCCTCATTTTTTACTCTCTAGGAGACTCAGTAGTAGAGCCACCCTAATGTGTGATTGAGAAGGTTAATCAGATTTTCTATTTTACTTTCCGCGATAAAACCTATATTGCTGAAGAAAGCCTCACCTAAAGTCCGGAATCTGACTCTATCTAATGCTGGGCAGCTGCAGAGGAAGTGTTGAAGAGTTTCTGCTTCATAATCATTTTTACAGCTGCGACAATGGGGATTGAATGGAATACCTAGCTTAGCAGCGTGGCTTCCTATTGGCCAATGACCCGTTTTGATGGCTACTACTCTTCATGTATCAGGACGGGACCTGGTTCAGAGTTTTTTCGTTTTATTGATGTATTACGAGGGCCATATTTTCCTCGAGGTCGCACAGGTATTTAGTCTATGCCACCTTTCATTTGCTTTGGCCAAAAATTGTGAATGGATGCGCACCTTGACGACTCTCATTGGAGAGTGAATATCTTCTTCAAGGGGCCTGTCAAGGGGCCTTGCCAGTTTATCGACTCTCTCATTCCCATCTATATCACAATATGTACCTAAGATGAGGATCCCATAGTAGATAGATCGAAAAACGGCTACCTAAGCTTCCAATTTCGTAGTTCACTTTCGATCCATCACTGTAAATTACTATATTATTTCCCCCTTTTCTTCAAACCACGCTTTCAATCGGCCCTAGCAGGAAAACCTACCTCAGGCTTTTTATTGAAGTTCAGTTTAGTAGTGATATAATCGATTGTGTCTGGCAGCAGTTCATTTGGCATATGATATTATATCGTCTCCATATGGATATGATCTGGAATACCAGACGCCATTTTCCCTTAGTCTTACTGCACTGCAGGATGCAACATATTTTATGTACAAATCGGGAGGAAGAAGATTGAGGATCACATTTAGAGGGTGAGTATAGCACGACCCAATTTCTGCCGCTTTTTGTATTGTCCCAAGTTTGGTCATATTTTATGCCTCATGTTATTTAAGTAGCCTGCGAATTGAATCGTACCAGGTTAAGTTGAACGAAAAGTAAATTTTTTAACGAAACTTAAGTCCGGCTAGTCGATTATAAGCAAACCCATAAGAGCATACATGAGTTTGATTTTTACTTAAGTTAAGTACCGGTAGGTAAGCCTATAAGAATTCTATGTTTAACAAAAATTTAACGAATGGTCAGATCAAACTTAATTGCCGCATATGTCGTTTGTGGGCATTTATTGTGCAGGGCATGTATTTTCCATATATACGGAGTATCACATATGTCATGATATAGTTAGCGCATGCGACATTGATTAGTAAAATTGCCGTTAAGCCAGTAAAAGGTTGTACAAAAACATAACTTTTATATACGAAAACTCTTAAACTAAATTAGATGACGATGTCAGTAGATAAAAGCAAAACATTAGTTTTCTATTGTTGGAATGCTGTGTAACAAAAAAAGTATTTAATGTTTTGAATTAATAAAATTGTTTCAATACCAATGTATATTTATATATAGTAAAATTTATACATACATTGTATTTATATAATAGTAATATGGTAAATTTGTAGCTCCAAGAACTGAAGAAAATTGGAGCTGTTTATAAAATTTTAAACTACAAATTTTTTAATTTCTTTATTTTTTTAACATTTATTAATAATAATTTAATGCTCACTAATGTAGAAAATACCCTATACATAGTTCAACATATAAGATGGAGAAATTAAATAAAAAAATTTGACATGTTCACAAAAATCGTCAAAAATCATGGCATTTATATAAAATTGTATGTGCAATCATATCAATATAATGATTTCCAACTTGTAAATATATACATATACATTAAAACAGCATTATGAATTCGAAATAAAAATACTAAATTGTAGAAAAAATTAAAACTTAAGGAAAAAAAAAATTAAAAATACTTATATCAGAATTTAGCTTAAAAGTAGCTTACAAATATATGACCATGTGACGAAAACAAACAATATAAAAAATATTAAATATTAAAAAAGTCAAAACAATATATAGAGAGACCATAAGTCACATAAGTACCATTCAAAGGAATATAAATAATACCGAATTGAAAAACGTGACTAAAACGAATATAATTTTCTGGCGCCTTAGAATGATAATAGAACTGACCCCATGAGATATGAAAAAGACAAAACAAGAAAGTAGAAGAGATAAACAATAAAATTTAATATTGTTGCTGTCATACAAGAACAAAAAATATTTTTCCAAAATATGGAAAAAATCCAATTTATTCTAATTTTGTTTGCTTTTATTTGTTACGTTAAATTTGCTTTTAAAAAAAAACCTTTTCCATTTAATAAAATAGAAAAAATTTCTATTCTAAATTAATAAAGAGTATATAATGTAATTCAATTTATAATGATTTCAGGACGACCATTCTAAATAAATATTTGCAAAATTTCTTAATTTGCAAATTTATTATTCTATGTATGTACACTACACACTATTCTATTTCTATTGTTTCTATATATTTTTCAAACTACTTCTATTTGTGCTAAATTTTGAATATATTATTTGTCTATATTTAAATTAATTTAATTAAGTTTTTAATTCTTATTATTTTGTTGAAAATTGGCTTTTTTTTGCAGTTCCTTATTACAACATTTAGAAATGAAATGTATATATATATATGTAAATATATATAAATACACACATATATATATTCCTTAAATTGAAAGTAAGTACTTTGAAAATAAAAAATTTCTTTTTATAAATTTACATAGTTATTTACAAAATTTAATTAGTCTAAAATAGATAAATTTTATAAATTTTTATTATTTTTGGCAGATTGCATTACTTTAATTATATAGAATAATTTTGTGAAAGACTTTGCTAATATGTATATATATATATTTTTTTTTTAAATAGGTATAGATTATATGTAATTAATTTGAAGTACTTGAAAATACTCTAATAATTTTAAAGTAACGAAATACAACAATAACCAGCTTTTAATTATTATTTTTAATTATTGCAGAATGATTATCTATTTATTGTAGAAATAATAATATATATGTATATAATAAAATAAGAGTACATATATATTTTTGTTAATATTTTATTTAAAAAAAAAAACCGTTGAATTAATTAGTAATGAAATCTTTATACATATTAACTAAATATACGAAGACTTTAATTAGAAATCCAATGAAGTATGTATCAATTAAAACAATATTTTAGAATTAAATTCAAAATTTCTATTAATTAAATACATAATTCAATATACATAATGTTTATATATAATAAATTACTTAAAATTTATATTACACTATAATGTCTATAATTTAATTATTTTTTCTACTATTTAACAGTTTAATCCCGAAGTGAAAAAAAAATTACTACAAAACAAATATTTTTATGTTTAAAATATTAATATACAAGGGTTTAATATACTTTTAAAAATTCATTACAATTTGAACACTGCAATTTTAATACATTCATGACAACATAAAAAAGTAGAAACACTTTTTTTTACAAATAAATATTTATATTACAATCAATACAAACAATACGATTATATCTTCCGAAGAGGTCAAAATGCTGAAGACAGCAAGCGATTCTTAATATTGGCGACAGGATTTATTTCTGCCATATAATAAAATATAAATTAAATTAAATTAAAATCATTCGAAAATTATTTTGTTGAAATCGTCAAATTCTGCAGTCATGATATTTTTTTATTTTTTTTATGCGCTTGACAGTAACTCATATAGGATTCTTTTCGTGGTTAATTAAGCACAGTACTGCGAGTTTATACTACAATTTGTACAATATTTGGAGTATTTTATTTATCAAATTACTGGCTTATCAACTCATTAAATGTGGAAAAACAATGCTACTGTCAGGAACTAAGCCTTCTTAGAAAGAATAGCTCCATTTTATTTAATTTGTTGCCATAATATACTCTCAATTATTTTTTGTCATTTATTTTATTCCAATGACAAAATGGTACTGGACCAGGTCGAAAAACATATACAGCATTTTTTTTTTTGCTTCATCGGACTTGGGACTTTTCGGTTAAAAAGCAGGCACCACCTACCCTGGTTTGAGAGTTTGAAACATTTAAAATAAAATTACAGTTCTGAATCCAGAATTACAGTTCAAAATTCTGCATACAATGCTGCTTTAAATATAACAATTTAATTTTTTTTATATTATATTAATAAAATAAATTTTGGCATTCGATTTGTCATATTAAATTTGATAAACTGTATTGCACAACGAATTTAGGTTTTTCTTACAGCACAAAATTTCATCCAGTTAGGTAGAAATGCTCTAAATCTTTTTTTTTCTGCTCAACATGCAGATTTTGCGTATGTTCACTGATAAAAATAATTCTTTGGGAAATACTATTCAGTTGCCGCAAATACTATTCAGTTGCAGTTACTATATGTTGGTTCTTATTACCAATTTTCCATTGACGCAATTGAATTGTTGTTGATGCAAATGCAGTACGGTATAGCAACAAATGATTTTACGGTTGTAGCAATTTAGTGCGAAAATGTTCATTCGGTTAAATTTTCTATATATATCGATAGTTATTACTAGAACCGAATAATTTTCGTCCTCGCAAATGTAATTCAGTTATAACAACTATCTGGTATGTTGTAGTAAAGAAATTATTTGTTATAACAACTAAAATTGGTGTATTAGTAATGCTGATTGAATCGTACTGTTAGGACAACCCTATCTTAAATGCCCTATTCAGTTAAAGGAATCGAATTTAAGTTACCATTTGATTCTTATAACAGAAAAGTAAGATTATGTTAAATTATTTTAATATTCAAACAATTTCATTCGGTTGCCATAACCTAATTTCTTTTACTTTAACGGAAAATGTGAAGAAAAAAAAATGTTGATAAATATTTTCTAAATAAAAAAAATTGTGATAAACAACTAATCAGTTATCGCAACAAAAATAAAGAGGTTACTTGAACTCTTAATGAAGAAATAAATGGCAATTGAATCATACGGTTGGGCAAATTATTCGCTTGTCGCAAACAAATTCGTTTTTTGAGTGTAATTGAACTATAAATGGTTCAAACTTTCTCTTATATCGGAACCTCAGAATTTGAAGATATCAACAAAATAATTTTCGAAAGATAATCTTATTGCGTAAACTAGCCTTAACTTAAGCTAGACATAAGTTAAAAAAATACTATAATAGTCATCTAATTTTATGAATACATATTTTTGAATTTGCTTATATTTTTATACGTATTATTGACAACACTGTACGTTCACGTTTTAATATAAATTGTCAAAACTTCGCATTATACAAATTGATATTGGCACAAAAATCGATTTTGTATAATTTTGTACTTGATTATAAATTTGTTTTTTCTAGATTGCTTAAATTGAAATGAATTCTTAAAATCGCATATAACCCAAATACACTATTAAATATCGAAATTTACATTACCACTAATATATTATTGTGTATTAATATGTAATTTGAAATTTACAGAGGGGTATAGTATATAATATATATTTTGAAATTTCTAAACTGAATTGAATAATCTTAATTTTATAATTTGAATTTATATGTTTTTGTATTGTAATATATAGAGGGTATATGACGATCAGTGATCAATTCTGAAAAAAATTTTATATAGAACTGTAATTTGTGTAGGACATTTAAAACAAAAAAAAAAAACATAAAAAAGTTTAATATATTTTTGTAATCCTTCAAGTTCTAGAAATTTAAGAATTTAATTTTTTTTATTTGGCAAATGAAAATTGAATTATTTATTTTTTCATTATTTACAACTTACTTTCATCATCAGTGGGCTTGAAACTAATTTAATATATCACTAAAACAAATCTGATTTTAAAAAATAATTTATTTTTATTTATTTGTAATAATTGAAGTCATATAATTCTGAATCTGATAAACAAAAGTTATAAGCAATATTTGGATATTCACTTTTCAATCAGTTTTATTTGATATATTTGATTTTTTATTTATTAATTTATTATTTTAATCTATATTAACTTTAACCAAACTAGTAGTTTTTATTTATTTTCGCATAAAATTAGATATTATTAAAATTAGTTATATTGTTGTAAATATTTAGTATTGAATAAAAATAAATATCTCAGTTCTGTCAAAATATAAAATATATTCTGAATAAATTTTAAATAGAGTTAAAAACAGATCTTTAAGTTAAGCATAAAATTTGAGGGACAATGCAAAAAGACTATAATTACAAAACTAATTTTCTTAATTCAACTTCTCTAACAATCTTTTACAGTATTGATCACTATCCATATATCCCTGTATAAAAATTTAAATCAGTATATTAAAATATAATAAATTAATTTAAAATTGAGTGTATATTATTTTGTTTTAAGATAATAGTAATAGACTATAACGAAAATTTTAAATAATATTTCTATGAAAAATAATTATAATTATAAAAATTATTGATATTAAAAATTTTAAAATAATAATAAAAAATAAAAAAAAATTGCAAAAAAATTAAAATAAAAAATAAAATAAATTTTATTTTTATTTAATTTAATAAAAGCTATATTATTTTGAATATATTGACAAATACCGATTTGCTCAATGAAATTTGGGTAAAAATTTGGTTCGTTTTGTTTAATTTTGGATTTGCTTTTTCTATACAAAATAATAAATGCAAAAAATTTCAATATTAAGTTTTAATTATGAGAAATTGAATATTTTGATTATTAATTAAATTTATTTGCAATTTTGAATGAATTTGAAATTTTCAAACATTTAAAATGAATTGTTTTACAAATAAGTGAATTTTGAAAATGTTAACTAATATTATATATTTAAAAAAAAAAAAAACAAATTTTCAATTATAATTTTTTAGATTGAACATGCAAATTAATTGAAAAATATTTCAAATTAAATTTAAAAATAATTTTAAATCAAATTTTATAATATTAAAAAAAAAAAAATAAATTTCGAAATTTTTTATATTACCTAACTAAAATTTTATTAAATTTAGAAAAAAATATTTTTTTTGTTTTTTTTTTTTTTTAATTAAATGCAAAGTAAAAATTTAAAACTAAAAAATTAAAATAAAAATCACTATGAATTCAAGAAAAAGCTAAAATTGATGATTTTTTAATTATTTGAAATTCAATTTTCACGATATTTATATTTTATTAAAAAAAACTTACGGCATTATAAGATACAATTTTTTTTTCAAATTTGTAAATATAACTATTTTTATTTTTAAAATATATACATATATATTTTGTTGTAAAGTTGACAATAATTTAAGAAATTTTTTAAATATAATTTAAAAACAAAAAAAAAATATTTTGTTTTTTATTTTTTATATTTTTTTAGTGAAATTTTTTTCAATTTAAACTAAACGTCGAAACAGAAAAAACACACTATTAAAAAAAAAAACAAAAAAAAACAAATAACACTTTTTCACTATACATAAATAGTTTATAAAACAATTTTATTGAAACAAAAAAAAAAAATAAAATGAAAAACAACAACAAAAACAAAATAAATCAAACAAACACATATTTATAAAAAAAACTAAAACTTACATGGAAAACAATTGTCAGCCAAGGATATTTTTGCAGAGAGCAGCAATATGACTGCACAAAATGTTATTAAATTATGAATTTTTGTTTTTGTTTTTTATTTTTTTTGATAAAATCAATGCACCGGAGAGCAAATATATATATATATATAGAATAAAATTATTTAATTTATAAAATTTTTATAATGAAAATTTATTTAATATAAACTTAAAAAAAACAACAACAACAAAAAACAAAATTGTAATAATAAATAATAAAATTAAATGATATTTAATTAATACTATGTAAAATAATATATTATATATATTATAATAATTAATTAATAAGATTAATATTAATAATTTATATTTATTTATTTTTATCAGTTGACTTGCAAACAAATCTGCAGACCAACTTCAGGTAGTTTTCCCTGTCGGGATGTGGGCTTTTTTACCAAATACATAAATAAAGTATATTTTTAAAAATTATTTTAATTAAAAAGAAGAATTTCTCCAAAATCATTTTTTGTCCATCATGCAAATATATTTTATAATTTCGATTTATAGAGATTCTTATTGAATTTCAAAGATGGTTTCAGTTCTCGGGAATATTATTTCATTTTAATTCAACCTAATCGAAATATATTTTGTTTAATTTTACGAAATCATATTATCGTAAATTATATAATATTATACCCGTGTATAGGATCAAATTTTGCTAGATTGTCAACATAGAATGTAGCATAGCAAGCCCAATGAATGCGACATTTTAATTTTCATTTTCAAACAACAATTCAAAAACACAACAAAAGCATTTTAATTTTAATAGTTTATAACTGTCAAAATGAAATGTCGTAGTGCAAATGTATGACAATTGTTGTGTCGTACTATTTGCTATGATGCCATTTAGACACATTTGTTCAATATTTGATCGACATACAATTTCGTGTCTTTCTTAAATTGAACTTCAGGCTTATATCCCAAAAATATCTGGTGTTTCCAGTTTTCCAAAAAATATATATCGTTAATGAAAAATGCTTATATCTTCTACAATATAGATATTTAATATGTATGCACGAGTTATAGCAAAAAAAGATACCTTTCCAACAATGTATAAATAGGGTTTTGGTAAAATCTTGAGATATTTGCTATTTAAAGATAAATATGAAAAATTGTTTATTTTTTTCTGAAAATGTTCAACTTTGAACTACAATATCTCCATAACGACAGGTCCTATCATCATCAAATGTATAATATATTTTTCAAACCATTATCTTATTAGATAAAATAATTGAATATATATATATATATTTAATAGATCAACAGATATAACAGTTTATATATGCACATCTTAAAGCAACAAGGATGCTTTCAAATGTCCTTTTCGTCCTTGAAGGATCAAACCCGCAATTAAAGGTATATATTTTGGGAAAGCTGCCAACACCAAATATATTTTTGGAATATTTGATCCTACGCGAGTACAGCATAATATAATTAAACTTATATACGTGCCTATTACAGGTACCCATTTTTCTGCTTCTATTTTTCTAAATGTTCATCTGAAGATTACGGAAAACATGTTAAATTTACACTAAGCTTAAAGAAATCGTGTTATGTGGTACCCATGGTATTCAAACTTACATTATATAGATAACGCATCCTTTTTTATGTCAAATTTTGCATTCAAACTTTTATGTAGAAATTTACCTCTTTTAAAACGTCGTTACTTATTTGACGGAGCGGTATTTATTTTGTATACTCTTTATCATCAAATAATTTTTTACTTTGTTGTGTAATTGCGATTGACTAATTTAATTGCTTAATATAGGATTCATTGTAACGAAAATTATAAGTTAAATGTTGTTTTTGTTTTTTTTTATGTTCTTGTCCAGTAACTTAGACAGCATCATATTTTCATAAATTAAATAGGTACTGTACACAATTTTTACTATACATTATAAAGTGGAACGCGTAATATTTTTGAGTATTAATTTATTCATTAATTTTTGTATATCAACTGATTAAATGTGGAAAACCACTTCTTTAAATTGATAGGTTGAATTTCATTTATTGAGAGGATAACTTAACTAATTTAATAACTTCACTAATTGGAACTA
This sequence comes from Argyra leucocephala, assembly GCA_963942445.1. Lineage (NCBI taxonomy): Eukaryota > Metazoa > Arthropoda > Insecta > Diptera > Dolichopodidae > Argyra > Argyra leucocephala. Next base: position 134,998,584 of record OZ012678.1, read on the forward strand.
CGCTATTGAAGACGACAAGGTTAAATTGTGTAGTTCCAATTAGTTAAGTTATTAAACTAGTTAAATTAACCTCGCAGCAAATAAAATTTGACCTATCGAACAATAGTATATTGGATTAGACAGAATTGACAAAATTGTAATATTGGATTAAAAAGTAATTTCCCCTTTTACAATTTACCGCATCTTTAAAAAAAAATAAACAGTTAAAGAAAAATTAACGATTAGTTTAGTAAATATTATTGCTGTAATAAAGAACAGAGTAGTTATTGTTACTATATACTGTGACTTCCAAAATGAAGTGAAACTGGAAAATTTACAATGTAGCATCTTCAAAAATTTATATCAAGAAATACAATTGTATATCAGACTTCCAAGTTGTATCTCATGACTTTGTACACTATTCCAAAATGTTTAAAATACGTAGTGTAAATGTTAAATAAAAGCAGTATATATAGCAAGAAAATTTAGCCTACATTTTGCATATATGCCATATATATATACAATTAGAAAAATTAATTAAATTATGGGCTAGCATATATTTTCAGCCGAAAAATAAATTTATTGCCAAATTGTAACAAAATATGTTATTATAAATATATATTATTCCGCCGAAAATATGTGCTGACCTATGAAAATAAACAAAAAATCAGATTAGTACCGATTTATAATACAAAACCACATAACTATAATCTAAACGTCAAAATGTATGTGCGTATTCATACTGTCCAAATGGTACTCCAAAATGTAGCAAAAGTTTTATTGTATATTTTACAATTAAGTAGAAAAGTGGTTATAAAAGCTTTGATCGGTAGTAGAATTATATTTAAACTGTATTAAAACTTTTTATACAGCATTTCGGAGGTAACCCATTGTTGTAAGTAAGAATTTCATATATCGTTCAAGCCTTATAATTTCGCAACTCAAACACTTTTATTTCAATATCAATATTAATTTAATCTAACATTAACAATGGTAAACTTATTATGTACACTAATTATATTTATGATTATTAATTCGAGATGAATGCCCTTTAACAAAACCAATAATTAATATGGCATAAATTTATCTAAAATGAATAATAATTAATTTATTCCATTTTAATGAATAATAATTTTTTTTTATTTTAATTTATATTTTTTTTTTTTGTTTTTTTTTTCAGAAAGCTTTTAATTTTATTTTAAAGTTTGTTTATTTAATAATAAATACGTAAGACATGAATGATCAACGTAAATGTATTTGTGTATTCTAATGCAAAAAAAAATCAAAAAACAATTTTCGTAAAGATGTTTAGTGTCTGCATTTTGATTAAAGTTTAATCCAATTTTTAAAATGAATTTTAAGATTCGGAAAAAAAAATATTGTTGGTGCTCCTTTTACCGAATAAATTACATTTTCAACTATACTTCACTCTCTAAGAACAAATAGATGATAAACGTAAATACGTCAATAACAAAAACTTCGTGTTCCAAATTACTCTGAAATATACTTTAAAGTAATATTTTTTGTGGTAAAAATAAAGGCAGGCATTATTGAAAACTGGTACAGCGGTGGCATTAAGTAACTTTGTTTCAAACCTTTCGGTCGAAACAAAATATTGTTGAAACAAAATTTGGATGAAATTACGTAATTTGAAACGAATTAATTTATTTTGAACGCTCAAAAAAACAGTGAAACACTTTACATAATTCCATTTTTGAGTTGTTTCGTTAAAATTTCAACAATTACTGCTAGAAAATAATATTAAAAAAAAAAAAAAATGGACAAGTAAAAGAAGCTAATAATAATACCAACATTATTTTTTTTATTCTGAAATTTTTTTTTCTTGAAAGAAAATCATTATAAATTTACTTAATTTTTCATTTTATTGGAATTTTTATTTCTGTGCTTTTCTAAAATAAATATTCCAATAAAAATCATGTATTAATTTATTATTTTTTTTAAAATTTACGTCAACTTTTTCAATCGCCAAAACTTGGTCGTATCAAATGTAAAAAAGGTAGCGTTTCAATCTTACACAATACCAAAATATGTCGTACCAATTTTGAAAAGATTGAAACAAAATAAAAATGATCGAAACAAAATTATGCAATGCCACTTTTTGTAAATAGTCGAAACAAAACGACGTTTCAAATTACACAATGCCATCCCTGGTGTATTAAGTGTCTCTTAACATAAAAATCAGTTATATAAAATCTTGCTCTAGCAAAATAAAATTCTCTCAAGTAGTTTGGTAAAATTAGGTTATAATGAATAGATACATAGAACTAATTAAAATATTCATGTTTTAGTTTGAATTAAACTACTTTTGACACTAATTAAATTAAATTGATATTAAGCTCAAAATGTACATATGTGTTCACTTTTTTCAACTTCGCATTATCTACCAAAAATGCTCACACCTAATAAGTCTACGACAACTTCTCTTCCAGCGTTAATCTTAGAGTGAAGTCAACCACCGTCACTAAAATTAAAACTGAAAGTTATCACTGAAATTATTAACAAAAAATTAGATCCAAAAAAAGTACCAGACTACAATCAAATAACACGACAGATTACTGTATAATTACCTCGTGTTGCAGTATTACACTTGATGCATATATTTAATGCGATAGGATACTTTCCATAATACTGGAAGTTGTCACATATGGTCATAATTCTGAAATTGGGGTAAGACAATACAAAGTTACATCGGATAGGGCAATAAACTTATTATTGTTCGAGGAACTATTGCTATTAAAACTAAGCCCCACACTTTTGGAAAAACAATTGATACCAAAACATCAATTCGCTTTAGAGAAAAACATAGTACCACGGAACAAGTTTACCAAATAGTAACTTACATAAGAAAAACATTTAAAAAAAGCAATACTATTCAGTCGTTTTCACAGATATAGCCCAAGTCTTTGACAAGGTATGGCATGAGGGATTAATCTTCAAGATAAAATCATTTCTACCTAAAAATGTTCATGAACTTCTAGAAACCTACTTATCTCACTGGAACTTTAAGATTAAGTATACAAGTTTTATATCACATACACAAAAGTTGATGCTCCCTAAGGGTGTGCTTTGAGCCGAATCTATATGTACAACAGAGCAATCAAACTCTAACATCTACATTAGTTGATGACATATCAATAATAAGTAACCATCAAAACCCTAAAACTGCTAATAAATATATACAAGATCACCACCTAAAACTGGTTGAAAACTGCCTAGATTACTGGAAGACTACCCCATTTGCTTACTATTTTCAATGTGCATAAATTTTTAATCAAAAAAACAAAATTCAATTATCCTTTTTTTTTTTGCAAAATTTCTTTACAAAAAAAAAATTACGTTCCGCTTAAGCGAACATTTCACACATAAAAAACTGTATAACCAAAAACGATACTTTACAAACACTTGACAAATAGATTCTTGACAAAATTAATTTTTCTCAATTACACAAATTTCTATAGATATCACAATTTAATATTACAATTTGAAAAGTTTTTTTTTTAATTATGTTCTTAAATAGATCTTCTTCTATTGTAATAATGGTATTAACAGTGGAAAATTTAATGACTTTTTAGTTTTTGAAAAACTAAAATTATTTAAAACAGAATTTCCAAAAGCTTTTTTTTAATAAAAAAAAAAATGGTTTATTTTACGATTAGGATTTTTACAAAATGAAATTTTGATAATTGGATCAACTTTATTCGGTTGAAAATGAAGTTTGTAAAATGCAACTCGATAACTACTATCTTAGCCCCTGCTTTCATAATTTAAATTAACGTAACGTAACTTTATTTACTTATTTTATTTCGCCTATGAAAAAATTTGTTATTTAACAATTAATTGTTAAATAAAATATTTTCTCTTTTCATTTCCATGTTAAAAAAAAGAAAAATTCAAATACAAAAAACGAGCTTTCTAGACTTTAGAGATTCCATTTACTAAAATTTTATAATAAAATTAATCTTACTGGCTTTTAAAACTGTTAAGGCTTTTCAAAATGTTGATGATAATAACTTTACAATAGATTACATGGGGTGCCCTTTATTATTTCAATTAAATGAATGTTTTTTTGTTATTTAATGTACCATTATTTTTTGTATTCTATCGATACTGTACCGTTTTATTTGAATTGTATTATGTTTTAATATTTGAAAAAATAAAAGAAATAACAGTCTTGTTCTGATTAAAACCGTAACTAGTGATGTGACTTCAATATACATAACATCTTTATGAAATTTTATGAAATGGCTAACTAAAGACCCCGACGTGATTAATAAATTTAAAATTTAAAATTAAAAAATTTAATAAAAAAAATTAATTTAATTTAATGTACAGTATAAATTTTGTATTTCTTTCCATCACTCTGAAGAAAAAATAATTCAAATGAAGAAATTAGAAAGCACTTAAAAGTAGAATCGGTTAAAGAAGCCATAGCCACAAGAAGGTTAAATACTTTGACAGCTATAGTATCCATACAGACGAACCAACATATGCGAAAAAGGTTTCATTCGACAGACATAAGCAGAATATTTATGAATACTGTAACGACAAATCCGGACTAGCTTGATCAAATCTATGCAACTTCGAAGATGAGTCAATGGACTCACTCACCCATTGTAAAAAAAATAAAAATAAAGCCAAAATAAAATTACTTAATATCATCTAATAGTGGTATACTATTGTTACATTATAAGATAAATTGTAAAGTTAAATAAATTAATTAAAAAAAAAAAAAAAATATTCTCACTCTAATGGCATCATATAGATTTTCTTCAAAAAAACGAAACACTGATGTCATTTCCTATTATAATCAACCAAAACAAAAACTTTTTAATTTCGGACACGACTTGTTTTTAATTTAAACAAAAAAAATTATATTCACATGTAAAGTTTATAAATTGTAATAAAAGATTCCATTATTGTATATATTGTTTATAAAACAGTTCATGACTCCATACAATAACACAAAATTTTTTATAATTTATTTTTTGTTTTAAAATAATCAACTAAATAAATATAAATATATATATTATTTTCTTTTTAATCATTAAACAATGAGATCCTTTCAATTTCAGTTCTCTCATTTTCAAAGTTAATCCAAAATTGAATTATACTTAAAAAAAAAAAACAAAAAAAAAAAATAAACTGTCAAACAACATAGTAGGAAGAAAAGTTAAACAAAAATCGGCATTTATTGACTTGGCCTTAATGAAATACATACATATCCATACATACATACTCATATATACATATAATTGTCCTATATTTTAAAACCACTTCTAAAGTTAACACGCAAGCAAACGCAATCCATTTTTATTTTGTTTTTTCCAACAACAAAAACTTATTACACCAATCTGATTAAACAACAAAAAAATATTGTCCTTTTTCTTTTTTTCATTTTCTATTTTTTGTTTTTTATTTGTTGTGAAATAATTTAATGAAAATCATTAATTTTAACTTTGCGTTTTGTTATATAACATTTTCATGCCATAACTCTCAAACCATTAAACGCACTTCAATCTCATGATCATTGCCAGTTCTTAAAAATTAAAGAAAACTTAACAAAAAACAAATTTAACACAAGACATTATCCTGTTTTTATGAGAATTCATTGAAACAAAAAATATCATTAAGGTAAGAAAAAAAGAAAATTGAAAGAAAAGCAAAATAAGGAATAGATTTTAGATTGTTAAGGTTTTAAGGTTTACTTCTTATATACATCCATTAAGTACATCCCATTGAATTATTGAAAATACTTAAGATATTTTCTAAAAACGGATATAAAAGCACTTATGAGATATGTGCCTGATTTGAATCAAAAATAATAACAAAAGCAAAAAAAAAAAAAAATGGAAAATTGAAACAAACATAGTAGGAGAAGGCATTTATATTCTAAAGCCTTAAAAATCAAATATTTAAAGATATCATTATAGAATACAGAATTAACTCGGTTAGTTTAAATGTTTATTATTTGTCTTTTTTGTTTTTTTTATTCAAATCATTTCACATCGCTTTTATTGAAAAAATTAATTTAGCTTTTCTTGTGTATTATGCTAATAAAAGCATCTAAAAATCGAACATTTATATACAGTGTGGGTTTATAATATTTGTATATATCAGTATATATATATATAATATCGTTCATAAATAATCATAATGCAAGCATTATGGGCGTAAAGCATTATATATATAAATGAGATAGAGATTCTCATCCATCTCCATATATATATATATATATATATATATATATATATTATATATTAGGATAAATACTGTCAAACAAAGTATTATAATATAAGATAGCAAAACAACAAATGGAAATTTAATAAAGAAAATCAAATACAGAATACAAAATAAAATATTGTAAAATAATATTTTGTGAAATGCTCGATTATGGAATAAAATGTTGGCTGATAACCGAATAAGTTAAAATCCAACGAATTGCAAAAAAAAGGATAGAAATAACTTAAAATGGAAAAGAATAATAAACAGACATAACTTTGCGCTGTGAGTCAAGCCTTAGTGTGCAACAGTATGTTGCGATATTACATAGAGGGTACGAGTGTTTGTTTAGGTTTCTGATTGTATAACAAAAAGCATAAAAAAGTTATATATTCGAAATATTTGTCATCTGATGGTTAGACAACTTCTGTTAATCTGAATTGAATTAATGGCTTTCGAATGATTTGAAAAAAAATTTACTGCAATTTTGGTAATTATATTTGCCTCGGTCATGTGAAACAAATACAATATACAAATACAAATATAATATGCAACGCGATAGCGTTGCCACAACTTAAGACAAGACTGAAAAAGTCTATATCCCTGCACCATTTCCAACTGAAGAAGATTTGGCACAATTTATTTTCAAAAGATAGCTTATAGCCTTAACTTTTTGCCAAGACTATTATAAAATTTATTTTTTACATACAAAATTACAAGCGATTTAATAGACTTTCAAACTTGCCATCTTTTGCACTATCTGATTACCAAAACTGAGGAGAATTTTAATTCGAAAATTCACTTCAAATATTTCAATTATACTAAATAAAGAAATTATACAAGATATGAAATCCAACCAAAGAGACTCAAGTTTGTTCCAAGAGCTCAAATTGTATTAAAACGTCAAGTTGTGTATAAATATAAATTTTTAAAAATTGCAGCCTAATCTAAATCATACGAAATCTTAAAAATGAATTGGATATGTTGAAAGTTTTGTATTTTAAATTTATGGGATTAATTCAATACAAATTCATTTTATTCCAAAGCTGTAAACATATAAATTTAAAAATTTTGATCCTGTCAATCGATTTTAAGTTAATCCTGCCATTATTCTACAATGTAAAATAAAATTTAAAGGATCACATACAACAGGAAAAAACACTTTAAGTAAAGAAATAAATAAGTAATTAGGTAAAAACACTTGTAAAGAAATTTGGCAAAATATTGTCTCCTATGAGTTGAAGAAAGCTTTTGGAAGAAAATTGTAACTGCTTGTGTTTAACTTTTAATTCGAAATTATCTACTAAAACCTATTTATTATGTGCTATGTATGGGTAATTGTAAGCATTAGAAGAAAGTATACACGATGGGTTAAATAATTTCATATAACTCAGTAAAAATCGTTAAAATATATGCATATACTTATAAATACATACTGATGGATATCTTGATGACAGTTTATACACACTAATACAAAATTTATAACTATAAATTTAATTTAATTTAATTTAAAATTTATTGTCCGACAGGATTGACTAAATCCTGCCGTTAATATTAGGATTGCTGCCTTAGAAGAATGAAGAGACTCAGTATAATGGTAAAGCGAAAAAAAGTGAATTGGATTGGTAACACATTTTACAGATTTGTCGAAAAATTCGCAAATCATTATATTTAATGTGTAAATTGAAAAAGGTACAATATCTGAACCATTTGAAATTCGATTTTCATTATTATTCTTTTAAATGATAGATATTTAAAATGAGACGTAGCGAAGCTAAATATTTTTTCAAATATTTTATAAGTAATTTTAACATACAAAAATTTTAATTTATCAAATAGTCGCAACTAACCAATCACCCGAATTGAATTTAAATTTTATTTATTTTTATTTTACATAAATTATGTGTTTGTTGTTTAAGATAAGCCAATAAAAAAATAAAGTATAGTGCTGAGAAAAAATTGAAATCATGGAAAAAATTGATAATGTGTTTGATTACATAATGAAATTGATTACAATTTTTCATTAAACATCTTTGAATATGGAGAAGCGAGCAAATAATAGTATATTCAATAAAATGTCAAAATTATGCGGTTGTTGTCTATGATAAATCAATAGAAAAATAAAATATAGTACCAAGTATAAATTGAAATGATGGAAAACAATTCATAATAAAATTGAGTACGATTTTTTTATCAAACTTCCTCGAATCTCCAGAAACGAGTGAATACTAGTATAATTTCAAAATGAATACTATGAATTCACAAAAAGCATGAATGCTCAAAAACAACGAGGCACCAAACACTATTAAATAAAACGGGCACCATATGGGAAAACTTGAGAAGTAACGCTAGAACAAAATCTACTTTGGGGATTTGTTGAAAGGGTGGAATAATGATAATAGATTTTCTGATTACATAACCTCCTTTTTTTAAAATGATTATATTCTGTATTACCCAAAAACAAAACAAAATCCTCAAAAAACAAGTAATTGTAAAATGTACAAATAATGTAGTATAACTTATATATATATATATTTATATAAATTTTAATAAAATTCCGCGAGAGCAATGCATGTTAATAATAAATAATGCTTTAGTGCGCGGAAAATTTTCATATACAAACCTACACATAAACTGATATATATATATAAAGATACACATTACAATTACATATTCTTTCAATTTCTAAATTTCAATTTGGGAATTTCAAACTGAAAGAACAAAAAAAAATTTTCTTAAAGGATCATTGTTTTTAAGACAAGAAGAATATATATATATATTTATATATATATAAATATATATATATATATATGTAGAAATAAAACAAAATATGTATTAAAATTTTATAAAATGTTTCTCACGTCTCTAAATTTGTTGTTGAATTCAAGAAGAGGGTTGAGGAGGAATGAATGGTAATAAAACATTTTCTTATCTTTGACAGTTTTTCTCATCATTTCGAAACGAATAAATAAAATAAATTTTAATTTCTATGTTTGTTGAGCTGCTAAAAATAGAATTTTCAACATTGTGAAGTAATGTTTTTCATTTTGAAATATCCGCTTTGTATGCATATTCATATACATATATATATATTTAAATGAATATAGAGTTTAAAAATAAATATTTTTTTTATAATAACAGAAGGCATTTCTAGAATTTGAAAGAGGTAACGATTTATATGGAAAATTTTTCATTTAAATTTATGTAAGGCAAGACGTTGGTTTATTCACGATTGATAATGAAGACAAAAAGTTTTGAGCTTTAGTTTTTTTATTTAAAATACGACTTCTTTGCTATAATTATAACTCATCTATACCATAGAATACGATTTAGCATTTTTTTTTACAAAGTTTCTATAATTAAAAAAGTTTCAGCCTTTTTTCAATTTTCACATTACTTTTTTTTAAATAATCCATATCATCCATCATAATATCATAATAAACGTGGTATTCCATGTATGAATTATGTTTTCTTCTAAACATGTGCAACAAATACAACATGCCAAATAAGAATACCCAATGTGAGAATATTGTCGTAACTGACGAAACGATTATTGTTTCTGACCCATACCTAACCATATGGGGTTTCAACATAATAGTAATAAAAATATAGCTTCGATAAGAGACTAAATGTTGGAGCTCTAACGAAGCCTCATACTAATAAGAGGAATAAACTATGATAATAATAGGAATAAGGACTTTTAATAGATCTTTATTAAACAAAATAAAATATAATTTCCGAAATTATTGAGATTTGAACTACAAGAGTTAGAAGGGGGCAAACAACTTCTGGTTTATCTAGCTCAACATTAGTTTAACCTAAAAACATTATTGGGGTTAAACAATGAAAAATGGTAAATAGCCGGCGGAAAAAGGTTAAGTACGGTGTACTGCAATTTGTAATTACATGTGGGAAGCCGTAGTACTTTAGAGACTAGGGGAATATTTCTTTGTTAATTTCTCTGGCATATTACTTAATTCTTCATAGGAGCATAAAAATTAAGCCTTCTTAAATACCGTAGCTCCATTTTTTTTAAGTTATTACTAGATTATACTTTAAATTATTTTTGGTCATTTATTTTATCCTAACGAACAACACAGGGTATTGAGCCAGGTTAAAAATCCTATGAAACATTTGACTTTAGTCGGGAATCGGAGAAGTTTTGTTGAAAGACGCTCTACCTACTACACCACTCAGCATAATATTTTCAATTAGTATCCCTAGGTATTCGTTGATCATTGCTGATATTCAAACTCTGAAATCTGTCAACACTGAAATCAGCAAAATTTTAATATCTGAACATTCTGTTATAGATGAAGGTATATATAATATAATAATATCGAATCAGTTGAAGATTAAAAACTTATTAAATATTTATTTAAATAATATTGAAGAAGATTTAATTCATATAATTGACGACACAATTTCAAATTTAACTGAATTCAGCAATTAAACTTTCTAGGAATTTCAGTTTTTTCCAATAAACTAATTTCTATTTTGCAAATATCGATATTTCTGAAACAACTTATTTCCGTCATCAGTGCTTGCGATATATTTTTTATATATTCAAGTCTATGGTATAAACACCCTATAGCTTTTCCACAGAGATTAAAGCTTTTTTTGTCGGGAATCGAACCTGAGATATTTCGGTTGAAAGGCAAGCGCTCTAACTATACTACGCTACCCAGCGTGTTAATGGACGAAAAAGCTATTACAAACTTTGTATGAAGCCCGAATTTTATCACATAAACTTTAAAGTTTTCTAATAAAAACAATATGCACATGTCTAGATGTCTAAAATACCAAAAAGCAAAATTTTAGTTAAACATCCAAATCAGAAACTACTAATGAGTAGTCGAATAAAGAAAAGAACACGTTCCAGGAATCAAATGAAATTTCTCTTTAAGAAATGGAGATTGTATTCGTAATGTTCTTACTAATTTTAAGTCATTTCTATTATTTATATGAATTTTATGAAATTAATTATGAATGCGATAATATTTAAGAGTTGAATAAAATTAAAAGTCGTGTACAAAACAAGAAGTCTGCAAATAGTAAACGAAATACGCGTATCTGTATGATAAGCATATCAGTAAAATTCAAAGGAAAAATTCGATTATTTGCAACAATTAAAAAAAAAAATTGTTTTCTGGAACCAATTAACATTTTCTTATATGGATTTAATGTTTTAAATAGCGTGAATTTGCTTCAACCGCGTTAATCGCAGACTACACTTATTTCACAAAATGATTTCCTAATGATTACGTAATTCTTAGAACAAATTTCAACGATTTGTCAGTCGTTATTGATAGTCAAATGTATAAACATTATTTCAATTGACAATAGTTATATTTTACATTTACATTTCGCCAAGATTACTGCAAGATGGGAAGATCTAGACAACACGATTACTGCAAAATGGGAAGATCTAGACAATTCCAATCGTCGGAAATAATTATTTGGAATGCATAGATTAAAGAAAATTAAACCCTTTGAATTGATATCATAAAAATAGAAAACAGAAAATTAGCACTAAATTATACTAGTACCTATTTTATTATTAAAGTGATAACTTAAAGAATAATGTACATATGTCCAAAATGTTCAGACATTTTTTATTTTTAAAGTGATTTTAGTGTAAACTGTTTGGTTAGCTCATAACAACCTAGTATAATAAAAAAATATTTGAAAGAAAACAAAATATTAATAATATATGTATATGTATGTATGTATTCTGTACTATTATATTTCTAACTCACTTTGGGAGTGAAACCTTTGACATATAGCTCAAACCCATTGTTATTTTCAATTGTAAGCTTCTTAAAATCATTCAACTGCTTACAATCTAGTACATTAGTTTGTACTGTTCCCATTCTATCTAGTATCGTCAAGTATGTTTTAGTATCGTCCTTAGGAATAACAAATTTTCTCTCTAATCAGATTTGAATCACACTTGCCAAATCAAATCATTGGATTGAGTTTCTCTTTCACTGCTCTCCTACTAAGCAACAAATAATTCATTTTTAATTTTTGTAATGAATTTAATTAATTATTTTTTTTTTTATAAATTAAGTCAATCGCATATTCATTTCTTTCTTTTAATTTTTTTTTTTTTAATTTCTTTTTGTTTTTTTTTTTAAGAAATTTGAAAATAAAGAGTAAATAAATAACATAAAATTATTATATTTTATTTCTTCAACGTCATTTCGAACGAAAAAATTATTTCATAAATAAATTGAAAACATTTTTTTTTTTTGTTTTTCTGTACTTCAAAGGAAATAAGATTCATTGTTTTTCGAAAATACAAAAAAAAAAAACGTTCTTGCTTTTCCGAAAAAGCAAAACAAAAAAAAAATCCTAATTCGATTGTACACTACAATGACTTTCTACGTTTAAAAAAAAAAAAGAAAATTAATGGTTATATACATGGTGACCATTTGTACTTTTTGACTTTTGAAGGACAGTTTTTTAATGATTATTCTTTATTCTATTTTTGGTTTAATTTTTGTAAAAGAGGACAATTTCATATAATTTTTTTTTTGTTGGGAAAATTTAAACAAAAATATCCTTTGTTAACAACAATTCAATAAAATAAACGTGATAAAATAAAACATTAAAAATTGAAAGAACGTGAGAAATATTTTTTTAACGATAGTTTTTAGAATTAAAGGAATATAAAAAGCTTGCATTAATATACAGTACTGAGGAAATATTTCTAAATTTATTTAACTTAATTTTTGTACAACATGGAACCATCAACGGGTCCATAATAGATATATAAAAAAAAAATTTGAACCAATTTTTGAACTTAATATTCTTAGAATAATTATGTTAGGGTATTTTTAAGAAAATATCCCTCCGTAGAAAAATATTTTAAATATAAATAATTGTATTAGTAATTGTTTTGTAAAAATAATATTAAACAAGTTATTAACAACCTATAGATCATTGTATCCATTGGAGTTTTTAATAAACATTATAGAAACTTGAATTGGCCAAATTTACATTAATGTAATTTATATCAATTATAATTAAATTGTGCACGTGATGTGCAATATGTTTTTGAAGAGTTATTTTTCAACCTTTTTTTTTTAAATAAATTGGACTTAACTATATATTTAAAATTTTTATCTATTTATTTATAATTGTTTAAATACCGGTTGATATATTTCTATTATAAAGTATTAGCATCTAAAATGTGTTTAAATTGGTCTGTACAAAATTATATGAAATTTTATTATAAAATTTTAGTATTACAAGAAGACTTTAGTTGATAGCAAATAGATTTTACTAATTTTAAGTTAAAAAATATTTTTTCCAAGTATTTAAGATTTTTTGTCAGCCACACATAACACTTTTAAGAAGTTCTCATATATTATGAACTGTGAAAACTGTGAAAATAACTTATTTAATTTAGGAAGTGAGTGATAATAAAATGTATCTTAGAATTCAATTAAATATGTCAAAAAATGCAATTTTTATATTTAATATAATTTAATATAACTATTCAATGTTTATTGTTGAATTTTATGAAATAAAATAAAGAATAATTTAAAACTTTTTTATTTTTAAGAGACTTAAAATTTATTTAATTACTTTTAAAAGATTTAAAACACTTTAAAATTAATTTTTTAAAATAAAATTTAATAAACCACTTATTTTTCTTTTTTAAAAAATCAATGTCCGATTTTACATATGGTCACCATACACATATTATATAACCTTGAGTAAGTTTTCCTTTCCTATACACATCATAATATTTGAAAAAAAAAAAAATCCTACCATTTATAATTTTATGTATCATATAGGTTTGTACATATAGATATATGTATGCAAATTTTTAATATATATGAAGATATATAAATATTTATATAATTTTATTTTTATTAAAAAATTTTTACAAATAAAATAACAAAATAAAAAATAAAAAAATATTATAAATAACTAAACAATAAAAAACAAAAAAAAAAATCAATAATTTTCTTTATTTATTTTGTTTTTCAAAACACACTAACCAGTGATGGTAATAATCCATTTAGCAGAAAATATATCACCTATTGATGATATACCATAATATCGTGTTGCAATATTTGATGAAACATTTCTTTTATTATTATTATTATTATTATTATTGTTGGTATAATAGTTGTTTTTGTTATTATTGTTTTTGTTGCTTTTATTATTATTGTTGTTTCTATTGTTGATATAGTTTTTGTTGATTTTATTGTTGTTGTTATTAATTTTTCTATTGCTATCACCATCATCTATCATATTTTTAAAATCATCACCATCGATGTTACCATTACTATCTGAACAACCACCACCACCTCCAACACCTTCACCACCTTCGCTATCATTATTGCCATGATAATTTTTATCAATAATTTTGATATTATTACCTCCACCACGAACCCCTTTATCCGAGGTCATGGTGAAGTGAAATTATCCACCTCTTATATTATAGTTATAGCAGCAGGTTAGTAGTTTAAGTGCTTCCAAAAGCGAATACATGTAAAATATAAATATAAAATAAAAAAAAAAAATTATGTTATTTGAAGGAGAACCTTCAAGTGTTTTTAACCACTTTGTATAATCCTTTTCTTTATTTTGTTTCAGTCAGTTGTTGAATTTTAATTTTATGTATATTTTTTTTCTCTTTATATATATATACATATACATGTATATTAAATATTCATACACATGTATATATATATATATATATGTACATATGATTTTTTTTTTTTTATGAGATGCACTTTAGTCAAGATGATGTAATTTACGCCTTAAGATATTCAACATACTCTTATTTTATTGTTGCTGTTGTTTTTGTTGTTGATGTTGTTGTTATTTTCAATTTTCTTTTAACTTCTTATCATTATTTTATAAAAAAAATTTTTTTTTATGTATATAATATATTTATATACAAATATATTTGTTTATATTTTGAATATGTTTTAAGACAAAAATTAAAAAAAAAAAAACAAAAACTTTACATCATAAACACTTTATAATTATATTATTCTATTGCTTTTAATTTTATTTTATTATTATTATTATTATTATCTTTTTTCTTTGCTTTTTATATTAAGTTTTTAAAGATAAACATTATGAGATTTCAATTTTAGGTTAAAATTTTCTCATCAACCAATATGTTTTTCACTCAAATTTTCCATAAAAGTTATTTCTGTAATGGTAAATATAATTTTTAATTAAGTTTATTTAAGGCATATTAAAATAAAATATATATATTTAGAAAAAAATATTCGAAAATTATTATGTTACCGCTAACAAACGAAATTCAATAAAACATAAAATTTAATAAATATGATTAAATAAATATTAAAATAAATCTTTAAAAATATGTATAGCCGAATGCTGTATGATTAATTATTAATTTGAAGTTCTATAATTAATAATATGTTAAAATAAATATGTTAATAAAATATTTTGCTGTCACCATTTTTGAAAAAGTCATTTTATTTTCTCTATTATTAAACAATCAATAAGATTTACTCAATTCACAAAAATTATAACCTAATTCAGTACCATTTTTCATATTGATGCATATTGCTATACTGATTTTACTTTCTACTTTATATACACTCTGTACGAACAGAATTGCTCTTTTTGAGAACTGAAATAAATAAATAAAAAAAAAAAATAATAAATAGCAAAATTAAGGTAGATTTTTCAACTTATTTTCTTGAGATTGAATAATGGAGCTGTCAAACTTTCAATCAATCAAAATTTTACAAATTTCGTATTTTTATCTGTATAATGGACTTGATTTTATATATTGTATGTATTTTTCTTTTAAATTCTGAAGTAAACAATTTTTTAATTGTTTCAAATTTTGTTGTGTATTTAAATCTTAAGAAAATTAGTTTAAAAATCTACCTTAACTGGTTGCGCACTATGGCAGCGACAACGACATCTTCTACAGAAAACTGATTTTGGTAACATGGAAATCCACTTTCAAAAAACGAATTTAAATTGGTATAAAAGTCATGTTTTAAAAATGTCCGTATATATTTATGTTGTTATATAATTATTATTCAAACATGTCGAACCGGTAGCTATCGGTACGATTAGAGATTTTCACCTTGTTAACTTGAATTTATCGTAATTATCACTAAATTCACAATATTATACAAGCCAGAAAAATTATAACGGCAAATATTACCACAAAAAATACAAATTGAATACTTTTGAATTAATTTTCTGGTTAAGCTTTTCTATAAACTCCACATAAGTAGAAAAAATACAAAAATTTCCATTGTCGTTGTTGGGATATGGAGATTCTGAAAAAATATAAATTTCGAATGACAATCGAAATTATTTATTGAATCAAAGAAACTATTTAATACGCATTCCGTTATAAAAAAAAACATATATAGATAGGTGTTATTTAACTCTAAATAACACAATCTAATCTGATTCTTAATATTAGCTTGAACACATTTACAAATTCGTATAAAATATGTTCTCTAACACCGTTAAGCACATTTTTAATTGATTGCCTAAATTTTTAGTGTCTAGCAACCCTTATCAACAGTTTGTCAAGGGTTTGTCTTTCTTCGTAAGGGGGGAAAAAATATCTTAAAAATATTTAAAGAGAAAAACAACTAACCCAATAGATGAGCTGGTAAGTTAATATAAAAGTACGTAATGTATATTTTAATTCTCATTTCGATGAAATCTTTTCTCTTTTTAACAACCTTCATGAAAATAAAAAAAAAATTAAAATTCAACATCAAGACGTACTAATTATTAAAATCTTTTACTTAATAAATATTAAAAATTATTAAAATTTCAGAGATTCAAATATAAATTTTTTCGTTCATGCAATTTAATTTCCTTTAAATAAGTCCACGAGCTGGTTATCACACATAGATAAATAATATATATATATATATCATTTATTTGTGCTGTTATTCGCTGAATATACAAACTATCTTATATATATTATACAAGAGATAGGAAATGTTGACGATACCATGCGGTTATTTTGACACAACAAATTTTTTTTAAATTTTATTTTAAAATTTAATTATAAATTTTGTAAGTAGGTACCGAACGGTTTTTCTTCAATTCGTTAAATGTAAATTAGTATTGATTTCGTTATAAAATAGGTAGTTATTAAATCAAGTGTAATATTATTTAAAAAGCAACAACAATAACAAATCACTTATTTCATATAAAATTGAATTGTGTATGAAAGGAAAATATTTCTGTGGAATCGCACAGTGTATCTACTAGTATTCATATAACAATAATTAGAGTCTGATGTAAAAGTATTGGGGTAAGTTTATATAAATTCAATAATTCAATAATCAATTATTATTGTAATTTTACGTTACTATTGTGCTTTTTAATTTTTAATAATAATATTGAAAGATAAAAATAGAATTAAGTAATAATAATACTTTAATTTTAGAATAATTATTAAAAGTAAAATGAAATTCCTTGAAATTGGTTTTTTTTTAATGTTTTACAATAACTCATAATTTTCGCGATTGCACTATAAAAGAGCTTTCGCTAATTTTTGGTATATTTATTACGTACAAATTTCACATTTTACAGCCTATTTGGTGTTTTTTGTTTTAATTTCCAATTTTTTTCTATTTTTAGATATTACTTCTATGGTTTGATATTAATATTAGCTATATTAAAGTCACGTACATGCTTTGATAATAAAAAAAAATTGTAAATAATCATATTTTGTAATTTATAAAATTTAATTGAAATAAAGTTTATTAGCACCTTTGCCTTAACATCTTGTTACGGTTTTTAATCCCAAACCAGTCAAAAATATTCAAAATATCAAACAAACAAAATACATATATAATAAGGTTAGCAAAATAAAACTGGTCTGTTCCAAAATGTCTTAATTTGCTTGACTTATGTTACAACCTTTTATATCAAGACTTGATCTCTTGCTCGTTCAATTAAACAATTAAGACATGTTGGGTCAGACGAATTTTATTTTTATGTTGCTCAGTTTTTTATATATGTATTTTTACTTTTTTGAGTCCAAAGTAAATTAATAATTAGTGTGTTTAAGACTAGTTTTAATATTGTAATAATGACAGCTCTATGCCACACAGATGGGATTACAAGACAATGATGATGAATAATGATAAAAATAATGCATTACATTTTTTAATGTGTTGAATTTTTTAATGCATTGCATTTGTTATTTTAAATTATAAAGCTGAGGTGCGAGATTATCAATCAGAGAGACAATCAGTTAAAATGATCATGATATACTGAAAAATATTGCATGGATCTCAGCATTATCATTAGAAATCAATACCAATATTATAATAATATTTTTTTATAATGTTTAAACGTCCATGTCAACTTAATATATCGCCTATGATTACTGTCAAATTTTTATAGACTTTTCTATATATACCACAATTTTTAAATTGTTATTCTGGAATCAACATAATCAACATATTTTACTTTATATTCTGATATAAATTTATTTTTAGATTCCCTTTTTTTTGTGTAAGTCTCATTCAGAAAAACAAAAATAAAAAATAACAAAAAAAAAACATTTCACATTTACTTAACGCCATTTTCTAAAAATAAAATTTAAATGTAACTATAAAAGAACCACTTATTTTTGGATGAAAATTGACATAGAAACATCATTAAACTTTCATTATATTTAGTCATGATATAGAAAATAATTTTGTTTTCTTGTTACTTAAAAATATCCTTATTTTATGCACAAATATCCTTCCATCCATATGAATAAATCCTTCACAATATTTACGTAATTATTTTTGCTTTTTTTCTCTCATTTTTTTTTTCTTTTTTCAATTTTCTCTATTTTTTAAGTTGGTTTTTTTTTTATGTTTTTAACTTTTCTCTTTTTGCTTCTTTGAATCCTTGAAAAAATAAGTAGCGCAGAAATAAAAGGTAAAAAGAAAATTACCTAAATATAGGAAGTATAAATAAACAAAAAAATATGTTTTATTTTATTTATAAGATGTCACACAACAGGATAAAAATAACTAGATAGAATTAAATTATTGAAATTATTATAAAGAGTGAGATTTTCATATTTTATCCTTTAATGTATTTAATTAATCATTAATTTAATCAATTTAAATAATTCACAAGATTAATAAATGAAAAAAGCCTAATTAGTCTTTTGCGTAAATACTGCTAAGTATTTACGTATATGATTTTAATTGGCAACGAACATGTTAAGAAGAAGAAAATAGAATTTGAATATGAATAAAAATAGATGCACTGACTTATCGGTTGCAGATTCAAATTATAAAATTAAAATATAATTAAATATTGAAGGCAATCTCTTCATATATGGTATTCAATTATGAGTTGTAATAAAAAGAACCATATTCAATGTATCAAAACATTGAAATAACAAAGTATTATGAAATAAATCTACATTATATATTCACAATACTAATATCAAATATTAATAAAAATCCTAAGATCCTTTACCTAACAGACGAAATCAAAAGATACACCGCCATACACATCGATGCAACGTCAATAACAAAAGCTAGCAACACCAGCATCAGTCATTACCAACTATCTCCCACCACTCTGTAGAAGTTATGGGCCAAGCCATTAGCAAGCTGAAAAACAAAAAAGCTACGGGACCTCATGGACTCCTAGCTGAACCATTCAAAGATGAAGACGATGTTTTGGTTAACTGCATGCACCAAATCATTGGCAACATCTGAATGGAAGAAAACATGCCTTATGACTCGAGCAACAGGTAATGCCTCATTTACAAAAAGGGCAACACCATGTCCTGTAAAAACTATAAAGGAATATCGCTGTTAAATATAACATATAGGATCCTGATGTCTAACATTTTATGCGAATGTCCTATTGTGACGCTTATATTCACAGTTATCAATGCGTCTTTCGTCCTGGAAAATTAACCAATGGCCAGATGTTCGCACTTAGACAAATCCTGCAGAAGTCCCATGGGTTTCAAATCGATACACATCACCTATTTATCGGTTTTAAGTCAGAAATCTCAACATATTATTATTACAATTTTATATTTAGTTGAAAATCATACCTTTATTAGACACTTTAAAAGTATGAAAACGTTTGGACTGTATTAGACTTAAATCCTTAGACTATTAAAAATTTTATTTGGCCTTTTATAGAATTAAAGATTATCTTGATATAAAATAAAGAGATAAAAATTAATTCATTCTTCTCCGTAAGTTGTTGCTGTACCACCAAAACACGTCATATCTTTCCACATTCTCTTCTCTAGAAATTGTTAGGGTATACAAGTTTCTCATTCCGACATATTCGGTTTCTGCTTCTTTGCCTTTTTATAACATTCATCGTCATCATCATCATTGTTGGGTCAAGGTCAGTCTTAACCTCGTTTAAAACTTTTTAGTATTTTGTTCTATCTTGTGTAACTCTCCTCCATCCCCATAATATCTCCAATCTTTCATCGGTTGTCCTCGATTTCATTAAGCCATTTTAATCTTGGTCTAATATTGTATGGCACTGTGTTACTATTCTTTTTGACATTCTCGTCCTGTTCATTTTTTTCTTTGGCCCTTAATAAATTTTACAATTATTATTCCCATCAATTAATGCTTCTAGCTGGTCGCATGGTCTTATTTCGTAATTGGTATTCACCATCCAATCTCCAAATATTTTTTCACATTATTCTTTTACTTTTAATTTATTGTCGTCGCTAATTATAATGTCTAAGCTAAGCAGATATATGTTAAGAACGATTGTATTATGGTCCTATACTTTTTAATTTAATTGTCCTGATTAAAATTTCAAATTGGAGATGGCTTATGTATGCGTGTCTCCCCTTTGTGTGCCCTGAGCCCAGCTAAAATACAATTAAAAGCTTGGGTGAAGCGACATACCGAAGATTTCTAGGCCAACGCTCCTGGAAATTGTCAAATAAAAATATTCATGCTTAAATACTCGCTCAAGAAAACTAAAACTCTTCTAAGTTTCAATAGGAAGCAGCTAGGTGCGTGTCTTCGTAGGAATAATAACAAACCACTGCTAATAATGAAACATTTTTATAAAATGGGTCTAACAGAAAACAACTTATACAGAATATGTGATATAGAGGAAGAATTTATTGAACATCTGGACTTACTCGTAGCAGACTTTGCCACCTGGTGCTCCCCGATTAATGAGAGCTATCCATCATCCCATTGAAGAAAATCTTGAACGTGATCACAAAATCAGGTATCCTTAAGGACTCAGAGGACTAACTAACACTTACAAATACGGGTAATCACAATAAGCCAATTTGAGGCCGCGGTGTTATAGGGGCAGATTCTCTTCCGAAATTACATAATCTAATCTAATCTACATGTGTGCGTATAAACATTTTTATAGTACATAATTTTATTATGACACATAAGCCCACATCTCAAAAGGTAAAACAAGGCCTGAAAGTTTGGCTACATATTAATATACATGTCAACTGATATATAAACTATAAAATATATAATATTATATCATTCTTTATCACTTGTTCAACATTTAAATCACAATTTTTGATAATAATTCGTATCAAAATCTGGCCTATATCCGAAAAGAAAAAAACAAAATTTCCATTAATACACTTTAATGTAATTAACTGTAAATTAAATAAATAAATAAATCCGCCAACTGATATTTTGCCAATTCATTTTTTTTAAAAAAAATACACTTCCAATTTAGAATATGTAATTAAAAATTTTCAGAATTATTTTTTTGGCATCATTATAACACTTAACAAATAATTAACATGAATAGTAACATCATCACGTCCAACAATTATACTATATTTTAAATATTATTTAATATACTAATATATAATATTGAAAATAACTTGTTGAATATTTTTATTTTATGAAGCAAATTAATTAAAAAAATATTTCCTATATATAATTTGAAATTAAAGTTGCAATAAATATCTTAATATTATTACAACAACAATTTGAAGAAAATATCACACAAATTTAATTTATTAGCCTATGTGTAAACATTCTGTATTCGTACTTGCATATAAAATATTTTGTTACATTTTCAGTAATGGCTTCTCAAATTGATTACGGTCAAAATTCAGGTATATTTAAATTCATTAAATAACATAAAAGAATAAGAAAGATATTCGAATTCCCAAAAATTGTCATCTCACCTAATTTAATTATTATGCTTTGGATTGCACATTATACGATTTCAAGCGTACTAATTTTAATAAAATAAAATAACTCTATGCTGATTGAAGTTCGCAATAAAATAAATAATACGATTCAACCAACTGATGATAAAACAAGACAACCCTATAATTGAATAAATCGAACATGTTAATACAGTGGTGAACATACAATTTAAAAATATTCTTACAATAAAGTGGTGAATTATTGTGAAATGTATTGTGAAATAAAATGTTAAATATTGAGAAAATTTTAGTTCTGAAGTATCTCATTAGTGTAAAATAGAAAATTGTTTTTTGTTTGTTTGTTGTATGACAGTAGACGAAGCAAAATTTTTACATTAAGATTTTGTAAGTATATCAGCTAGCTTCATTACACTCTAATATTTTAAGCAACTTTTCAAACTAATAACCGTGGTATTTGATTTCGATATTAATTCAGCTCTCCAATAAATAATGTAAGAGATAAATGTTTAAAAACTAATCCATTATGTTCAATTTTTAGGCTAAAACTAAGATAAGGTACAAAATTTCGAGACATGGACAGTTAATATAATTATTTTTGGCTTCAGTTGTAGTGGCAAAATAATTCTTCCGAAATATCGATATTTGCAATCAAATATTAAAAACTATTAGTGAACGGAAACCTGACAACAATTTAATTATTTAATTTAAATTATCACTAAAAATAAAAAAGCCGATTAAAAAATATAAAAATAATTGATTTAGGATCCTAGATCTCAACACAAGGAGGAGAAAATACTAATATTAAATTAATTATAATAAGGAATGCGAATTTTCAAATGAAACATGTAATTCTGATATACCGATAACCTTTACATAAAAATATACAGATATATATGGATTTATTATTATTAGATGGAAAAAAATTAAATATAGAATTAATCAAAAACTTTTTAAGTAAATATAAGGCTGAAAATTAAACTCAATTCCTCAATGTAAAAAAGAAGGTATAAACTAATATTAAGTAATAATAGGATGCAAATTATTGTTATTTAGTTGTTTTGTATAAATTTCATTATTCTCATCTATTTTGAAACTTTGAATTATAATTAGAAGTATTACTTATTTTTTTTCCTAATTGGTGCTGTTTTTTTCGTCTTCTTTATTTAGCTTGTTACAAAATTTTGTAGTTTTATTACTATATAATGTCATTTAATGTCATTTGTTTATAAATTAATTTGTATATACTTGAAATGAAAGAAATCTCTTTAGGCAAAGATAATTGAAAATAAATAAAATAAGGAAAAAAAAATTTTTTTTTAGAAATATTTGCCTTTAATTTAAGTGTACTAAAACTACAAAAATAAACTTTAGAATCGCAGCTATATATAATGTTTTCATAACAAGTTATGATTGTAATTACGGAAAAAGCAAATTAGCCGAAATTCTAGGAAGTCTTGAGATGAGATTAAGAGATTTGGTAAAAAGTTCGGCAAATTTGCTTTTTCCGTAATTACAATCATAACTTGATATGAAAACATTATATCAAGCTGCGATTCTAAAGTTTATTTTTGTAGTTTTAGTACACTTAAATTAAAGGCAAATATTTCTAAAAAAAAATTTTTTTTTCCTTATTTTATTTTCGACTTTTTAGTGAAAATATTTAATGAAAAATAATATATTTTCAAAGAACAACACATATAATCAAATGGCACTAAAATTCACTCTAACGCAATTTGGTTATTATTGCTTATACTTCAAATGTGTAATTATATTTTATATTACTGTAACAAATTTTATAAAAATATATAGGTATATTTTTAAAAAAAATTTTTGGAGATTTTTGATTAGATACCTTTGAATTTTTTAATTTACGTATTAAAAAATTTTCACCAATAAAAAATTACGCGCTTTATAAAAAGAAACCCTGTTAAATACAAAAAATATTTGACGTAAAATCGTAGATTAAATCTGAGAAAAAGTCTGAAATGTAAACAGTCATCCGACTTTATCTACGATAAAATTCGATTTTGTCCGACGTGTAAACGTTGCCTAAGCATAAATTGTCATATAAAAGTATAATATATACATGCATAAATCGAAATTGAACTTTTTTTACATGCGAGAAGAGTAATTTGTAACTGAGTGATAAATAACTGATACTTGATTGGTTCAAATTTTGTTTTCTTCCATAAATAATGTTTGCACATTATTTTCAATTAAACTAAGCCATATGATTATGTATGTAACAAATGCAAGCCCTATATGACACATGTACGTTACGTACATATACTTAGTGAGAGAAAGAGAAATAATAAAAGAAAGAGATTAATAAAAGAAACCAAATTAAAAACACAAAAACAATATAATGAAAATGATGATTGAAAATAATTGAAATTGAATAATAATAGAAAATGATTGAAATATAATGATAATGATTTGTATTGCACACTATTTTGTACATATTCCTTTTTTGTTTTTCTTTTTTTGCTTCTTTACACCATAGAAATGTCAATAAATATAGTGAATTTAAAGAGAAACCAAATTTTAACTTTATCAAATATCCATATTCCATCATTAGTACACACACATATGTAAATTTCACCTTAGTTGAATGCAAATAATATCTATAATCTATATTAACAAGAATATACACTCCCATTTTACGTAAACCTAATTTTTAAGAAATATCAAACCGAGCAAAATATCATTAGTTAAAAGAGGTAAAATTTACATTTACTTATCGTATACCAAATTTATTATGAGAGAGAAAAGGTACAAAACAGATGTTTGCCTTTTGCTTTATACTGTAAAATAATTTTGCGTTCTCATTATTCTCGTTTGGATTTGTTTACGTTTCCTCCCATTATTTATATCAGGCAGGGTGGCAAAAAATGTTAGTTCTAATTTAGTTTGTTCCCTTATGCGAGGATTAATTCTGATCTTTTATTATTTTAATATTTTCGTTTTAAACATTATTATTTTCGTATATACCTATTAAAAATATTAAATTATAATTACATTACAATAATATAAAATATTATTAATATTTTTGTCAGTAATAATTTGGAGTTACAAACATTATTATTTTTTATTAATTATATTAGTAAACCTAAATATTTATTATTTTGGTATACGATTATAAAATAATACTGAGGATCACTATTTACAAATCACAGAATTTAAAGAATATGATAACGCTGTTTTAGTTAGGTCTCCTAAAAATCTTATGCATAGTTGATACAATTTAGAAAATTATATTGTTAAATATTTCAACGAAATTTTTGTCGAAAATTTTTTTCAAAATTATAAATTTTATTTATTTAATTTCAGCCAACTTTTTTTGTTACTCTCTTTTGTTTACTATATTTTTTCTTTTTCTTACACGTAAAATTCTTATTATCGTCTATTTCTGACAATGTTTATCAAATTTGTATATGAATTTGTGTGCAAACAAATGAATACATACATGAGTTCATACTCTTTTCATGGATATACTTTGGTTAAATGGTTATTGAAATGGATATTTTGTTGAATTGAAGCAAATTGAAACAAACATATAAAGTCCAAGGCAAGTTAATTAAGGCAAATATAATAAATAACCTTTACAGTAAATGAAAATAAAATCTTACGTACGTATATGAAAATTAGATGAGATTTAAGGACTCGATATAAACAAAAATGTACTCAATTTTTAATGTTTCTATTTAAATTTCCGTTATTCATTTATCTTTAAAATAACAAAGTAAATTATTTAAATATTATTTGTTATAATAAATTTGATTAAATTTGGGTCATTTAAAAAGAAATGGATATTGAGGAAGGAAAATATACACTATTATAATACAAGATTTATGTAATTTGACTTTTTTTGAATAAAATAAATATATTTTTATTAGTAAAAATCGAATATTTTAAATTAAGGAAATTGAATTAAGGTGAAAAACCTTGAAATCTATTTACCTTGAAAGTTAAAAAAAAAAAAATTTTTTCACAAAAATAAAAAAAAAATATTATTCCGGTAAGATAAAAAATTTCCGGTGTATTATTTTGTATTCAACTATAGTAGGTAATTTTATGAATGAACTGGTACAACTAACAAACGAAATTTATGTAAGAATCATAAGTAGAGATTACCAAATATATTTAAGTACGTTAAATAATCGACTCAGTATGTATGATGAAGATAATAAGTAATTGTTCTGAATATAAAAAAGACTTGATATATAAGGTTTTATGTTCTTCTATTAATCACTCAATGTGAAAAAAATTTATTCACAATATTAATTTCACAGTTCTGGGAAAAATTCGAGATTAATATACTTTGTATAGTAATTACAAAGCTTAGTTAAGGTAACATAAAAACCAAAATTTATACCAAGAACAAAACGATTAACGTTTTGCAAAAGAATAACAGTAACAAAACTATATAAAATTCATTTTGAACACTTCAATTGACTTTGGAGGCAGTAGTGCTAGAGAAGATTACGAACAGATATAAATGTTCTATTAAGATTGAATAGTTGCTAGATGATATAAAACCAATTTCCAATAAAGAAAGCTGTTATTGTATTATAGATATAAAACGTTTTATTAAATAAACTTAAACGTTTAAATAAGTATAATTAAAGTTAAATTCATGACAATTGAGAGAAAATAAAACAAAACAAATTTCCATAGTAGATACAATTTTGAAATTTGGATATTTATAACTTTTCAGTAACCAAATTTGATCTTTATTATTTCAAGAAATTAAGCAGCTTTAGATCCAAATAAGTAGCAAATTTGATAACAGTTGCTTATCGGAGGAATGTTTGACTTTATATGTTTAATAAAACTATATATTCAAGTGAAAATATTTGTGCAGAACAGATTATCTATACTTATAAAAGGGAAAGTTTGTTTGTTTGTTTGTTTGTTCGCTATACACGCCCACAGTTTTAAAAATAGAGTTCTGAAATTTTGCACAGTTATGCATGGTCAAATAAGGTACCGAACGCGGTACTTTACAAATCCATCAGATGACAGGTTCGGGTGGTTCGGCTGCCGTACAACTCCTAGGAAGACTCAGGATTATTTTAAAAACCAATTGTGTTACAGGCATGAAAACTTACACTTAGATACTGTTTCACAAATAAAGAAATTCGACGGTTACCGATTTAAAAAATTTGAACTGTTTCGGGTTGCTGCCATATAACTCCAAGCACATACGTCTCAGGAATATTTCAAAAACCAATAGTGTTACAGGCATAAAAATTTACACTTACATACTCTATCAGAAATGGTTCAAAAAAAAAAATTGTGTTACAGAGTTGAAAATTTATTCATAGGTACTCTATGAAAAATAAAAAAACATGTATTGTCCTGAAAAAGTATTTTCGAATTTAGGAATCAGTATAAAATTTTTACATGACTATGTGAAGTGGCTATGTAAATTAGCCACAAAAATGTGACGATTCGTTTTATTAATCAGAAAATACTGCAGAGTGTTCCAGGAGGTCCATGTGTACAAATCGATAGATACAGTTATCGATGAAAATAAAGTTGTTCCTCCTCATCAATTGGAATTAAAAGTAGTAGCTTCAATATTGCCTCTACGAAACTTGAAAAAACCAAAACTACGGTACTAGATTAAGAATAAGAACTTGGCATCCTAATTTCATTTAAGTACAAATTCCAATTGATTGTGGAAAAAACCAACATTTCTTTATTTCAAGAATACCTCAACAGCAAGGAACGTATTTGCTTATAGTTCATCAGAAAATACCACCGAAATATTGTTTACACAGAAATAATTTTAATATAAGTATAGTTTAAGTTACAGTATTGTTGATATTTTGTTGTCGTAGTGAAAAAAATATTGGAATATTATATTTGATAAACCAATTTTTTTCAATTCGATTCATAAATTAAACTTGCTTGAAATAAATTCGATACATTTTGTGGTCGACCCGGACAACGTCGGGTATCTTTGCTAGTAGATTATAAATTATGTCAATGATAAAATATAAATATAGGAATGTGTGACAAAATATACTAACAGAAAAATCAGAAATTAAAGTTTATAAATCAATTATTGAACTGAAACAATGGGACAAAAAATGTAAACCTATTCAAATACAAAGTGTAATAGCAGTTCATTACGTACTTTTCTTATAAGAGAATATGTATGACTTTGAAAGTAAATCAAAAAGCAACATCAGTGTGAATAAAAATAATTTTGAGAATTATAATTATTATATATTAATATTAGTTAAAATTATAGAAAAAAAAACTATATTTCAAAACTAAATAGTTTTTACTATAAGTTTAATATCTAATTTTGGTTTTGCCAAGTATAAAAAGTTGATTTGGTTTTTATAACTCGCATATTGTTTCCGATGAAATCTGTATATAAGATTTAAAACTTTTCAGTTTGCTCACCATTAAGCTTATCATCACAATAAAAAATGTTATGTAGGGAATTACTAATTACTATCTATCAAAGATTTAATTTTATATCATCTATTGAGATCTTATGGGAAAAATTATAAATCATTATGCCAATACTGTATCTGAAATGGATTTAAAATACAAACGAGATATGGGTTAGCTTTTTTACAATAGAGTAGTATATAGTTAGTCTAACATTAACATTAATATATTTACTGATGAATTCCAGTAGGTAGGGTTGGTGAACAAAACAATCCATTAAATTTTTGAATATTTAATTATATTATAACATAATATTTATGTAGCATGTTTGTATTTATTTTGTTATTTTGGTTATTTATTAAATAATTTTCTTATTTAATTTACCTCAATCTCAAAATTCTCAAACTATATGTCATAATACATATAAATCAATTTTAAATCAATCATAAGTTCAAAATTTAATTTTTTTTCTAACAAAAATATAGGAATTTATTCAAATGGATGGATAAAAATACAAAATTGCTAATTATTAAATTCAAAAATAATAATTTTTGCTTTTCATTTTTGTCATTCCAATTTTTGGTTACATTTTAATTATTAAAAATATTTTAATAAATATCAAATAATCGGAATAAAATGGAAATTTTTTTGGAGTTATTTCATACAAAGAGGTGCGTTTTCATTGTCTTTTTTTGCGTTGCAACACAACAATGGGTGTATTCTGATATTGATAGCTAAATATTGTTTTTTATTAAATTTAACAAATTAAATTTTTATAGTAAAATGTTTTTTATTCTATAACAGCACGTGTCCAGTCATTTGATAAATACAAAAAAAACTAATGTATATACTGAAAAGCTAATTTAAATAATATAATAGCTAAAAAAGAGGAAAAAAATTAGAATTAGTAATTTAACTAAGGTAAGGTATACAGATACGCAAATAAGGTAAGGTTACGCAAAACTTTCGAATCAACAAATTAACTTAAAAAAAGAAAATCTAATTTGCTTAATACCGATTTATAGTTTTTATTATGCTCATAGTAGAAAATCTATACGAACATACCTGCAAAATGTAAAGGACAGAAAAAAAAAATTCAAGGGGCAATTGTGGTATGTAAGCTTTATTATGAAACTCAACTGATAACGCAAAAAAAAAAGCATAAAAACAAATAAAACTACTAAAACATTTTAAAAGAAAGCCATATAATTAATTTTTTTTTTTTTGTTTTGCTTTCTCAAACGAATCTACTTTAAATGTATGTAAAAATAAACAATTAAAATATTACAAATTACAAAAATATACAAAAGAAGGATTTAAAGAAAATCTTTAAAAGAAAAAACAATAAAAAATTACATTTTAGCCACATATAGTTTTCTTTTTTATTGGATTTCAAAGGATACGGATGATAATTTTTTGTAATCTGAAAAATATCAACTCATTTAATTGAGCTCATTTGGAAATACATAATATACATTAAGTACATATATACATTAAGTACATAGAATGTGGACTAAAAAAAAATTAAAATTATGAAATTGAGGTGAAATTCATAAATATACAGAGTGTTTTAGAAACAATATACTTTAATTTTATATACTAGTCAAGTTAGATACTTCAAAGCAGTGTAAAAAGAACAAATAAAAAAAAGATGGCTGATATCGAGATTTTAATACGGAATCATTTAAAGAAACAAACATTTGAACAAATGTAAAAACGTGAAAATGTATAAAGCTTGAATCTGACCCATTATGAGGCTTGTTGTAGATCGAACAAAACAAGCATTGATTAAAATCTACGAAAATGGCAATAACACTTTTAGAGATCGTATATGATGAAACAAAATTACAAATCTAAATGAAATATTTAATTTACAGTATGACGGGTAAGAAGTAGAAAATTAAAATTACAACACCCATACATCTATAAAGTCGATGAAAGCAGATCAATAAAAACAAATCTACATCTAACAGGACATTACCAAAATTAAAAATTAAATTTTATTCTTAATTCGTTAAATTTCTACAAAATAAATGATGATTATTTTACTGTTGCTCTTCTACCATTTTGTAAGGTATAGGTATTGTATGAAATAAATAAATTCTATTCTATTCTATCCTATTCTATTCTATTTTATTTTATTCTACTTTATTCTATTCTATTATATTCTATCGTTCGCTACACTACTTATCATTATCTAGGAGAAGAAATGAATCTCGACTTCGAGCCAATTAAAATCGAGAGCTCGATACATCATTGGAATGACTTTTTTTTTTAGCTGTTTAAGAGCTTAGGGTCGCTGACAAGGGAAACAAGTTTTTAGAAAAACAAAATCAATTCATCTATTAATATCTGAATATGTAAATTTAACTGTTAATGCAGTAAATCATATCTGCAAACTATTTAACCACAAAATATATTAAATAGCTTAAAATGGGAATAGTTAACAATAACGAATGAAAATAATTTGGACTGTGCAGTACTGTTGCAACAGTAACAGTAGCTCTTCTTTAAAATTTCTCAAATAAATAAACGTGACTCGAATAAACCTTCCGAATAAGTCGTATATCTTTTTTGTATAGAGATCTATAACTACAATATAGTAATCTAATTATTCTTAATCATTCATAAACTTTCATAACAAACTGCCCAATTTTTTTTTTTTTTTAAATATAAATTTCCATATTCTTTAACTATAAATTTTGACTTATCTAAGCTCTGTGAAAAATGTGGAAACTGCTATTAAGAATTTCTTTTGATTGTGAGGAGCAAAAACAGATTATAATAATAAAATGACTATTAGAATAAAGTAATGTATATTTTAAAAATGAATTAGACCACATCTTCATAGGAAAAGGTTAGCGCAATTTTCTTTTAATTATATACTGCTGCAATGCTGTTGAATAAAAATTGTTGTGTTTTAATGAAATCCTGTAGCCAGATAACAAGCCTTGGTTCTGTTTATAGCATTAAGTGCATGATTCACACCAGGCATTTTTTTTTTGTTAATAGTACAACACCAACGAAACATTAATTCGTCTGTCACAATCAGCTGCTCTGAGGCATCGATATAAACTGTTAACTCTAATTTAAATACATTGTAACATCAAGAAATTTGACGAAATTCCGATGACAATGATTTCGTTCTGGTTACATTGTGACTACAAAAATGCATAATTATAGAATGCAGTAATCAAGAAGTACAAATTGAAATGTCACAGATATTGATTTACATAAAAATATTAAATAATCAAACTACTAATACGCACACCATGAAATTTTCCATTCAAACCGCATGTGATCATTTCATAGGTTCAAATCGTAGTTAAATACGATCATACCTTCAGGTAAGTAATTTATTTGGAAGTAAACATATAAATATATAGAAAATAAAGCACATGTAACGATGTTATTTATTTCTTTTTTTTTAAACTAAGGTCCTTTAAGACGGTGAGGTCTATGATTGCGTTTTCTCATTCCATCCCTCCCACTCTGCTAGCCACTGTATATATGTACCAATATATATATATATCTAAGGGCTTTAATGCAACTTCAACAATAGAAAAGAAAAATGTACATTATTTATAAATGTATATGTACAAAATAAGTATATATATATATATATATATATATGTATGTATTTGGGTGTAAATGCTGTCAGCAAGTTCATTTTTTATTTTCTCAAAGCTTTTCATTTTAATTTTAATAAGCTTTTTTTTTTTATTTTTTGTACACGTACATAATATATTAAAAAATACCTTACGTACCAGAAAACTTACTATAAAATATACACCATCCACACACAAATATATTTTTCAAGGACATCAACCTGTCTATAAAAATATATGTGTTTTTTCTTTCAAGTATCTACTCTTATAATAAAAAAAAAAAAATCATCACTTCTCTTTTTTTTCGTTTTTTTTTTTTTTTATTGTTGATATTGACATCCTTAAAAAAGTATTCTTATTTATTTTATTTTATTTTTTTACACAATAATATAACAACGGATTCCCACCCGTAAAGGTACGTCATAACAATTTTGAAATTAAAAAACACAATTCTAATATTAGGAATGTGCACATAAAAATAAAAATTAAAATTTAATTTAATACCAACAATCGTTTTTCTGTGCTCAAATTAATATGACATAATAAACAAAAGAAATATTTAATTATGTTAATAATTTTTAAAATATGTTTTTTCTTTATTTTTAAGACTCTGTATATTTTGAAAAGGTATTAGGTCTGAGGATATATAAAAATTTTGTATATTTTAATTCTGTATAAATCCTTTCAAATTAAAAATTTAAAATCTTTTCTCTAACAACAAAGATGTGACCTTAATTCGACAATTTTTTTCTCTTGTTTCAAAATTTATTATTCTTATTAGGCGGTAACGTTTAGCAATCTACTACAATGGGAAGAGTGGTATTGTAATTTTTTGTTTCATTATATTTATTTACATTTGAAATAATATAGGTTAAGTGATTTTATTTAAATTAATTAATGTGGTCTTTGCCAAATAATAATGCGGTAGGTTTTGATAGTTTCAATCTATTGATTTAAAGTATACACATGATTATTTTACTCCATTAAGTATTATATGTAGAGTATGTGGAATTGACCAGTATCTATATTTGTTTTGACGTGAAGCTGAAATTTATATTTCGATCTATTATTCGAGCTGTTATTCTCACTTTCGTAAAACGTAATTTTTTTCACAAATAAAATTCGTTGTTAAGTAATGAAGTTTTGTTCGTGAAACTAACAAACTAAAGTCAAAATATGCGATATACCGGCAGATATATATATACAGTTAAACCCGTTTATTACGACTGCAATTTAATGCGGCTTTTACTTCAAAGCGATCAATTTTCAAGCTAAATTTTCTTCCAATATATTTTAAATGTAAATGAACTCGGTTGTGTAACGATGGTATTCTTCAAATCAAATAATTTCAAAATTCTAATTTAGTTTTTCATCCTAATACATATATAACGAAATATAATTATAAATTCAAGCAAATTTTACTCTAAATTGTTTTATTACATTTTACATGAAATTTTTAGCACTGTCCTGACTTATAAAAGAAATAAATTGTAGATACTTCCTTTGAAAATCCCATAATTTTATGACTTATGATTATGACTATGATTATGACTATGACTTATAACTATTATGATTATGACAGTTGTAAATTGTCATTAACCTGTCAGTAACCTGTGTCATTAACAAATGTACACGAACGTAATTTCGATTTAATTGATAACGATTAAATTGATAAAACCCAGGTGGTTGATAAGCCCACAATAAAGAGTTTATAAATAAATGAATTAAAAGAATATTATAAATTTAATAAGAAAAATATATTAGACATTAGTTTTAGTGATTTCCGCTTATAAAGACAAACTTTCATAGTCCTGTGAGATGTCGTTATAAGAAGGTTTTACTGTAGTTATTGTTCGGTGCTTCAAAACACCCCAGGTCAAAGCTACTTTTCTGAAACACCAAAGTACAAATTTTCAAAACGCTAATATTCATTCCCGGTTCTGCTCTACGAATCAGAATCATGAACACTACCGAAGGCAAGTGGACATGCCTTAGTATCTTCGAGAAGAAAATTTTTCGCAGGATATCTGATCCTAAATGAGGTTGAAGTAGTCCCGAAGTTTAAAGTCATGAGACTGCAGTGGCTCGGAGTGGACGAACAAAATCAAGAGCTCAAGTCAAGAGAATTTTCGAACCTAGACCGAGAAGGTACACGACGTCGGAACACACTTTCGTTGGAGAGACGAAGTATCGGTAGATTTAAAACAATTTCACCTGTTCAACTGGAGATAATCCGCCTGTAACCGACAAAAATGGAAGATGTTTATGAGTCAGGACCAGAACTTATAGGTCTGTTGGCCAACTATGTAAAGTAAAGAAGATATTGATAGAGAACTTAAAACCCCATACACAACAGACGAAATTAAAATATGCGCTGCCCGGCATATAATTCGTCATATTGGAGCTTTACATTTAGTTGACAATCAAAACAAAACGAACGAAACCATTCGAACTGTATTACTACTCTGCATTAGCATTAGACCTCTTATATAGGTCTTTGTTGAATTAAAAATTATCTTATAAGAATAAAGAGTACAAAAAAATAATGGTAAGTTATATTTAACTAATTTTTGATTGAGTGATAGTTTGGAGTTGTTAGTAGATTAGATCCCACAGCATTCCAGAGGCTGCCACCCGATGATTTTATGCAAATTTAAAAAAAAAAAAGAACAATTTGGCAATTATCTGTGAAAAAGGTTTCCTTTAACGGTGTCATCCTCCTCATATTGCTTGTTCTGCGGCATAATTCAGTGAAATGTTAATTCACGAGGGATCTCCCCCAAACCCAGTTAGCAACACATAAATCATTAATTTCTAAAATACCAAGTTTTTATCTTACTGGTCCAAAAAATAATGTTCATTCTCATTTTCAGTCGACCACAAATAACTTGACTATTAAAACATTTGAAATAATTTTTAATATTCAAAGGATATCAGAGGAAACGATAGGAGGTAAAGTTTGATTTGAATTTCAAGCCAGAAATCTCTGTATAGTTTGTTATTTTGTTTCGCTTCATTATAACTTGAAATAAAGTTTCAGTCATTAAAGTAATAAACAAAAACAACATGTTAATAATTTATACATATCTATAACATATTTATAAATATACTATAGTAATCAAAATAATGATAAAGCCTTCTTTAATTATCTTATAAACTTCTCAAACTTAAAAAAAAAAATAATCTTAAGCTTATAATTATTTTCAACTAAAAAGAAAACAAAATACAAATATACACAATTCAAACGTATACCTACACATTAATGAAAAATGAAAAACAAAAAACTTATAAAAACGTCCTTAGCTTATTCTCTATATTTCACAAAGAGAAACTAACTCTTTTGTAAAATTCTATGATAAAATTGCATCAAAATATCCTTTTAACAAAAATTTTGGCATTTTATTTTAGTTATAATAAATATAAATTTTCTGAATTCTAATTATGTGACATAGTGACATAATTTTTAACGCAGACTGTTTGTCGCCATTAAATCTGTTTTTTTTTTCGCATTTATTACTTTTCTCTTTCTTTTCTCTTACAGTAAAAACTCTACTGTAACATTATTATATAGGTTTGTTTCGTTCATGAATAAATATCGTATAATAATTTTAATGATTTCTTTGTACTCCTATGTATATATATATATATATATGTACAAGGAAAACTATAATTTATTATGTACATATACATACATTCATAAAAATAATTTGTACATTAAAAGAGAAAAAAAAACAAAAAAAAAAAAACACTTTAAACACGAATGTAAAAGAAAAATAGAAAATTTTTGCTTTATTTTCAAAATATTTTTTGCCAATTTCCCTTTTTCATATAAATTTACTATTTTTATTTTTGGAGGAAATTACCAAAAAAAAAAAAAAACACTACAACATTTTTCAATAACTTAGGTATTTAAGTTTCTATTTGTTGTTGTTTTTGTAATTTCAATATTTATAATTTTTTCTATTCTACAACATTCATTTTTTTTTTTGTTGAAAATTTTATCCTCAAAACAAAGGCCTTGCACGTAATCATTTCATGAACGCCTCTGTTTCCGTTTCCGTTCAAAACTAGCTAACCAAATTTTAGTGTGTTTATTTGACTGTGTGATTTATTTGGCTGTATGTATAATGTTATAATATTGTAATTGAAGTAAAAAACCTTGCACGAAATAATTTAATGGGATTCTTCCCAATTTCTCATTCCGGTTTAATTCTAATACCTAATATTATAGTGGTTGTAATTATAGCTGTTGTAACGTTATAAAACATAACAATTAAATTATATTAGATATATCGAACTCCTTAACAATTATATTTTGGAGCGTGACTTTATTTTTTGGTAAACAATTTTCAGCGACTGAATTTTTATGCAACATCAAAACTTAATTTACACGGGTTGGGGCTTAAATTCGCAAGTCAAAACACCTTAATGAAAATCCACGAACAGAAAATACCTAAACACAAAATCAACAAAAATAAATTCCAAAATGCCGTCTCCAAGCCTCCGTTACTCCTTTATTGAAATACTGTTACTCACTTGTTGAAATACCGACGGCAGGTAAACATAACCGGAAGTAGACGGTTTTAGTGAAAAGTATATAGAAAAAAATTTTATTATTTTGTGGCCTCGGTAGCCAAAGTGATAAAGCACTTCAGTGTGGTAATGTAACGACTGAAGGAGCACGGGTTCAAACCCCGTGAGAACCGAAAATTTTTCAAATAATGAAAATTACTGAAAAAAGTAATTTTCAATACAATTACATCGGTTCAAATATAATTTAATAATTAAT
This sequence comes from Argyra leucocephala, assembly GCA_963942445.1. Classification (NCBI taxonomy): domain Eukaryota; kingdom Metazoa; phylum Arthropoda; class Insecta; order Diptera; family Dolichopodidae; genus Argyra; species Argyra leucocephala. The sequence goes on from OZ012678.1 coordinate 135,035,770, forward strand.
AAAGATATAATATGATTAATAAAAAAAATAATATAAATATATAATATACAAAAATATATACCAAATAATTAATATAGTTTAATAAAAAAGGCGCACATTTCGAAAGGGAAAAGGACCTATAAAATTGGCCTACAGATTTTTCTATAGGATCAACTGTTTAAATAAATAAATAAATAAAAATTTTATTTAATAAATTGCCGTCCAAATCCTCACCCTGACGGCTAGACCAAAAACATATTTAAATATAATACAAATTATTTTGTCAGAGCAGTCGTTCCCAAACCAGAGACGACAAAAATGTAGACAAAAAGAAATATAATTTTTTTGAAAAATTATTTTGCCATTTTTTTGGATTTTGTGTATGAGGATTATATTGTTGAGAATCTGGTGTTTGGGATTTTGTATATTGAGGATTTCAATTTTGGTAATTCAAAGTAACTCTCATTTTACACACCAACCATTATTATTTACTTTTAACTCAAGAAAATTATTTAAAATTTTACTTTTAGTAATTTTCTGTTATTCAAAAAAAGTCTACTTGACAAGTCACTAAAGTTTAAAGTCAGTAAAACTAGAAATTTTTAAAATAGACAATAATTGGATCTGCTTCATACATTCAATTTGAATCAAATATCTTTTGACATATCTATACTTTTTAGTAAAGTTCAACAACTCTATCATCGACTTATACATTTTTTTATTACTTTAATACACAAATTCAATCAATTTAGGATAAAGGATGCTACCGCTTTAGTTTCTCTAAAATTAACTAATCTTCACAATTATTGATTTATTTAATTTTTCGTAATACTTCCATCAGATGGAATCAAACCACTTCAAAATTAATCGACTACAGTACAAGTTTGAAGCATGTACCCAGGACCACCTAGGTTCAGATGGGCAACAGCAATTTATTATCAATAAACTTTGACGATATAATTTCTATAGCAATGCGAATGGCATTGATTAATCAGTTAAAAAAAATACAAGTTGTAACTGTTCCGCGTTGCTGAATTAGTCAAAGTTTTGAAAAAGCGCAATAGACTAATTTGTTTATATTTGAGAGAGTATACAAAGTGTGGCCATTCGTGTATAGATCACATCAACACATTACGAATAATTCTTGAACAATCTACTGAATTTAAAGCACCGCTAAATCCCATGTTTGTAAAGTTTGACAAAGCCTTTGATAGAATAAACCACAAATTTATTAGGGAATCGCTTGGTAGGAGAGACATTCCAGAAAAAATTATAGCAATAACTAAAGAATCCTACAAAGATGCAAGATGTTGCGTCTTACATCGAGGACAGCTGACAAATGGTTTCATGGTGTGTCAGGGAGTAAGGCAGGGCTGTATTTTATAACCCATATTGTTTTTAGTGGTAATGAAGGACATTATGATCACTACTGTGGGTGTAAACTAGAGCAACGGTATCCATTGGCGTCTCTTCGAACGTATCAGCCACTTTGATTACCCCGACGATGTGCATTTATTATCACATAAGAATGGAGGGTTGAACGATATGTGCCAAAAGCTGTTTGGCACTAGAAAAAGTGCGAGCCTAAAAGTCAATTCAGTTAAAACCAAAATCATACGCACAACTCACACATCACAACAACCGATCCTCCATGAAGAAACGCGAATCGAAGTGGTGAGTACAATCAATTACCTGGCCACATCGTGTCATCAGATGGAGTTGCCGGTTTGGATATTGAAGCCCGCATCAGTAAAGCAACCGTACTACTTTCGGGATGCTCTCAACAATATGGCAGGCAAACAACCTATCTGTATACGAAATATGCATACACGACACTCAAGTATTAGGGTGACGGAATGTGTTTAAAAATAAATTAATAGAATAAGTTAAGCATAAATTTATGTAATAATACAAATTATATTGTACAATACTGAATTATATAATTATAAATGGTTAGATTAACTAAATAAATAAGTAAATAAAAAAAATTGCATTTTAATAACTTTAAAATGTCTATGGGTAATTTTATTAACATTTAATCAGATATTATCTACCTCATAAAAATGCATGTTTAGTGATCTGAAAATGTGCATTAAATAATTAAAATTATTTCCACTATTCAACTGGAAACTAAAAACAAAATTAATTTGACATTTAAATTGTATTGAAATGTGATACATTAATATTATTCAATTTTATAATAAATTATTGTAATTATAGATATAATGGGTATAGCGGTATATATATAGAAATTTATATATTTCTTAATTTTACTTATAGCACTTAAATTCTTAATAAAAATTATATCAGAGTATACTGAGAATGTATATGGAAATTTTGAATTTCTTCAAAACTTTTACAAGTATTCTTGAAAACAATTCACAAAATTTTCAAAACTTTATTTTATTTATATCATTAATTTCAATAAGAATTTAAGTTCTCTACCAGACAGCAAAAGTAATTTACTTAATTTTTTTTTTTTTAAATATATATTTAAAAAAAAAAACTTTACTAAAGAAAACAAAACAATTAGCATACAAATGTTTAAAAATATTTTTTTGTGTTTAAATTTTAATTTAAACTTGATTAAGAATCCTTATAAATTCTTTTTTTTTTTTCTTGCAATGTTTAAGTTTTTAATTATTTCTGTTATAAAGAAAAAAGTGTTATATAACCATGGCTAAAATAAATTAAAAAAAATAATAAAAAAAAAAAATTGTATGAAAAAAATAAATGCCTGAAAACACACACATGCTTAATGAATGAATGATTTGATTGGAATTTACTAGTGCAATTTTAAAACTGGGCAAATCAAGGACTAAATAAATTTTCATGTTGAAAAACTATGAATCATTTGATTTGCTTTAGTAATTAAATTCATATACTTAAGAAAATTCTTTGGGAAATTAAATTATTAAAAGTAGTAAAAATTAGCATAATAATTATTATTGAACGAACTTGGTTTTAGTGATACAATTAAGTTTAAGTTTTGAATAGGGTAAACCCTAACTATAAAGCTATAGCAGGGAGTTAGAATTGAAATTTGGCATAGAGAAATTATTTCAGTTTAATAGAAGTTACATTTGAACGAATATGGGTATATTGATAGGTAACTGTTTTGCTTAGAAAACATACAATGTGACTGCTGGAACATGTCAATAATAATAACTATCGTATCTGCAAGGGTTTTGATGCTCAGGAAGATATAAACAATACTGCGACGAAACAACGACTGTCCAGCAAAAATTAGGCTTATATGGGTAAGAGTTTAAATTAAAAGAAACGACCAATGAATTTTAGTTTCGTCAACTTTGTTTTTGGCGATTTTGGATTTCATCTTTGGAAAATTTGTCTTTCAGGATTTTGTCCCTAAGATTTTTTGTAGACCAATCAACTTTCATATAATTTTTAAAAGATTATAAAATATAATTTTGATATAATTTTTGTTTTTTTTGTTCGACCATCTCAAACTCAATGATTCTATACTGCTGAACGACCCTCAGTGCTGTATATTGTAAAAATAAAGCAGTTTGATAAGCATATTTAGTAAAACTAAAAGGAAAATATTCGACTCTTCTCAACAATTATACAAAAATTTTACTCTAATGCTAAAAAATAAATTTATATAAAAACCAAAAAATTTAAAACACAATAAAAATATATTTATTTTATTTATTAACCAATATCATTTTTTAATTTAAATATAATTATTAATTAATTAATTTAATAAATAAAAATAAAATCAATTCACCTCACAAAAATTCCTAAACTAATGGATGGTGACAATCTAATCATCTTAGAAAGAATCTTTTATCAAATCTGGAATATACTGGAATATACCCAGAAGAATGGCTAAAATCAACATTTATTACAATGTCTAAAAAATCAAATGAAAAAAAATGTAACGATCATCGACTTATAAGCTTAATGAGCCAAACATTAAAGATATTTTTAAAAATAATTTACTTCCGAATCTATAAGAAATGTGAAAGTACAATTAGTAGTACACAATTCGGCTTTAAAGCAGACCTTGGTACCCTGGAAGCTCTTCTTGGTCTCTAAATTTTGATTCAATCTCTGTCGAGATGTTCATAGGGATATTTTTCTCTGCTTCATAGATTATGAAAAAGCTTTTAATAACGTTCAACATAATAAACTTATGGATTTGTAGAGTAAAATGAATATAGATCAAAAAGAAATTCAGTGTATCAAGAACTTAGAACTATTGTAACCAAAAAGCCTATGTAATTTCAAAAGAATTCATCACAAAAGATATTGAGATTAGAAGAGGAGGAGTTCGACAAGATTGCGTGTTGTCTGTCACCTTTACTAAATCTGCAAACACATAAATTATGAACTATAAGTAAATCGTGTTAAAATACCAATAACACACGTTACGCAGATGATTCAACACTAATTACCGATAATATAACTGATCTTCAACTACTTTTAAATTCGATAAATGATCGCAACAAACTTTTAGGCTTAAATATTAATATAAGTAAAACAAAATTTATGGTTTGTTTTAGGACCAACACATTCAACAACATAACATTATAACCAGAAATAACATCAATATAATTGAACGAGTCTTCAATTTTAAATATTTATGATGTTGCCTACATGAAAACTGAAACTTAGATATGGAAATAAAATGCCGAATAGAATATGCTTGTAGCAGTTTTGTGCAATAATGAAAAAGTTCTATATAACCATGATATCAATCTCGAAACAAAAATCCGGTTCGATACTCCTCTATAGTATGAATTTCCTGTATATACCGTAGAATACTGAAGTTTCATGGGTATATAGATCGAGTGAAAAATAGCTGATATAGATCGATAGAGACCTTCTCTATCAGTTGTTATTAACAATAAAACGCACAAAAACAACTTCTCCGAGTTATATGATGCGAAATGACAAATACCATATTCTATAACTGATTGTACAAGGTAAAATTGAAGGCAGAGATGTGTTGACAGAAAACAAACGTCATGGTTAATAAACATGAGGCAATTGACGGGCCTCCACAACATGGGAGAACTAATACAAGCAGCGCAGTATAGGAGGAGCTTCAGAAATGTGATCGTAGACATCCAGTAGTGGATATGCAACTGAAAAAAGAAGACCTTACAATATTTCATTTCCCACTGCAACATAAATATAGAAATAAGACTAATTCAGTAACAGTAGTCGTTGCTCAACAACAGATGTCAGCTGATTCATTATCATATAAATACACAAATTCAGAAATTCTATTCTCTCTTATTGCAACGATGTATACTTTGGTTTTATATTTATCACTTAGGATATTATTAAATGTTTAACATCAGAGCTTTTAATTTCCTAATCAATTAAAAGAAAATTATAAAATTAACTAAACATTTCCTTATCGTAATAACTGTAAAAACGGTTATATATAATCTCTTATACATCATAACATAGTCCATGTACATCTGTATGTACATCTTTTTAATAAAATTATAAATTCATTTAATACGTATATATATGTGTATATATATATAGTATATACACTTTAGACACTTTATCTGTATAATCTTAAATCTCTTTAAAAATTTCTTTCACTCTTTCAAAATAATGTTTCTAATATTTTTGTTATCAAAGTAAATTAATCTCAAAAACAGGTAAAATTTTTTAACTATCAATATATGTATGTATATAATATACTATCAAGTATCAATATAAGATATAAATAATATATTTATACATATTCAAAGTATACATACATACATACATATTTAATAGAAAAACAAAATAGATATTTTAAACCATTAGAAAAAAAAAAGCTTTTCTTTGATCCTTGAAAATGTATCCTATTAAATTCTTGTGTATCAATACATATTTTTATCAGCATAAAAATTTTTCTGTCATTTTTTTTTTCTTTTCTTTTTGTTTTGTTTCATTTTTTATACTTATAGTAGATTTTTTTTTTATTATAATATAATATGAGAGGTGGTAATAATTTTTTTTTTTTGTGTTTCTATTACCAATTCAATTTGAAAATTATTTCCTAAAATATTTATATACATCCATAAAATGGAAAAAAAAAAAGTTATTGAAGTCAAACAAAAAAAAAAACAAAGAGACATCCATCCATACACACAAAAACATATATCTATAAATGTATAAAATAATAATAAATCGTATGTTGGGTATATATTTTTTATAAATTTATAAGCTTTAATATAAGGTAATAGGTTTTATAATTTCCTATTCAATAAAATTTGACGGAAAAATTAGGCGGAAATAAGTTATTGTAACATTTGTTTAAAATATAGAGAAGACATTTTGCATTTTATTATTTTTTTTTTTTATACCTATTCAGTATTTGTTTTTTATTTTATGTGTTGCCTTAAATACAGTGTTTTTAATATATAAAATACAGTAGTATATACAATTTATTGATTTAAGTCTATATAAACCAATTACCTGAAAAATCAAAATTGGAATCGTAATTCTAATTATCAACAATACAATAACTTTATTGGCTTTTATATAATTTATTTTTCAGTGCGTAATCATGAAGAGTTCCAGCCATATGTGAAACAAACTCTAAAATGAACTCGTTTGAATACCATTTTATTTAAATAAGGTTCATAAGCCAGGAAAATCCCAAAACGACATCAAGTCCTATTTTTTTTTTGTTTTTATTATTAGGCCAAAATAATGAGTTAAGCATCCTAACTGCCTTCGCAGAATTTAAGCCATATTAAAGTGAAAAAAATAAGGATAATAAAGAGTAATAAAATTAGAAAAGAATTAAAATAGAATAGAATAGAATAGACCTACCTATGAACCTACTATGGACCTACATAAACCATTGTTACCATCAGTTATCTCGTTGTTTGAAAAACTACTCCTTAAATGAATGCAACCTCTGATTGAAAACATTATACCAAATCATCAATTTGGATTTAGAAAACATCATTCAACTGTCTAACAAGTTCATTTGTCGAACTCTCGAACAAGTTCAAAAGTCCATCTGCTCTTCATGTATGGCATAAAGGTTTATGCACAAGCTACGTGTCCAACTGAACTAATTATGTTTATTCAATCAAGTTTTTCAAATAAATCAAGGAGAAGATTACCCTGCTCTACTCAATATCCATGCAGGAGTACCACCAGGTAGTATACTAGGCCCATACTATATTTACTATACACTAATGATATTCCAGAGATAGAAAAAAATTATTAATAATTAGCTACTTATTTTGCAGATGATGTACGACTATATTAGCAGTCGGTAAAAATATAAATTAAGCTTCAAAAAAAATTCCAACAAGCCAATAACAAAATATCCATTTGATGCAAAAGGGACAGAATTAAATTAAATGAAGCTAAATTCACTTACGTTATCTTTACGAATAAAAACATTGATTAGCCCATTCCAATCAGTAAGTAAGTATTGTTGTTATACCATATCAAAATTCTGCTAAATATCTTGGTATGACGCTTGACGCAAAGATGGAAAGAACAAATCAAGAAAAAAAACTAGAACTAGATCTGAAATACAAACAGATATCTACGCTTTCAACATATACCAAAGCTTTGATCTATAATGAAATATTGAAGCCAGTAAACCTTCATGCATACAGTATTTAAATATGGAGTTGTGCGAAACATTGTTAATGCCCCCTCCCCTAATTTGTTCGAAATGCTGATATTAATAGAGATCTCAGGATCCCTTTGATAAAAGACGAAATAAAAAAATTGGCTGTACGCCATAAAAGTTTACTTTCTCAACATATGTCATTGTCGAAGTTTCACGTTTAGCGGACAATCAAAACTTTGTTAGATGAGTTAAACGAACAAAACCGTTTGAACTGTGTTAGGATAAAATCTTTTATTTTTCAACAGTTCCTAATGGGATCTTGTTAGATCAGAGATAAAGAAAATACCCAAAATTGTATGGATGACTGAAAAACAAATAATTCAGTAGGATGTAGGACGCAAAATATATTAAAGTATAGACTCAACGAACAAACGGCAGTATATTCGGCTGAATTGTATGCTATACTGAAAGCAGTTGATTATGTGAGCCAAAACTAGAAAGGTAGAAAATTTATCTTATGTACTGGCCTAATTATGTACTTCCTAAGTAGCTTACAAGGTCTCACATCTCATACTACAAAACATTCCACAATAATATTAACTCAGGAACTACTCAATCAAAATGCGAATTTTTGCCATAAATGAACAGGCTGATGTATTGATGAAAGAAGCTACAGTGAAACTATATTATCAGGATTTCAAATACCTGGCATATTGGAAAAATATAACATGGCAAAATTAATCTTCTGCAAATAAACTTAAGACTTGTAAAACGAATGTATTCAAATAGACAACCCTCCAAAAACTAAACCGTAAGAACTCCATCATAATGACTAGATTGCGGATAGGTCACAGCAAGTTAACACACAGTTATCTCTTTGATGGCCCACAAACAAACAAACATGCCCCAATGCAGTTCTTCCATATCATCCATCATCACAATCCAATCTCTGTGGAAAGGCAGTTAGGGTGTTCATCCCATAGAATTGGAATTACATTAAAAAAATATACTTTTTTTTTTATTTTTGAGAGAGTACCTGATTATCGCTATTCAGGTTCGTAACACTTTTGGTTTTTGAAATATTCGTGATGAGTGCAAAAAATTGTATGGCAGTTACCCAAACCAATCAAAACTGTTTAAAATGGTAAACGATACGTGTTTGTTCCAGCTTCGCAAATTTTCAGCTCCGTAACACAAAATATATTTTAAATATTTCTAATGAGTGTGCTGTATCGCAGATACCTGAACTTGTACGAATTTTGATAAGTAGTAAAAGACGTTATTGTTTTATTTTGAGGAAGTGTCTAATTACAAAATTTACAGCTCTTCTATCGTTTTGGTTTTCCAGTTTAAGCCTAGTTTAAGCCAAACTTAAAAACCAAGCTTAAGCCTAGTTCAAGCCACTTTTTACTTAAAAATTGTGAGATTTGCGTTGAAACACAGTTTTATACATTTCACACATTGTTTCATGTTTCATGCATTTCATTTCAATATTTCAAAAAGAAAACACAAATCAAATCATGAGTTAAAGCAAGAAATAATGTTTACAGCGTTGCCATTCGGATGTATTTGTGTAATTTTTCATTTAATTAAAAAATTGAATTATTTACGAACGCGAATATGGAATTTTTTTCTCCAGCCCCTCTTTTATTTATTATTTTTACTCTTATTCTCAGTGTAGAAAGGCTGATAACAGACAAATGGGATATCTGAGCTAAGAAGATAGGTTTGAACTCAAAACTATAGCATATTTATTTCAAAATACACTACCTATGAATCAACTTCATTTATAAATAAATTGTAAAATAAAAAAACTAAACCTATACTCTTGATATACAATATCCTCAACCATCATTTATAAGTACATCAAATTTGATTTTGGGATCCTATACGTAAAACTTCGTTTCATATTAAAAAAAAAAAAGTACCACAATAAGTGAATCAAAAAAAAGTTCTACTACAAAATTTTTTCTTTTACCTCAAAATGTCTAAAAAAAAAAAAATTTAGGTTTTTATTAAAAAAATTATTTAATGTTCAACAAAACATTATTATTTTAATGTATTTTTAATTATGTAATTAAAAAAAAATAATAAGATGCCAACAACAATACACTAGTTCAGTTATAAGTCCTAGGTAAAAAAAAAATAAAATAAAATTAAAACACTTAATCTCATTATGAAATACAACAATATTTTGTTTGTTCAAATTAATCGAAACGTTCTGCAAACAGTGGTGCACAACGAACAAAACAAAATAAAAAAAATTTCAAATACAAAAGAATAAAAGATTTCCATTAACTAGATTGCACCCCATTAGCACAAAAGCATAACAATATTCGTTCGGTTGTCCACCAAAAACTCACAGAAAATTGGAATATTATAGAACAATAACTAACTCTCAGATTTATTGTCGAATTACAATAACAAAATTGTGTAATTAAAAAAAAATGTAATCCAAACCTAAGAGTTTTTAAAAGATAAAACATCAAAACTTAAGAATAAAAATCTTATCAAAAGTTGTTCAAAATAAATCCATTCCAACATAAATAAATGTCCTTTTTAAAAAAAAAAAACAAATTTTGTTGTATTTGGATCTCTCTCATTTCTATATTTTGTACATAATTTTATTTGGCGAGAAATTCAATTTTTTTCTGATACATTTTTCTATAAGGCAACATTCGCCGATTATAACTAACTACAACTGTACTAAAATTTATGTTATTGTCATAATAATAATTATACATATTATTTGTAATATACTAGTATTAAGTAAAGAGTGGTTGTGCAACTAGCGGTGGGGCGCAAGAAGATGTAGAAAACAGATTAAAAAAAGTAAGAACAGCACTTGGAAGATTGCAACCGATATATAGGAACAGCCAAATATTTAGAGAAACTAAACTTAGAATATTCGGGTCTTGTGTAAAATCAATCCTGACATATGGCAGTGAAACTTGGTTAACAAATTGGTTAGCAAAAATACTCAACCAGCAGTTACAAGTTTACATTAATAAATATCTAAGGATAATATGCCGAATATTCTGGCAAAACACAATAAGCAACAAGGACCTCTGGACTGGATACTATAACCGGTGAAGAATCCTTATCGAAACAAATCAGAAGAAAGAAATAGAGATGGATGGACCATACATTCAGAAAGCCGTCAAACAATATTGTGCGAATGCGCTTAGATGCAATGGTACACACAAGATACAAGAGACTCGGTCGTCCAAAGAACAACTGGCGGAAAATTTAGAAAAAACAAACATAACGTGGGAACAATTGAAAAAAGGAGCTAGCAATCGAGTACGATGAAAATGTCAAGTGAAAGCCTTATGCTCCCAAGAGGAGTAAGGGAAAAAAAAGTAAAGGGTTATCAAATTAGTACTATGTATATATACATATAATATATTTTAAACATCATAACGGTCACATTTTAAACCTTATAACAGTTTCGCACATGACGATGAAGCTCATTATTGGGTAAATGGGTTCGTAAATAAGTACAATTGTATCATTTGAAGTGAAAAAAACCCACCGATGCTTACATCCACAGAAATTAACAACTTGGTATGATTTGTCTGGAAGCGTAATTGAACCTAATTGTTTTGAAAATAAAACGCCATTGCAATTATACTGTCAATGGAAAACGCTATACATAAAAATTTTGATTATTGATTAATATTTGTGGCATTAATCAAATGATTTCAACTTGGACGATATGTGGTTTCAAAAATTGGTGCAACAATCGTGACACAATCAATTTATTAAGAGAAAAGTTTAATGACTGTTTAATCTTCAGAAATGCTGATATGAATTGGTAATCAAGATCATGCGATAAAACTCAATGCGATTGAACTTTTGTATTGAGAATTGTGTTAAATTCCATTGATTTACTTTAATAAACCATAAATACTCACTTAATGACCTTCTAACCCATATTGTTCGTGTTATTGGTATAATTATAAAAATTATTTTGATATCTTTATTGTCTTTATTTCAAATTTAAAATTTTATGGCTCTTATTTAATCACCCCCTTTATAATAATATGAAAAATAAAATAAAAATAAATATCATTTAAATTGTCCATTTTGATTTTCAACTTGTTTCTAAGATTTCTCATTCATTTGATCTTTACTTAATAATAGATAAATTTTTGTGATATTGAGCTAAATAAAAAAATGTGAAGTGTTAATGAACAAAGAAAGAATATCCAAAATTGAACCCGGCTAAAGAACTCCCTTGCAATTATAATAGATAGAATATGAAAGTGTAAAACAATTAACTCTGTAATAGATAGTCTCTAATTGAACTATTTTATCGTAGTGAGTTGCTTCAAACCACTTTCAATCCAATCCACAGCTTTGCAGAGGACAGTACTTTAGTCAACTCCTACGAATTTCATAAAAAATCTGAAGGTACATAATATGTCGCTGTATCAACCAAAAGAGATATCATGCCAGTTCCATGATAATGGTCGCAAAGCTAATTGGGACTCTAAAAAACAGAGTCGAGTATAAAACTTTCCAAAACTCAGAGCTGTAAAATCTTCAGAAAAATTCCCTTTTTTGATTCTGCTCTTTTGTTTCAGGATGATAAACTTCAGCAGTTTGAATATATTAGGTATGCACTTAAATCGAAAAATTTAATTCTAAATCATATATTCGATGTTGCAAGAAACGCAGCCAAATGATTAGGTTTTCTTAGGCGCTGTAAGACTTACTTCTACTACTGTTCCTCTTGAAAATCTATAAACCTTTCATACTATTCAAAATGGAGCACAATTCTCACATATGGGCTGGCACTTCTTGTAATACGTTAAAACATTTGGATAAAGTCCAAAAACGGGTTATTAGTCTTATCAATGACCCAAATGCCACTACTCACCTTGCTTCTCTTGGACATAGTCGTATAGCTCCAACTATCCTCTTTTTTATAGATATCCTTTAAAGGGTCTTCTTTTTTATAGATATCTCACATGCACGGGCACATGCTCAGTAGAAATCAATTAAAATTAAACTTTTGAATTGTTTAAAATATTTGAGTATTAAGCTTCAGATATGATATTTAGTTCAAAACCGAACAGTGTATAGTTGAGTAAGAGAATAATTAAACCAAAAATACTAACAAACAAATTGACGAGTTGGTCATAAACCATTTCCAACAGAACGCTGTGCAAAAAACGAAGAAAAAACAAAATCCGTGGAAATCCTACAGAGGAAATGGCGTTGGATCGGGCATACTCAAAACTAACAACAACATCGCGAAACAATATTCGAATGGAATCCTCAGGGTACACGTCGCGTCGGAAGGCTGATAAAAATATGAAGAACAACAGTCTTAGTCGAAGCAAGTACGCAGCAAACAACGTGGCCACAATCTAAAAGGTTATCGGCAGATAGAATCCAATGTAAAGATTTTATTTCCTCCCTACGCCTTACGGATGGGGTTACAGGGCAATGATGTTAATTTAATCCAATAAAGTTTACTCAAAATTTTCCTTTTAGAATTTAATTGACAACTTTTAAACAATTTATTTTATAATTTACAACATTCATGTCCAAATGGGGATTCGGATTATTAACAGTTATATAACATAATCATAATGCTATATCAGGCCTGCTGAAACACTATATATATAATTAAGCTATGTATATACTTCATTATTATATACTTCATATCTTTAAGTAAGCCTAATTCGATTCACCGAACTGGGACTTAATTAATCAATTATATATGTATGTGTGACTTGGTTCTGTAGTACCGTTCAAATAAATATGCACATCAATATAAATTACAAATTCTGAGATTATGTTTTTTTATAAATTACTACAAAAATTAATCATATTCAAATGAATTAATGATCCCCATAGTTCAAAATAAAAAATAAAAAAATATATTTTTATTAAAATACTAAATCAAAATAGTAACTGGGTACTTCGTTCGTTTTTAAAACAGACAAAAAATAAAATAAACTTTCTAGTTAATTTGTTCCATTCAAAAAGCTACCAAAATTTCCAACCAAGAGACGTCTGGTGGAGATATAGAATAAATCAAACATTAAAATACATTAAAATTGTATATAAGGAAAGAGAACAACAAAATCAACAAAATAAAATGGCAAAAAATAAGAGATAAAAGTCACATTCTATATTATAATAATTTAGATAGGTTGTAGACAATAATTTTATTTTTTATGAATATTAGTGGCAAAAATAAAAATTAAACAAAAAAAATTAAAATAAATTATCTGAAATTTCTTTTTATTTTTTTTTACTTTGGATTTAGTAATATAAAATATATTTTTTATAAATTATCAAATTTAATGTCTCGTAACAACAAAAAATTTTAAAATAATTATTTTAATACTATACATTACATACATATATACCAAATTGCCCTTGAACAATTGACTTAATATATTTTTATATCTGGGATTCAGATTTAGATAAATTTAATTTTTATTTTTCTTCTTTTTTAAATAATATAAACTTCATCTTCTTAAATGGATTATACAATGCCCAAGTCCAATTTCAGCCCAAAATTTATCAATCTGTTTACCATCTGAATCAGATTTGATTGTTAAGTAGAATTACAACGACGAATAAAAAATATTTGTAACAAAAGATTAAATCCTGGAAGTTGATAAAAGGAAAACTAGAAAGTTACTTCAAACTAATAGAAGTAGAGCAGAGCCTTAGTCTCCCGATGTACACGTTCATACGCATCTGACAATATGAATGAAGAATTACTTGTTTAATTTCCTTTGTGTATTTACGAGAAATAAAAATTAAAGACCATTTAACGTCACCATCCATTTAATTTTTAAAAAAAATAATTAATTTTTCGGCATCAGCTTTACTCCATTTACAAACCATAATTATTTTATTTTTTCTGGTTTTCGATTTGGAGGTTTAAAAATAAAAGATTTAATTGACCCACATAGAACACCAAAACAGCTAAAATCTATACACTTTTAATGTACTGATGTCATCTAACTACAAATATGACAATTCTGGTTCTGAATCCTCCTCCTGACACATATAATCCGCCTTCTGGTTATAATCCTTTTTTTTATTACTTGACAAATACATATGGTATGAATATGCAAGCCTAAATATATAATATGTGGTCTTCTAAATTCAAATTAGTTAATAGACAAAAACTAAAACACAAAAGACAAAACAAAAAATAAACATATTGTTTAATTGTTAGTATGCCAAAACTTTTAGTATGCCAAGTTTATTTCATTATCTGGATACAATTGTTAAACAAAACAACAATAAAAAAAAAAATTATAGACATAAAAGTAGCCCACAACAAAATGAAAAGAAGTTGATTTTATGATGCAATGCGAATATTTCTTAGTAGCATAGCATGCATACGTCTAGTAAAATAAAGATTGTTAAAAATGAAAGAAATAAATTTTGAAAAATTTGATACAGTTGACTTAATTTAAATATGAATGAGTTTAATGTAAATAATTTAATTGGATTAAATTAGCAGGGTGTCACAATGGATTATTCAATAGTTTTGGTAGTTCTTAGCCGACTTTAGAAAAATAGAATATACAAGATTTTGAATAAAATAGCAGTGCAGAACAATTGCTTTCTTTAAAATGAAATGAGATGTTGCTCTTCAACAGAGATAATGTTTGATCTTGCCCAATTTATTCTCGCATTAATCTTGAATCAGTATCTTAAAAAATAAATAAATAAATTTAGTTTAGTTAGTGGCCACATCAATTCGTATCCTATACGACATTAGAATATGTGTTGGCCTTTAAACTAAACTATTATCTATTCTTCGAGTAGACTATGACCATTGCCATGGCAAATGTGTGAAGCCAATCCCTTTATAATCTCTGTCAGGTTATCACATACACATATCCTCTCAACCATCTGAGTCTAGCTTTCTCAAGATCGAAAGAGTTGCTGAAAATATGTTTAATATTTTCCATAATATCAAGACCTTCAACAGTAATAAGTACAGACAAGTCTTAGTCACATTGGGTGATTTTTACGCAAGTACTGATATTTCAATATACGCATTATGGTCCTAATATTTGTGCACAAAGAGTATTTGGCAAGTAATTCACTTTATTCATGTTTTCAAACGTATTTTCATTTTTTTCTATATCAGGATTAAGGCCCTGAAAATTTAAAATTACTTTTTTTCAAACGGAGAAGTAGTGAAAGATACGAAAAACGTGCAATAGAGATGTGAGAACAAAAAAACAAAAAAAAAGGCCGAGAGAAGGTTTTCCGGTCGAATCGTCGAATCCTTTGAAAGTTATTTACTAATTTATTAATACACCTCAATCACCTCAATTGTTTTATTACTCCCCATTTCCATAAATGTATATAAAGAGTTTTCCAGTAGGGATGATATGATTTTGAAGTGACATTTCGGCCATTTGTAATATGTCATGATCTGTCATTTTTTTTAAATTGAATTCAGTAATGTTTACAATTTTGAAAAAAAACAAATTAAATTTCAAACAACTTGAAAACGATAATGATTTTTTTAAGCAAATCATCTTCTCCGATGAGGCTCACTTTCATCTGAATGGTGCGGTAAATAAACAAAACTGTCTATTCTGGTCAATCCACAAATTATTTATGAAAAACCTTTACATTCACCTAAATTGACAGTTTGGTGTAGTTTTTGGTCTGGTGGAATCATCGGTCCGTACTTCTTTCGAAATGAAGCTGGTAACACCGTTACTGAAGAAGTTGATCTTGACAATATTTTTGGTTCCAACAAGACGGAGCTACGTGCCACACAGTAAGTGCAACAATTGAATTATTCCGAGAAAAGTTTGGAGATTCGATTATTTGAAGAAATTGTGATATTGAATGGCCTCCATGAAGTTTTGATTTAACACCATTAGACTATTTCTTGTGGGGTTATTTGAAGTCATTGGTCTTTAGCAATAAACCAGACTCTTTTCAAGCTTTACAGCAAATTCATCTTTTCTTCTTTCGATTAAATATTATTTTTATTTACCAATATTTCTATTTCATCCTATATGTCCCACGGATGGGGTTACAGGAAAATGATGATGAATATTTTTCTAATTAAAGTTTTGACCCCGCAGTTATATACAAAAATTATTTATCTACCCCGATGTTGTTGTAATATAATTTCTTACAATATAAAAAATATAAAAACAATAAAAATAATCAGTTGAATACATTATGATTATACCAACAATTTTTTATCATCTTTATATAATTATTGTCAAAGTGTTTATGACATGGTTGTGAAAAGCTCAAATCTCAACTCAAATTTTGCACTGTTGAGCTAAACACTATAGTCTTCATCTACAAGTTTGCTCACAATATAAGCTGGCTCAACCTTTGAACTACCTCTATTAATATTTTACGCTCGTATCTTTGGCTCAATTGCGAGCTAGCCCAAAATTTATTTGAATTGATCATTTGTTGATCTTGGTATTTGAGTTAGCTCTTTTAAAATCATGGTTTAAGATTTATATTACAATTTTTTCATTTCAACAACTTCGCTTTTTCGCTTCTTCCTTTGCTGAACTGTAACATAGATAAGTATCAAATATGGATTTAAAAATAAGACTTAATTAGTA
This sequence comes from Argyra leucocephala, assembly GCA_963942445.1. Taxonomy (NCBI): domain Eukaryota; kingdom Metazoa; phylum Arthropoda; class Insecta; order Diptera; family Dolichopodidae; genus Argyra; species Argyra leucocephala. Next base: position 135,052,924 of record OZ012678.1, read on the forward strand.
AAAGTTAGCAGTGGATTTCACAATAAAAAAAAAAAATTTATAAAAACTTAAACTATTTTGGATTAATATCAGGAATAGAAAGAAAGGCATGACAAATGAGAAGCATTTATATTTTTTTATCAAGCTATACCAATTTAAAAAAATTTAATTAAAAGATTTAGAATCCTATATCAGTCCATTCAAATTTCTGTTTTTTTAAAAACATTAAATTTGTCTTCAAATTGAATTATAATTAACCAACAGGGGTCCCTAGTATAAGTGTACTTGTATATAACTTTAGAAAGGCTAGTGAAGCAGGGTTTTAATTATATATAAAAAAAACACATAATTTTGCAACAAACTAACTCCAGTTTCTTAACATTTTCAAAAAAAAAAAAACTTCATAATAAAACCAAGGAAAAAACTAAAATAAACCAGACAAAAAATAAAGTTTTCTATTCAAATACTTTGAACTTTATTTTTTAATTTTTTTAATGTTACAAACTTTTTAAATTTTTTGGCATTTTTTTTTTTGTTTTTTTTTTTAGTAGGTAATTTTAAATTTTTCATACGAATAATAATACAACTGCAATATGATTCATTTTTGACCTTATTATATATATATATAAACATATATATCTAAGTATATAAGAACATAATATTATCTATGTATGTGGACAAAAAAAAAAAACAGTAGTAAATAAAATATGTATGTACAAAATTTGCTCTATTTACCTACAAAATAAGACACGTACATTTTATTGTGTACATTTAGATGATATTTTTTTATTTTATTTTTTTATTTTATTTTGTTTTTTTTTTTTTAAATAAATACTATTAAAGAAGGCATTGGTCAACATTTTTTTGTTTTATTACTTTTCCCAAAATAAAAACAAAAATTTACTATGTTTAATAGAATATGCAGTGGTAATAATTACAGAATTAATAAAAAAATAAAAATATCCTTCAGAATTGAATTCAGAAGGATATTTTCTATACTTACAAAATTTTCTATTTTTAGAAAATGTGCATACATACATATTTATTTTATTTAGTTCAATATAAAATTAGGATACTCATATTATTATCGATATAAATTTGATAATGTCAATTTGTGAATATAATTTTTTAAGTAAATACCTATAATTTTTTATTAATTTTAAATTAATTATAAATTAATTTGCAAATTATTCAATTTTATTTAAATAATGATAAAATACGATTTTGATATGAGTTTTAATTTAATTAAGAAATTTAAGAACTATAAATAACATTTAATTATGTATTAGTCAAATGGATGTGGATGGAACGGACAGGTCATAGCATTAGAAGTTATGACATGACCTGTCCAGCGCCATTTTTCTTTTTTTTTGCGTACATTTGAATAAACACACTAATATATCAGGTCATAGTTTATTGTACTGGTATACTGGGGCTAGATTGGCACCAAAGGTACTGCGATTAGATTGAAGTCCACAAGTACACTGCCAACTAATACGTCTAAAGAAAATCAATTGAAAATTGGGAAGTCACAAGTTAAAGCCATTACAGTTAATAGGTTTTTGAAGCTTATTAAACAACTTATCTCAACTGACAAGTCCCAAAGTGAAGAAAAACAAATTATTAGTCTAACAATTATTTGATATGTACATTTTTATTTAGAAATCAATTTGATATTATTTCTCTAAATTTTCATACAATTAATATAAAACTGAATTTGAACTGGGAATCTTCAATGATAAGTTTAAAACTGTGTCAATGACTCCTCTGACGAGGGTATTTACCTTCTTTCCAGTCCAGATTTTACTAAAGATGGTTAAACCTAACAAAAACTGGATAGGTTAACTCTAGAATTGAGTCTAAACGAAATAAATCCCATAGCCATACAAATTTCATAAAATCTTAAAAGACTTGAATGCAGAAATTCTAAAATTCTGATATGATTATGAATATTGTCCTATATTCGAGAACATACAAGAGCAGTTGTTACAACAAGATTATAGTGTAAGCCGGTTGGCAAAGTTGTATAAATAATATTGTAATACTGTATAGTATTAGATTTAATAATATTCTAGAAGGATATATGTTTCTAAAAAAATAGGTCTTTTTAGAAAATGATAACCTAACTCGAATATTTTATGTCATTATGATTATTTGCTTATCAATCCGATTTTTGTGCAAGGAAATGAAAAAAAAGAAAAAGGCTTTAAATTCTATACAAAATATAACCATGGAAAACTGGTATTAAAATAAGATAGTAGAGCTAGGTTGAGGTCGAAATCTTTTTTTTGAAAATCTTATTTCTGAAAATCTTGTTTCGTCACTATCCGAATGCACTACACATAATTTTGCAATGCAAATATACTGCAACATCAAAAATAAATGAATGTAAATAAAAAAACTGAAATTTAAGAGATTATTATTATTTATTTTGAAATAAAACTTTTTGTATCAAACAATTCATCCTATTCTATTAATTTTGATTATTTTAAAATACAAATTACATACATAATATCAAATGTTTAATAAATTTTTATATTACTACATAAGTATGTACATATTTAGATTATATTGAAATTGTATTTATTTTTATTATTATTAATGAATCAATTGAAATTGTATTTTTTTATAAAAGCTTACAGCTATATATACATACTAAAATAGTAAAGAATATAATAATATAAATAATAGATACAAATATATTATATATAATTAAATAACATGGATTTTAAATATAATTTAGTATTGAATATTCAATGAGTAAATAAAGCTGGAACTAAATAATAGTACTTTAATTATTTTTAGTGTGTTAAATAAATATTTGCTTATGCCACAATTTATTGAGTATTATTGAACCTACAACACGCAAAAATATGTTAAGGAAGGTAGATAAGGTATTACTATTACCGTGAACATCTATTTGTATTTATCCTATTAAATTTTAAATTTTTTATAAATATATAATTTTTATCTATTTCTCAATATAAAAATTGCTCATCGGATGATAATAGTAATATGTAAAGCTTAAAATCATAAATGAACAAAATAGTATAAAAATTGAAGAAAATAACGTTCTTCAACTATAATGTAATGTGAACAAACCTAACTTTTTTTATATTAAAATTCATTGAATTTAATTATTTATATTTATTTTAAATAATTATTGATATTTTATTCATTATTAACATTAAAAGTATTTTTCATAAAATAACAAAAATTAAGTAAACTGTAATAGTTAAGCTTTGAAAAATTATAGAAATCCATATGGGTCCATAGTTGGCATTTGGCAAGGACTAAAACGTTCTTCAAATTCAATATTATCCGATTAAAGCAGGGAGAGCTATAGGCTATCATCTATTGCTTCTTTTGCAAAACGACTTTCAAAAAATGGCACCATGTAATGCGCATTTCAAAAATTTGGGTATACGAAAGTAGCATCGTAGCTACTACAGAATGCTACTTTTACATTTTTGTCGTATTTCATTCGCTTGGTTTTTTGTTTGCGAACGAGTTGTTTTTTTAAGTTTTTGTTAAGTTTTTATGGAAATATTTTTTGAAAATGTAGGTATGTAAAATACGTGATGAATTCATAACTATCACTAAAATATAATGCTATACAGTCCATTTTTTTTTAATTTACACTTTATTTCAACTTATTTTAACTTTAAATCAAATGTTTTTAATTTTTCTTACGAATAAACAATTTCAGCTTTCACTAAATTTAAAATATTAAAGCAACAAATAAATGTCACAATGTCAATTAAAAAAAATATTCAATGTCAACACAGTTTTGCGATGCGTTTTTCTTACATGGTCATCAGCCACAGATCCAATGCCAGAAAACTAATATGATATACCGCAGGTCATGATCCATTTAAATAATATCTGTTAAAAATTGATAAGTCCAACACAGTAAGACGAATATTCATCTTACCATCTATATTTGAATGCGATTCCATAGCTCACAAAAAGTATTTACAGCGCCTGAAAATAAGTCATACAGGGGTATTCAATATGAACCTATTATTGTTATACATTTTATTTAATTGTGTACCGCATATATATAACATGTTTTACAGTTGTAATAAATGTCAATAAAAATGATAATTGGTTCAACTTATTTGTTTAAGAGTCCAGTGAAAGAGGTACTTCGTTGGTAAACGTCAAAAACACGACCATGATAAAAATTAAAAATTCATTAACGTTTTTGTCGCGTCAGTAATAAGTTCTAAGACGGGTTGAACGTCAGAAATTGTCAGATTTTGCAGAAATCAGCACAACAAAGTTTTATTGTTACTGCAAGGCAAGTCAAATTTTTTGTTTTCATTTTTGCTCTATTGTTTGGTGTTGCTTAAAATGGTATGCTATGCTATTATGAAGGCGAAATATCCTACAGTAGATATAGTTTTCTACATTTAATTATAGTAGATATAGCCATAAAAAAAAATTATACAACAAAGCTATTGTAATGGATTGTGAATTCAGTTACCCACAGTTAGGGTTTTCATCCCATAGACTTGAAATTATATAAAAAAAAATGCTTTTTGTTAAATACTTAGAATTTTGTTTTTTTATCAGTACCTAGGGTTAGGGGTATTTCATATTTTGTTTTTTTTCTTTAAATAAATGTTCACTATACGTACTATGTACTATACTGGCCTCTTCAGCAATTTGCTTTATTACAATGTTTTTAATAATGTTATTTATTTTAAAACAATAATAATTGTTTAAATTATTTAATATTTTTACTTGCATCGTCCATTAATTTTTTCGAAAACTAATTGTCAAATTACTTTTCACAAAAGTCAATGACGCATTTCTAAGATCAATTACGCTAAAATCAAATGCAAAAGTCTTCAAAAAATGATCGTCAAATTGTTGACGTTTACGAAAAGTACCAAATACTGTCCAAAAAGTTGTTAATACATAATTGCTTAAAAACGAAAAAGCCCTGAAATATAAGTTTAAGTTATTTTATTTTCATATTTTTATATTTATTGCTTGCATTCATATTAATGTGAAGATAAACTAATATTAAATAAATAAATAGTATAATTTTTGTCTATACTATTTGGAGTGGCATAATTTTTTGTGTAAGTAGTTAGCTTTGAATTTTGGGACTATTTATACTGTTTTTTTATTGAGCATATTGGCAATTTTTTGCGATTTTTCTAAATTGATTGTACGCATACAAACCTAATTAAACAATTTATTCGCAATCAAGCTATTCACATTACAAAAATTTTGTCATTTCTTAAACATTTTATTGGTATGGTATATATAATATTGCTATATAATATTCTACCTATTCCTTCCCTATACTAGCCAAACGTAACTTAATTAAAGGTTCTATCGCCTAGCGCGAATAAGATTTTATTATTTATAATAATGGAAACACACAATATGATTTTTTTAAACCTTCATTTTTTATGTGCATCTCTTTTGATGGCTGCTTTAGAACTACTTCTTTCATTTTTTATTATAATATAATTCTAACTAGTCTATTGATTATAATTCAAGTTAAAGCCAAATTTAACGTTTTTAGCCAAACAGGGATTTGCATGGACTAATTTTTCACTATCCCAAAAAAAAAACTCAGATGCACTCTCTTATATTCTAGTAAATGGGAAATGTACTATTTTTTTATTTTCTCTAATTTTTGGTGAGATTAAATATATACAAACTTAAATCATATCTAATAATTATTTTTACGGTTTATATTTAATAGGGGTTTATTTTTAATAAATTATAGTAAAGGAGGATGATGTTACATTTAGCATATAATTTGTGCGGTTGTTTATAAAAAAAAAGTAGTAAATTATTGATATTATTATACGAAATTATGGACTCTAACAAAGATGTACAAATCGTCAGCCCAGTTCTATTTTCGGACATACGCCATTTTCGTGTTTTTCGACTTAAGAATGCAGCCTGATTATTGAAAATAAGCTCTTTTATTCTATCCAACCGGTTTTTCGATATCTAGCTTTGTTTTTGAGTTATGCAGTGTCGATTTTCGGACATATCCTGATTTCTTTCATTTTGAGAGTTTTCGGACATATCCAAAAGTTTGGCGTTTATCCGAGATTTTGTATAGAATTTTATGAAAATTTACTTTTATTCCTAAAATTGGCCACCGTAACAGCTCGTGGATATAGCCGACAAAAAATAATTTTTTTAAAAATTTCTTATTTCGACTATTTCCATTTAAAATTTTTGAAGAATATAACCCGCAATGGATAAGTCGGATTTAAAAAAAACTATTTATACTAAATACGTCCATATCCATTGATATTTTATTTACGGCTTTTGAATTTCTAAATACGATCATATCCATATATTTTGTTTAATCTGAATAATTCTTCAATGGATATGTCTGATAATAAAAAAAATAATAGTTTCAAGCTAAATATGTACATATCCATATATCCATACTCTTTCATTTCATACAACAATATTTTGCCTATGGATATGGCTCTAAAAATGAAAAACAAAAAAAAAGCATTCAGCCATTTACATATAGTTAATATACGTTTAAAGCAGAAAATGGAACCAGATTTGAATATAAGCTAAATGTATAAGTTGTATTTAGAGCAAACTGAAGATGCCGTGAAAGAAAATATTTACAGAAAAGTGTTCAATACGGAATTCAATATAAAAGTTTCTATAAACCAAGGAAAGATCGTTCCGATAAATGTGAACTTTTCAAATCAACAAAAGAAAATGCAACTGATGAAGAAAAACAAATCCACAAAACCATTCAAAGAAAAAAGTAGCTTGCAAAGTTGAAAGAGATGCAAACCGCTGTAAAACTGATACAACACACACAGTTTTTAGCATATGATTTACAGCAAGTATTTGGCCTTACAAAAGGAAATGCATCCAATTTCTATTATAAAAGAAAGTTGAACACTTTCAATTTGACGGGGACGTTAATATCGTAAAAAAAGAAAATAACATATTGCTGTATTTAGACAGAAATACATTATCGGCACACTGGAAATGATATATCTAGTGCACTATTTTAGAATGCCAAAACAAGATAAATAAGGATTTTTTAAATATTGAAAAATTAACAATATGGAGTGATGCGTGTCCGTGTGTACCTCGAAATAGGAACAAAATTAATTGAACAGCCATAAATATGTTCATTCATTCTAACCCTAATATTGTAGAGATATCACAAAAACTTTTCGAGCCGGGACACTCAAATATTCAAGAAATTGATGTCCATTCAGTCCTTGAAAAATATTTAAAGAACTTAGAAATTCACAGTCCATTGCACTTTAATTAAATTTCTCAATACATTTAAATCTGACCGTGTACTTTTAAAAATTATACAAATGGAAATGGAAGTGATTTTAACGCTTTTTCAAAAATAGCAGATATACTAAATTTCGATAATGGTCCATTTTTTCAAATAAGAGCAAATTTGTATGATAAAAATAATTATTTCAAGTTACAAATAAAAAAGTCTTTTGAGAAAATTAATTTTAAAAAAATTTCATTATATATGCGCAAAAAAAAAATTAGCAACTCCGTTAGATATTTTTTTAATTGGACTCCTCGAATCTTAGCAGAAAAAAGATTCAGGTATGCAAGGTTAAAGACATTATTGGTGTCCTCCCATTTTTACCCAATGAAGATCAAAAATATTTGCAAGCGCTATTGAATAGCGCTAACTTAAAAAAAAACAATGGAGATTGAAAAAATAAAAAAAATTTTACCTTGTAACTATGTAGTTACACAACCATATATGCATGTGATTAATAATGTGATTAATAAATAGTCAATAACATCTAATTAATAAATAATAATGGAATCAAAAATGATTTAGTATTGTTAGACTACTTATAATATACTTGTATATGATCTGAAATATTTTAAGTTTTTAAATTCTAGATATTTTTAAAAAAATGTATGAAAAAATTTGAAATAATGTTAAATAAAAATAAAATAATTAAAAATAAATTTTTTCTGTTTTCTTAAAACTCGAATTTTTTTTGAAAATATCCATGATCTTCAACTAAAAAAAAAAAAAAAGAAATTACTTTTTTAGAATCGGACATATCCCTAAAAATTTCGAACATATCATACGGATATAGCCAAACAGCAAAAAAAAACCCCATTAATATTCTTAAGCTTATCTCATCAGTCCGTCTGTGCCAAGCCTTGAAATTGCAGACGTTTGAAGTTAAAATATGGACAAATCTAATAACTAAATTAGAAAAAATTCCATCACTTCGTTTTTGGTTTATTAAGATTCAAACTTCAAACTCAATTTTCTCGAAACAGGTTGGATGGCGTATGTCCGAAAATAGACCTGGGCTGACGAAACCTTTTGTTTTTTCTAAAATATTTTTTTATATCGGTATTATAAATTTTCATGATTTTAAAGTCTCATAATAATCGATTAGTGTATACTGTATAGTACATTTACGATATGAAATATGCAACGAAGTCAGTTAGTTAGTTTAGTCAGTCAAATTTTCTGACTGTGCAATTTTTTTACCATCATATTGTACATAACTTTTTGAAAACAATTTCAACTCTACTCATCTGTATTCATATTCCTTAACTAAAAAACAGTATAATGTTAGATGAAATATAAATTCAGAATACAATTTTAATTGTAATACAAAATATACTACCAAAAGTAGTATTCGAAAATAAATTAAAGGTGGTGTCTCGCGACATTCAATTTTGATTTGATTTTCAACTAAAATCGAAATATTTCAATTGTTGCTGTCGCGTATATCAAGTTTTGTGAATTTTTTCAACTTTTTTTGATTTTGAAATTCAACTAAATTTTTTTAGTTGAAATTTGAATTTTTTTTTTGATTTGTTGTGATAAATTTATTGTAATAATGGATAATTTATAAATAAGGAGTTGAATTTCAAAAGACGTTATTTCCACTTTCGACCGAAATAGTTGTTTTGATGCAATTTGATGTAAAATCCTGAATTACATTAAATTTTCACTTTATTACTTGTCTAAATAGCTACATTATTTTAGAAAAAAAAAATAGAAAAATATAAAATAACAAAATATTTGATTCCTTTTCTTAGTTCAAAAACAAATTCTACGAATAGAATGAAATATAGCTACTTATATATATTATGTATTTATTTTACATAATATATATAGCTATAGCGCCTATTATTACTAAACGAAACAGTAATTATATTATTGAAATAATATTAACTTTTAAAAGACACAAAACACATAATAAACTTGCATAATGCAAGTCAATATAATTAAAAAAAAAACTAAAAAAAATAAAATTTTGGCCAGACAAATACAAACTAGAACGAGTTAAAAAGTTAATATTATATTGATATAACCATGATTTCAATAATAAAAATAGCTCACAAATCGAAAAGTATAACAAAAAATGAAAAATATAAAAACAACCTAAAATTTATTGAACACTTATTTATAAGTTTATAACTTTTTTAAATATAAATAACTAATAAAACATAACTGGAAACTCCAACATATTTCAGGTATCTTAAAATTTATGATTTGAAATGTCAAAAATTCAAAGTTGAAACAAATTGAATCAACTAGTTGAAATTAATTCAAATAGTTGAAAATTAATTCTCTAGACACTGTGAAATTGTTTAGTTGATTTGAAAAATATCAAATCAAACAAATTGAATTGATTTGCGCGACACCACCTTAAGTAAATATTAATTTATTTTCTCTTCCCTTTTTTATTTATTTTAGTCCAAAAGTTTCGATATAATTTTTGCCTTATAATAAAAAAAACAACTGAATAAAAAAATTAAATTATTAAATTAAGATTAAAATTATATTATTAAACATGTAAAATCAACATCTTAAATGTTTCAAGTTGCTATTAGGAAAACTAAAATTTATTTATTATTTTGTTTTTGCTATTATTTTTTTTTTTTCTGAATAAATTCACTGAACTAAATTTAGAAAATAATTTAATATATTTTTAATTATAATTACTATATATTTGAAACATTAAACAAATAAATAAATTATATCAATTTAATAATTGAATTTCAGAAGAAACGGAAATATCAGAGGAAATCAAAATTTTGTTTATATACACTTCATTTACTTACAACAACAATAATACGAGAATTCAAATAGAAAAAATTGTTAAATTAATAAAAAAAATATATATAAAAAAAAAAATTTAACAAAGAATGTTACAAATTAGTATTTACATATATACATTTGTACGTTTATTATACTGTATATATTTTGTTTTACAGTAGAGTCATGATAACTTGAACTCCGGTTGATAAGTTGAATTTTTTCTTTTTAAAGTGACAATACCAATAAAATGTTTAAAAAATGGCAAAATTTTTGTAATTTGAATAGCTAGAATTTGATTGCGAATAAATAATTTAAATAGGTGTGTATGTGTACAATCAATTTAGAAAAATCGCCAAAAACTGCCAATATGCTCAATAAAGAAACAGTATAAATAGTCCCAAAATTCAAAGTTAACTACTTACACAAAAACTTACACCACTCAAACTTATTCTGAGGTTTCAAGATGAAAGCCTACTACGACTGAATGACTAAAATATTCTGGGAACGCGAGTAAATCGATATATGCTCTGAAATTATTCTATTTTCGATACTGAGAAAATCGCCGAAAAATTTTTAAGTTTTTTTAAAAATCCGGTCTAAAGAATGCTTTTTCTTCTCAATATCTATTACACTTACATACGACCCAAGATGGAATATAATTTGCATCTATGGGTAGGCGCTTCAAAGATTACTCTAACCTTTATTGAAACTGTAAAAATGAGCCATTCACCACATATATGATGCAAATGTCTCAACAACACTTGTTCCAGATGGCCATCGCTCGAACACTCTATTTTATAGATATCTTGTAGGAGTAACATGCTCCGAAGATCTGAAATCACAGCTTTCTCCTATAAAGGAATTCCGTCAAGAAGGCAAGATACTCATCTTTTCTCCGTGGTAATGCCAAGACTTGTCATAGGTTCAGATTTTCAGAATCAAATTTTCTAAGATGTGGAATCAACAAAGAACAAAATGTAATATGTTTGATAGGTAAAAATTCAAAATGAACATCAATAACATAGGTAAACCTGCCAAACTTTCCCCCTACTTTTTTTTCTTAATCTATTCGAATAATTTTCTCTAACTATATCTCTTCTCTTTTTCAAAAATACAAAGCTTTTTCTTTCTCTAACCTAAGTTTTGGCTAATCAGATGTTGAAAGTTATAGTGAAGTAGGCTTAAATAGGCTGATGGAAGGAAGTATGTTAATTCCGATATATAGATATTTGCTAACATACTTATTTAATGCCTATAGACTGAAAAATATACCAGAGTGCCTTAAAGTGGCGAAGATAATTATGCTACTAAAACCAAGAAAGCCAGCAAACGAAGTAATCTCTTATCATTCCATATCACTACTACGAGCAATATCAAAGCTGTTCGAGAAACTAATTCTTAAACGTTTGCAACCACGTCATCACGTCATCAACACACCTCTGATATCCAATTTGAATTTAGAGAAAAACATTACAACGGTAGAACAGTTATATCGTGGTTACATTAATAGAATGGGCTTTTGAAAAAAAAATATACTGAACTGCAATATTTCTTAATGCTTCACAAGCATTCGATAGAGTATGGCATGAAGACCTTATACATAAAATGCGCAAAACCTTACCAAGAAATATTAGTAAGATCATGAAATATTGCATTTCAAATAGGAAATTCAGGGTAGCACGTGGAAAAGCAAGATCCAATTTATACCCAATACTAACAGAGGAGTTCCTCAACAAAGCATTTTGGGACCCATCCTATACTTGTTATATACCGCCGACATCCCGATAACACCACAATTCAAAGTTACAGTATTTGTAGATTAGAAGGTTCTAATGGCTATAAGCGATTCACAAAAACAAGCAAACAAAACAACTTCATGAAGGGCAGGATAAAGTAAACAAATGGACCCAAAACTGGAAAATTAAACTAAAAGACCAAAAATCGGTTCACATTACTTATACATTAAGACGTAAAGCAACACAACAATGTACATATAGTATATAAATGATATTAAGATACCAAAAGCAGAAACACTAAAATATTCTGGACTACACTTAGACTTGCGTCTCAACTGGGAACATCATGTTAAATATAAAGCAAGGCAAATGAAATAGAAAATCAGAAATATGAACTGATTTTTTTATATGTGAAAATTATAAAAATTGTATATTTGTATTTTTTTTTGTAATAAATAATAAATAAAGAAATAAAGTTAAAGCACGGTAAAGCACTCAAGTATAGTAATGTAACGACCGAAGGAGCACGGGTTCAAAATGAGAACCGAAAAAATTTTTAAATGGTAAAAATAACTGAAAATGTAATTTTCTATAGAACCACATCGGTTCAAATATAATTTAATAATTAATAAAGATATAATATAACTAATAAAAAAATAATATAAATATATAATATACAAAAATATATACCAAATAAATAATATAATTTAATAAAAAAAAAAAAAAAAAGGACCACATTTCGAAAAGCAAAAGGACCTATAAAGTTGGCCTACAGATTTATCTGTAGGATCAACTGTTAAAATAAATAGAAATAAAAATTTAATTTTTAAAATTGCCAAAATAAAATCGATGTAGAAAAATTTTGAGAACAAAGTGACACCGCTTGTGCACAATCAGTAAATCAGTTCCACAATAAACTGTTTTAGATCTGACTATATGTATACACTGTTTACAGTAGTATCAGAAAATGTCATAAATACAATATTCGCATACAATATGATATAGCTATAATAGATATACATAAACATAGAGATTCTGTAATAACTTCAGATTATGTTCAAAGAAAACTATTGAAATTCGAAATTTGGCTCAGAAAACTAAAAAATTTGTCTTAAGAATTTTAGAAATTTGGCTCCAGAAATTAAGAACGATTAGAACGAATGCTATTAAATCAATGCATGTGACTTTAGTTCTCAGAAAAAAAAACCAGTTCTGCAGTAATATAATGATGTAAGTATAGCTATAGATAGCTAAAGGTAGCTTAGAAAGAGTTTGAGTTATTGAAGTTAACAACCTGAAACTACTACTGTAAATTTCCCTTCTTACCCCCTTATATCTTATATAGTTTTTGATTGTTTGGATTTGCCCTATTTCAACATTACATTAAAATTATTAAATTTGATAACAAATAAGATCAAAAAGTTTATGTATTTCATCAACAGAACTGTATCTCATACATTTTTTTGTTTGTTTAAAAGCCCCTATTCTGCAACATTTGCCGCAAATACATATATATATATATATATATATATATATATATATACCAACAATTTGACCAAGATAAACATTCTTAATTTTTAATAAATTTTATTATCGCGAGTATACTGTACATATATATCTATATACATATATTATAATATATATACATGCATATATATATATTATATACATATACAAAGATCATATCTAAATGCTAATTGCTTATACAAAGTTATCGATAAAAGTGCAAAGATTCTAAAAATAAGATTTTAAATTACAATTCATACCAAAATTAATATTTTTATGTACCATTTAGATATACATATGATGCATACATACATATATACAAGTTATATCCTTTACAATAATAAGTAGGAATTTATTGCAATGTAATAAGAAATTAAATTTTTCTTTTTTTTACATTGTTTTATTCTGAATTCACCATACTAAAATACATTTATTTTATATGCATATTTTAGATAAATGCAATATGCAATGCATCTTTTAATACAATATAATAATATAATCTATTAGTATGTACATATATACAATATATTGTTATACATTGTTATATATATGTATTATTATAAAATATAAAAGAAATTTATTACCATTTTAATGAATGACGTTCTTCTTATGACAATTTCTTTTTTAATTTTTTATTTTTTTTTTTTTGTTTTTAGTTTTATGAATTCTGAATTGCACGTAAATCATTTAATTGGGTCAAAGGCGTGATATACTTATGTATAAATAGAGTATTTACATATATACATTATATTTATATATATATATATATATATATTAATAAGGATAACAAAAATCTATTTATAAGACTTTTGATAATGTTTGAAGAACTTGTTGGCATTGAATACTTATTTATTTTCTTCATTTTTTTGCTGTTTTTGATTCATCCTTTAATGACGTATAATAGAAAAGCACTCTGTTTATTACAAAAACAAAAAATGCAAATAAAAATTTAATTTTTAATATAATATACATATTGCAAATTATATGTGGTTCTATGTGTGGGTGTGCGTGATTTTTTAATAGAAATTTTTTAATCTCATATAATTTATTTAAGAAATTTATATTCTCTTTTATTGCATTGCATTGCTATTATGTTTATGAACTATATAACATTAAATGTATATGCTTTATAAAATACATAAATATTGCAATAAATCGAAAATGAGTTTTAAATAAAACAGAAAATGACGAATATATTAATATATTTATTAAGAATTGAGAAAAAAAAAAAATATTAAAAGGACTTTAAATTAAAAATTTCATCTCTCATCATATATCCTTTTTTGTGAGAACTAATTTTTCTTATTCAATACTTAATTTATTCATTAAAAGCAAATATTTATTTATATTTTACTTTTTTAAATCTTATTTTTAAATAGTACTACACAATATACATATTAATTTTTTTTTTTATAATATAACTTAAATTATTTCAATTTTCAATGATATTTTGATTTACACATTTGGGAATTCTAATCCTGGATTAGAAGTTGCAAATTTTCATTAATAATGTCTAAGAATTATATACCGAATATTGTGACCACTGAATCACGACTAGAATCTATATCGAATAAAATCAGAAGAAAAAAAATAGCTATAGAAATGCTATACGCTTATAAATCCACCTAACAAAATCACGCGTGAGAGCCTAGAGATGATTGCTGCCAAAACAAAAAACTAAAAGACGTAGATAAACCAAACAACATTTTCCACTGGTTTAGCACTGATTTCTGAAACAAAGAACTAGAAGACGTGTTACAACCATCAAACAACACATGGCACAAGTCGATCTACCAAGAACTGGCAAAGTTTCTGTGACTCGGAAAAAAGCCCTATATACTGCCAAGAGATATAAAAAATAAAATCGTGGATTAAAATTCACAAAAATCACATCACAATGTAAATCGGTCTATACCTATATTTGTGGGCCGGTTACACTTCAAGTAACAATATTGATGGAAAACTGATATTTTTCTTTACAAATCTTCTTAAGTGTAGGTTCATGTGTGGATAAATTTAAAAAAAAAAAACTATTATGTTATGCTTCCTTCGTCTCGACGCACGATATTTTTTATATAAATAAAGCGAGCAATGCCATTAAACTACAATAGCTTAAAATCCGTTATAAGATATCTTTTTTCAACTACTGTTACCATTTCAAGTAACGATTATTCTACTTTCAACAAGCAAAGAACCAAGACAAACATTGTAAAAAAATTTAAAGTAATATAAATTTATTTTAATTAAACAATATATCCTAGGTAGATATGTAGGTAGAAGTGGGCATTCCAGTTGCTTCTGGAAAACCAGCTCTTAATTGTGCATTCTTTGATACCACGATTCGAATGACCTTTTTGTTATTGTTGGTTGTTTTTTATTCTCTTTTATTTTATTCTCAATTTTTACTCTCCCCAGGGACTAGTACTTAGTAGCCATCCTGTGTGAATAAGAAGATTGATCAGATCTCCGATTTTGATTTCCACGATAAAACCTATATTGCTGTGGAAAGTTTCACCAAATTCCGAAGTCTGACTATAGCTAATGCTGGGCAACTGGGCACCTGCAGCTTTTTGTCCATCCCATTAGAATACCTAGCTAAGCAGCGTGGCTTCCTATCGGCCTATGATCCATACTGATGGCTACTACTCTTGGTAGAATTATCAGTACGGAACCTGGTTAAGAGTTCTTTGGTTTTATTGATGTTATACGAGGGCCATGTTTTCCTCGAAGTCGATTTAGTCTATGCCACCTTTCATTCGTTCTGGCCAGAAAGTATGAATGAATGCGCTCCTTGAAAACTATCATTGGAGAGATTGAATGTCCTCCTCAAGAGACCTGTCCAGATTGGAACCTTGCCTGGCCATTTCATCGGCTCTCTAATTCCCGTCCATGAAACTGTCACCAGGAACTCAGAGTAGAGGGATCGAAAAAAGGCTATCTACGCACACACACCCCCAATATGTCCTAGTAAAATATGTTTCATGTATGCATAACGGATTTTACTTGTACAAACAACGCATAAAAAGTTTGACCGAAACAATACAATGGCAGCTTAATACAAACGAATAATCTTGTACTAATGATATAGTGACATTTTATAATATAATGATTAATAAATATATATATTTTTTTTTTGATAAAGTCTAATAATAGATCAAGTAGTGCAATAGATTAGTTACTATTATGTAGATTAAATCTAATAATAGTTTGGAAAGCCTAATATCAAGGTTTATTCAATAATAAGCGATGTTTTTGTCGTGATATGAAAGCACTTCACAATATTTCTGAATCTGAATAGAGTAGGTATTACTAGTTAACTATTAGATAGGTTGCATGAACGTATATTAATTAAACTGAGTAAATTAGAGTTGTAGTGAATCAAAAAAAAAGTCATAAAATTTTAATTAGTTCTATATATCCAAATACTTCTCAAAATTATCAGAGAATAACATACCTTATATTCATATAACATACCCGATATTCATATCACATATGAATAGCAAAAGGTATGATTGACAGAAGTCAAACAAAATAAAAAATGTCGTACGCAGTTTTATTAATACATATAAATATGTTACTGTTATCGGAGTTATAGGATTGCCTTATGCTTATATAGAATTGCATCAAAATTAAGCTCATTCTGCCGCATTGGGAAATGCAGAATATTTAACAACATCAATGCACTGCTATATAAGCCATTGCTTAGTCCTTTATTAGAATACAGTTAAAATTTTCCGGTAGATAAAACTTAAATAAACCAAATTTCCAAGATATGGAGTCTTGAGCTATTTCTTTTTAAATTTTATAAGTTGAATCTAATATATTGCCGCAAAAAGATATAAAAATTATACATAGATCGTAATTTAAGAATATCTTCTAATTAATATCTTCTTTAAAATCAAAATTAAAAAAAAAATTGTTTCCACAGAAATGCCCAAGAGATAAGGGAATTTTATTAATGCGTATTAAATTGATAAAATACATGATATATGTAAATTGCACCAATTTCACTACGGAACATACAGTTACAGAATAATAAGTACAATTATATATTAGATATTTCCCTCCTCATCAAATATGGATATTAGACAAGCAATATATATACTTCCTTAATCGTGGATTTCAACTTTCTAAAATCAATTATTAGTAAAATTTTAAAAATTTATTTTTTTTTCTCTGAAAACAACTTAACTGCAATTTAAATATAGTACAGTTGGAAAATTCAACATCAAAAAAGGACATACTTGGTATCTGGATATTTAAAAAAAAAAAAAATGACAAAACAATTACAATCTAGAGACCCACATTTCGAAAATGAATAGGATATGGTTGGCCTGCAGATTTATCTGCAGATTCACTGTTTTATAATAATAATAATATTTTTAACAAAACAAACACTTAAAAAAGAAAATTCGCGTAAATAAACATTTAAATGGGCACTTGACAAAATAAATATGTATATACAAATACATTTTTAACAATTAAGAGTTGGTTGCAAAATCACCCCTTTTTTCATCAGTAGAATTTGCGACACATCTATTTGCTAAATAGAGTTTACCAACTAGGTGAAAAACTTTATAAGCCCAACTTAATAACGAACATATAACAAGATTATAATATCTACTAAAAATTATTATACCTTTTTCGATTGACATACGCATTTTATCATAGCTGACCATTTGACCACTAAACTAACAAAACCACTGATAATAGATAACAATTAATACCGCAATGATATTAAAAAAACGAAGAAAAAAATAAAAATTGAATATATGTAAATATCTTTAATATATGTAAATATGTAATACCTAAGTATATATATATACATACATATATATACATATACCTACAAAAGTGACAATTTTTAAAGAATTTATAATTTTACTTTCAATAAATTTGAATTACTATTATTCTACTTGATTCTACATATTATGTACATATGTATGCAAATGTAATCCCTAAAGTATAGTTTTGGACTTCTCATATTTATTTTTCTATCTATATAATATAGTAATGAATATAATATATATATATATATGACGTTACATACAATATATGAATAGATATATATATATAATTCATTATATTAAAGGTACTCAATTAATAAACACAATAAATTTACTATATACATATGTAACTATATGCACATAAGAAGGCTATATATTTATCAATGCGTATATATATATATATATATATATATTCATATAGATATACATAATATCCATATATAAACACATCATTGAATTAAATGTAAATAAGTGTAAGCTCAGGATAAATATAGTACATATGTATGCTCATATGTATACATTTATATTATTTTTAAACAAAGCTCTTCTATGAACGAAATATATTCAATCCAACAACTAAACAGTGAAAACTAGAAAATAAAAAGAAAAAATAAAAATAAAAATAGGTGGCTGTGACTTAACTGTTTGCTTGCTTTTGCTACTATTTTTGTAGATAGAGAAAATATTTCAAGGAAAAAAATAAAAAAAAAAAAAAACAAGAAAAAAAATATATATTTTTTTTTATTTTTTTTTTTTTTTTTTGGTTTATATATGGTGCTTTTCTTTCGGCATTTAACATTTTTTGTTTTTTTTTTTTTTTTATTTTAGCCATACGTTTTTATTAAAATTTATGCTTTTAAAAAGGAAGAAATGAAAAACCAAAAAAAAAAGAGAACAAAATAATATAATATAGAATAGAAAATTTATATTTTTTTCCTGTTTTTTGTTGTTCTTTTTTTTTTGTAAAAAAAAAAATGAAGTGACTATAAAAACAAATTTTTAGTTTATTTATTTGATAAGTATATGTATTTTTAAATAATAATTTTCTTAAAAAAGTTATTTGATTTTATTTTATATTTCTGTTTTTTTTAATGGTGGTTACGAACACCATTCAAGAACTAAGTTTTGACTTAAGAAATAAACGATGACAGCAAAATACTTTTGTTTTTGTTATTTTTTGTTTTTTTTTTTTTTTGCTTTCTATATTGTTATATATTTTATTTTTATCTGCAATGCGACGTCCGATTAAACGTTCTTATATTATATTTAGTCCTTCTTTTTCTACTGATAAAATTGTTGTTATATTTATTTTATTTGTTTCCTTTAGTTAATAATATTAAATAAAATTTAAAAATTAAATAAAATTTTTTTAAATTAAAATTTTCAAATTGGAAATTATTGAAAAAAAAAATAGTTATATATTTAACAATGAAAACAATAAAAAGGATAAACACTTTAAATTTTTCCAAATTTATTAATTAAATATTAAAATTTTTATTTGAATTAAAAAACTAAAATTAAATATTTTTTCAGAAGCAAAATATTTAAAATATATATATTTGTTTTTTTCGTATTTCTTTTTTTTTTTTTAATATGGTCGAATTATTTTTATTTATTTTTGTATATATATATATATATATATTTTATTTGCGTATAATTCAGAATTACTAGAATGATTTTTTTATTACCTATATTCATTATTAAAACTTATAAAATTTAATTAAACACAATTGAATTTATTTTTATTTTATTATTTTTTTTTTTTTGTTTCTTGTTTCGATTATTTTGTCCATTATTTTTCACATTTTCTCTGTTATTATTTTATTCATTTTGTGTTTTTTTTCTTTTTCCTTGTTAACTTTTAATTTTGAGTAAATTCACACGACCCGAGAAACTTCTCAACTAATACTGAAAAAAAAATTTATAAATTTTTTAAACATTTTTCAGTGGAAAACTTTTCTATTAATTTTATAAAAGCTTTCAGTTTTCATATAAATGTACATATTATGTACAATATAAAATAAAAGCTTAAAATTATGCTAAAGAACTGTTATAGTGCATTGTTTCACGGTTATATACTTTTCTTTTAGTATCCTAACGTAACATATTATAATATATATATATATATATATATATATATATATATATATATATATATACATAGTATATACATGCATGATGCATGCACATTTAGTTTAATAAAACAGTTTTTGTTTTTTAATTTTTTTTGTATAAAATTGGTTGGAAATTAGTTCAAAAGGACTTCTTTTTCTATACATATACATAGATACATAAAAAAAACTAATTATTGTTTTTAATAAGGTGAAATCTATATGAGCTTTATGTGCCACATGTGTAAATTTTTATTAATAATGTAAAACCGGCCAAATAAAAAAAAAAAAAAAAAAAAAAAAAACAATATAGATATGATTAATAATAACGGTTAAAAGTTTTTTGTTTTTGTTTTGTAAAATATTTTTACCTGTAAATTTACATATATGTACATACATACCTATGAATAAATTATGTCTTTAAAACAATAAAAAATATAAATATTGCGTATTGTAAAATAAAATGTTATTTTTGTTTTTAAAAACAGAAAATCTTCAACAGAATTTATTAATAGTCGTAACTGTAATTTGTCAAGTTGTTCAATTTATACGTATAATGTATACATTAATATTATTTATTTATTTATTCGTATGCCAAGCTTAAATCAAGCAAGTTGCAATCTGTATACAGTCGTCTCAAAAATTATTTGTGCATAGAACAATTTCGTATTTAACACAAATAAAGTTGGCTATAACTCACTAAATAATAAAAATAATTAACGCATTTTTTGGAATTTGTTAAGTTTTAATATAACTGAAAATTTTACAAAACAAAAATGTTGCGGTTAAGTGACTTGAAAAAAAGACAAAAACCTAATCTCATAAATTATTTATGCATATGTGCCTTTTACAATCTAAGGAAGCAGTGCATTATTTTATGAAGATGATTTTGAGGCAAAATACATGAAATGTTCAATAATTGACATTTCAGTTGTTTCTAATTCAGTTGTTAAGGCATCACAAAATAGCTAAAAAGCGTACATTATCGGTTGAAGTTAGAAGGTAAATTGTAGCAAAGATTACCTACGGAGTTTCAAGAACTCTCACGCAAATATCATGTTCATGGAAAACTATTAGATATCAAAGTCATGAAACGAAAATATAATAAATTTTTTCTATGTACAAATAATTTTTGAGATGACTGTATTTGTTGCAATTTATTTTATATAAAACTAGGAGCGTAACCCGTCATAAATGATGGAAGCAAAATAAATTCTAGCTTTTTCTTACATTCATTAGAGTTTTTATTCCGAATTTAAGAAAAATAGGAATGGGAATTTTTACATTTCTGTCTAAGCATTATGATTTATTTATTATGATAGCATAGACTAAATATTGAAGCCTTTTGAATTGAAATGGCACATCACTTGAAATTATTGGGATACTTGGAAGAGAAAGAGTACCTGAAGTTCAAATTTTCAGTTTTTTAACATATTTAGTTTTTGAAATATTCCTGATGGGTGCTAGGAATTGTGTGGCAGTTACCCAAACCATCCAGATTATTGGAAAACTGTAAGAGGTATGTTTTGTTCAATTACGAAAATTTTTCATTTTGTTTTTGAAATATTTTTGGCGGGTGCTAATAGTTGAATGGCAGTTATCGGAACCAACCACAATTTTGGAATTCAACAATAGCCTGTGCTCGATTCTAGCCTGGACAAAATGTTTTTCGGTAAAATTTGGTTGAAATAGCTTAAAGCGTATGGGAAGAGTTCTGGAACAAGCATACATACAAGCATTCTTAAATATAAATTTAAAAAAAAAAACTAAAAAAATTAAAAGCTAAACTAAAACAGTATTCTAATTCTAGCAACAAAAAATATATAATATAATAATTAATTACAAGTGGCCTCGGTAGCCGAGTGGTAAAGCATCTCGTGTAAAGCATAACCGGGAGAGCACGGGTTGCAAATGATGAAAATTACTTAAAGTAATTTTCAATACAAGCACATCGGTTCTAACTAATATAATATTATTAATAATTAATAAGCATATATATAATAAAACAAATAAAAAATAATATAATACACAACATTTACATATATACCAAATTCTTAATATATAAAAAAAGGTTCACATTTCGAAAGGGAAAATGACCTGTAGTTGGACTGCATATTTTTCCGCAGATCCCAATGTTATATAAATAAATAAATTAATTACACATGTAGTTGAAAAGAGCTTATACTGACCCATCATACATTACGAAACATTATTTATAGCTAGGTAGAAGTCTTAGGTAGAAGTTATAGGTAGGTTTGCTTCTGGCAAACTAATTAGCTCCTTTTTCGCAGTCCCAAAAGGAACTCAGTACTATATACCCACCCTGTGCGATTGAGAAAGTTGATCAGATCGCCAAATTGGCGTTCAGCAATAGTACCTACATATATTGTTAAGAAAAGCCACACCACCTAAAGTCCGTCTGGAGTCTTACTCTAGCATTGCTGAGCAACTGCAACATTTATAGATTACATATGTGAGACCAACACTTGAATATAAAGCTTCGCAAATTTGGTCTCCATATCGTAATGTTGATATTTCTCTTTTTGAAGCAGTTCAGTGTAAATTTTTATTTAAATTACGTTTATCCACTAAATTATTTTTAGGAACATGCCGGCACCACCACGGTTAGGTGACCACCACGTGTAATTTACGTTCCGTTGACCTGTTGAGTATTGCTAAACATATTGTACTGACTACGTGAAATTTGAGCCTAGACTCTAGAATCCAACTCGAGAGAAGCTTGTTTTGATATTAACCTTTGTAAAATAAGCTTAAAATTAAAGCTAATAACCGATAAATAGTTGCTGTAACTGATATTTATACTATTACTACTTTCTTTTTATATTTTTTTACACGTTACCACTTACTACCCAAACACTAGAAAAGAATTCTTTTATACAAAATTATTGTAGGACTGGGTAAGAAGAAAAAGCATTTGGAGGGAAATAGGATGATAGAGGAGAATTGGTGAGTAAATTGGAGACGAATCTGAAGAGGTTCTTTTCGAAAAGTTGCAAATTGTATAATGGCGCGTTTCCTTCAGAACGGAACATATGAGTTCAAAGCATGTTCCACATTTAAGTAGTTCTTGCAATAAATGAATTTCAGAAACCAAGTTCGAAAAACCGATATAACCTATTGAAGTTTAAAGTGCGCCAGGCCATATGTATAGAATTGAACTCCATCTTATAGTTCAGATATATCCTTTGTAGATAGTGGACAGATCTTTTGGAGAAAACTTGGCTTACATTGTGAAAGAAACCCAAACATTTGGCAGCATTCTTCAGCATATCAAAAATAGGCTCGTTCCACTGCATTTTTTGGTTTAGTTTCATGCCTAAGATATTAAGTCTATCGGACCGTTGTAGACTTTCCCCTTGAAATCGCAAGGTTGAGACCGGTTGATATCTTTTACAAGAGATCAAACAGCTTTGAGTTTTGAAAGTGTTGAACTCAACTCTGTTAGCGTTATCGCAATCGAATATTTTTGCTAGATCATGGCTAGTCATCATATTTCTCTTCAAACTGATTGTGGTAGAGGTGGCGTTAGAAATCCTTAAAAAGCCGTATAATGCCGTCAAGTTGCTGTCGCCAGCAACAAAACTATGGATTGGATAAAGGTTGAAGAGAGTAAGTCGTTGGATAAAAATGAAGAATAGAGTAGGTGATAAAGCAGAGACTTGTGGAACGCCAACATTTAATACACACATACAGTTGTGTAAAATGTTTGGATTTATCTTCTTTCTTTATTCTACTAAGAGTAGCATGTAGATATGTTATTTTTATCTCCTAAATTAACATATTAGTTATTAATGGTGACCGTTATTAATCCACTGATTGATATATCACCGCTTAACAACATGATCTACCACAGACGTCAATAGACGTCTGATTTGCTTGCTCTAAGCAATATCTAACAGTATTAAAGTTTAATAAAACCACATTATTTAACAATTGAGTTAAAAATTAATAAATAAAAAAAAAAATATAATAAAAATTTAGCTAAAATAACATAAATTTTGTTGGGCCAAGGGATATCATAGAATGCAGGTTCTTTGGCACAAATACAGATTATTATTTTAAGGACTACTTTGTTAGTACGATAGTAGTTTAAAATTAAAGCTATTTGTATGAGTTATATGAAGACATCATACTATTTAATTCTTCATACTTTCTATAATTAGTTCGATGAAACTGATGTAACATGTAAGTTAAACGGTTAAACGGTTAAACACATTATTAGACCGTAATTTGACATTAGAACAAAAATTGAGCTAAACGAGTAATTGAACAGAAAAAATGCTTAATTTAATCAATTCAGTAAAGAATACTATATCAGCGACAGTTCTGCGTTTTTCATGCGTATTGATATGTAGTAAATTCACCTATGCTCATATGGAGGTAATCTTAATTGGCCTTCCC
The DNA here is from genome assembly GCA_963942445.1 of Argyra leucocephala. Classification (NCBI taxonomy): domain Eukaryota; kingdom Metazoa; phylum Arthropoda; class Insecta; order Diptera; family Dolichopodidae; genus Argyra; species Argyra leucocephala. Next base: position 135,077,540 of record OZ012678.1, read on the forward strand.
ATGGGAGATTGCGTGAAGCAAATCTGAAATTTTCAAATTTTGTTTAGACAGATTCAATTTTTTTTTATATATATGTTGTAGAAAGGACTCAATATCTGGTTGACGTATTTCAAATTAGGTCTTACTATTCAAGTGTAAATATATATGGGGATCGTTAAATTATGCATTGATACTGTATAATTTTCTGTACTACAAAACTAATGAATATTAATTTTTAACTTTTTTTTTTAATTTTTTTAATAGAATTGTTATTCATATTTGTCTATTTCCCATGCTTTTGCATGACTCCAAACATTTGAAGAGATTTTACGAACCCATAATATTTTTTGGAAATATTTCTTGAAGGCTTCTACTTTTGATTTTGTTTAAATTTTAGACAAAGATACTGTTATTACATAAATTAGTATTTGACATTAAGGGGTTAAAACGCTCTTTTAATTACATGTACATAAATAAATACATATCCATCTATGGATCTATGTCTTCTAAAGTATATTTAAGTCTTTAAAACTATTATAAACTTATCTTATGAGATTCAAGTCAAATCGATACGAATATTTTTGATTTGGGATGATTAAGAATTTTGACTTTATTGAATAGGTGTATTTTCCGATCAAAACCAATTTCTAAGATGTTAATAAAATTACGGTATATTATTAAAATTATACTGTCAGATTTATGCTTAGAGCAAGCACATCAGACGTCTATTACTAGACGAAGGCTTGCTTTATTTAATTGTGCAATAACTCATCATTCAGTAGGGTTAGTAAATCACCGCCACCTTTGATTAAAATATTTAAAAATAAACTAAACCAGGTACATGCTGTTAGTAGAAAGGGTAAAAAGTCATAAATTAATACCTATGTTAATAGCCATACATTTAATAAAAACACTTCAAAAAGTTAGGCCGAAAAATATCAAAGCTAAAAAGAACAACAGTTGTTAGTTAGTCTCAGTTGAACATGCATTAAAACGTAATCGTTTTTTAATAGTTAAAACACTTAGTTGACGATCAAAAGAACTAGCGTTATAATTTACTCCACGGAGCATTCTAGTAATTGGGGAAGGGAATGTGGAACAACTCAACGGTTCTGAGATTATTCCGATTGGATCTTGCAACCAAATAATTTGAAATTTCAGGTCTAATGTTACACCCGAAAGATCTGGTGAATAAAAGATATATCTGCAATTATTCGACGATCAGACAACGACTGTAAATCAATGAGTTTAAGACGGTGGTAATAAGGTGGAAGCCGCAATGGATCATTCCACGAAAAGTTACTCAAAGCGAAACGTAAAAACTTTCGTTGAACCGACCTTTATCCAATCCATAGAACCGATTCAATTCGGTTAATGTCAGTCAAGTAATGTGGAGACCACACTTGACTGGCATATTCAAGGGAAGGTCTTACATATGTAACATAAAGATGTTTCGTGAGGTAGGGATCAGAAAATTTTTTACACCAACGTTTAATGAAACCTAAAGAAGAATTTGCTTTGCTCACTATCTTATCATAATGTAGCTTAAAGCTCAGTTTAGGGTCAAGGGTTAACCCGAGGTCTATAATAGAATTCGCTCTTGAAAGTTGGCAGCCATTTAGTTGGTAGCTGAACCAAATTGTCCGAATGGAATTTTTCCTAGAAAAGGTAATGACTTGGCATTTAGAAGTGTTCAATTCAAGTCCATTTTTTGAACACCAAGAAGCGAAATTGTTAAAATCGTTTTGTAACTTTAAGCAATCCGATGAGGAAGATATAGAAGTAAAAAGCTTTGAGTCATCAGCAAAACTAAGAAGTTTAGAAAAAGTTATCACTTTAGGAGCATCAATTGTTGAAACTATGAAACTAAGGGGTCCTATATGACTACCTTGAGGAACACCAGAAGACGCTGAATATTGGTCAGAAATCGCAGTTTTAAATAAAACTGAGTATTCCCGAGAAGAGAGGTAAGACTCAAGCCAGTTAAGGCTATGTGGTGAAAAATCTATAATTTTGTGCTTGAGTAATATGATACTATGAGGAATTTTGTCAAATGCTTTACTTATGTCAGTAAAAATGGTGTCAGTTTGAGAACCATTCTCCATTGAGGTCATTGCCTAGGAGACAAAGTCAACCATATTGGTAGTTGTTGACCTACCTCTTTGGAAACCGTGTTGCTCAACACAAATAAAACGCTTACAATAATCATATAAGAAATCATATATCATACGCTCAAAATGTTTAGGAATACACGAGAGCTTGGCGATGGGCCTATAATTGGTGCATTCATTTCTGGAGTCTTTTTTATGAACTGGAATAATGAAAGACTTTTTCCATAAACAGGGGAAAATGCCCGATTGAAGGGATAAATTAAACAGAAAAGAAATGGGATGCAATAAGTTAATCATGCATTCCTTAAGAAGGATCGGAGGAATACCGTCTGGGCCGGAAGAAAAATCGTCTTTTAATAATGAAATATGTTTCAACAATAGTTCTGCAGTTATAAGAATGTTTTTGATTTCAAAGGTAATAACTTGATTACTCTGAGAGAAGTCATTCAGATTGCTAAAATAGGTTTCAACAGGAGATAAGTAATTTCTGGAAAAAGTAGAGGAAAAAAAGGATGCAAAAAGATTCGCAATAGTAGTCGGATCATTAGAAGATCTTCCCAAATAATTTAAAGTTGCAGGATATCCATCAGTTTTACGTTTAGTATTGATAAATTCATGAAACTTTTTCGGATCAGAGAAAATACATGACTTCATTCTGATAAGAAAAGACTTATAATTTCTAATTCCTAATTTCTAATTAGGTACCAAGTTTCATTTCTGAAGTTATGAAGCCTAACTTTGGGGCGGTTCCAAAGTGTAAAATTTTAAATTTCTCGCCTGTTCATAGCATTGAGTTTTTGGAATTACCACTCTGTAATATATTTCTAATTTAATCTAGGAATGGATATCTTAATCGAAATCTATAAATAAAGATTATAGAATTCATTCATATATTAAATTGAATGTAACTATTCTAAATATATATACAGGCATTTTATGCTATGCTAACTAGAACGTGCTAGTACCTAACAAGTCATATATTTTTAAGCAAATATCTAAAGCATTAATTAGATTAATTCAATATATTTCCTCCAAAACATACTTTGTCAGTTTGTCACTAAATATTTTTTACAAATAATTTTTTTACTGTGTCTGGAATAACTGAAACTGATGTCTGATAACAATATACACGCAACACAGAAACAATCAGAAGAATCCTTGGATAAGAATGTAAATTTAGTGTGAGGAAAATCATTCGTTGAGGAGCGAGTGAAAGAGCATTTTTTTTTTTTTTCAAAATGTAAATATTTATGAAATAATTTATAAAATAAATATAACGGGCAACGGCAAACGTTAACGCTCGACTCTCGAGTGCTCGACCTGTAATTCCCTTTCCCATATTAGATTAAAAATGCCTACGTACGTACGTTATTCTATCCTCTGTTCCTATACTCTATTTTCATTACTATTAATTTTTGTACATTTGTATCTAAAGAAATGTTGCGCAACATGTTACTTTACTACTAATTTTATTTTATGCCGTTGCCGTATTAAAATCAAGACTCGATTTTGGAGTTGTCAATTTTGTGACATGATTTAACAAAGTTTAAAAAAATTTGTGATTCATAAAAAAAAATCATCATAAACTATTCATTCATTCGGTTTTTATTTTAAATAAAGTCTAAAACATTCAAAAATATTTTAAAATATAATATTTTTAAACTAATTTGAAAAATGGCTTCACAAAAAGGTAATTACCGTTTTAGATTTACCAATAATGATCTTTATGTACATAAAAAAAAAAAATATATTGAACTTCATATGATACTGCGAATTTTATGTGTGAATCTTCGAAACAAAACAAACAATAGCGTATTTTCCAAATTTTTTAGTTTTCAATTTTTAAAAATTTTTTTAGAAAAGTATTTTAATTACTCACTATATTGAGCAGAATTTTTTAATCAGTATGATAATTATACAAATCAATTAGTTCGAAATGCTAATTGTAAAAAACAAAAAAAAAAGTTCAATAAATATGTGCAATATATGGATATTATATATAAACAGCTATACCTCGATAACAAATGCACATACTCCATAAATACTATATCTAGTATTGTTATTCAAAAATATAAACTATATACTATAGATGCTAATGTTCATTAATATTTAAGAAAAACTTACTAATCATATAAATTTTTATTTTTCATGTTTTCACAATGATCTGATCTCTTTGACTTCTAACTTAAAGTGTAAGTATTTACAAATAATATAAAATGTAAAGAAATTAGAACATTATTTTTATTAACTCAATTGTTTTATTTTTAATAATACGTGAATTAAAAGAGTATTTTTATAATTTTTTGTTTTTTTTTTTTTTTTTTAGATTATTGGTGTCAGCATTGTTAGTATGTCTTGCAATGACTTTAATTATATTGGCATGTGCAGTGCCACAAGAAAAAATATTTTGGCCATTTTTTGTAATATTATTCCACATAGCTTCAGTTATTCCGTTGTATATAGCAAAACGAAGAAATTCTGATTTAAATGGATCGTCGCCAAATGCATGCTATGAATTTGCATTATTCCTCACATCTGGTATTGTTTTGAGTACATTTGGTAAGTTTGAAGTTTTCGATAAAGTAAATGAATAACTGCACTCAAATGAAATTTGTAAATATATATATTTATATATATATATATATATATATATATGTGTATAGTTCAACATAATATTCAAATAAATAAAATAAAAATTTAATTATTGTTTTTTTTGTATTTTACAGCATTTCCAATTGTATTGGCCAAAGCCGGAGCTGTAAGTTATTTTTTTATTTATTACTTTTTTGTTTATAACAATTTATTTGTTTCTATTGATAGTTTTTGAACTAATGTATGCAAATATGAGATTTCGGGGGTTAAATTAAATAAAAATTAATTTTTTGAAATCTTTCTTATGCCATTAGTTCTTAACACATTTACTTTGTATATTTATAATTTATGATTATATTTGTTTTTAGATTACAACGATGGCAAGCTATTTAACAATAGCTGGAAGTTTAGTAATTTATTTGATCATTTTTGGACATGCTATGCGAGAGGCTGATGAGGGTTATGGAGGAATGTTTTAAATAAACAATAAAAAACGTGAAAGGGAAAATTCCAAAATATATCAACACTGCATCACTACAATTTAAAGTCCTTGTTAAATTATTTATGTAATTTAAAGAAACCATTCTTTATTTTCATTCATATATATATATGAAATATGTAGTTTAATTTTTTTAAGTATTTAATATATTAGTCTTTAATTATAGGTGCATGGAATATTTTAGTGCAAAACAAAATTTAATTTTACAAGTGATTGTAAAAATACAAAATTTAAATTCACTAAAAATTATATAAAATTTATACCTACTGTATGATTCATTAATGTATGTATAATGGTTTTTCATGTTTCACAATAATATCCTTCGCTTAAAATTTAATATTTAGCGTTTAATTTATTTTATGCTTAAAATTGTTGCTAAGGATTTTGCTCATCTAAATGAAAAACTACTATACATAATTTCTGAATTCTATAGTCTCATAAACTTCCAGTGATGTAGTTGTGATAAATTTTTGAATTTACCCAAAGTAAAAATTTTGATACACTTACAAATAAGAATTATTAATAACATTATAAAATATCATTTAAATTGAATACTTTTAATATTTATTTTAATTAGTTTAATCCGAAAAATATATATACATATATATACAATACGTATTCATTATTTGTTGAGATTTATTTTTGTAATTAAATTTTTTTTATTTTCGTTGTCTTTGTAAAAGAAATTTGTTAAAATCAATCAATAATTATTATAGATCAATCAAACAGAAATCAATCCAGAATACTATGTAAAATAATTTATTCTAAAAATTACTTATATTCAAATGTTTATAATGAAAACTTATTTTAAACCCTTATTTTCTAATAAGTAATCTCATTAAATTTCCAAAAAAAAATTTGTTGGTAAGATTTATTTTTGAAAAATCTTCCGTTTTATAAATTTTTATAATTTTTTAGTTGTAATGAAATAAAAACTATTAGAAAATATATTTATTTATATTTATTTATTTTTTATTCAGTACAATTAGGTAATTTCAATTTTTATTCTTCAGTTGGCAAAAAAATTAATATTATTTCAGTTTAATAATTTTTTCATTTAAAAATAAAAAATAAATATAAATTAAAAAGAGATTTACGATGTATTTAACATTGAAATATCTGCACTTGAATCAGCTACATGGTAAGATGAATCTAAAATATCTACATCATCATCTTCTAGCATTTTTCTCATTTTTTGTTTATATCTGAAAAATAAATAAGATTTTATTAATTTTGAAATCGAATTTAAATTAATTTTTTACGAATTTTATATTAAATATTTATTGCTGTTGCAATGCAAATCATCAATAATAATTTACTGTTTGAGTTAATTAGATTTTTTTATATGGTGATGAAAAAAAAGAGTAAATCAGCAAGTGACAGACAAAATGTTTCAAAGCTGTAGGTATAACCCAAAAACAATAAAACCGTATATAAAAAAGAAATAGAAAATTTATGTAAGAAAACAATGCAAATATATATTGCAAAACAAGGTATTGCTCAACATCACACTGCAGTATTAATTAATTCAATCATTAAAAACAAAGTTATTTCAACTCAAGAGAAAAAAAAGTATTAGGATAAAAATATTATTTAAATTGTTACAGAACAAACTAAAGAATATGTAGTATAATAAGTAACTTACATTTCGCTGTCTGGATTATTTTCTTGATTTCTACATCTTTCTAATTTTTTCTCAATCATTTTCACTTTGTCTCTCATAGGAAAGTCTAAATTTTTAACCATACCCCGAATTTCTATAAAAAAAATTTACTGAAGAAAATAAAAAAAACCTAACATTTAAAATGTAATTACTTCGAACAGCTTCAATTAATACTGGTAGTTTATCTTTTGCATTCATAAAAAGATTTTCAGTAACATAACTATCCAAATTTTCTTGTTCTTTACTTGCTGCATGTAAAACAGCTGCCAAACCAATCTAAAATAAAGTTATATTATAGAAACAAAATCAATAAAATATTTTTTTTTTTTTTAAAAACCTGCGATGGAGCATATAATAATAGAGCATCAGTTAAAAATGTTCTGTCAACAAATTCATCTATTCCTGGTCTTAATCTTTCTGGATTAACCATAGCAGTTCTAGTCTAAAAATATATAAAGATAAAAATAATTTATTGCAGAGTAATATTTTCTCCGCAATTCTTTTCCTCTTTAAGGGATTTTTTTTTTAAAGGAGAAGAAACGCAACGAAAAAACTGATACAAGTTGAATATACTTGTGGAAAATGTTAATTTATATTACTTTAATATCTATTAAAAATCCTTCAATTGGCCTATATGGATTATGGATAGTTAGATAATAATTAAGTTGTCTCATTAATAATAATTCATTAGAGAGAATTATGTCAGTGGCTTTTAATCTATCTCCTTTGATATTACTAACAAATTGTCCAATTGATACATTAAATTCTTCAACTTTACAAGCCAAGTATACACATGTAGCTCTAAAATATAATTTCAAAATAAATTGAGTTTTTATTTTATTCATTAGAGAATACCTTACAATATTTCTTTTGGATGATAATCCATTGCTGAATTATACAAATAAAATCTTTTAAAATAATGATGTGCAGTGCCAATTATTGTTTTTGGCATCGGTGGTTCAAATCTTTTACAAAATTCTCTCATTTGCATTTCATATTGTTTAAGCAGTAAACGTTCTTCCTCCGGTGATAGAAAAAATTCATATAGATTTTCTAACTAGTATGCAAATTTTATATGTAATTAATATCAAATAATTTTTATTTTTTTTTTTCATATTTTTTGAAAGTAAATTTTTACCTTAATATTCAAATTTTGAGATTGTTTTTCAATGAATTCTCTATTCGCATTTTGCCGCAATAAATTTAATTTTTGCTCAGATTCAAATGTCCAATAATTCTTTTGAGAACTTAATGGATACATTATTAAAATTGCATTTATTTTTTAGTAATTTTAACCTTTAACTTTCTAGTTAAATTATAAAATAAAATAAAACTGAAACCTAACGTTGGATAGTCTATTCGAAAATCTTAATAGAATGGATTTATGGAATATATTATTGTGTGACTGTAATATTGTATGTAATGCCTATGTTTACAAATTTTTTAATATTAAAATAATTTGACAGTTCCTTATCTTATATTTCATATACATATAAGTTGCTACCGTAATTGAAAATGTGGTGAGTATATTGAAAGTGGTGAAAAACTGAAAACTCAACAAGTTGCAAAACTGCCCTCTGGCAAAATAAAGTTTAAACTTTCAACATTTTATTACTGTAAACAATATCAAAGTAAAGAGAAGTAAAATCGAATTAAAATAATCACAACCCTTTCTTTCCTAGTCCTGAAGTGAAAATACGATGAATTTCTGTTCCATTCCCTACTTATGGATTCTGTGTACATGTAGACAAACTATAAACTTCAAACTATAAACGAAAAGTAAACGTAATAGAGCAACACTATTACCGATGTCACGTTAAGCAGATTTAAAACATGTTGGCCCATTCATATGCATACAAAATTGGGTTACAATTCATCAAAGATCTTGAACTATGTATTTAGTTTTAATAATGGGTTCGTTCAGTAGCATTAACCGGTAGATCTGGAATCCATTTTGGATCCATGTACCTTATATCTGGCCACTGAACGTAATTCACCACAAAAATTTACCGCAATACTAGCGCCATCACCGAAAAATATAATGAGTACTTGTAAAAATAAATTAAATTTGAATGGAATAATATTTATTATCATACATATAATTTATTTTTTATAACTCTTAATTTAAGTTTTATGTACATAAATCTTCCTTAAGAATTTAAATTTTCACACTAATTCAAAAAATAATGGCGATTTAAATTTAAAAACTTTCATAAAAAATATAAACATTTAATTTTTCTTACGGTAGATGTCACAACACTCAACATAAAAATTGAAAAAATACATATAAAAAGTCAGATCCATGTAATGTGTCTAAAATTTTTTCAGATCCATTTTCATTAACCGCGATACATTAACCGGTACATTTACCACACCGTTCAGTAAACAGATCCATGGAACTGTGGATTTCAGATCCAATGGTTAATTTCACTGAACGCTACCAATACCTACAATTTCTATTAATTTCAAAACTACATGCAACAATCAAATTGTGTTTTCAATTATATTTGAATATCAGTTGTGTTTTGTATATAGGTGACGTTGTAGAATCAAAATGTCAAATTTAAATTTAAATCTTAAATGAATTTTAAATATTATAAATAATAATAATTTACTCATATAAAGTAATATAAATAATCATTCGAATCAATTTCGCAAATATTGCAATATTTTACGAGATAAAGAAGCACTTTGATTTAACACAATAAATTGTGTCTGTACATAAGCTAATTTCATGTTTCGTAGTTTACTCTCTGCCTTATTTTCATGAATTTAATTATGTTTAGAAAGAGACATCTGGTGTGTAACATTTTAAATTATAAATAATACTTTTTATTATTTAAATAATACTTTTTATTATTTAAATAATAAAAATTGAAATATGTATAGAGTTTTTCAAAGGAATGGTTAAATTTTGCAAAAAAATTTATAGTGCCTAAATTTAAAAAATAAATATTCTTAGAACTTATATTATTTAAACATATCTCACTTGTTTAAAATTATTATGTATCTATTATTAATTATTTAAGGAACTCTGAAAAATAAAATAAAATTATTTGCAAATTTACAGTTATTTAGATTAACATATTTTATTTATTTTTCATTAGTTATTCCAAAATGTCATTAAAGCAACTATCAAGAAGTTTCAAGAATAATATACAAAATAAGTTTTAAATTTGATATATAAAGTCAAATAAAATTACCTACATATATATTAAATTATTTTTTTACCTACATATATATTATTATTTTAATTATATATTTAAAAAATTTAATAGAAAATAAATTTAAAAAATAAATATTTTCTTTAATATATTAGTTTTTAGTTCGTATAAGTTGCCTGAGACTGACACCAGTTATTTTCGAATTATTTGTTTTTGTTACCAATTATCGAATATTTACCAGGGCTAATTCACCACCAAATATTAAATTTACATTCAGTCAAGAAAAAGAAATTACTTATTATTTAGATAAAAAATGAATGATTAATTGTTGACAAAATGTATTTTTTTATAAAAGAAATTTTTTTTTAGAATTTTTTAATTGTTGGTCAATAAAATTGATGGCATGACAAATTTATAATTTGAATTTTTATTAGTTTATTTTCGAAGTTTGGTGGATAAGATTTCATTCGATGTCCGCCATAATAATTAGTATAGAACGTGTTTCGTGGAGAGGAATATCGTTGCACAATTTTTTTGAAAAAAAGCATATTAAAAGTGTAACAAATAATTTAAAATTATTAAAAATATTTAATTTTGTTGATGCTTTAATTAATTTTTACATTAATTTGTGAAATTCGTATAATTTAGGTTGTTAAAAATGAGTTTAAAAATTGTGAAAAAATAAAAGTCATCAATTTTATGACACGATGGTGAAGTGTGTGCGCATGAAAGGAATTTCGGGTGGCGCATATTGGTGGTTACGTTTGTCACAACTACATTTAAATTAACATTGGCATCCATTTTGGTTGCTTAATAGTGTGCAACGTGGTGAATATACTTTTATAGTGTCAGACGCAAAAATAATATAGTGTGGAAGAAATATATTGTGCCCGCGCATTGTATCAAAAAGAGATAACTGGTGTGTAGAAAGAGAGAAGTTACTGCTTTTTTTTGTTTTTTTTATTTAATTTTTTTTTTTTTTTGAAGCAAAAGCAAAGAGAAGAATTACCTAGTGTTAGATTCTTTATATATACGAAGTTCTGAGATGGTTTTCGCGGCCATTATGGCTTTTTGTATACCACGCTCTTTTAATAAAAATATCGTAATTTATTTAAAATAATTAATTTAGTGATTAATGAGTGCATAAAACAATTAAGTATGGCAATATTTTAGTGGTGGAAATATAAAAAATAGCCGGTAAGGCTCTTGTAGCCGAAACCGTGCATTAAAAATTTTGTTTTAATATCAAGAAAAAAAAATTTTTTTTTGCTAAGATCCTAAAAAAAATTTACCTGAATTCGCCTAAACCAACTACTGGGAAAAAGGCGTGTGAGCAGCAAAAAAACAGCAAATTCGCCCTTTCACACATACAACTACAATCTTGTTTTATTTTTTTTTGTTTTTACATTTTTATTCAAAATAAAAATTTCATGTGGTTTTTGTTGGGGGCTACTTAAGAACTGTCAAAATTTCAAAATATCCTAAAATAATTTTAATAGATATAGATATACCTTGTTTCTCATATATATTTTTTAATTGAAAAGTTTATTATTGTAAAAATAAAAAAAAAATAAAAAAAAAAAAAACAAATTACTAACTTGCAAATTTTTGCAAATTTAGGAATTCAAAGGTACTGAACCCCTTGGCGGTCAGTTTCCATCAAAACCTTTTTATTTATTTTTGGCACAAATAACAACATAAAGATGTCAAAATTATCGTTTAGAGCAAGGGCTCTTGACCCTTCAAAACCAATGCCAATTTATTTGGCAGAGGAATTACCAGATTTACCGGAATATTCAGCAATCAATCGAGCGGTTCCACAAATGCCTAGTGGTATGGAAAAGGAAGAAGAATCTGTAAGTAAACAATTATCAACTGTTTTTAATTTAACAAAAAAAAATAATTTGATTATAATTTCACTTATTAAATAAATTTTAAATGACTGTTTACACCGGTTGTTATTATATATATATACAAATAAATATATACACATGTAGTTATATATATATTTATTTTTTACATCTTATCTATTTCAATTGAGATATCAGATGTTTTAAAAAATTTTTTTTAATAAATAGGGTAATCTATTACTGTGTACACACATTTGTATATGCGTATGTGCAATGAAGTTATATTTTCTTAATTTCTTTTCACAAATTGGGTTCAATAATTTGTTTAGTTTCATATTTAATTACAATGTACAATATATATATATATATATATATCATATATTATACATATATATATATATAATTATACATCTACAGATAAATATAAGTTCTTATATAGAATTGGTATATTTTAAGGAAATAAAAACATTCTAATTTTTATAATAAAAAATTCGTATAATTTTATTGATAAAATATTGTCAAATGTAAATTAGGTTAAGGATTATCTACTTAAACTATAAACTTTTTTCAAAAATGTTATAAGTAGCTATTTTTTCACTTACAGTTATTGGAAAGGAGAAAAAATTCAAATGTTGGTTTTGTATATTATTTGATTATCTATAAGTTTTAAATTATCTTTAAAAAATTAGCTAGGTACCTACTTCTAAATTAATTAGGAAGCAGTTAGGTACTTATTCTATTTACATTTTTATAGGTTTAAATGAATTTAAAAATTACTCGTGATATATGTATAACTATATATCATAAAAGTAAATTAACCTATACTTACTTACCTTACCTTGTTATCATTTGTTTGTTATCAGGGTTATATAAACGTTAGTCATAAAAAATTATAGTTTATTTATACAAAAGTAGCAGAGGTCTGATGCTAATAAAATTCCATTAATAATCAATATTTAATGCGTTTTTAAAACCTTTGTTTTGAATTTATCAATATTTTGAAAATATTTTACTTTCTTGAGTTTTTTTAAAATATATGTAGGTAGGTATTTGTATACATTATCAACCATGTTAAAATAAACCACTTTCTTTGACCATTTGATCGTCGTTATATTTAAAATTTAAGTCTATACATTTAATTAGTATCTACGACAAACCGTTTAATTGACTTAATATAAACTTTCAGGTATAAAAAATTATGGGAATATCCCCTCATCAAATGCTAGTCTATGGTTTACTTTTAAATTATTTTATTTATTCATTTACATCAATTTACATCCTTGCAGAATGTGGGCCTTTTTGATGGAATTTTTGATGTTTTTTATTAGCTTATTCTACTTCCTTGTAAACCTATGGTACACTTAAATTTACATGTTAAAAGTTGTGATGAGTTCAAAAATATTCTAATCTATTTTAATTATTACTTTACTTATATAATTCAACTTACTTACTACTCTATTGCAAAAAAGTTGTCCCTTCTTTGTAGTTATCATACTTAAATACTTGTTGGGCGCTGTAGACCTTGAAGGTCCTGGGCCTGACGAAAAATGGTCTTTCAATGACTTCGGTAACGAGCGAAATATCTCCAGTTGGTGATTTGAAGTTTTTTCATATCTGCCGATACTTCATCTCTCCAACGACGGTGTGGCCTCCCTCGATGACGCGTTCCCTGGGGCTTGGATTCGAAGAGTTTCTTAGCTGGAGCATTTTTATCCATACGCTCTACATGGTCAAGCCTATGAAGACGTCTTATTCTGACTTTTTTTGTTGGCTAGATCCATGTCGTTGAACAGCTGGTAATTATCATAATCACAATAAAAAAGTTGAATAGGCCAATATATATGTAATTAGTAGAATTATCAAACAGTTTTGATTTTATCTCTCGTCAAATGGGAAATCATTTACCAGTATTGAAGTGGATTTAAAATGTAAACAAGATGTGAACCCACTTTTTTATAATACGAGTACTATATATCTAGCATATTAAATTAACTACTTGGAAATCATTTTTAGTTATTTATAAAGATTTTGTTATTGTATATATACATTTAAATTTACAATTTGTATATATGTATAAATTAGATTATTTATTAATACATATAATCGTAATTTAAGACTTAATTTATCCTATTTAGTTTATCTAAAATATGAGTGTTATTACTTTGTCTTACTATTTTGTTTATATTATTAATTTAATATACCTAATGTAATTTGATATGCTAAAATTATTTTGTTTACTTAAAATTAATATTATTTCAGATATTTTACATTTTTTATTATGTTTTTATTTGAATTTTTATTGTTTTATTTTAATTATACTTACATATTTTTAGAGCTAGTTTTTGTGATGTTTTAAAAAAAGTACATTGATTGTTCAAATAATTAATATAGAGGTACAAACATACATATTTAAGTAAATACAATATTTAAAATTATATGATTCATCAATTCTTCATCAATTGTCTTTCTTTATCTTTTATAAATGGATTCTTCAATGTTAAATGATCAATTAAACATAACTATTGTTAACTAACCATTTGATATATTTTTCCTTTTATTTTAATTAACATACTTATATAGGGATACTAAACAGCAACAACTGCTTGACTGTCGAACTCAAAAAATTTAAGATTAGAATTTTCTTTTTGACCAAACCTTTTATTTCATATTTTAAAAAGAAATCAATTACATGCTTACATGCTTATGTACTCGTAGACTACACTAAATACATTATTATCTTTTTATTTATTTATTTTTATTTCTGTTGAGTATTTCTTTATACAAGATTTGTTTGTACATTTTTTGTTTGTTTATTTTTGTCTTCTTTATTAATTAAATTCACAGCAAAAAAAAAAGTAAATTATTCGCAACAATGACGTGTATTTAAAAAAAATATCAAAATGCTTTCCTCGCCTTAATGCTGTTTTTTTTAATTGTTTTTCGCTTGTAAAATATTGGGGAAATTTGTTAACTCAGTTGAACTTTAATGATAAAATTAATCTAAAACTAGAAATTTTTGACGACATAATTTTATTAAAGCTTTAATTAGTTTGTATTGTACTTAAGTATAGTCTAAAAGAAACAAAATACTGGAAAATCCAATGAGAAGATATTTCATAGTATTTAGAGCCAAAGCTTAAACTAATCATTGTATACTTTTTAGTGGGTCTACTACGTAATCTTGTTTTTTAAAATTTCGGTTTTTAAAATCTTGTTTTTTGAATTATTTTGAATTTTTTTAAGAATATTATTAAATGAAATTTAATTTATTTTATTTAAATATATATATTCTTTAAAAGAGGGGGGGGGGGGGGGTATCCTTATATATTCTTTAAAAGTGGTATTTATCCTCTTTCATATGTATGCACAGAGACTATGCATAAAAATAATTAAGATAAAAACATTTTTTTGGGATTTTCTGTCTCAAGGTTTTGTTTTTGGAGCTTTTTTAAAAATCTGGGGATATTGATTTTGGGGATTGACTCCAATTTTAAGACCAGTCTCGTATTATTGGAACCATGCTATTAGTGACGGCAACAACATTTTATCACTTCTTAAAATTTTTGCAAAAAAATTTAAAAAAAAAACTAGATTTTTTGAAAAGAGCGATATTTTTAGGAAAAACGAGATTTTGAGATACAAGATTTAAAAAAAACCAGATTTTTAAAAACAAGATTTAAATAAAAAAAAACAAGATAACGTATCGCTCACTTTTTTAGTGTTATTAAGTAATAAAATAAATATTTTATTTATAAAAAAATAAACAATTTACAGATAAGAATTTTAAAGCTAAATTTTAGGTAGTGGTAGGTAATTCCCAGATCATTCAAAACTGACTGTAAAAATTTGTTTGTTGTCAAAATGTTCCTCAATTATAGCTAACAGTCTGAAGATTTAACATGAATATTATCATTGTCTAACTAATTTTTCCCGAAAGGGAAATGAAACTGCATTTGGCCAGCAGATTTATCTACAAGCCCATTGATCAATTTTTTTGTTTTCCTCTTAACTGAATTTATTGAATCTTTCTACATTAAACGATAATGATAATAATTTATAACAATACTTAGTCACCTTTATGGTTTTATTCAAATCTTACAATCTAAATAATTGGAAGATCTGGTCCATTGATTTGACACTGTTTTATTATAGAACATGGTTAATCTCAATTTAAAGAGTGAGAGCTTGAATTTTATTTGAAACAGAATACTTTGGACTCACTTGTTTATTTTTATTGTCTTTCAATATTTTTTTTTTATTTTATAGCCAACCTACGTTAGGTAGATAGAAGTTACCATTCCAGTTGCTTCTGGCAAAACAAACTAGCACTAATTGTACTTTTTTGATATAATGACTCGAGTGATTTATTTGTTGTTGTTATTGGTAGTTATAGAAGATCATTCTCCCATTTTTACTCTCCCCAGAAATGCAGTACTAGAACCACACTGCGATTGAGAAAGTTGATCAGATTTCCGATTTTGCTTTCCGCGATAAAACATATATTATTGTTGAGGAAAACTACCTCAAGTCCGTATTCTGACTCTAACTAATTCTGGGCAACTGCAAGGGAAGTGTTCAAGAGTTTCTGTCTAATTTTCATTTCTACAAGTGTGATTGAACGAAGTATCTAGCTTGGAAGTGTGGTTTCCTATTGGTCAATGATCCGTACTGATGGCTATATTAGGTTGATTGCGGATTGTTGCATCTCATGGTTCGTTTCCGTGTGTATAGGAAGATAAATTTCCACTAATTCGTGAAGTTTTATTATCTTAGTTTACAGAAATTTGGTTCTCATGTTTTACAAAACTTTTGAAGTTTCAGTTTCAAAAGTTTTAATCATTTCAACATTGTTGCTCCTTGAACAGATCCATAGTTAATTGAATAATTATCATTCGTCTAGAAAAACATGTTATGTACTGAAAATACTCTAATAACAATCATGATTTTATAATCACTAAATTAAAATTATTTGATATTAACCATCCAAATTGAATAGAATTACGTTTCCCAATAACTTCTATAACAATAAATTTCAGTAAGTATGTACCTATGGTTTAAATAAAAAAGATTTTCGATCTAGTTTTTGGCAATTATTTACTATTACTACCATAAGAGCTTCTGGTGACTCTTGAATTTGTTCACAATCTTCCTTTATTCTGATCTGTTTTGAGTCCTCCATCTGTTGACTTCAATTTTGATAGTTTTTGATAGTTTTTCTCAATTTATACTGTTTATAGAGCAAGCACATCAGACGTCTATTACTAGACGAAGGCTTGCTTCATTTAATTGTGCAATAACTCATCATCCAGTAGAGTTAGTAAATCACCGCCACCTTCTAAAAATAGACTAAACCATGCTGATACATGCTGTTAGTAAAAGGTAAAAGTCATAAATTGATACCTCTGTTAATAGCTATACATTTATTAAAAACACTTCCAAAAGTTAGGCCGAAAGTATCAGAGCTAAAAAGAACAACAGTTGTTAATTAGTCTCAGTTGAACGTACATTAAAACGTAATCGTTGACACTTAGTTGACAATCAAAAGAACTAGAGTTAGAATTTACTTCATGGATCATTCTAGTGATTGGCTCGAATCTACCATATTCAGTAGGGTGGAAGGGAATGTGGAACAACTCAACGGTTCTGAGATTATTTCGATTGGATCTTTCAACCAAATAATTTGAAACTTCAGGGGCTAGTGTCATACCCGAAAGGATCTGGCGAATAAAAGAGATATCTGCAAATATTCGACGATCAGACAACGACTGTAAATCAATGAGCTTAAGACGGTGGGAATAAGGTGGAAATCGCAATGGATCAGTGGAATTTAGTCTAACCATTTTGATGTTGGTGTGTATTTTGATTTTATCTTGTACAGAATCGCGTCCAGTAGTTATCTTTTTTTTTAAATTCTTTGATTTTTAGTTTTTACATTATGTCATTACTACTGCCCACTTTAATCTTTGTGCCTTATTAAATTTTACAATTTGTTCTCTTTAATTCGTGCTTTTAAATACCCGTTTGATCTGATTTGGTATTCATCATGTGATTTATTTTAGCATTGGCATTTCTCTTTCAAATCTCTTTTGATCTTTGTTTTTGTTACTAATTGTAATCGTCCAGACTTAGCAACTTACGAAAAACCAATAATATATCTATATGTAGTTATGGCATCATGTAAACTAAAGTAAAAGTAAAATAAAATGAAACTATTCTATTTATGAAGGCTTAGTTCCTGACAATAGCAGTAGTTTTCCACATTTAATGAGTTGATAAGCCAGTAATTTGTTAAAATAAATATTCGAATTATTGTAGATATTGTAGTGTAAAATTGCAGTACCGTACTTAATTAAGCACGAAAAGGGGATTCTACCTAAGTTACTGTCAAGATCTTAAACAAAAAAAAAAAAAAAAAAGAAGTAACGAACTAATTTTTCAACCGTGAAATTAGGTTTTGTGTACAAATCTCAAATTAGATTTAATTGAAAAAAATTGAGCTTTTTTCTTCATAATAAAGTATAAATACTAGGAATGTTTGGTTGATGTGATGGCTGGTACAAGAAGCCAGGCATCACTTGTATCTTTCTGAATTTTGATGAATCGAAATATTTCTGTCGCTTATCTGATGTTTCTTACATCTGAGAAATTTTTCCAGTAGTAACTTTTCAGAATTCTTGCTCTTGTCCTATGTGTTGGGCAAACACAAAGCACATAAAGAACTGTTTCCACTTTTTATTCACATCTCCCACAGAAGTTATTGCCCACATTCCCTAGTCTTACATCATGCTCCTTAGTAGAAGTATAATTGTTGGCCAGTGGATTTAAGGGTCAGGATGTGGGTCTGTAACATAACAAACAACTCACAAATAACAAAAAGGTATTGCGTGTTGTGTATCAGTAAAAATTCATCTTTAAATAAATCAATAGCAGTTCTGTGGGATTCTAACCTGCATTCCTTGAGTTGGTTCATTCTATAAATGTGTACCTGTAGCTTCTAAAATGCAGTGAAACAGTGAAATTTATGTTGTAGCATCTTCCAAAATGTACCTATATCAAAAGCTCTTGAATATTTAAAATACGTAATGGAAACTTAAAATAAGAGTATGTAGTGAAAAAATTTAGACTACATTTTGTATACATGTATACATGTGCTTATTTATGTGGTTATGACCAGTAAGTATGCCCAAACCGTCTTCGTAACGGTTTGCTCTATTGAGAGTAATCTATAGGTTATTTTGGTGTTTATTCTTTGTGCGTATATTTTGAAGACTCTGTAATGCGCTCCAAAGAATGTTTGTTTCCCTCTTCAGGGTGTTTTCTATTGATAGTTTAATATTACCAATAGATATCTATCCAACTGCCTCAAAATATGTTATTATAAAATATATTTTGATGCCGAAAATATGTGCTTACTGACCTATGAAGATCTGACAATATTAATTTTCATGTAACGAAAGATAAGCAGAAAATCAGATTATTACCAATTTATATTATAAAAACATACAAAATTAAAATACCATTATATTTACGGATAGCCTCAGCTCAATTATGTCAATCAAAAACCCTTTCAACAGTGAGTACATGTCTTCATACATTAGAAATACCATAGCACATAACAATGGCAAGTTACGATTGGCATGGATTCCAGGCCACGTTGGCATAGATGGCAACACCAGAGCTGACCTTGAAGCAAAAATAGCGGCAAAAAGCCCTCTTACCAGAGGCTCAGTATTGTCCTATGCCCATGCTAAAAGGTTGATTGCAATACACGCGGCGCCCATCCGCCAAACATCCTGGAATTCTTCCAATCGTTTTGCTAGATTACACAATCCCAATGCTAACATTCCAGGACCAATTAAAACTAGATCACGAGCCCTAGGTGTCAAACTTACTAGAGTACGCCTAGGGTATACCCTTCCTACACATAAACACTTATTTGACAGTTCCACACCTCCGACATGTATTCACTGTTCAGAACCCCTAACCATAAAACACATCCTAACAGTGCCCTTCAAATAACACAATTACATCTCAATTCACATTCACCCCACTACAAGCTTTGCGATTCCATACCAATACACACTTAACACTTATAAAAAACCTTCTGCTACATCACAACATCTGGGATGAAATATAATTAATCAATGCCATTTTCATTGTTATACACTATCACAACAATATTACTAATGTTACTTGGTAGGAATAAGTCCTATCAACCTTTTTATCTTTTCTTATAATTTTGTTTATCTACTATTTGCTAAAATTACTTTTTATTCTAGCGAATAGTAAGTATTTTACATTTTTTTTTATTTAAGATTTTACACTTAAATATACTTTATGTTTTATAAATTTACACTTTGATTACCTACTATTTACACCTGTATATACACCTAATTTTTACATTACTTTACATTTTTCAATATTTAAGACTCTACACTTAAATACCTTTACTTTATTAAAGTAAACTAAGTGTACAATTAACTTTGTTTCTATTTTACTAAATTGATAATTTGTTAATTTGCTAAAATTTTGAATTTTAAATTTTTATTTCTGAATTGTTAATTTACTAATAATTTTGTTTTAAATTGTAATTTCTATTTTGTTAATTTGTTGAATCTTTTCTTTTATACCATTTATTGTATTTCTTAGATGTTATATATTTTATTTTGTAAATTTACTTTTATATTTTAAAGGCCCACATCCCGTAGGGGAAAAGGGTCTGTAGTTGGCCTGCAGATTCATCTGCAGGTCCACTGTTTAATAAATAAATAAATAAATATAATTTAAAACACGAAAATGTGTGTGTGTGTGTTTATTTAATTTGTCAAAATGGTGCTCCAAAATGTAGCAAAACTTTTATTATATATATATATATATATATATATATATATTTAAGTGGTTATAAAAGCTTTAAACGATAGTAGACCTATATTTAAACTGTATTAAAACTGTATTTTGCATTTTGGAAGTCACCCTATCTAGATTACTCGGCTAACCGATATAATTTATCCTACCTATTTTTTATTTTTTTACTGATATTATTTTGGATGTTCAACTAACTTCATTTACCTGCCATAAACTGCACCTTTAACAATTTTATAATTTAATATAATATAATTTAGAAGAATGCAATCAATTGAAATTTGGATGTAGTAATGTAATATATAACTAACCACTAGATAATTTTAATGTTTATGGTTAGGTGTTCTATATTTTTAGTTAATGTATAACAAAGAAACAAACCACATTGACTTGAATGTAAGCATTTCAAGTTATGTTATTTTAATGTTATGGTTCTTATACGACCCTTAATGTTATGGTCCTTACACGACTCCTATTACAACTCTTTCAGAAAATAGACGGTTTTAAGAAAAATGTTCTTTAAAATAAAAAAGATTTATAGAAACTAATTGAGAAAGGATTTAGCCGATAAAATTATAGTAAAAACCTATTTATCAATAAAAGGGTACACTTAAATAATTTATACTCTGTTTGCACTATCGACAAAGATATTTTGAGTAGTGTATGCCAAACTTACCCAATTAATAAAATTTTTTAAATAGTTGTTGAAGAAATTTTCCACAAACAGAGAAGAAGTTATTAAGGTGTATTTAAAATACATATTAAATACTTCAGTATTACAAATAAGTTCATCCTTATACCCTTATCATGATTTTCGAACCGAATATGAATCGAAGCGAATATGTGATCACTAACCATAATTTGATAATAAATTTATTCGCTGTGGAAAATCGTTGCTAACTTAACAATCGAAAATTAAATATTTTGAAAAAGTAGATACAAAAGTAAACAGTGTGTTTTTGATGCTAATAAATTTTATGAAAAGTAAACAGTGTTTTTTTTTTTAAACTGATAAAATATATTATTTATTATTCACAAATTCATTTTCGCTTGAACAACAACAAAAATGTTTTTTATTTTTTTAATGGTTGTCACTTAAATTTTGCATTCAACGAGTTATCGAATGTATTGCGTTGGCTTCATTAATCATGTTCGCATGGCAGCGAATTCGCCTACGTTCGAGAGTAATGATAAAGGAATTAATTTTATACAGGATGTTTCATTAAATTTTTACTTTATTTGCTGGCCATTACAGATCTAATGAATAAATATATTCCGCCCATATCAACACTGCGGTTCGAGATCTGCTTTCTGGAGTGTTGTTTTTTTTTTGTATAACATTTGATATTTTACATGTACTGCGAGATTTTGATCTTCCTGAACGACATGTTTCAGAAGATTCAAATATTTTTTTAGCTGAAGAAACAACTCAACTCTTTGGGTTGTTAAAACTGTTATTTTTTAATCTAAATACATAAGTAGTATATTGATTGCACATAATTTGATTGAAATTAACTAATGTATATGGCAGAGATTCTTTTTAGATCGAGATTTTAAAATTTTTTTCAATGGTATTTCATCTGTACAGCGAAGTTTTTATCTTCCTGGCGACACGTTTGCGAGGATTTGAATATTTATTTAGCTGGAAATTTGTTTCTCTTTGGGTTGTTTATACTGTTCTTTTTTAAATTTAAATACATATAGATATTGAATGTATAGAAACGTATATATAATTGGATTAAATTTTTTTTTCCTTACTCTTCTTAAGAACATAGGGCTTCCACATGACATTTCCATCATACTAGATTGCTAGCTGCTGTTTTCACTTGTTTCCATATCATGTTGGTTTTTTATTCTAATTCTTGTTTTATGGACCTCCGTCAGGGGTTCTTTGAACGACTGGGTCTTCTTGTACATTGTGGGCTCCATTCTAAGCTGATTCGCGCGATGTCATTTTACGGTGTTATGAGTGTATGGCTTATTTATCTCTATTTGCTTCTTTTGATTTGTTTAGATATGGGTTCTTCGCGGGTTAGCCACCAAAGATCCTTGTTTGTTATTGTGTTTGACCAAAATATTCGGCATATTATCTTTAGACATTTCTTTAAATTTGTAAAAATTAAATTTTAGACTTTGAAGATTAAAATTTATTAATTACGGAATTTATCAACAAAAATAAAAAATAAAGCAAAATATATAATATATGGTAACCTATTTCAGGAGAGGATTCATCTTTACTAATTAATTCTGCTTCATATATATATATATATATAGTACATTTGATAATGAGAATATATTAATTTAAGTGAAATAAATTCAAAACAAAAATTAACAAAAAAAATAAATTTCAATTCCCAAATATAGTTTTTCCTCAATTTGATGCGACCTTTATCAGTCCACTTGAAGAAGTAATAGCATTGTAACCAAATAAACCATCTCCATACAAGTATAAATGTATCTGGCTGTGTTGTTCAGATAAAATGTGAGGAATATTTGAAAGAAATGTTTTTTATTCTGTAAAAAATATTTATTCCAAAAAAAAAAAAAAAAACTGTTCATAGTAGATATGATAATTATTTAAATAAATTTATTATAACTTTTTATGTTTTGGGAGAAAATATTTCATACATTCATACTTGTACAGTACTTACTATATTTATCTTTTTTATTTATAAATACTTCTGAAAAAATTATTGCAAAATTCTGAATAAAGATGTACATACATTACATACATACCAACATAATGTTTGGCATCATCATAAACAAATAAAAAAATAATTTCAACCGGCACATTATCAACCCATTAATAAAAAAGCGCATTCAACTTTAATTTAATAAATGGATGAGTGAATAAAAAATCTGAAACAAAAAGAAAAATATTCTTGTTTAGTTGGTTAGTTTTCACTTCCTTTTTTTTTAACCAAATATGTACATAGATACATACATATGTAAATATATGATGTACATTCTTGATAATCAATAGATATTAAAATATTATTATGTACATAGTTATAATATTACAAAAAAATGTGGTCTGGTCTTCTTATTAAGCTTTTAGTTGTGTTATAGTCGCGATATTACCGTACTAGCGTAACGATGATACGCTGTTAAATACATTTTGTTTTGTATTTTTGTTATTTTATTATTTTTTGTTTTTATTTTTGTTTTGTGTGTATACAATTTTCATTCATAAAAAATACAACAGAAACAAAAATAAAAGTTTTTATTATTACCTAGTTGTTTTTTTTTTTTGTTAATTTTTAGATTGTTTATTTATTAAAAATTCTTGTTTTCTGTTGTGACGTATTTTGATTTTAATAATTTGTTATTTTTAAAGATAAATTTTTGTAATATACACTTTAATTAACATTTTAAAAATAACTATATATCGTACATATCAGCATGGAAATGAATGGATGGCGATGGACTCGTATGAATATATGAATATGTACATACATACATATATCCTAAATTAAAAAAAATAACCTCGTGCAGGAACACCAACTGCTCTGATAATAGTGACTATGGTGAATTGCGTAGTAAAATTTTGATTTATTTATAATTGTATATATATATATATATATTGAATATGAATTTATATAGTTTTATATATACAATTACTACAATATCTAGTTACATATATAATATTATATATTTATATGAACTATTATATTTAGGTTAATTCTTCTTAAGATTGGTGGTTAAATCATTATTGATTTGGGTGAAATGTGTTTTAATTGAAAACATATTATTCAAGTCAAATCAAGTCCTACAATTAAATTTCGATTTTAGTGAAATGATTTTTAAGTTTTTTTATTTTAATTAAAAATAAAAATTGTTCATCTGGGCAAGGAACCAAACGTTGTATTCAAACATACTGGAAAAATTGGGCCCCATTCAAATGATTTCTGCGAAACTTGCAAAGATGAAGAAAAGAACGAAAAAATTCTACACCTTTCTTGCACTCCCTGGGTGATTTTACAGGTAAGAAAATTAAGGGTATCAATGGCTTTGGTGTGGTGTGATTTAAACAACCTTTCGTACCTCTATTTAAGAAAAAAAAATTATTTAATATTACGTAACCTACTTACATTTTCTCTTCGGTTCCTTTTCTATAGGTGTTCGTATGATACTTTTTTGGTCAAACAATTTGAGGCAATTTTAGACTTTTTTTGATTTTTGTTTTTGAGAAAGTACCGTACTAAAACGGTTAAAGTTCTGGTTTGATAATTTGACTTGTGATTTTGATTGTGATTTGTGCATTCGGCTTGGTGTAATCTTATTAGTAATTTGTATAATTTTAAAAATTATAAAAAACCAAACCGAAAAATGAATAAACAAAGCTTTGAACAAAATTTAATCTAATTTGATCTGGCACGGTCTAATATATATATATTATATTTTTAAATTGATTCCAAATACATATTTCCTTAATATTTTTAACTTGATTCCAAATTTCTTTATTTCTTTCTGAACTAAGTAGGTGGAGATTGTTATTTATTACTTATGAATATTTAGTTAATTAAGTAGTTAAATTTTTTTTTGTACTTTTCATTACTTAATTTGATTTTGTTTAATTTTAATTGTACTATTAATTTTGATATACAAGAACTATTAGAGTTGATTTTTATATAGTATTAGGTGATATTAGTAATTATATTTTACCACTAAATATGTATATATAAGTATGTAGTATAAGTAAGTAACTATGTTTATTTACAAAAAAAAAATAAAAAATTTGTGCTAAAAAAAGTTGGTGTCACAGTCTATTTGTCATCTGTATTTATTCACCATTTAAAAGAACAAGTTTTTATTAAATAAATAGCGGGTATAACCTAACAAACAGTTAACAATCGCTCTCTTTGTTGTAACAAAAATAACATAATTTGTGTTGAAAAAAAAAATTTACTTCTCCTTATGATTTTATAATCCCTACTTAAAATTAGTTAAGACACGACACAGCTAATTGTGCTTAAGAACGTTTTATATCGGTAACATATGAGCAAAGAACATAAATATACATTTAACAGTGAAGTAAGTATATATATATGTAGCTAGATATATTTACATAAAAATGCAATATAAATTTTTCGAATTAAATTATTTTTTTATGTTAATAAGTTCTATTATGGAAATATAATTAAATTTGCTCTTACTTCTAGGGTTTCTAATACCTAACTATAGGTACTAGAAAACTTATCAATTATTTAAAAATACTTTTCTAATAATTTACTAAAGTATTTGATTTAAAAAAAATAGTTATTTTAAATTAAATTTAAATATTACTTAAGTACTTAGTTACTATTTTTTTTTTTAAAACAAAAGTACAAAGAAAATAAAATTTGATAACCAGAATGTAAATATGTATAAATATCTACATACAAAAATAATTATTGTTTACTACTTAAATAATTTTCTTATTTTTTTCTTTCTATTCTTCGTTTCATTTATCTATTATCTACTTAATTTATTATTATTCAATTAAAAATATTCATTAATCAATATTTAGCTTTTAACTAATACAACATTAACTTGTCAGTCAGACAAAATTAAATGAATGAAATTTCTAAAGTAGTTCTTTGCTTTAAATCCAAATGTATAAATGTGTATATATATCTGTATATGTGTATTTTGAAATTGTTTCAAATAAAAACAGTTTGTATTCGTTATGCGGAATTAATTTATTTTTGGAAATTTTTCCATACACATACTCATATAATAGGTAGGTAGGTATATCTGTGCAATCGTATTACAATGTATACGTTTTTAAAATAAGAAATTTCTTTATTGATTACTTTCGTATTTTTGAGATTGAATCTTAACTGCAATCTAGTATATTCCATAATATAATATATATACAATGTAAATAAATACTGTTTTAATTACGTAGAAAGAAGTAGAATGTAAATTTTTTGGAAGTAATTACGTTGTATAAAGTACGTTATGAAACATATTGTATTTAAAATTTGAATACTACACTTTTGATGTTACAACAACAATATTAATCGTTAATATTTCAAAACCAAAAATTCAAAGTGATGTTGCAATTCGCATACATTTGTAATGTCAGATTGTTATGTCAGTTATTTTGTTATTGAATTCCTATATTAAGTTTAGTTTAATATTTTCTGTTTAATCATACTTTTTTATTTTTTTTATTGTAATGGCATGTTCGAATTTATCGAGTTAACTACGATTAAATCTTTAACCATAGTGTACATAATTCATATAAAACTAATCTTAGTTACTTGTTGTAACTGTATTTAAAAATAAATTACAATTAAATTATGTTAAATTTACGTTCACAGCCCTGCTTATATGTTTATATATCGTATTTTTATCGTATCTCTTAATTTTTGTGCCGTCGTGACAATCATATTTTTGAAATTTCAAACAAGTAAAAATGTAAACAAAATTTATTAAAATAAAATCGTACTTACCCACCTTAAAAAATATTGATAACATTTGTAATCAAAAATTTTTTTTAAAACTATTTATACCGGGTGCTCCAGAGCATGGGTATCAGCTTTTTAAGAGGGGAAGGAGCAGTTATTTTAAAATTTAGATAAAAGTTTGTTAACTAAATCGCGGGTGATCTATAGATTGGTGGTATTTTCAACTTTCGGAAAAGACCGCAAATTGGTTTTTTAAGATCAAAAATCGCCGAAATCGAGATTTTCAAATGGGAAGGGGTATTTTTTAATGCAAATTCAGATTCTACGACAAAAAATAAGAAAATTATGTTAAATGATTTTTTTTTGTTTTCTTAGTATTTTTCTTCAAAATTAATAACAATAAAACATACATGCTCAATATTTTCCTTTAGTAAACTAAAATTAATGATAATCATTTTTATAAATTAATTTGCTTTTCATGTTATCATATTTTTTATCTCAGTTTTGGGTTCCTACAAAGTTTAAACAAAAAAAAAAAAAACAAAAAAATGTACTTCACAAAAGTTTCTTATTTTTTGATGTAGAATCCGAATTTGCATTTAAAAGTACTTCACATTTGAAAATCTCGATTTTGGCCAATTTCGGCGAATTTTGATCTTAAAAAACCGATTTGCGGTTTTTCCGAAAATTGAAAATACCACCAATCGATAGAGCACCGTCGATTTAGTTAACAAACTTTTTCTAAATTTTAAAATAACGGCTCCTTCCCTTATAACTAGTATTCAAAAATAATTCTAAATTTGTTAATTTTTGGATTCATATGGTTTGTCATTACGGCAAAAATTGCCGCACCCTATTTTTTGGCCGTGACAGCGAAAGTGAAGTAAAAGCAAAACGTCAAACCTAACTATGATTATGTATAATGTGAACACTTTCAACCATAGTTAAAAAACATAATTCAATACAATGTAAACATGCTATAAATATGCGTGTGAATTTTTTTTTTTTTTTTGTATAGCAATATACAACTAGATTTCACATCATAATTGGTTTTAGTATATTCGATGCTATTCTACTTCGTGGTTCGTGGTTGTACAGAGCGTCAAAAAACCGGACTTTGATCCATCCAAAGTTTTTTGACAAGCGTTTGTGTTGTTTAATACTTACTAACTACTCAATGTCATATTATTTTTGATTGTCCACGTTTTCTTTGACTCTGCGAGCTCCATTCAAGAACTGATCTTGCAAAGTTACTTGCAGGACTACAAATTGTGTAACCGATACTATTATATAACTAAGTTTAATCGTTTTACTGATTTCTTCAAAACTATTTCGTTTCACTCGTTATTTTTTGTTGAAATTATTAGGATACGCGTAAAATTTGTCTAAGGTATTTGTTGACATAAGGCGTTTGCGTTTTTGAAATCAAAGCATAGATCTGAGCACGCTCTGAGTGGAGCATGTACAGATACGCTCCGAGCGCTCAGATTTAATAAAAAAAAAAAACGACTTGAGTAAACTGTCATTTTTATTTTATTGTTCTTTCAAATTGTCAATAACTAACTATGTAATCAAATTTAAACTTTAAATTTTGAAATTTACAAAAGTTTTTAAAAAATTTATAAACAAAATGTTTCAGCTTTTAACAGTAATTTGTTTTTTGATGAAAGTTATTTAGAAGATGACATATCTAAAAGTAATAATCATGTGCAAATAATAAAAACCAGGTTTATGCCGAAAATATTTGGCCAAGATTTTCCAATAAAACATTTAAATCGCACTTTAGAATAAATACAGAGGTTTTCGAAAAATTATCTTTATCAAATCTATAGAGAGGAGCGTTGAGTTCTTACTCCATTTTGAAAAAGTTTACACTAAAAAATATTTGTTTTTAATTAAATATTAATTATTTACCATCATGTTGAAAACATAATCATGACGAATGACGAGGGACGAAAGACGAAAGACCAAAATTCGAGATACAATCACGACGAGAACTATTCGCGACGAACTATTTTGACTTTTTTGGCACAGTTCAAA
This sequence comes from Argyra leucocephala, assembly GCA_963942445.1. Classification (NCBI taxonomy): domain Eukaryota; kingdom Metazoa; phylum Arthropoda; class Insecta; order Diptera; family Dolichopodidae; genus Argyra; species Argyra leucocephala. The sequence continues at coordinate 135,106,695 of OZ012678.1, forward strand.
ACTAATAAAACAAAAACAGAATAAATAAATTGTTGTTATTATTCAAATTGATATTATTTTTAAAAATAATTATTCAAACCAAATTATTTCTTTGCAAAATGGATATTATCCCGAACATGATTGGTTCTATATAACTTGCTTTACAAATTAAAAAAGACTTCGTGAATTTTAACCGCTTCAATCAATTTTTCGTCAAAACTTATGTTTATTGATGATAATTATTGTTGTTCTTGTTGATTTTCGATATATTATTATAACAAAATTGATTTTAAGTTATATGTATTAATTGTGTTGTTTGTTACACGCTTATTATTATACTTTGTCGTACTAAGTTATCTACTATTAAGGTAAGATCACCATCTAACGTCAGTTTAGTAGTTTCATTGGATAAATGACATTGTATTTAAAAAAGTTTCACTAGAAATGGATTTTTCTAATTATTATTTAAAAATATTAGCAATTACCTGTTTAATTATGAAAAAAAAAAACAATTAAAAAATATAACATGTAACATAAATAAAATTATTTTTTAAATTATTGTTCGGTATCCATTTACCGACACTAAATTTTTGCCGTATCCAACTACCGACAAGCTGATATTCCTAATGTTTTATGAATATTTCAAATAAAATAAAATTTGTTTACATATAATTTTAATTAATTATTATCCAACATCACATGATTGTAACATATGAGTAGCATTGGGAAACAGAACCACCACAATTATGCCGTTTTTTCACAAAATTCAACTAAAGAAAATTTACCTATATTTATAGGAGCAGTAATACATTTCTTTTCATTGTTCCCAATTTTAGTGTTCATCCATTTTGAACCATTTTTTCACTAGAACTTATTATTTCTTAGGCTGTCTAGAAGAAATCTGTCTCATTGCAATTAAATTCTTGAAGGATCCAAAGGAACATCTAGCAAATTTTCTTTTGTCAAGGTTTCTTTAATATCACTAAACCATTTCCGAATATTCTTCTCGGTTAAATTCGCCCGAGATGCAGGCAAAATCTGTGATACTATGTTGCCTACCTAAACTAAAAGCATTCGGTTTCTTTAGTTTCTTGACTAGATCAGCTACTGAGTCAAGAAGTTGACTTTTTGTTATGGGAGCTTTCAGTTAACCAATTTGTCTGTTAAAATACTTTGCGGTCTAGGTTTCACATTAGAGTCAAACCTCTTTGATATTTTATCGTATAGATAGTCATAAGTGGAATGGAAAATAATTTACTGGTCTTGAATATGCTGATTCCCTGATTTACAGCCTCAATAGATTTATTTAGATTTTCTTTTGAGTATTGTAACTTTTTCGCGGATACATCTTTAATTATTCTGCAAAACCGAAAACAAAATAAAAGCAAAAAAAAAAAATAAGAGTACCATTTTACCGACAGTTACTTCTTCTACCGACATACGTAGTAAAGTTGGTTTTTTCGACATAAGTCAATTTATTTGCAAAAAAACTTTGAAGTCCACATTTTTAACTGATCAGTTTTTAATCATTATTCCTTGAAAAAATTTAAAAGAATTAAAAAATAACAATAAAAAACGTGGTTTAATACGGAATAGTCTGGTTCCATTCACCGACATCTGGGTGAACCTACTACCGACAGCCCAATTCAATTTTCATTGTAGTGGCTTACCAGACAGCATTAAGTTCTGGTAATTCGACTTATTATAAACTTAAATAAATAAATTTTAAATCAATGTGATATTGGTAGCACAAATGGACATAATAATTGATTAAAAGTTAATTATATAAAACCCTATTAAAAACAATTTTGTCGGTAGATGGAGAACCTAAAAAGTCACTATATCCAATTACCGACAAAATTTAAAACACATTTTTATCATTAATGTTACATAATTTTTTTTTGATTTGAACAAAAAATTAATTTAAAATATATTAATGTACACTAATAATAAGTTATTGTATTGATTGCTTAATTAATTAAATGTTAAAACAATTTTAAATATTCTTACCCTTTCTTAACAAAATCTTTAGTAAGAAAAAATATTGCACCATAACTTGACCACATGAACATGTTTGATGTCTTTTAATTATATTTTATTGAACTATGTAAAATGACCAGATCAAACATGTTCAGAATTGTTTACTTTTGAAGAAACAAAAGTAAATTTTTTTAAAAAACGTTAGTTTTCCTTGTTATTTTTTAGAAAGAAATGAATTTTGTCGGTAGATGGGCACTGTCGGTAAATGGTGTCTCTACCTTATTTCTCAAATAATAAATAAAAATGATAAAATACTTAGAAGAGCCAATTGTTGATACAAATTATTTATTTTATTACTAAATACATAATAAAAACTTAAAATTGAATTAAAAAGCTAAACAAAATTATATTAATCAATTAGAACTTTCTTACATAAATTTAAATCTTATTATTATTTTGAAAAGCTTATACTATTTAGTAATTATAATTAATTCAAATACATTAAAGCTATAGTTTTATAATAGTAGTTACTTCATAAAAACCGTCAGAACCGGTAGCAAATCAATAGATCTATTATCTATTGTAGATGATTATTACAATCATTTAAAGTTTGCGATGCATAAAGTCTATCTTTATTATTGACTAATAATAACATGATTATTTTTAAATGTAATTTGTCCGGATGAATGAATAGTTTTTCATTACATTTAATTATATCGCCATTTACAATTGCAACACTCTAAAAGTAAACAATTTTGTATTATTTATATATACTTATGTAATTGTAAATTGATTTTAATTTTATATTTTACCATAAATCTTTAATCTTTTATCTTTAATGATTTGATTATTAAATGGAAAACAAATAAAATGTGTTGGAAGTGTTTTTCTTCTTGATGACAAAACAACTAAATCCTAATTTTCAGCATGCACATTTAACATTATTCTCGGTTTTTCCTATTGTAATCAAAACAAAACAAATTGGTTAATTAATTAAGAAATATAAATAGAATTACCAATAACAGTAATATTTCTCTGTGCTCCTTCTTTTAGTGCGATTAATTTCAGATTCAATTCTTTTTTAACATACAACAATTTTTTTCATATAATTATGTATAATTTTTTTAACTTTACCTTGGTACATGAAATTGGGTCTTATATTGGCCACTTTGAAAACAAATTTCTCTATCATCTTTATTGTAAAGATCTGGAAAAATGTATTCTTATTTAGCCATTCAAAATATTTTGGTATTCACATGTATTCACCTTCTTCTACATAACCCGTGTATTATTGGTTACTTTTAATTTATCTTGGTATTACTCAATATCATTCGCATTCGTCGACGAGTAAAATAGAAATAGATATATTTTTTGAAAGTGAAATTTTGGTCAATTGTCATTCGTCACGATTTACATACATATAGGTGCCTATTATGTATTTCGATCGAAATTAATCGAATCGTTCATCGTTATCGTTAAAGTTATTCGATTGTGATCGTTAGTGTCATTATGTATTTCGATGAAAATTTGATCGAAAGTGTTTAAAAATGCTGCCATTGTAAAATTCAAATTTACGATGAAAATGACATATGTTTCATTCTTGAACTGTCAAATTCAAATTATTATACGAAAAAAAAACAAAACAATAGTTTTATATTTAAAATTTTTAAGTTGAAAATAAATTGAAGTGTTTAAATAAAATATATTTATAAAATTATGAGTTTTTAAAAATAAAATGATTTGAGCAGAGTTAAATTTTTGAATTTCTAATAGCGCTGAAAAGCGCTATCAAATTGCAGAATTAAAAAACAAGCGAACATATATTCGGTATTATTCTAATCCACTAGATTTGGAAGATTATACCTATGTTATTTAAACATGAATTTGATGAGTTATTATCTACATTATTAAAACTATTAAATTAGGTCAAACATTGAAATAACCAATAAGTAACACGTCGATTCCAAATATAATTAAATTGGTTAGTGTATTAAGATTCTGTGCGGTTTGTACCAAGCAAATGATTTTCAACGTAGGAAATAATTTTCATGTCAGACTAGCACAGCTAATTTTTTTTGGTTCTTAAAGAAGTTTAATATGTATTTGCAGTTTATAATTATGTGCAAAATGGATCAAATTCCATTACGCACTAGAAGGAAAAAGTCAGGCAAACATTATTTTTATGATTAAAGCAGAATTACTGAAATAATTGGAGCAGTAGATGGAAAGCTTATTCAAATTAAATCACCGAAGCAAAACGTACAACATTTATGTTATAGTAGAAAGGGATTTTTTAGCATTAATGCAATTCTGATAAGTTTATACTTTATTGTAATTACTTTACATTATTATAACAGTTTTTGTTTTTAGATATGTGATCATAATCAGGTAATTGGTTTTGTGAGTGCAAGATATCCTGGTACCTCTTTGAAAAACTTATAATGGTTTCTTATTATTTACACTAACTTTTCATATTGCAGTTTATTTGTAACTGGCCTTTGATTCCTATTAAAATTTATTTCAATCAAACATTATTATGAAGAATAAAGTAAAATACCTACTTTCATTTCAACTTTTAAATTTATTTTTATTTCAAAAAATATCATAAATATAAAACAAAACAACAAGTGTCCAAGCGCACTCTTTTATTTTATCCTTTCAATTCAAAATTGAAATAATTTGTACAAAATCTCTCATTCGATGTCTCTTTCGTGGTAAAATTTTACATCGTTAAACTATATCGATTTCGTCGACAATTTCTGAACGATATCGAAATACATAATGGCAATTTTGCATTTTGACATTTCGTTCGATCAAATCGTAATCGTTATCGAAATACATAGTAGGCACCATAATCTCATGTATTTGAAAGGGAAAAATTCGTCGTGATTGTGGTTTCGACATCACAGTTTATATCGTCGTCCATTATTCCATTATTTCTTAAATTCTAAAAATGATTTTATTGATATTTATTTTAAAATGGTTTACTATCAAAAATATTTATTTTGAATTTTACTATAGCACATTAGCGTCATCTAACAATTTTTTCTTAAAATAAAAATCCCTTTTTGGCATTTAATATTCTTTGCTCTACATGTTCTCTAAAATTTAAATTGAGCATACTACATATCTGAATGAACCGAATGATTATTTCGTAATAAATAATATTTTCATATAAAAAAAAAATACTGAACGTTTGATTTGAAGAATTAAAGTTTCAAGTTAAGTAAACTATTCGCTTTTTAAACAATGTGAAATCGTAAATTACCATAATTGAGCAATATGTAAGGACATAAGTACGATTTTAATCTATTCAATCAATTTGTTTTTTAACCTCTCCGCTTATCTTAAAATTATATGTCTATGTCCTTGATAAACGCTATTATTTCTCTGATGTCATTTCTATTACATATTTAGATACTGATCAGGTATACTTCGATGGTTGTTGCTGTGATGATGGGGTACCCTCAATAACATTTGTTATCAATTTAGTGACTACTTAAGCGTCAAAATCCCAATGATATTTCTCCTTGGTTGTTTAATGTTCGTAATCCTTAGAATGTAAATTATGTTGTTAATTGTTTTTGATTGTGAAAATTTAGCATAAAACGTAGAGGTCAGCACGTCAAAAAAAATGCAAAAATTAAATTCAATCAGTTACTGTGAAAAACATGATTCACTTTTTTGTTTTTTTGTTTACAATTTTGACAATCATTAGTAAGGCTTAAGGTATGACACTTTATTTCAAAAGCACCTAACACATTTTTACTTCGTTAGTTACATTAATATTTTTTTTTTTTAGTTTTGCAATATGTACTTCTGTACTTTACAATTAAATACGAAGTGAATTCAATAATAATTAGTTATTTACAGTTTACAATAGTAATATAAAACAGATTTTTAATCTTAAATAATTTAAAAAAAAAAATAATTTTATTGTCTTTGTATTCATCATACAATGTAATTACATAAACAAGAAAAAACACATTTCTATGATTTTGTTCATTAACCTGTATTTACTTAATTATTTGTTATTATTTTCGTACATTAATTGAAAATAAATTGTATTTACACTTTAAAACCCTTAGTAGTAGTTTAAGTATCTTTTTTTTTTATTATCAGAATTGATATTGTATTGAGACGGGTTTTTCAATTAAAATTTGCGTTAAACAAAAAACTCCAGTATTTCATATGTTCATAATTTTTTTATTAGATTAAGTATTATTATTATTATAATAATGTTTCGTAAAAACTCTACTACTTAAGTATACTTAAATAATTTTATGCACCTGTATCCACATCATTGAATAACATGTTTCATGTATTTCTTAGAACAACGTGCACATGTCATGTTTACCAAATACAAATTAGATTAGCAAAATTAAAAATTACTTTGCCAGACTTCGAAGTTTCATATTTAATATTTATTAGAAAATTTTAGTACCTAGCTTAAAAAGAACTATTAACTTGTTTCGATTTTTAAAATTTGTTTCTATTAAGTAAAACTGATAAAAATGTTTAAATGATGATTGAAAGCTAAACCTCTTTTATTTGTAATAACTATACACAGGGTGTTAAACTGATATATGCCATTAGTAGAGCTAAAATTTGACAAAAATAAATTAGTCGTTGTATACACTCTAACATTATCGGAATTATTGGGCCAATCCACACGAATCGACAGTATATGGTCTTATGTAGAATACTCACTTTTACACGAGTATGCACAACATGGTATTTATTTCTACATGTATGTGTGCAATTTTTTGAAATATGGAAATTTTTTGCGATGTTGGTGATAGTGATGATGATCTAGTCTAGATCTACCTCGTATTCCTACTTTCGTAAAACAAACACTCATATTTTCTCAGATGCATCACTGAAATGAAGAAAAAATTGAACACATCATCGTCTAACTGAAAAAGCATTTTTGTTGTAGATAAGTGGGGTTATAGAACATTTTATTATGTTGGTCTGACCACTTTCTACTGGCACAAAAGATTATTGGTATATAAACAAAAAATACCTAATAATGTTTTTAGATAATATTTTGTCATAAAATTAGTTTAAAGTTTTAAAATATTTAAATAAAAGTTATTAATAACATTTTTATAGCATAGTTACTTAGTATTTTGTATAACAGTGTAAAAATTATAGTATATATAATAATACATTTTTATAAAAATGCTAAAAAATTAATGAAAAATTGTTTATTAATCCTTACTAACTATTTTATCCATTTATATTTAACTCATTTAACCAGCATTCAAAGTTAAATTAATATTTTGACTCGATGCTGCATCGATTAAAAGTTACAAAAAAAGCCGTAACTTCCATATTAAAAAAAAACAACAGTTCTTAAACCGTCTTTAAACTGCTGTTAAATTTAATTTTTGAAACTTATTTTCTACATAGTAAAAAGTTTGCTGTAATTTTTGCTATATTTTTACATTATGGAACACAATTTAAAATATTGACATTTATTTTATTGTCATTTTCTAGTTATTACCAAAGTTATAAAAACTTTAGCAGAAAAAGTCCAGAAATTTTGTTCGATGCGTGCTCTGCTTTTTTTTCGTATTTGAGACTTATATTAAACAATATGGAATAGACTAGATTGTAAAAAATTGTTTGTGTAAAATATGGAATATGATGCATTTTAGATATTACATTATTTTTACAATATGGAAGTCAAAGAAGGCTAGACTATTAGGACGTTTAATAACGAATTTTGTTCGGGAAACAAAACAAACGAAAGTAGTACTGCTATTGTAATTTTACTTCTTACGAAAGTAGGATTGTGCAGTAGACTCTCTTAGCAGTAAGATTGCTCCAATGGTTACTCTGAATACCATATTGATTTAATTATATTGAGCTAGAAAGAAAAAGTTAAATTGATTTTGCAGAATTCTTGATTATTATGACAAATCTGTTTTTTTGGGAAAATGCTATAAGTATTAACATCTAAATTTTGTTTGTAACTGAATAGTTATTTAAAAAAAAAAATGTGTTTTTTTTTAGAACTAAAGAAAACAAAATACTATTTTTATCCCACTGTAATTTTGTTTTTAGTCGGTTACTCGTAATTGATGATAAATTTCTTAGTAATTTGCTAATCAGCTATTCCTTCGACGTAATGTCTTGCTTCTATTCCATCTGGTTCATCTTATAATTTCATGCTTCTATTATTTCTGGCATTCTATAGATAATTTTAGGTATGAATCTATGAAAAGCTATAATTTAGCATGTATTAAATTTCGTTATCATTTTAATTGTTTTAAATTGGAATCTTAGAATGATTTCCAGGTTGCTTTTATATATGGTAAGTAATAGTGGCTGCCGACAGTACGCCAACACACTTAGACCAGTAAGGTTCATTCTGATACACACATTTTGTGATGTTTTTACACATACTTTTCCAAATTTGGCATCAATATCATTTTTATTATCATTTTATATATAAGATATGTAATTTTGTAGACTTTAAATTCTCTTGGAAGATAAGATTTTCTCAGAGAATTTAAGTTGTAGTTTTAGCTGAATTTATCTCAACATAACTATGTGCTTCCTCTAATCTTGATAAATCTGATAATTATTTAGTTATCGAGATAAAGATAAATATTTAAGTTTTTCAAATTAAACTAAGTACTATTTGTTCAACTAGATGTTTCTTTTCTTCTAATGTGAATATGATGTCTAAAATTTTGTTATTATTAATTGTTCATTTCCCAAAGAAAAAATTTTTTTTAAGTAAATATTTTTTTTTTTTTGTATAACTACGTAAAATTGGAAATTTCCCAGATTGTTTAAAATTTAGTAATTTCAGTTTCTTTTCTATAATTTTAGTTATTCATTAATGATAATTTTTTATACTAAATAACAACACATATTATATATATATATATACAATTTTTTATTGTCATGATTTTTAATTGGTAAATTTATTTTCAATTTAATTTTAAACATTATTATAAGGTAAATGAATGTAATTTCGTCATGTTAAGGAACTTTTGTGATCGGTAGAACATGTTTGTTTAAAGTATTTAATAGAAGTACCTATATTCAAATTAAATATTATTTTTAATCACTAATCAGTTTGCAATATTCGTAAAATGATATCCTAATTTTTCAGCCAGTTAAAATATGAAATAGTTAACAACTATATTTTTTTAAATTATGAAATAACTGTAAAAGTAAGTACTTAATTAAGCTGAGTGTTTTTCATTTTGTCATGTGATGTTGTTAATTTATGCTTTGGTAAAGAAAATAACTTTTTATTTTACATTTCAAAATTATTTCATAAAAAAAATATATCAACACATTTCAAATATTTAAAAAAAATCACAAATTACTTAAATTAAAACTAAATAATAAAAATTAAATTAATTTTCCCTCCTACCTAAAAATTTGGACAACCCCCGACCAAATAAATTATACTGTACTTAACTTTTATGTTGTTTTGATACCTGGTGGAAGATCCGACTTACCAAAATTTGAAGCTGAAGGTTCGAATATCTCATGTAAAAGATTTTAGGTAGCCAGATTTTGATTTTTCATTTTCGATTGTTTTTTCCAATTTTTATTTTCGTACACAACATTGTAAGTAAAAGCAACGAAAACTTGCCGAATGTCCAAATTTCAAATCTCCAAAGGTCCAAATGTTCATTTTCCATGAATTTTTTGACAAGTAAATTGCTAATCGTACTGTACTCGTTTTTAGTATTTCAGACTAGAATAGACTTTTTAAATGGTGTTGAATATGTATAGGACTACTTAACTAGTTAAATCAACAGTCTTATTTTAATTAAATAGTATTGCACTAAAACAAAAGATTATGACGTGTACATTTAAACATTTATTAATAATATTAAAAAAAAAAAAAAAATTTAAAAATTTGTTTTTCGAATTGAGTTGAATTGAATAAAATTTATTTCGGGCCGCTGAACCTTATTAGGTTTTTCGGGCCATATACTATTTTTTTTTTAATAAATATATACTAAATTTAATCTTAAACAAATTACATACTACTTACACAGCTATGAAATGTAATATAAAAGTAACAATTAAAATAAACAAAAAATAAATGTAAAAATAAACAAGTATACTAAATTATGTAAACTGAGAGAGAAAGAAAGAAAGAAAATAAATATAAATAACAAAAACATTTAAATTTCACCGAAGATGTTGATGTATTTGGTGAATTGAATAATGCGTTCCAATGACTGCTCGGTGTCCTCATCGAGAATATTTAACCCCCCCCCCGATACAATGTATACTCCTTGCATTTCTGTAGCGTGGACAGGCCTCAAAAATGTGCTAAACACTGACTTGTGTCTGACCATCACAGGAACATGTAGGTAGACTTCTGGTCGGTCCGTCAAATAAGCACTTATGCGTCATCGTCGTTATAATTATACATCCGTTTTTTCGGCTTGCAGAATTAATGATTTTCCAGGGAGCAGTTGACCTTTTTATTTGTTTGGTTGACCAGTTTATTAGTCGTTGGTTCGTTATTCCATCTAGCTTCATATGCATGTGAAACATTTATTTTAATGAACCCTCTGTAGTCGTCGACTGCCATCAACTGCTGAGAATCTGGATCCATTTCTGTAGCGTTTTTAGCAAGCTTATCAGCTTGCTCATTGCCAGTGATATTGGTATGGCCTGGTAGACAAACAATAACAATTAAGCTTTCTTCTTGGTTTATAAGCTCTTGGATCCTTAGAATAGTTGGATGTGTTGCGGTGAGTGATGAAATACCTTGTATACTACTTATACCTTGTACTTCCCCTTTGGTTGAGTTAACAATACATATTCGATTGCTTTCATTATGGTATACAGTTCTGCTGAGAAGATACTGGTTTCGTCCTTTAGTCGTCCTTTAGCCACATTTATAATTGTTGTTCGAGACGAGTATTTTAGATCCGTCTGTGTATATTTCCGTATAGTTTTTGTATTTGACGTTTAGTTTATTCAGCACAAGTTGTTTGTATTGTTCGGGTAATGTTTCGTTCTTATGATGAGCAGCTAGCTCCTTATCGATTGTCGGTCTTTTCAGTAACCAAGGTGGGAATTTATGCCTGATTTTGGTGTCGAAATCGTACAGAGTTACTCCTTGTTCTTCGAGTGTGGATTTTATCCGAACTGAGAGAGGTTGGTGCCATGAAGGCTTATGTCTTAGACGATTATATATTTGAGTATCAAAGACCAACTCTCTTAGGGAGTGATTTTCCATTCCGCATACCTTTAAACCATATATAGCTGTGCGGGAGGAGCTCCCTTCTGAGATCTAAGGGAAGCTGTCCAGCGTCACTTAATATAATGGGGCTAGTTCTAAATATACCGGTGGCAAGTCTGGTGCCTGTGTGAAAGATAGTATTAAGAGACTTCAGAGTGGTGACTGAAGCGCCACCATAAATTGGTGAACCGTAATGTAGTATTGGGAGTATAATCGTATTTAGAATTCTTAACATCATATTTCTATCCGAACTAAGGTTGAGTCTTTTTGTGGCTTGATTCTTGACCCATTTGACATGGTTTTCGAAGGGTTACAAAATGTTGGTAGCAACATTAAATGCACTAAAAAGGCAAAAATAAATTCTAGCTCTGTTAAAAATGCTTTGTGTGTAATTCTAACATTTGACTTCAGGCAGGAGAAAATAATGTTAGATAAAATGTTTGTAGGAAAAAAGCAAATATATGAACTTGCCATGAATAAAAACAAGCGTAAATTTAAACTATGCGATAAAAAAATAATAATATTTGTAAACAAAATAATAATATTTGTAAAAAAAACAATAATATTTCTAAAAAAATAATATTTTTAAAAAAATAATAATTTGACTCAAAGAAGAATCGAACTACAAAATTTCTGATATTAACATGACGCTTTAACCAACTCAGCTAATAAACTATTAAAATTGTTTCACCGAAATACAGGCATACAATTAGAGATATTCATTTCGTATATAAAATTTGAATTTCGTCAGACGAAATCCATAATTTTCGTTTTATTTAAGCAATAATTTCATCATATTAAAAAATATAATACAAAATATTTATCACAATATGGTTTAAAAATGAAGAGTTATTGTTTAAATTTAATATACTTATTTGTTCAATTTAATACTGTAATTCGTTTATTTTAAATTATTTTTTCAATATATTTATTAACAGATTTTTATGACCTATATTCTTCGTTACTGGTTATAAAATGATCACACCTATGGTATTTGAATAAATTTAAATTGACGAAATTCGATATTTCGATTATAAATATTTAAAATAACAATAACTCTACTTAGTATTAAAAATAATTTTTTAATTTTGAAATTGAATCTTGAATATCAATATTTGAAATTATTTTTTATAAAGCATGTAATTTCACTACTCTGAAATAATAATAATCAACTATAAAAAAATTTGTTTGTAATTTCGTTACTCAATTTTTTTTTTATTTAATATTTTACTTTCTTATTTTTTTTTAAATAATAAATATTTTGTTAAGTGTTCATTCACTACAATATGATTCAAAATATAAAAATTTAGGTACTCACGCTTGCGAACTGCTCTATTTTATTTAGGAAAAACACTAAGAAATTTCAAATTTTGCGTCCGAAAATATCTATTTTTTTCTTTATTATTTTAAGAAACTAAACGGGAAAACACTGTTTTTTTAAACGTTACATTAAAAAATAAATAAAACTAGTTTAAATTTATTGGTAATTAGGTGTTGTTTGTTTATTTTATGTGAATATGTGAAGAAAGAGGAGCTTATGACGAAATTAACCGCATTGACAAAACTACCTTCGTTTACCTTATTCATTGTTTTACAGTTAATTAAAATAAAAAAATTAATAGTACCTACACACATTTTTTAAACGAAATGTGAATGGAATTTCTACCTTTTTATTACTGAAAAAAGTAAATTTGTTGAGAAAGAAAAAAAAATCTCTATATTTTCCAAATTGTTGGAATGGATACGGTCCCATACAAAAAAATTTACCAACCGATAAAACAGTGGCATATAACATTGCAATTATAAAATTAACACCAAATATGTAATGTACATGATTGATAATATTTAAATTTTAAATTTTTTTAGCATGAACTTTAAGATTTTTTTAAAATTATTAATTCTATTTATTTACTTTTATAGATAACCATTTTTGTATAACATATAAAATCCACCCCTTTATAATTATATTGATTTAAATATTAGTTATTGATAAATACTATTAAATAGTTACGAAAGTGACTAACTAGTTAATTCATTTGAATAAAGCTTAGAAATTTTTATTAAAAAGTAATAAACAATTAAAATAGTTAAGTATAAAATTATTTTATAAATTGAATAACTAGTCATACTTTTTAAAATACCCAGTTTTAAACAAAATTAAGTTCTATTAATTATTCAAATTGATAATTTCAATAAAACATTCAATATTGAGACTTTTTTTTAAATATTTAAATTAAATTGGAATTATATTTCGTTTTAACAAATTAATCTGAATTAGTGATTAAGAAAGTATTTTTCTTCCGAAATAAAATTATCAGTAGAGGATAATTTGTCTACTCTTAAGTATATATATATATACCTTAATTTAAATATTTAAATATAAGCATATATAAATTATCACGAAAACTAAGTGATTACAAATTTGATCAATAAAGAACATTAAAAATACTTGAGTTATTTGTTTTATTAGAAATTATTGTTAGTCACTAGTTGTTAATTATAACTACATAGTAATTTAACTTGAATAAATAGGAAACACTAGTGGTTTTCATAAACAAGCAATATTGGACTTGTATTAACAAGTATTTTGTTCATAAATAAAATATTGGAAATTAAGTTTGTTAATAAACATTTCTAACTTAACAGGAAAACTGCAAAATTTTAGTAAATAGCGCATCATAATCAGTTGTGTTGCTGTTTTTATTTACAACACAAAACGGCAAATGTGAAAAGTTCAAATTTTAATAACTTTGTCAAAATTCAAATTTTTTGCAGTATTTTGTTTTTGCAGTAGTTATGTGTTTAGTAAAAGCTCTACTAAATTGAATATACAGTCTGTAAACACAGATTTTTAGATTCTTAAATCTAATCCAATTCACTGAATGAAAATAGACCCAGACATAAGTTGATTTTTTATTACATTTTTTTGATGTTTTAAAGCGTTTATATAAAATATTTATGAGCCCATACTAATTAAACATTTTGTTCAATTTTTCTTTCAACAATTTTAGCTGTTATCGAAATTGAATAATTAGTAATATTTACATTTTTTTCTCAATTTATTCCGACAAATATACCTTGACATCGTAAATATCTCAATACAAAGTTGAATACAACGTCCACATAATCTTAAAATTTATACAAAAGCTCACAAAAGCTTGAGACATTGTTCCATGATCACAATTGTTGTTGATGATGTCTCCGCGATCGATTTGACAGGTATTTAGGCTTACGAAAATGTTTAAACCCCCCATGTTGTACAATAACTTTCTGTTAATTTTGTGATCAAGCTAAAATCAAAATATAAGGTCTCAGAAAGCTCTCATTACACAATGTTGCCAACTTATTTTCTGGATAGCATTGACAACTTAGTTTTTTTTTTACATTATATCAGGTTGAAGTTTTTTTTAAGACATTTACGACGTCACCGATACTTAATTTGAAGTGTTCATTTATTTATTTACTTATTTATTTAACAGTGGACCTACAGATTAATCTGCAGTCTCTTCATTTATATTGTACATAATTTAATCAGTAAATACTTACATAATCATAATAAACACAAAAAATAGCAAAAAATTGTATAATGTAAACATTAAATAACGAAATAGATATGTACCTAAATTCTCATAAGCACAAAAAATAGCAAACATTAAAAATGACAAAACGTCAAAAAAAAATATTTTTATAAAAATGTCCATATATTTTTGACGTAAATTTTTCATTCCATTTTTTTTTTTTCTGACGTTTTCTTAATTTCTTTTTATATCAAATAAAAAAATTAAATGGCAACATTTGTGTCAGAAAATCGAATGAAAAACTAAACATCTAGAACGGGTTATTACAGTTACTTTCTTTGATTTCATTAAAAAAGTTAAATTTGGCTTTTTCTATTTGGAATTTGGAATGTAAGTACAAATCCGTAATTGTTTTTATTGTAATTTGACAATCGATTTGTGTTCTTGTACTGCAAGTACAAGAAATATTAATGTAGCAGTGTCATTTTGTAAGGTAATGGTAACAAAAAAATAATCACAAGTTTTAAGGTTTGTAAAATTTGTAAGGTTTTTGTCCCTATAGTAGTGACAATTTTTGTTAAATTGAGAGTGACAACTCGTTGTCACTGCCATACAAAATATTATATTTCTCTTACTCAACTCCTTATAATTTCATGTATTTGTCATAAAATTATTTGTTTTTATAATTGTATCTTTTGCTTGGATTTTAATATACATTTTAAGATGTTGTTTAAGGTTGCTAGTTTTAAATTTGATTACCTTACAAAATACGAAAAAGTCTAAGCAACATTTATGATCGCTTTATACTTTTTGTCACAATTACTATCAACATCACCTTACAAATTTCCACTCCAGCTTTACATTCTGACTTAAAATTTGCTAACTTTTGTCACGTAGAAGCAAAAGAACTGAAAGAAGATCAATAGTCAAAAGTTAACAAAAATTTATCAATAGTTAACACAGTTTGTTAAAAACATCGTTTGAAGTTATCTAAGTACATAAATATTTCATATTATTTAAGATGAACAATTTTTTTTTTTGATCTTAAAATATTCCGTAATTAAATTATACTTATATAAATAAGGTTAATTCATTTATTATTAATACCGATTGCTTCATACACACCAGTACATGTATCTTATATACAGGGTGTATCATTTTCATGACAGTCATGTCTACTTTTAATTTTTATAGTAGTTACATATTACACTATTAAATTTGATGTAACTATATATAATTACTCATATATGTAATTCCCATAAATACGAGCTGACAGTAGTACTAAAGTATTTTTTGTCAAATGTAAAAACTATTTTCCATTAAAAATTGTGTTATTGAGTTTTAAATTTTTATTAAAATATATTCTATTATTTACACTTACTAAATTTGTATTTAGCACTAACTATTTTATTTTTATTTATCGAAAATGAAAAATAAAATAAAATCCATTTCGTAAAATTAGTTGGGAGTTCTCACAACGTTCTAAACGTTGAAATATTGTTGTTCAACTTGACTAAACATAAATTTGTCTAACCTCCATAATCTTTGATTTTTGAATTTTTCATCGAAAGTTAAAACACGCTGAGTGGCGCAGTAGGTAAATCGCCCGCCTTTAAACCGAAAGGTCTCAAGTTCGATTCCCGATGAATCAAAGAAAAATGCTTTATTGGTTGTTCGATCTGGTCTAGTACCCTTTGTCATTGGGACATAATAAATGTCAAAAACAAAAATTGAGGGCTTAATCTGGTAACAATCCAAATAAAATGAAACTATTCTATTTAAAAATACTTAATTCCTGACAATAGCAGTATTTTTTTCACATTTAATGAGTTAGATAAGCCAGTTTGTTAAATAAATACTTGAAATATTGTATGTAATTAGTGTAAAATTGCAGTATCTACTTAATTAAGCACGAAAAGGTGATTCTACCTAAGTTACTGTCAAGAGCGTAAAAAAATAAAAAAAAGATTTTGGGCAAAAAAAATAAATGATTCAAAAATTAATGCTTATTTTGGATGCAAAATATTCCACAGAGCAGATTTGGAAGTCAATTAAATATACTGCAGTCTGTTCGTTCAAACTAAATCCTTTGTTGAAAATAATTTCATAAAAAAAAAGACATTTATCGCCCGATTTCTGTTATTTTCCTCAATTATACGGTATCATTATCGATATAAATGTTATCATTAATCAAATATGACTTTAGAGTATGAAAGTATAATAATGACTGACACTATCATCATGTCATTTTTAATTTATGACCAATTCAAATCTAAATATATACGCAATTATCGATGCCTAATCCAAATCCACATACCTAATTAACAAAAGTTATTTTCTAGTTTGCGCATAATGCCAAATCATCATATTTTTTATTTATTAATTTAATTTCTAAAAAAGAACTAACGAAGCTCGTATAGAGTGTTTACAATTCATTTTAAAGTGCTTACTTAGTCAAGTTTATACAAATTCAAATAATATACGTAAATAACAATAATAATAATAATAATAAATAGTATCAAAAACTAAATCTAAATCTAAAAACAAATTAATTACAAAATAATAGTTCAATATTGTGAAATTAACATTTTTTGTTTACATTTGCTCGTAAAAAAATTATTATTTGACAATATTTAACATTTAATAGGAGAGTATTAAACATTTTGATAGATGAGTTTATTACTTTCTATAATCTAAATAGGTTTGTAGTAACAGTATATTACGTAGATGAGACGCATTTTTGTTCCTTATTCGTGTATTTGAGTTCCGATTGTTATTTCAGCTTTTGTTTTAATATGATTATAACTTTTATTTGTGTTTGTTTTAATATGATTTTTTTGTATGGTGTGTCTCTAAGTCAGTTCTTAAAGAGACTCGCGAAAAATTTATATTTGGATTAGTGAATGAAATTTATGTAGATACCAAACTTATTACTAATTAACAGGCCGAATACTAAAATTGCTTGAATTTGTTAGTTCAGTACATTTTATATTTTATAAGCTTTTTATAGTGGAATTTTAGTATGAAAATTGATGAACGACCTTTTTTTAAACACATAGCTATTTACTAATTAAAATATTTAATTTTTTAAAATCTTAATACTCCAAAATATGTGAAAAAAGATGGAATTTTAACCCATCCTTTAGACGAAAGTTAAAAAAAATTAATAGTTTTCGAGCTATAATCCGATTTTTAAGTGGCCCACTATTTTTTGCGTGTATATTTAAAAAAAAAGGCCTACTGTTGAGCTTTCCTCTCCAAGTGTAGATGCGATAGTCTTGTAGACACGATTATAAAAAAATATAAGGCAATAATGTAATAGTAATAGCCGAAAATAATCCATTTGAATCTGCTGGGAATATTTTAGCATTTACGATCAAATTGGGTTTTGTTGGGAATTTAAAGGAAATAGTTCGTTTATTTCCAGTAATATAGTAACTAGTGTTGGATGGAAATTTCTTGTTGAACTCATTATAGGTGTAATTGAATTAAGTAGCACAAAATTTAAATGTTCGTGTTGTTATTGCAGATAACCGTAAAATTAATCAAAATACATAATAGTTATATTCAATATTTTAAGAGTAAAAAATTAAAACTATTTTCTCAATTCTATTTCAATTAATATTTTGTTTTCAGTTTTTTTTTTGTTTGGTATTTGGACTATGTGTCTTGGACACCACATAAAAGAAAAAAATATGACAGGGGATGTATAAAAAAGGGATTAAAATATTTTAAATCTTAAAAAATAAAAATAATAAATAGGTACCTATAACTTGTTACTATTTATTTTTTACAACTAATATTCTCTAAAGCTTTGAAGAACTTTGCATAGCTTTAAGCTTGGAAAAAAGATTAGTACATAAAACTTTTTTTAAACTCATTTTTAAAAATTAAAAACACATAAATTAAATTTTTTTTTGCATTTAAAAAAAACTAAATACTTTTTCTGAACGAAAACACGACTTTCTTTAAATCAAATATCGAAGTGATAAAATACATATTTTCATAAGAGCTAATATAAATAAGGGGGTACAATTAACTTTTATTCTCTCAATGATCGAACTTGTAATTACTGTAGATTCTGGTTAAACTATTGCTATATATATACAAAATTATTCCAAAAAAAAAAAAAAACAATTTATTTTATTTTAGGGTCAAATGTTTTGCACAAATCTGTTATAAATCTTACATAATGAAGCTTCATTTCATTTAGCATCTTATAATAAGCTAGAATAACAGTTTTTGTTTTGTGAACTTGTTTTGATTTTACTAAAAAAATGTTTACTGTGTTGTTTATTAATTCTTGAACACCTTGTATGTTCAATTCTAAAGAATGCTGAACTTTGTTTCAATTCTCAGTATTGTTTTTTTTTTTAAGTTATATTTTTTTATTGTTTTCATTGTGTATCAATGTATACTCATACAATTAATAGGTATAGTATATAAATACTAATAGTAAAATTTTAATTTAAAAATTTTTGAATACTTAATAGTTTTTATTAAACTTAAAAAAACAAAAACCAGTTTTGATTTTTACTCAAACAATAATAACGTAAAAAAAAAGTTCTCAAATGAACCTTTCTTCACGATTTTTACTTTTGTGCATACATAATCTTACATACATAGCTACATACATATACGTAACATGAACAAACATTACTATTGAAATTTTTTAAAATGTACTCGTATATTTTTTCGGTTGGCAGTCTTCTTATGGCCTTTAAAATTTAGTTAAAAGTTTATTACAGTACACATTTATGTATTTATATATGTATATACATATATATATATATATATATATATATATTTAATTTATGAGTCATGAATTCGTTTTATTGCGCGATTCATCAAGGTCAGAAATATAATTTAGATAAAATTGTGAATAAGTCAATAAACTTCAAATATAAAAAAGAAAATTTATTTTCGTTCTCATTTTATTTTATTTTCCTGTACTGATAAAAATTTCGGGGTAAAGGAAAAGTATTTTTTTTTTTGTTGTTGTTGTTGTTTTGTTTCAAAAAACATGTATGTAACTAAACTCTTTTTTTTATGGTAGTTGAGTGAGGTATGATAAAAAAAAAAGAAGAGTTTTAATTTTTGTTTTTGAAAAAATGAACTTGACCAAAATATCAATTGTAATTTTATTGTTGTTTTTTTTTTTTTTTTTTATAAAAAAAAACTTTTGTTCATAAATGTTATCTTGTGTTGTTTCTCCAACACAAAAATAATATTTTAGAGTGAATGTACTTCTTCTAGCATCTGCCTTACATACATATAAGGTACTGTATATATATTTTTCTAAAAGTTTTTGAGTCAAAAATGTTGTTGGTTGATTGTTCTAGTGATTTTATACCTACGCTTACATTATTAAATTGACCCGACAATCATTTTTCAAAGATAGCGTAATCTAAAATTAGGTAGATTAGAGTTTTTTTTTTTTTCAGGAAGATCTAGAAAGTTAATACATTGATTTGAGCTATGAAATTAATTTTTTTTAAACTGCAATTATAGCAATTATTGAAATGAATACGTAAATTTTAATTTTAATTTTCAACTGCAGTGGCATATTCAAAATTTTATTATGATTTATGAAGTTAAAGGAATGGAAATAAAAAATGTTTTAAAAATTAAATTCAATTTTACCTTTTTTAAAATCAATATTTAATTTAAATACATAATTCGTTCGTTCGTTATTTTGCTGAACAGTTAAAGTATTAAATAGATTTTATACCTACCTATATTGATTTTTTTTTCTTTATTAATTTAGAATCAAAATCAGATTGCAAAAAATAATTCTATTTCGATCTTAGCCGTACGATCTACAAAAAGTTTTTGAAAATTAACAATATCGTACTTTAAACTTAAATAAAAAATATAAAAACTAAATTAAAATTAGTATAAATTCAGGCTTTATACTTAGATATAATTTAAAATTATTATTTATCTAACTATACTAACTAGTTATATAGTAACAAAAATTTATTATAGAAAATAAAGAAGTAGATACCCAAAAACATTTTTAATTCTTCAAAATATCGATCAAAATTTAACCAAACAATTTAATTTGTCTGACATAAAATACGTACTTATGTATTAGATTTTTTTTTTTAAAATGGCCCATTAATGATTATGTTGTTCAGCTGGTAACTCATTATAGATTTTAAGACAGTTATACGGGCAATTATTCTTCTGATTAGCTCGTTTTTATTATTGCTGATAAATAATAGTTTGCCTTATTCCTGGTATTATGGCTATGAATATCTAACATTTAGAATAAAATTATGTTTCAACGAATTATTCACAAGCTTAAAAGGGATCATATACAATTCTTTTTTGCAAATATTTTCCACACTCATATACCGTTCGTTGTACAATTGATTACTTGGAAACATAACTGGGTAGGTACTTGTGAATTATTTTGAATTGTTCCAAAGAAATTTGGAGTGCTCTGTTCCATATTGGATTAAGATAAACAATATTCGATAAAATATAAGAACAGTAAATGGAAGACAATCTAGTATAGGTGTAAAATAACTACGAAGTCTCTTAAGTATAAAAACATATGGTGATATTTTTTTTTTATTACTGTATAGTTCAACATGACCTTTCCATTTTTGTTTGTTATCCAGCACGTCATGTTTGAACTAATTCAATGACACTACCATTCATTAAAAATGAAAGATTTTGAATTTAATTATTTTTAAAAAAATTTGCCTTTTATATATTTTGGTAAGTCAGTTACTTATTAACATCAGATTTGGCTCAATTGCAGATGTTAAACTTTGAGGGTTGAATTTGTTTTTTAGTTTTCAATAGATAGATATAATAGATAGACCATGGTAGTTACAAAAAAGGTAACTAGTTTATTTATGTATTATTTATTTTTGAGTTCGCAGAATCACTAACTAGTAACAATCTCATTAACATTGACAAAAACACACGGTAATAAATCGATTAAACTTAAATTTTGTCTACTCATTAAATTTAACTTATTGCTGCAAAAACTTATCAGACTACGAAGATAAGAGTACGTTATAATAAACCGGCTATAACTATATATGTAAAAATATTGAATTTGATCCATCAAAAATTTAAGTCCGGATCAATTAAAATACAACGCGTTCATTTCGGTACAGAGATAAACGATATAAAGTCAATTAGTGGTGATTAAAGGAAGTTTTTTAGGTTAGGATAAGTTAAATTTAATTTAAATCTAAGTAGAATAAGGTTTATTCTTTTAGACTAGATTGAGATTTTTTTTTTTAAATTTTACCAAAAGGTAATAAACGTTTAGAATAGTTCAGTTAATTTGTTTTATTTGGTATAACTAAAGTGCATAAAAATATTATTAAAAACATTGAAATTAATTAAAATTAACAAGAAATCTATAATTATAATTGACAAGCATTTAAGGTCCTGCGCAGTAGACACCTTTTCATTTTATTTCGATTCTCCTACTCCTTAATGAATTTCTAATATATATAATATATAAGATTGTATATAAAACAAAAATGCGCACACAGTTGAAAATTTTGTACTCATATGATTTTATTATTCAGCAAATACATTATGCATATCTGAGAACTTATTAAAATAATAAACAAAAGCAAACAATTCAGTTTTTATAATTTACATTATATACTTGCAAATGAATCTATGTACATATGCAAAAAAAAAACAAAAAAACAAATTCATCTAAAATAAAAAATATAAAAACAACAAAAAAACAAATCACTTGAATTCTTCATTTTTATCTTTTTAAGTAACTGTTTCTAAATTTTGGTTATTTGTAGTAATAATATACTTTTAATAAACACGAGTGGTTTCTGCTATATCGTGCGAAGTCTATGTCAGTACGTAAGTTACTGTTTTTTTAAAAACTTTAAATTTGACTTGAAATATAATTACTCAACAGGGGCCCCTAGTTGTATGTAAAATTCAGTTAGTCAAATAAGGAAACGACAACTGTTTTAATAAAAAAAAAAAGAAATTGTAGGTGTAAAATTTAATGTAACAAAATTAAAAAAAAAAAAATTGGAAAAACACGCACCAATTTTTGGCTCTCAATCCTATAATATTTCGTTGTAAAACTACCTTCATTACAAGAAATCACTTAAGTATACAACATATTTATTTATATATAACATTAAGTAGTTAGGTATATTCGAATTTTTATTCGTTTGATTTGGTGTGCCAAACTTAAATGATTTATTAATTGTTGTGTTTTGTTTTAAATCAAACCTCCTAGATTTAAGAAGTTTAACAAAGTTTTATTTTATTTGATTATGTATAGGTACATAAAATTAACACACATAAATATTCATTATAATATACTGTTTTATTTTTAAGTACATATACATTTTATATTATATGTACATACTATAAATTTCATCTTGAATGGAAATTTTCAAAATAATTACTTAAGTACCTATACTTTAAATTCCTGTGGTCAACAAACAATTAACAAAAATTGTGAGAAACAATAAGAACAAGAAAAAGCTTAATATTATTATGTAGATACTACAAAAATATTTAACAGTTATTTATACTATATTTTTGTTACACAGGGTGTTTCGAAATTAAGAAAATAAATGATTCGAGATTGTAAATAAAAAAATTATAATATCAGTGTCTATTCTTGACATCTTTCAATATTTTAACCGTTTATGTCTCTATAAAAATTTAATATGAGTATCAGAGAGAGAGAGAAGGAGAGAGATTGATTGTAATTTAAAATAAAATAGCATAATAACCTCTTTGATAATGGTTCTCTCGAATAAGCTTTTGCAAGTTAAATTTCAACTTGTAAAAACCAAACCAAACAAAAAAAACGAAAAAAATTTTAACCGGAAAATATGTTCGTGCTAACGCACTTCTGTTAAAGAAATTTGTAATACATAATTTGTATTACGTTTTATTTTTTGTCGTAAAACTGATGTTCATTTTTGTATTCGTATATTTTTGGTCGTGTCCAAAGACTTTAAATTTGTAATATGAAATTAAATTTTGTTTCAGTCAATTTTTGTTTGTTACAATAATCTATCTAAAAATATTTCTAAAATACTCTTTATAACTACATAAATTACTCTCTATTATTCTATACATACATATTTAGATTTTGTTTTGGTTGGTAAATAATTATTTTATTTCCTTTGCTGCTTTTTTTATTATTATTTTTTCTTCCTTTGTGTTCCAAAAATGTGTTAATTAATGATAATCAATTTTGCACCTTTTTAAATATAACTAAAAAACCATTCAACTTCTAAAGTTTGTAACAATTAAATTTACATATGTACATATACATTCAACACAAAATACAAATTTTATTGAAAATTAAAATATAGCTAGGTATTTACGGTGACTGCACCTTACATACGGTTGCGAAAACATAAATTTAATTTTTAGATTCCTTTTTGTATTATGAGAAAAAAAAACATTGTTTGTTTGTGTGGTTTGGTTATTGCCCTTTTTCTTTCACTACTGTTAGTTTCTGTATTATGTTCTAAATAAGTACTTTTAGAGAAACATAAATAGTGAATATTAATTATATTACATATATGGATCTTCATTATCTATACTATTAACTATTGATATATTAAGGATATTTAGTTATGTTGTTAGTATTGTTTGAATCAGGGAAAAAAAGATGAATATTTTAGAAATATTAAACATATTTAGGCGGTGCTTACAATTTAAGCGTGTTGCGTCTTAGCATGTAGCGTTTTGCTCGCGCGTGTATTTAGTTAAAATAATATATATGTAGTTTTAACCATAAGTTGAGTAAGAGTTGCAAGCATTTGCTTGGGTGAGTGGGCCGAGCGAGTAAGAGCGTTTTGCGTGTATATCAAATCGATTTGAATACACTCACGTGCTGAAATTTGTTTCTCAATATAAATTTATATTTAAAATATTTTTATATTTTAATAAGTGAAGTTTTTAAGTCGAAAGCGTTATGGAATGCTTCATCAAAAGAGTATAATAGTCGAGATAAGCAAACAGAAAGTTTTTCAGCATGAGTTATATATGCAAATAAATCACTAGAGTAACTAAGATTTGCCAACTTTTCTTGTATTTCATTTAAGATCCAATCAAATGTTTCAGAAGTCATTCAATAATACCCATGAAAACTTTTTTCATCATTAATTTGATTACCTCATGAATTAATTTTACTTTTTTTAAATCATTTTTTGCATTTTAAATAGCTATTTTCCAATAAGAATAACTTTAAATTCAATGACAATGCCATTTTTTATTATTTTGAATCCGAATGGATCACCGAAAATAGAACTTTTTCTGATGATAATCAAAAATTAACTGCAAATAAATATAATTGGAAATGTATGATTTAAGTATAAATATGAATTATATAGATATATAAGATAAAATGATTGTCCAAATCATAACCGTTAAAATACGCTTACTATATATATGATTAAATTAAAAGAATTATGATAGTAGAGCATGTAATAAAGATCACACACATGAATTTTTAATTTTAAACGAATTTTCATAGTCGAATTATTCGACGTCTGATATTACTTAGTTATGATAGGATCTTATTGTGTTATATTCCACAAAGAGTGCTAATATCATGGTTACCATACGTTTCATACCTACCCCATTATCAACCAAATTCTTCTCTACAAAATTAGTTTGTTGGCAAAGGGGTTTGAAACGTATGCTAATCATGGCGTTAACACCTTTCTTGAAATATATCGCATTGAGTATGAATCGATTTGAATAATTAAGTTCATGATCAAAAGTTAGGTATCGAGTATGCTAATATGTAGAATTAAAATAAAGTACAGCCAATAAAAATCTAAGCTGTCAAATAAGTTAAATGAAAGGATTTTGTTTTTTATTACTTATTTTTTTGTCATTGGAATAATATACTTAAAATGACGGATGGTATGATTTGGTAACAATTTCAAGTAAAATTGAGAACTAGTTACGCTAACTTTTCTTTTAATAGTAATAGTTTTCCACATTTAATGGATTTTTTTACACGAGCATTATATTTCTGCTGCATTCTTTTTGCTTTTAGGGAAGAGGTAAAAAACATAAGGAAAAAAACTCTGAACTTATACATATATTTTTGTAGAATTATTTTTCACCTCAAAATAAAGTGCTTCTTGCTGTTGTAAAACCAATAAATTGACATTATTTGTTTTGTCAAAATCATATGTACATAATCGAATATACTAGATTAAAAAATTGTAAATTTGAACCGTACTTAATGTACGAAAAAATGAAATACCTAATTTACTGTCAAGAACATAAAAAAAAAATTACAACAGAAAGTTACACTATTTTACTATAGTTATTTCTTTATTGGACTAAATATGTCAAACCCAGCTTATTCACGGTACATTAATGATAAATTCGATTTGTAGTATATTTTAAACAAAATTTGTAGCAAATTCAAGAACAATTTTGAAAATAAATTCATCTCGAAAGCAAAAAATTTTCTACATTTGAAACGTAGTAATAACATTGTTCCATTTGTGGAACATGCCAAAAATCTGGATGTTATATTTTACAAAACTTTAAGTTGGTCTGATCATATTTCTGGTATAATTAACAGAGTGATGTAACTATTCATTATTCAATCTTTTGTAAATTTCGTAAGTTTTTACCTTTGTTAATTTTTTTGCAATCAAAATGAAATTTAATTTTCACTAGCATCCCATATATTTATATTTTTATTTTTATTTTCGTTCTATCAAGAGTATGGATTAAATTTTGAATTATTTTTTGGATCCTGAATTTTGGTTATATGTTAACAAAGGTGTTAAATGCATAGAATATAATGAACATTAGTAGATTATGTGAGTACATCTAAAATATTTCGAGAAAGTAAATTCTACTGTGATTTTAAACACAATCCATAGTTTCAAAAATAACAAGGCACACAAGTTGTAATTCAAGTATAACTACTTATATTATTTTATTTTTGAAACTTTGTATTCTTGGGTTTTCAATTACAATCAATGCTCCTATTGTGAGCTTACTATATTGCTTTAAAAGATTAGTGGTCGAATAATTCACAATTATTTTTTATGGAAATTATGAAGTTACATATTTCAATTTTGTTTTTATTTTAGACAAACTTATAAGTAGCATAACAATAATGTTTATATCTATCTAATATGTATATAATAAGAAAAATGATCGCTCTAATTCATTATTATAAATATATATCTAAGTATATGTAATTAAAATAAAAATATTATATATAAATTATGTTTCAAATAATTTTAATTATTTCATTAAATTTTTTTAAAGGAACATCATCTGCAGAGAGCTATATGTACAGGATTAATTATACCAACGCCTGAAGTATTTCCAACTGATAGGGATTTTTATGAAAGAGTATATCCTCCTACTTATAAAATGCCCAGGCAAATGATACGCATGCAACGTTAGTATTTGATATATTAAATTTGATTTAATTGCATTTGATATTAACTAAATAAAATTTCTTTTCATATTTTAGCTCTTGGTCTGGAACAAGATATTCCTGATTATGATATGGATAGCACTGATGAAATCTGGGTTAATCAGCAAAATAAACGTTTAGATTTAACACCATTAAAATTTGAGCAAATGATGGATAAATTAGAAAAAAGTTCTGGCCAAACGGTTGTTACATTAAATGAAGCGAAAGCATTATTAAAACAAGATGATGAAATTAGTATAGCAGTATATGATTATTGGTTAAATAAAAGACTGAAAATGGTAAATAATTTTTTTTTTTTTTTTAATTTAAAATAATTTTTATTTAATATTAAAATAATTTTATCGTATAATTTTAGCAACATCCTTTGATTTTATCAGTCAAAACTGAAAATCGTTCTGGCCAGGCTACAAATAATCCATATTTAGCATTTCGTCGACGAACTGAAAAAATGCAAACTAGAAAGAATCGAAAGAATGATGAAACATCTTATGAAAAAATGTTAAAATTAAGGCATGTCTTAATTTTAAAAGAAGTAAAAAAGATTTTTTTTGTAATTGAAAAATATTATAAATTTTAGGAGAGATTTAAGCAGAGCTGTCACATTGCTTGAAATGGTTAAGCGAAGAGAGAAAGCTAAACGTGAACATGTGCATTTAACAATTGAAATATTTGAAAAGAGATATCATGCACGTGACTTTTCAGGGAGTCTATTATCTGAACTTAGTTCGAGCATAAAATCGTCCAGGTAAATTAAAATAACTAAATTTTTGACTAATGATCAAATGATATGAGTATATGCGAAAATTAACTGATGTTTTTAAGATGAGAAATGAATTTAGATTCTCATTAATAATTATTCGGTATATTTGATTTAAAATATTTTTATTGAGAATATACCATATTTTCCCTTAAATACTAATTCATTTAATAGTATTCAATCATATTTTGAATTTGTTTAAATCAATGATTTTTAAACTATAATTGATTATATGTTTATTTTTGAGCATAATTCAATGTTTATATTCATTACTTAAAAA
Source organism: Argyra leucocephala (assembly GCA_963942445.1). NCBI lineage: Eukaryota > Metazoa > Arthropoda > Insecta > Diptera > Dolichopodidae > Argyra > Argyra leucocephala. Next base: position 135,134,907 of record OZ012678.1, read on the forward strand.
CATTTTAGGCCAGCATTTGCACCAATTTATTTGAATCAATACTCACATCATTCATCATTGTCACAATTAACAACTTTATCATCTTTAACGAGTAATAATTTACAAAATAGTTCGGGTGGTATTGTTAATAGTAGCGGACATCATTTTTCGACGTCACAGTACCTGAATTCATCTGGTCTGTTATCTGGTAGCAGTGTAACAGGCATTGGTGTTTCGTCAAATAAGCGTGATTTCGATGGCAGTGCTGTCGGTGGTATTAATAGTAATATAAGTGCTCGAAGAGAAAAGCGACAGTATAAAAAACGAAAACACAAAATACAGAGGGAAAAACATTATACACATTTACAAAGCTCATCGCCTGCTGCTGTAGAATCAAATCTTGAAACTGACGAAGATGATATAACTGGTGTTATTAATTCCGGTAATCATGGAACTGCAATTAATAATGGTGGTAATTTATCAGATACTGAAGATGAAGGCCCGTATGCATTTAGACGTAATAAAAATTGTGAATACCATAAAGTAGGTGTTATTATTTTGAGTTTTAAAATAAACGATTTATAAGCATATATATAATTTGAAATAACTTTTAGCCCCTTATAAGTTATGGAAACTGGCCATGGGAATCTAAAGAAGAAAATGGATTAGGTGATTCAAAATATAGATTTGCATTGACATCAATTCGACATCCAAAGTAATTTTTTCTAAAACTATATAATAATTTTATTTTTCGAGAATTAATTTTGTATGTATATTTTCAATTATAGGCCACGTTGTATTGGTTTTGCTCGACGAAGAATAGGTCGTGGGGGTCGTATAATTTTAGATCGAGTATCAACTAATTTGGATGACTTATGGTCACAATGGGATTATACAATATTTAAAAATGAGACACAATCAGAAAAATTAGACAAACAAACTATGTCGCCTATTGTGGAAAATAGAAAAATGTCAAATTCGCATAATAGTTTTAGTATATTAAATAATAATAATTATAAGACTCATTTAAATAATTTACCATCATCCATGTCGTCGTCATTAATAACAACGTCAACCGCATCAGCAACAACAACAAATACAACAACAATAACAACATTAGAAACATCATTTACAGAAGATAGAGATATATCGGACAACATGAATGAAAATGATGTATTAATCAAAAATTATATCAATCAACTTGATATTGATCAAGAAGGATGTAGTGATTATTATAATAGTAGTAGTGATGAGCTTAGTAATGAAGAAAATATGTCTAGAGATTCAAATTATATATCCGCATCGACTGAGCCGATACGAAAATGTCCAACAATTAATAATAAAAATTTATGGAATAAAAGTTATATTAATCATAATAATGAAAATAATAGCATAAGTAATAGTAACATTAATAATGATAATATTAGTAATAATAACTATAATAATAATAACAATAACAATAATAATAATAATAATAATAATAATAATAATAATAATAGTAATAATAATATAAATAATAATAACACTAATAATGATAATAATCATCACGCTATAAATGATAATAATAGTAATAATAATATTAATAGCGATAATGCAGATAATAATAATAATAATCTCAACAACAATAATGATGATAATATTGATGATAATAATAATAGTAATAATAACAACAACAATGATAATAATAATAATAACAGTAGTAGTAGTAGGAGTAGTAGTAATAATAATAATAATAATAGTAATAATAATGATAATAATAGTAATGATAACAATAATAATACTAATAACAATAATAATAATAGTAATAATAATAATAACAATAATAATAATAGCGATAGTAATAATGAAAATAGTAATAATAATGATAATAATCATAATAATAATAACAGCAATATTAATAATAATACCAATAATAATAATGATAATAATGGTAATAATGATAACAATGATAATAATAGTAATAATAATAATAATATTAGTAATAATAATAATTATAATAATATTTATCAAAATAATGTTTATAATAATAATATTATTACTAATAAAAACAACAAATTAAATAGTGTATATAATAAATTAAAGACTAAAAAACTGAAAATTTTTAATATTTATAAAAATAGTCTTCTTCTTAAAAATAATTATGAGAATAGTATTAATAATATTAGTAATTATTTACTAAATAAAAAAATTAAGCGTGAACAAAATAATTATAATGGAGCATTCATTGAAAATGTGGTTGATCATGATACAACAACAGCAACAAAACAGGATGTAATTGAAGCTAGTAATAATAATAATAATAATAATATTCATTGTAGTAGTAGTCATGGCAACAACAATGCAAATAATAACAATAAAAATACAAAATTGTCAATAAATAACAAGAATAATAGTAGTCAACATAATATAATAACAACATCGTTATCAACCGTAACAACAGCAACTACATCAACCACATCGTCATTGCTATGTGGTAATACCAGTGTTGCTAATTCATTAGTTAGACAAGAATCTAATTCTAATATTAATAATAAACATAATTATTCATTAAGTAATAGTGTAAATTTAAATAATCGAAATTTAAGTTTAATTAATAGTAATACGATTCATGATAAATTTAATGTGATAAAACAAGAGTTGTTAAGTGAAGATGATACCACAATGGCATCAGTTAACAGTAGCTGTGGTGCTGCAGATAATTCAAATGATATATCAGATGATGAAAATGTTAATTTAGCGCGTCTTAGTAGTTACATTAATGCTACTAATAAACAAAATCTTAAAAATTCTTCAACAACGACAGATGAACCATTCTCGTCTTCAACATGTAAAGCTAGCATTAATAGTAACAATAATAAGGCAAATTCCTCTTCCTGTAATATTAATAATCATAGTATGTCAACGTTTGATCTTTTAAAATCTCAATGTAATCCTAATACCAGCAATTCAGTAACTAATCGTCAACAACAACAGAAAAATAATATGAATAATAATAGTAATAATTATACCAACAATTTGAAATTATTTCGCTGTAGTAGCTTACCACAAGATCTACAAAAAGATTATAGTATTAATAGCAATAGTAATAAAAATAAAATTAATTATAGCAATAAAAATAGTAACGCCAATAATAAACAAATCGAGCAACAACAAACAGAGAATGTTCAAGAATCTATTCAAAAGAGTATAGAAAATTTAAGTAATCTAACTAATTTGTTTGAAGAAATTCAGCGAGATTGGTTACATTTTCGCCCAAAAACACCACCTCCACTTGAAATCGACAACGAAATTAGTAATGATTTGTTATCGATTGAAGAACCAGTGGTAGAATTTTCAGAAACTACGCCAATTAGTGTGGAAATATTAAGTTTATTAAATAAAAATAACCCGCCGTTAGCTTTATCGCAACAATCACAAATAACACAAAAACGACCGCCATCAGTATTTTTAGAATCGACGTCCTCGTCTTCATCGAATGCATTGGATCAACAGCAAGAAAAAAAACTTTTTAGTTGTGATAGCAATGTCAATAATTTAATTCATACCAAGAAGTCATTTACTACTACATCAAGTTTAATGAATTTAAAACCAAATTATTCCAACTCAAAGTACATACGTTTAGACGAAAGTGACTTAAAATTAAATAGTTCATGTTCAATATTTAAAGATAGGCCATTTTTTATGTCTGATTCGTTCATGTACACAGACCTGTTAGCAGATGATCAATTAATTTCTAATCAACTGAATTCTTCGGTTGTCCAAAATTCATTAAGCTCTGGAAGTGGTACTAATGATAAAGATAGCTTAGGAAATGTAACGGGGCCCATATCGTCTAATCAAATTGATTTTGGTAACTTAAGCGGAGATAGCCTAACTGAACTAAATTTGTCTTTAGGAGAAGATGATAATGAAAAAATATTGGATAATATTTTGCAGGAATGTCAGATTGATGATATCAAAACTTTAAATCAGACTACAAACTTTTGGAATGGTAAATATGAATGATTCAAACATATACATACATTATTTATATATTCAACAGTTCAAATAATTAATAAAATATTTATGTTTTAGGTATATTAGAAGATAACGGAAATATATTAGATACAATTGAGGAGAAAAAACCAATTATCGAAATCAACAAAGTTAGCTGTACGTCAATGATAGGTTGTTCACATTTTTCTATTGAAAATCATACACCAGATGAGAAGTTTTTCAAGAAAATAGAGCCTAAAACTGAAACTGAAACAAATAATGATACAACGATTAAAATTGAACCTCCAGATGAAATATTAGCATCACCACCACCACCATCATCATGTACAGAGAATCAACCAATAGCTACAACATCAAATTATTCTCAAGCTCCAAGCACATCTCATTTGTCTACGCAACAAAATTCACAACTCTCAACTAATACAAAACATCAGGCCCGTGGATCAATAACTCATTTAATAAACTCACAATCATCCACAATAAATTCAAGTTTACAAAAACCTCAAATACAAACATTAGGCTCTCAAACAGCTGCTATTCAAACTTGTGTGGGAGACCAACAAGCGCTAAAGCAACAAAATGTTCAATCTAATTCTAGTTTAAACTTTTCAAGTTCAATAGATTCAAGTTTATCTTCTGTAGGGCATATCACTCCAAAACAACAGCTACATCAACAATCAATAGATTTTCAACAGCAAACTCGTACTAGCAATGTAACTTTAGTGCCTGTTACAACAATATATTCAACGATACATAATCCAAATCAAAATTTAGCTACGTCAATTGCAAGTAGCGGAACTAACGTCGGTAATATGACCATTGGACAAATCGGTAACCAAAAGTTTTATATAAAACAAGAGCCATTACCTGCAGGCAATCAAATTCAAGTTCCTACATTTAATCAGAGCCATATTTCACATCAGTCTAATAATCCAGCTGTCATAACATTAGCTAATATTAAATTAGAAAATGATATGGTCTCTGGTATATCATCAAATACGAATACTGGCACTGTTAGTAATTTTGTTACGCAGCCAACGGGTACTACCTTGATTGCCGATTCTGGTGGAGGATTATCTAGTGGAATTTCTACACAATCTCATCAGCAACAACAGCAGTCACAACAACATCAATCTCAACAACAGCAAGGCAACATTATTTTAACATCAACCAAAACGATTCAGGGCCAAGGACAGCAAACCCAGCAACAACACATTCTATTGCAACAAATTGGTGGTCAAAATTCACAAACTCAAATAATTAATGTTTCAAATGCTGGTGGAATAACTGTCACTGACGCTCAAGGCGGAACTATAGTTTTAGCTGGATCTTCTCCAAATAAAAGACAAATTAATGGTCCAGCTGATAGAAATAGTGAGTTTTAAAAATATTTAAATAGAATCCTTCTTTTAAATAATATAAGTTTTTATAAATTAAAAAAAAAATTAATTATGTTTATTATTTGTTAATTTTTAGCTATTCAAAATATCTTGAAACAAACAAAATTTATAAATAATCGAAAATTTCAAATATCACACCAAGCGCAATCACAATTTCAAACAGCCAAACAAGAAGATGATATTAATGTCGCTACACCAAGTGGTCAAAAAAATACTGTACAAACACTTCAAGCTGGAAATTTTATTAAAATGGGTTCATATCCTGTAGTTGTTTCAGATTTAAATGTTGTTCAACAAACGAATTCGTTATCGGCTGTTGCTAATCATAATTATAGTTTACAACCGACTGATGACCAACGTTTGATTAACAGTAGATTACAACCTATAACAATTATTGGTCAACAGCAAAGTGGTAACAAAATTGTATTGAATACTAATAGTGGTGCAGGAACCACAACTTCAACTGGTTCAAATACTGGTGGAAATTTTACTATTACAACACCCATACAAGAAGTTCAAAATAAAATTAATTATACACAAATTCCAACGTCGAATATTAAAGTGAATCTTGTTACCACTTCAGGCATTCAACAAGGTAACTTAATGGTTAGCAATAGTAGTGGAAGTTCGATTCAAGGTTCAAATAACAATGTTGAAACTAAAAACTCTGAATTGTTGAATAAAAATGTAACAGTACAACATCACACCTTACACCTTCAACAACAACAGCAACAACAACAACAACAACTTCAACAGAGAATTAAATTAGAAAAAGCGCTTAACATGTATATAGATTCAGATCAAAAGAAAGTTTTATATACAAAGTTAGTGAATTTTTCTTCATTGCATCAACAAGTACAACAATCTCAAGCACTTAAATCAAATGCTAATGGAGGTGGATCCCAACAAAATCAGATGACAAATACTGTGCAATTAACACCACAAATACTTGCAAATAAAGCTGCTCAAAATGTTCAACGTTTGGCGAATTCTCAAGCTGCAATAGTTGCTAATATGAGAATGTCAGTTGCTTCAAATCAATTGCAAGTTGGAAGTAGTGGAAGTACATCTAGTACATCTATCAATAGTATTAATGTTGTTAATACTACAGCAGTTCAACAACAACAAACGCTACTGCAGCAACAACAACAAAAACAACAACAGTCACATCAGCAACAGCAACAAAAACAACAGCAACAACAACAACAAAAAATTCAACAAGGAAATTCATCTGTTGTTACAGATATTGTTACTTCATCTAATACCTCCGCTGGTGGAGGTTCGAGTAACACTGGAAATAATAATATAAAGAAACAACAAGCAGAAACTGCTATTTCAGCAACAAATAGGTGAAATAAAATCAGATAACTTTTAAATGTATATAATTTAATAATAATTGGATGAATAGAAATCAGAATATTACAACATAAAACAAAAAAAAATATTTTTTAAAAAATTTATTCCTAATGATATATTATAAATAATACATAAAATATAATATCAATAGAATTTATATAATAAGAAAAAGAAAAACTTAGTGAAATAAATATTCCTCCATTAAATTTAAAAAAAAAAAAAGAAGAAATTATTAAATAAAAATTTAAAATTATTTGCCATTGAAAAAAAAAATATTTAGATATATTTTTTTCTTTTTAATTATATGACCTTGCAAATTTTTGTAATAATCTAATAAATATAATATTATTTTAAAAAGTAAGTTAAAATGAATTCATATATATGAAAACTATCAATAATTTAATAATATAATATTTTCAATAATTTTTCATTTCAATAAATAGAATAATTACTTTTTAATGAATTCATCATTTTTAACCAAACAAAATGAGTATAAAATTTTTTAATCGAATTTAATCAAAATGTTAGATACATTTGTTTATTACTCTAATTTTGCAAGAATATTTTGATTTCAGGGAAGATAATATTTCAATACACTTAATTTTTAAACTTTTGAACTTTTGTTAGTAAACTTTCTAAAAATCCTTAAAAAATATAATATTTTTTATTAAACATTAAAAAAACAAAGCAGAGGTTTTTCTAGTTAACGAAAAAAAAAAAAAAAAAATAACAAAAAAAAAATTTAAATTCAAGAATTTAAAATATTATTGATTATTTTCAAATAGAAAATTTGATTTATTAAATAATTTTTGAGCTCAAATAACTTGCATTCCGCTAAATGAAATGAACAACAGTAAAACAAATAGTTATATTAACATGGTGTATTTTAAATTATGTATTTTTAATTGATAATAATGAGTTGATGATTTTACAAATCAAATCATATTCATTCGTAAGTTTCATTCAATTACAAAATTTTAATCTTTTTTTATTTTTAATTACATTTTCCCCAATTATAAGTAAAATTATGAATAAAAATATAGATTAACAAAAAATATTAAGAGAAAAAAATTTTTAAAAATTTATTACATTATTGATAAAACATGTACACACGATTATTAATATTGTGAAAATATTTGATAGATTTTTCAAAAGAAAAAATTAAATTATTAATAAAAATATTTCTCCATTAATAATAATATAATGAGAGTATTATCTGATAAAAAGAAAAACTGGATTGAATTTTTGTTTTTTCAAGATGAATAAGAAAAATTGTAATGTAATATAAAATCTCATCTTACTATTTTTAATACATTAGTACATACTACGGTTTACTATTATCTAACCATAATTATTATTATTAATATTATTACATTTAATACTACTACATACTATTATTACTGCTACTAGTACTTCTACTCCTATTGCAACTATAAAAAAAAATGTTAAATGAAATTAAAAAACAATATATATATATATATATATATATATATATTTATATATGTATATACAGATACAACGTCTACTTACGGTTGTTGTTGCTTAAAACAGATTAATATTTTATAAATAATTTCAAATTAAATGCAAATAATTGATAAAAATTAAAGTTATAAAATATGTAATTTTAAATAAATTTTAGTGTGAAATAATAATATGCCCAAAACAAAATTAAAAAGGAAATTGTAGGAATAAAATGGAAATGACAAAAATATTGGAAAGACACAATACGAAAAAAAAATACGAAAAGTAATAATTATTAAAATAAAAAAAATTATTCTCAAAATTAGTTACATTATATTCTTTATTGATTTACCTTTAAAACTTATTTCGTTCAAATTTGAATGTTGACATTTGATGTTAGTTTATGATGTTAAATTTAAAAAAAAAAACAGCAAAAGTTAAAAAAATTAGCAAATTTATTTAATATTTTTAAAAAATAATATATGTATTTTTCTATTCGTTTTGATTTTGTATATTTCAAAAATAAATTATTATGTCAACATTTATTTTTATATTTAAATTTTTTTATATTAATTTACAATATTATCAACATCCTGATTCCTGTTAAATAATTTGTTTTGTTAAATGTTGAAATTGTAAAAACTGCACATTATAATTTCAGTACATTTAATTTCAATTTACTTATATTAAAAAAGATGCACTCTGTGCCTCTCAATATAATACTACTGCTACTATAAAGCTATCAATATGTTGTTGAGGTATTTTATTTTTTTTTATTTTTTCATAATCCATTCGCAGAAACATTTTTTTTTTTGGGCTTTTGTGATCTTATTTTCAAGATCGTACGATGTAAATATTTTTAATAATTAATAATTACAATAATCAATCTTTTACACAAAATAAGAATAAAATTGTATAAAAATAACATAATATTAAAAAAAAAAATTATAAATAAATAAAAATCCAAGGGAAAAAAATATATTTAAAATGCTTAACAAAATCCGTAAATAATAATGAAAATAAGAGAATTCGGTTGCTGATCAACAATATAATTAATTTAAACTAATTTTATTAAAAAAAATTTATTTGTTATTAAAAAAGAATTATTTCACAAAAATTCTTATGTAAAATATTTGTAAATTTAAGATTTTTTTAAGAAAAAAAAATATTATTTATAATGAATAAAAACAAAAAAAGAAAATAGTAATAATAAATAATCATGATAATTTTTAATATAAAAAAAAAAACTTTTTGATTTAATTGTTTTTTTTTTTTTTTTTAGTTTTTTTTATTTATATAAATTTTCTTTAATTATTATTTGTTTAATTGCAACAAAATAATATATTCAATAATTTAAAAATAAATTGTAATATTTGCTTTAAATAAAATCTAATTAAAATATTTAAAATAAAAATTTAAGATTGTAAATAATGTTACACTTATTAGAAATTTACATCAGCAAATTTTTGAAATTTACTTTTATTTTAATTTTTGTTTTTATTTATATTGAATTGTAGAAATCACATTTAGTTTATTGAAACCTAATTCGTACAAATACTTGTGTTAGAGAAATTGATTCACATCCGAAAAACAAAAGGTTCACACAACAATTGGTTTTTATAAAAATAAATAAATAATTAATAGTGTATAAATTAAAAGATTAATTAAATAATCTAGATAAAAGTATTTTGTATATAGTATATTCTGGCAAATAATTTGAAGTTTCAATGAGTTTTCAAATTAATAATTTTGATTCGTTTATTCATTTTAAAATGGTTATTTAATTTCCAAAATATATGTCACTCATCTTTATTCCATAACCATTAAAAAAATATATTGCTGCGATAGACACTAATGAATTTGATTTAATTATCTAGAAAGTAGAAATGATTTTATTATAATCGAGTGACTAGTTATTTAATAGTTTTAGATTTTTTTTATTTTAATTGAAACGCAGATTGATAATTATGAGATGTGAAACTTAAATAAAATAAATAATAAACAGTATATAGAAACAATTGACTAGAAATTTCCTACAATAGAAATCTATAGGTCGCGGTGCTACATGAATTCTGTAAGTTTTTAGTCCTCATTTTAAAAAAAAATTATAAACACAATGTGTAAAAACCTTACTCTTATATTTTTTAAAAACATAATACATGTTAAATCAAATATTTAAATATTTTAATAAAATTATATTTAAAGCAGAGATTTAATTAAAATTCATTTTTATTTTAATAAATATGAAACTCAAAACAAATTATTTTAAAAGATGCAACATTCAATTTTAATTTGTTTTTAATTTTTAAATGAAATTTATATCTTTCTGTTGTTGACTTTTTTTTTTAATATACACATTTTAAATTTAGCTACTACCGAATGTGCTTAATATCAGATTATTTGCTTGGTAAGACGGGTAGGTATTAATAATATAAACAAAAAAAAAAAAAAATAACGTAATTCAAAATTTTTAAATTATATGTATGTACATTTATAGTTCATTAGAATATATTAAATAAAATTAATTCTTTATAAGTTGTAAAAATCATATAAAAAATATAAAAACCAAAACAAAAAAGAAATATATATATATATATATATATATATATATTTATATATATACATACATATATTTAAAAAGTATATTCATAAAACTTAAGAAAAAAAAATAATAAATTTATAAATTTATTTAACCTATTTTTTGTGCAGTTTTTAAAAATTAATATATAAATACCCACCGACTTATTTTCTACGCATATAATGTACTTATTTGTTAAAATATATAATTTATATTTTTTTCTACATTCAGATTATCTTATTGTTTTACATGTTTTTTTTTTTTCAATAAATTCAAAAATTTAGTTTTTATTTTACAATAATAAATATAAAATAAGATTGAATTATTAATTATTTGAATTTATTATTTAACAAGTGAAGTCTTAAAAAAGAACAAAAATACCATTATTGATTTGATTTAATTTCAATATTTATTAAAACGTTTCCATTACTTGGTGTACTCATTATCAGCATTAAAACTATAATAATAAAATAAAACTAGAAGTTATTTAAAATTTTCAAATTATAAATTTTTTATTTTAAATTTAACTAATAAATTCAATTTTACTATATGTACATTATAATATATACTCGAAACTTGTTTTATAATAAAAATAAAAAATCAATAATGGTAGTTTTAAAAAATTAAATTCAGAAAATTAATTCTGTAATCAAAATTATAACATTGAAAATATTGAGGTGGGAAAATTTGAGATATTGTGGCGAAATTTCTAGCCAATCACTTCAACAAAACTTTAATTATGTATTGTAAATATTTCAAGGACATACAAAGTAAACATATAAGATGATACATAAATAAAAATAGAACTATGAATAACTATAATAAAATATTTTCCAAATTCCTTATAACTAAAACCACAGTTTTATAGTTTTGATGTTAATCAACATTTTTGAATCAAACCATGATCAATACGTGAAAAAAGATTTAAACTTCGTTTTAAAAATATACTTTAAAAAAATTTGTTTACAGTAGTTTACAAAATCTGGCTTAATGTATTTTTATATTATAAAGGTTTTTTTTTATATGAAATACATTTTTTTCATAATTCTTTATTTTATATTCAAATAAAAGAAATTCAATTATACATTTAATTAATTTTGTATCTTCGGTTAAAATAATTCAAAAGTGTTTTAAAAATAAATTTTAAAAGCTAATAGTTTTTCGTTTTGAAATTTCGTATAATTTTCAGTTATAATTTATATACGTAATCAATCCACTATATAATATGTACATATAGGCTATATTTTAAGTGAGCCGTAATTTATTTTAAACGATTAAAAATTAATCAAATATTAAAAAATAAAAAAAATTAAAATTAAAACCTTGATATATCCTTAAAATTTAATCACAACTTCTGTCATTTATATTTGAATACTTTCATTGTTAATAAATCCTACATTAGAAAACAAAAATTAAATTTTGAGATTTCTTAAAATTAATCTTTCTAAAAATTGTAAATCACACATAAATATTTTTTGTAATAAGTTTTTTTTTTTTTTTTAATTTTATTTTAATTTCAATTTAAATTTATTTTCTAAGAGTGTAGCTCACACATACCCAGAAATAATACTCTTTGAATATTTTATAAGAATTATAATAAAATTAATGTAACAAGTTATTAAATGAAAATAATCTTAAAATATCATAAATTGAGCAAGTAAATAATATAAACTAACTTAATAATAAAATTGCAAATAAAATAAAAATAAAACATTTTTTTTTGTAATATTAAGGAATATTAAAATTTAATTATTAATATTAATGAATTAATTGTAATAAACAATGAAAAATACGCTTATAGAAAAATAAATATAAAAAAAAAATAAAAAAAAAACAAAAAAACATATAATTATAAATTTAAATATTTAATTCTCTAAAAAAAAATATATATATATACATATATATATATATATATATATATAATTATAATTAATTAATGATTTAATTTAAAAAAAAAATATATATAAAAAAAAATAATACTTTTTAATTTGTATTTCACTTTTTTTTCAGTGTAATAATTATATTAAAAAGTAAAAATTTTGTGTAAATTTGTAATTAGATTTTAAAATGAAAAAAAAAATTAATCTTAACAAAAAACAAAAAAAAAAAAAAATTAATTTATAAGGAATGAAAACAAAAGAAAATTATGTAATAAAAATAAAAATATTATTGAAATATTCTATGAAAAATCAAAATTAAAAATTTGTTTTATTTATGTTTTTATTTTCTTTATGTTATATTTGTAATCTCTGTAAGACTTTGTAAAATATAGTTTTCTACTGTTCATTTCTGTACTGTACATTTATACTACTGTACATACATTATGTCAAATGTCCATTTATTCGAATTTAAATTTGGGTTTTAAGTTTAAACAAAATACAAAAAAAGAATAATAATAAAAGAAAGATAAAAATCCAATGGTATAGAAAATTAATAAAATAATAGAAGAAAAATTCGAAGAAACAAAATATTGATTGGAGGAAGCCAATATATCAAATTATGGTTTGAACAAATGTAATTAATGGTATCATAAACAAATAGTATGATACGACAAAAATTTAATTTTTTCACTGCAACATTTCATTTTAACATAAATTTTTAACATTAAATGTCAACTCTAGCTTTCCTCAAGCTCTGAAGTTGCGTATTCGGTTAAAATTTATAAGTCAAATAATTAAGTTTTTGTGATTGACTTGAATGAAGCAAATTTCAAGAAACTAGCATATACATGATGTTGAAGCTGTCTTGGAGCTTTGCTTGAAGCTGTCATGTATACGGGGTAAATGTCGTGTCGTTTTCATTGGACTTCAGGGGTGGCATTAAATAACTTTGTTTAAAATATTTCGGTAGAAATAAAATTTGTATGAAATTACGTAATTTGAAACGTTGATTTATTTTGAAACGCTCGAAAAAAAAGTGAAACACTTTACGTAATTCCATTTGTAATTTGTTCCGTTAAAATTTCTACAATTTCTGCTAGAAGATACTATTGAAACAAATAATTTGAAAAAATTCAACTAAATACAAGTAAAAGAAGCTAGTAATAATACCATGTTCGTTTTTAAAATAAATATTCCAATAAAAGTCATATAAATTATTATTTTTTTTTTAACTTACCTCTAAAAGTGTCAACTATTTTTCAATCGCCAATTTATTCGTATCAAAAGTCAAAAAAATATCGTTTTAACTTTACACAATACCAAAATATGTCGTACCAAATTTGAAAAGATTGAAACAAAATAAAAGAGATCGAAACAAAATTATGCAATGCCACCGGGAGCACACCAAAATCCATAAAAATTAAATCCGTAATACACAATTTATTCTAAGGTGCGATTCGACAACAATTCATCCGACTATTGGTGATTTAATCCTACTACTAACATATGTACGTTATTTTAATTACCTCGTGAGTTCAATTCCATTTTTATATAGTTGCCAGTGTCTATATGTATATATGTATATGTTTGGTAGGTTTGGTAATTTTTTTGTTAATACTAAAACCAAACACAAAAAGAAAAAAAATAATTTTTAAAAAATTTAAAGATAGAGTCCTGAAATTTGGCACAATTACTCATTATGAAAAAAGCAACCGGACACGGTACTTTACAAAGCTATCAAATGACAGGTTCGGGTTGCTGCCGGAAAACTCCTAGCACATCTCAGACATATTTGAAAACCAATTGTATTACAGGCATGAAAATTTACACTTAGATACTTTTTCATAAATAAAGAAATACGACTTTTACCGATTTCGAAAATGTGGACTGGTTTGGGTTGCTGCCGAACAACGTCTAGCACGTCTATGGCATATTTCAAAAACCAATTGTGTTATAGACAGAATAGTTTACATTTATATACTCTTTCTGAAATTATAATACCTATAGGTTTCACTTAAAACTAAAAAGTGTAAAATAAAATAATAATGTAAAAATAAAAATTTTTAAAATATACTTTTATCGAAACCAAACTAGCTCCCTAAACAGTAGAAAATAAAACTAGTGATGGATGTTGAGCATGTAGAACTACTATAAGATAAAACACAAAAGTATATAATGAATCTTGCTGGAATATTGTTAATGGAAATTTGGAAACGCTTTGTGATGTTCTTTTAATATTCGTGATTTTTTTCAAGCGACAAATATTAAAAATGAATTAGAGTACTTCGCCCTCATAATAGCATAGTTAGTTCTATTTTATTTTTAGTGATACCAAAACTCTCAACTATTTATCATTTATTTTATCCCAATGATAAAGGGTACTGGACCAGGTCGAAAAATTCAGAAAACATTTTTTGCCTTGGTTGGGAATCGAACCTGGGACCTTTCGGTTTAAAGGCAGAACTTACTGCGCCATCCAGCATTGGAAACATTTTGAGCTATAGCTCTATCTACTGCGCCATGATTTGGAAATATTTTGACCTATAAACAAAAAAAAAAGTGTTAAGGGTCATAACACAATCTAATCATGAAACACATGACACGATAACATGAGAACAAATGCTTTTCACATTGTATGTTACTAATTCTAAAAAAAAAAAAATTTAAAATAAAATTTTTTTTTATTTATTTATTCTTTTTATATTTTATATGTTCTCGTGATTATTTCTTAAAAATTATTTAACACCGATCAGTGGCCATTCAGAAGCTATGAAAAACTTCTTCTTAGTGGGAGAAAATACAAATGAAAAATAAATGTATATGATAAAAATAAAATCAAATAAAATAAAAGAAAAATCAATGAAAATTTTGTAAGTATAGGGTGATTAATAATCATTTACATCATCGACAAACAATTTTAAAAATTGGGAATGAAAAATAATCGATGGTAGTCTGAAGGACTGTACGGTTTATATCAGTTATTTGGAAAACAAGTGTGAAAAAGACTGTAATTTGGAACACCTTAGGACCCCTCACGGTCTGTTGGAGGACTAAAAATGTAAATAACCGCCGAACCAGCAATTATTCAATTACCAACTGATTGCAAAGCACTGTCTGAGTCCAATAATTTTTTAAAGTAATTACAAAGGACTGTATAAATTACTTTAGAAGAGTCAGTCTATTTAAGAACCAAGGCCATCTGATTACACTATATATTAACTTACGGTTACTTAAAAGTAAAATTTTTGTACTTCAAAAGTAATTACAAAGTACTGTCCAAATTACTTACAATAGTTAGTCCTGTATTTGTTTTAAAGTATGTAATTACAAAGGACTGAATAAATTACTTTAGAAGAGTCAGTCTATTTAGGGATTTGCAACTGTCTATTTACACTACATTATTCATTTACGGTCACTTGAAACTAAGCCTGTTGTACTTGGAAGTAATTACAAAATAATATAGTCCATGTGACTGTCATTTTACTAGCCTTATTAAACTTTAAGTTTAGTTTCTAATTAAAGAGTTTCAAAGTAAGAAAACAAAAAATTTGATAGCAAAAACATTCTCTTTTCTGAAAATTCTAAATTATTTTCTATATTTATACGTTATTTAATAATAAAGTTTGTTTACATTATATTTTTTACGATTACATTAATTCATTAAATTCCGCTTTTGTTAATTTATTTAAATTTTTGTTCTTCTTAATTTATAATTAATATTATTAATTTTATTGTTATCTCAACCTAAGTCTAACAAAATTAAAAATTTTCAACTTGCTATTACTAACTTAATTATAAATACGTTCTAATACAAATAGGATTCTAGCTTAATAACAACCAAAACCTAGAAATGACTAAAATGAACAAAACCACTTGAATTAGGCTAAAATCTTCAATCCTTATTGAATTTTGGTAAATCAAAGATATTTTAGTTTCGTTTCGATTTTTTTTTTGGCTGATTTGATTTTATTGAATCTTTTCAAGTTATAACAATAATTTTACATGAATTTTCTTTTTGCAATTTTAAATATTGCAAGAAGTGTTAAAATCTTATAACTAATAAAATTAGTAAAAATTGGGTCTGCCCCAATGAATAGAACACTTTATTGATTTAGCTAAATTGAGTAATTTTTTTTTTGGTCCACTGCAGGATGTTAAATTTATTAAATTTGTTGTTGGAAGATTGAAGTGGGCTACTGCCTACTGTTTTACTCTTTTGGAGTAATTTTCTTTCTTTCTCTTTCAATAATTTTTTCTACCATATAGGTAAACTTTAGGTCCTTATGAAGGTTTGGAATTTTTAATCTACCATTGCGCATTTGTAATCATTCTCATTATTTTCAATTGGAATCTTTGGATTATCTCCAGATTACTTTATGAATGTATTTTTCCAGACTTGGCATCCGTAAGAACATATTGGCTTTATGATCACGTTGTACATGAGGACTTACAATTCCAGCGAATTTTAGTTTCTTAATTAGTTTTAATGTTGCAATAATTATAGTAGTCTTTAGTAGATTAAAATGCCACAGTCCTTTAAACTGTTTTCGTTAGTCAGAAGCACTCTCTGAAGCCTCTTTCGATGATTGACTGCTATCAGATTTGTTATAATTAATTTATATTAGAATTAATTGTATATTCAAAGTATATTAATACTAATACACCAACTTTTAATCAATAGATATTACTCATCCTGTGTTATATTCTGATAATTCTTCTGGTGTAATGTCAGCTTAACTAATTCAATTATATTTATATATGTAAAATTTTTTTATTTATTTTGTTTATTTTTATTTACAGTATATTGTCTTACAAATGATTAAATTCAAGTTCCATACTTTTAACGTTTATTTATTTATAAACATGTCTATTCGTAGTTACATATAAAAAAAAAAAATTAAAAAAAATTGAAAAAAAAACACTTTTAAATTGAGCTCTACTTGAATTTAAATCTAAATAAAAATGTACTTTCCAAATGCAATAATTGTAAATTCAATTTAAGTGTAACAACAATGATCAGAGTACATCAGAAACAAGTAAAAAAACAAAAAAAAAAAAAAAAAAAACAGAAATCTACAGTGAAATTTTTGCAGACCAATTGGATCCATTTCTCATGGGATATAAAAATAACTGGTAAAGTAAGTAGTTCGTTAGTTATTTCACATCTTCGAGATTATTTTGTTGTTTACTTACTTTTGTTATTCTGCCGTTTGATTCCCTTAAGAAATTCAAAATTGTAAATGTAATTGTATATGTAATAAATTCTACTGGATTAAAGCGATTAAATATTTGCACCTCTGGAATGAATATATGTACAGTTTAGATGTACATATAAGAAAAAAAGAGGTGCTAATAGATTGTTGAAAAGAGAATGGAAGTAGCATTTTAGAACCTACATTATATATGTACATGTATAATGCAAATAGGTACTCTATTGTATATTTTTTATATTTATTTTTTATGACTATTTTTAATGAGTTTAAAATATAGCAATACAAATCGGACCAATAGAATTTTTTTTAATGTATTTAGAAAAAGTAAATTGCATTAAATTCTTTATTATTGTGTTAATAAGAGATAAGTTTAATAAGTTGCCAAAACACTATAGAATGCTTCGTGAAATAAATTCGAAATAAATTCTAATTCAATATTTTTCACCTTTTTTTGGCTTATCTTATCTTATATATTAATACGTCTTATATATTAATACGCTTAAACGTCTGTTAAACTTTTCACAAAGCTTTTACAAGACAAAGCTTTTTTCAACTAGATTAGACAACTTTATTAGAACCAAACTATTACGAATTACGATAGTGTGCAAAATTTAATTTAAAGACATAAACCACAAAACAATAAAACCAAATAAAACCAAAAACAAATTAAAATTAACCTAAAAAAATTCACCTATTGAGCAATAGCATTGATTATATCTGATTATATGAATTAATTTAAAAAAAAAAAAAAACAAAGTAGCAAAGACAAAAACCGAATTTTCAGAATATAATTATTATATCGAATTATAAAAATAGCTTTGTTAAAATATTACGATATTACGATATTACAGCAAAAAAACTTACCGGTAAAACAAATAGTAAATTTAGAAAATATATTTTTTACCTCACCCATGTTTAGAAATTCCAATAATTGAAATTTATTTATTTTATTAACAAATAATTCAAAAGTATAAATTCAAATGCGGAGTAGCATTTAGTAAATATAATATTGTACATGGAGAATCATAAACCGAAATTTACGATCTGCTAAAAACAAGAAAAACAAAATATGTTATGACATTATTATAAAGTTCCAATTCAATACAGGGAAAATTTAGTACACATAAAAATTAAAAATACTTTAGAAAGAAATATCACAGACTACCCTTACCTACATCAGAGACCTAGGTAAGGTATTGTTATCCCCTAGCGGGATAACAATATAACAATAAAAACTGAAGAATAAGAGAAAAAGCATAATTATTATTGGCTTTACCACTAACTATAAAAATCATAAGGCGTCAATAAAAACTGAACAATAAGAGAAAAAGCATAATTATTGGCCTTACCCCTAACTATAATAGTCATAAGGCGTCATGTGATACGTCGTTAAATGGCCTATATGATTCGATATGATTTAACAAAGTCATAACCAATCATAACCTTTACTATAATGGTCATACCTAATCATACCAAAACGTCAAAACCAAAATTTAAAAGAAGTGAAATAAAAATATAAATTCTATAAATAAATGCTTTTGTTTTTTTTATTTTGAGTTTGGAAATAGTTAGGGCTGATAATAAGAAAAAACACAAAAAACGTATCTAGGGATATTTTAATGTGTTTTTAATGTGGGTGTGTTATGTATTTAGTTTAAATGCATTTAATTTCATATCTATACTGCCAGCGACAACTCTGTTCGCCACATTTTGTTGAAATGTACGTCTCTATTAATAGTTTTTGTTAGTTATGTCTAAACGATAAGATTTTGTTTTATGAAAGTTTTGTTTTACTTATTTTTAATACATTTACAAATTTGATTGCAATTACATCAAATTATATTTCAAAAGTTTTAATTACATATCTAAAAGATAAACAAATACAGTTGCAAAGTATACTATATTTGTTCATGATGATAAATATTGTAAATTATAATTTTATTCATTTTTTTATTCATTTTATTTTTATTATTTAAATAACAATAATAATTACAATTATAATAATTTATTATACCGTACGTATTATAATACCTACCTACCTGTTGTGAAAATAAAATTTTAATACATACAGTGAAAAAAAAATATAAACCTGAAGTAGGCCTGCGGATTTATCTACAGGTCCACTGTTTAATAAATAAATAAATACCTAAATAAGAAATATAAAAAAAATAGTTATAGATAGATCAAACTATATTGTAAATTACAAGCTATTCCCGGTGTAACATTCGCCCGGTTTAGCATTAACATTATAAATGAAACAATTTAATTTATTTATTTATTTTCTTAAAAAGAATCAACGTTTTACATATTTTTTTATTACATAATAAATAAGTTACAAATTGAAAAACTTAAAACTAAAATTCACTTTATTTTATATCTTAAAAATAGTTTAACATTTTAATACTTATATATGCGTACCTCTTTAATGACAACATTTTTTATTTTTAGTAATTTTATCACTAAATGCTACTTATTACAGGGAATATATCGGAAACGAAGCAGTATATGAGGGACGTGTATTTATGGGTCCTAAATAAAACTTACTAACCACAAAACTTTTTATTAAACACGAGTGGTTTCTGCCATATCGTGCGAAGTCTATGTCAGTACGTAAATTAAAGTTTTTTTTAAAACTTTAAATTTGACTTCAACTTGAAATATAATTACTCAACAGGGGCCCCTAGTATAATTCTATTACATAAATAATTCTTTATTTACTTATTTATTTCGTTTATTTTCGTGTCTACATTTTTCAATACATTTTTACATTTTTATATTGACTTATAATTAATTTATTTAATATATAGAAAAATAGTTAGTGATATCTTATATTACAATAATAGTGTTAGATACCACTCAAAATTAAAATTAACAAAATAAATTGCTTTTGTTGTTCATGATCAAAAATTTTTAAATAAAGTACAACTATAAAACTAAGCAAAAAACTATCTATGTATAGAGTAATTATAAAAGAAAAAGAGAGAAAAAAACAAAACAAAATTTAAATATAAATTAAAATATAAATATAGTTAAAGAAGAACCAAAAAAACCAAAGTCCATCAACAGAAATCACCAATATCAATGATTATAAAATTAGCTATTACCTGATTTACAATATCTAACAAAACTACAATACCATGGTAATCAATATTTTGAAGCCAAATCTTAATTTAACTAGACACATATTCTTATTTCTAATTTTTCTAATAGATTCTGGAACCCTATTAAATAGTCTGCATGAACTGAATAAAAATTTGGCAAGTTTGTAGTACGAAATACTGGGATATTAACAAGGAATCTATCATTGATTCTTAGGTTATGAATTGAAGAATTCCTGTTGTTTAGATAACCTCCTCTAATAAAAAAAAATTTTAGGACCTTTTTTTGAATTTTAGGAAACTAGGATTTATTTTATTTTAGTATACCCCTCCCCAACAGCTTATACCATATAGGACCTTAGAATTCAATATAGAATAAAACATTTTCAAAACGGATATTAAGCAAAGTTTTCTTAAGTCGTAAAAACTAAGCAGGTGGAACGTAAATATAACTTTAAGGATGAGGTGTGCTCAGCACACTTTAGTTTGTTGTCAATTGTGTAACCCCTAAATACTTGAATTATTTAACTGTTTAATTGTAATTTTTTGTGGCAGGTGATGTGACATCAATAGTAGCGTTGTCTAACCAACTATGTCTAAATTTCAATCAGTCTAAATTTGTTGCACTTAGGAGCATGAACCATAATATCGATTTGAGATAAATATTACGATACGGGGCTAAAAAATATAGTTTGGGTTTTACTGCTAATGATTAATTTATGTTCAGCAAATCAGTTTCTAAGTATATAATTAAATCAGGATATATTTCAGTAAACATATTCAATGGGTTAACTGAAGCATAGGAAAAGCCAAGAAGGTCATATTCGGAAGCCGTTAAATAACCACAATAACCTTCTGAAAATAAGGAATTGATGTAAATAAAAAATAAAATTGGTTCTAATACAGAACCTTGAGGTCCCAGTTTTGTTACAGCCATAAGCCATTTTAGTATATAATCTCGAAAACCATTATTATACAATTTCTTCAAAATTATATCATGATTTACCATGTCAAATGTTTTTGTTATATCTACAATAAGTCCTGCACAAGATTTGTTATTGTTACGATTCTTAACTACATTTGAGCAAAAATTAAATAAGGCATCTTCTGTAGACATTCCTATTTCCTCTTGAAACCAAACTGCAGAACTAAAAAAAAATATTTTATCTAAATAGTATAACATTCTATATTTAACAGCTTTTTCAAACACTTTGGATATAGAAGAAAGTAATGATATAGGTCTGTAATTCTATATATCTTTTGGGTTATTCTTTTTAAAAATGTGATAATATATACATTTGCACATTTTAAATGCATTTGGGAAGTTGCCAGCCAAAACACTATAATTGTAAATGTGTGCCAGAACATCAACAATATTAAATAGCTTCAAGTATTCGCGACAAGTGTTAAAGAAGAATTTGCACAATATTCTAGCCTAGAACTATCTGTAATAGGGTATAATATCATATAACAGATACCAGGTGAAGAGCCTACAATGAACCAAATTCAGGGCTGAAAATGGATATGGATAGTTTGAAAAAACAATCAAAAAATATATAACCAAAATTACCTTAGAGTGCAACCTCCAAGGCAGTAGCAGTAGAGGAAGGCCCCAAAAAACCTGGCGTCAAGCATAATAGTTGAATTAGCTAGTTATGAACGCACTTGGGAGGAAATCATGATCATTGCACAAAACAGAGAACAATAATGGAGGGTCAAGTTGATGCCCTATACTCCTTCTAGGAGTTTCTTATAGAAAAAAAAATTTAACACTTACTTTGAAAATTTCATATCAACTTACAACATTCTAAAGTTTATTTTTGTAGTTTTAATCTGCTTCAAGACAAATATTTCTAAAAAAGAAATTTTCCCCTTTATTTTTCAAATATACCTTGTAAAAAATTGAAATAAAAATTTATTTAGATTTAAATTTTGAATAAACATAGTAGTTACTACGATTATGCTACTAAAAACAAAAATTCCTCTTACCCAATAGACACCCAATTTTGATGACATAGTATAGTATACATACATTACAATTTATATTAAATTCATGAGTTGTTAAGTATATTTATATACATATATGTATGTACGTTTTCGTACTTATATAATTTTACTTTACACGTTTAAAAAAATTTGTATATTTTTTTAATAGTAATTTTTAGTTTTATTTTCAGATTTTTAATTTAGGTTTATTTGTTGTTGGAAAAAATTTAGATGGTATCATCTACTAACCAAGCATCAGGTTTAAAATTGAATGTAATGATTGGATTATTTTATATTCATGCTTTTGATTGCCATTTGATTTCATTTTGTATTTTTTCTTTTTGCTTCACTAATTGGCTATTAGTACATTTTGTAAGTTCAGTGCATTTTGGATAATTTCATTTCAGGAGAAATTCAAATAAATGAACAAAGGGTGTTAGCTTCATTATCTTATTATTTGTTGACTTGTGGGAATATTTTTAAAAATATGTATGTATATGTGTATATCCTATTTTGATGATTTTTTTTTTCAATATGTACTCTTTTAAAAAAATTAATTATTAAATTTAAAAAGTTTGGAAAAATTTTGATATCAATGATAATAGGATCGAGTTTTGAATTATATGACCACAAGGCTGGGGATTATTGCGTAGTACCTAATGACTATATATCCCAAGGATACCTGGTGTTCCTAACTTTCCCAAAAAATATATATCTTTAAAGGTGCATTTTATCCAGGGTTCAATCGCCACTTATCGTTTGGATAACAGATTGAACCTAGCTATTTCATTAAGATACTAGACTAAGAAATCTGAATTAATTTGTTATTAAAAATTTGTAAATTTAGTACGTAAGTTAGCTTAAGTTGTTAATGAAATAAAGAATTATTATTATTATCCTTTAAGGACGAGCAGGACATTTGAAAATATCCTTGTTGTTTTGATATTTTTGTATATAAACCGTTATATCTATTAGATATATTTAGGTATATTCAGTTTATTTGATGATGATTGGTACTGCCGTTATTTAGAATAAAAACGTTCTTTCGATAAAAATTAAATACCTCAAGATTTTATCATAAGACCTCAAATTTATATACTGTTGGAAAGTGATCGAAAGCTAGGAATACCAGGTATCGTTCGGATACAGTTATTAGTTCCTACGTGGGTAAAACATCTCCCTCAGAATCTCTTTTTCCTCTCTTGATTTATTTAAAATCTCATGTCTACAATGCTTACAGCACAATTCGTGAAAATTGAATTCCTGCCAGTTGTTTAATGGAACACAATAAAAAAGGCAAGAAGTTTTTGCGATTCAATACAAATAAAAGCGGTAAGTATTCATTTAGAAAAATGAGTCGACAATTCTCTGTTGCTACCAAGTGCTGCGTCAACCTGTTTCGGTGTTTATCCCTTGTCAAATACCTTACGTTATTCGAAAGTATCGCAAAGAAAAATGAATATTTTTCGACCATGTAATATCATCGAATACAACAAGTATATGTGTGGTGTGGACCGTTTCGATCAAAATGTGTGTCTTTATTGAATTGCATTCAAAGAAAGAAAATGGTGGAGCTGTATTTGCACATATAGTTGGTGATGCATTTGTTCAAAATGTTTGTTCAAGCAGTTACATAGAAAACAGGAAAATCAGTTGAGTTAAATTCAGTTTCGTCTTCAGATTGCAAAATTGTAAAAATTACGGTATCAAAGGTAAAGCGAAGCAGGAACCCCAACTTTGTATACACAATGTATTGATCAATCAGCATTTGAGAATACTCTTCGGTATGATAAAAAGGGACATTTTGTTTGGAGAAGACGTTGTGTTTTTCCAACATGTAAATTTTGTTAACCTAATTTGAAATGGCAAATTTTTTTTTTATTTGGCAAAACTTTTTATTGAAAGAAATTAAAATTTTGTTTATTTTTAGCTTATTTTTCCGTTTTATTTACAGTATTTTCAATAATACAAATTAAGTGGTGTTATTTTAATTATAATAAAAAAAATTTTTGTTTTGTATTTGCAAATTTAAAAAAAAAAAAAACAATTTACGTTTTATTTTTATATTTTAATGAACAAAAGCAAAAAAATGAACAATAATATAAATATTTGTACAAATTTAATAAATTTTTCATTTTCAATCGGAATGACGTAAAATTTTTTATATTATGACATTTTTTATTAATTGGAATTAAAGACAAAAATTTACGTTTTTCTCTAAAACGAAATTTTGTGAATAGAAAACGAAAAAAACAAGTCTTTCAGGATATCATATTTGGTAAAACAAAATTGTTCAAACATCGAAAAACTTTAATTATTAGCAAATATTTTTAGTTAAAATAATTAAATGTTATGTTTAAACAACATTTATTTATTTATTTTAATAATTTATTTATTATTAAATAAATTTTTACTGCAACTAACTGTTTCCAAGTATTCAAAATTTTAATCGAAATATTAGATGTTAAATCAATTCTTTTCAATTCTTTAATTTTGTCCTAAAATAGGTAAAATCACTAACCGCAGACACACGAAAATCCAATCAATCAGAGACCGGAACGGTATCCCACTCTCTAATACGGATGACCAACGCCAGAGATGGAAAGAATACTTTCAGGAAACAAGCAACATCAACAACATCCCAATAAATAGTTTCCGAAGTAGTCCGAGTAGTCCAGAACTGAATATCCACACTGAACCACCAAGCTTACAAGAGATTAAAGAGGGCATAATAACGCTAAAACGGAACAGGGCTGCAGGTATAGATGAACTTCCATCAGAATTGCTACAAGCAGATCCGGAATTAGCCGTTGAATTATTAGAACCTCACATCCCGAAAGCCTGGGAGGAAGAAAGACTACCAAAATCCTGGAAAAAGGGCTGATTGTAAAACTTTCCAAAAAAGGAGACCTAAAAAGCTGTAATAATTGGAGAGGTATAACACTGCTGAACATCATATATAAAGTTTTCGCAACCATACTGAATCGGAGAATACAGCCTAAAATTGAACAAAATAGAAGAGACGAACAGGCAGGATTTCGTCCAGAAAGGAGTTGCACAGATCACACCAACACACTACGGCTGATCTTAGAACAATCTGTAGAATGGCGCTCTCCGCTATATCTCTTGTTCATCGATTTCAAGAAGGCTTTCGACACGGTTCAACGTATTGCGATATGGAATGCATTAAGAAGAAAAAGAATTCCCGAAAAATTAATAAGATTGTCAGAAGCTTTGTATGAAGATGCAGAATTAGCAGTTCTCCACTGCGGACAAATAAGCGACACATTCACCACAAATTCTGGAGTAAGGCAAGGATGTCCACTATCACCACTTCTATTCACGCTTGTAATAGATGAGATAATGAAAGAAACGGGTTCTTCCGGAAGATATACAAGGTGGGATCTCTCAAGGACGCTTGAGGACCTTGACTATGCGGATGATATATGTCTGCTAGCGCATAGATTCTGCGACATTCAACATAAAGCAGACCTACTTCAGCAAGCAGCGCGCAGAGTCGGGCTAGAAATTAACATAGATAAAACCAAGGCCATTAGGATAAATAATACCAACACAAACACCATAATTGAATAGAAGGTCAAACAGTCGAATATGTGGAAAGCTTCTCTTACCTAGGTAACATTCTAACAACAAACGGAGGTACAGAAGCGGATGTCAACAACAGACTACGTAAGGCCAGAGCTGCGTTCGGTGAACTAAGTCCAATATGGAAGAATGGCCAAATAACTAGAAAAACAAAGATTAGAATATTCAAAACATGTATGGCAGTGAAACTTGGATGACGACAAATAACATCAGTCAAAAACTTCAAGTATTTGCGAACAAATGCCAAAGAAGAATATGCAGAATATTCTGGCCAAACACCATCAGCAATAAGGACTTATGGCAGATAACAGGTGAAGAACCGATAATGCATCAAATTAAGCGCAGAAAATGGAGATGGATAGGACACACTCTAAGAAAACCATCAAATAATATAACAAGAATGGCCCTAGAATGGAATCCCCAAGGGAGCAGAAGGCGAGGAAGACCCAACAACACCTGGCGTCAAACTGCGACTTCTGAGGTAATAAGATATGGACGAACTTGGGAGGAGATAAAGACCATTGCGTACAACAAAGAACAATGGAGGAGGCAAGTTGATGCCCTATGCTCCCACGAGGAGTAACAGGAAAAAAAAAAAAATTTGTCATATAGCTTGTTACCATTGTGACTCTTTTCGAATGTATTTTTAAACAAATTACATTCAAAGTTAGATTCAAGTGATTGTTGATAATACAGATACACCTAAACTATAGCATGGTCATTTATTATCAGTTACAGAATCCAAATCTCTCTAAAATACTATTTCGAACCATAAATCTATTTTCGTGGCTTGTGTAATACCTTACATACATCACAAAATCCCTAAGCAAGAAAAACATCCAAAATATAAAATCCAACTTTACCAAAACACCAAAAAAACAAAAATCAAAATGTATCAAATTCCAAAATTTTATTTTTAGTAGTATATAACAATTTTTTTAATTAGGTTGATATTACCAGAGTCGGCGAAAATATTTCAATACAAGCAAAGAAATATTAGGCTTTTTTAGAATTAAGAAAAATTATTTCTTTTGCGTAGCCGCAATTAGATACAAAACAGGAAATATTTCCTTTTTCTTGAAGCGAATTTTTATTATTATAACAATTTAAGATAAAACGGGAGCACCACGATATCTTAAAAAAATTTTGAAAAAAAAACAGAAAAAATTCTGAATAAATAACCTTGAAAAAAAAATTATATTGAATTGTTTCGTAATTGTATATAATTTTAAATAAAATAAATGGTTTTTGAAATTTTTTTAAAAATATTTTTTACGAAATCTTCTTTTATTAAAAAAAATCTGGAAACGATATCTTGATACGTCATCATTCATCAAATATAAATGGGTTGTTCAAAAAAGTATATATCAAAATTTTTACGCAACTAAAATATGGCTTCCAACCTTGTGTTATCCAAATGCCACACCTCAGTTCGGAAAAATTGGAAATAATTTTTATCTATCTCTAATATGAGGACAATCAATTTAATTATTTAACACTTTAATAATAAATATAATATCAGCAACCTCCCATCTGGATTCTAATGATTTAAGATCCAACAACTTTTATCGGTTCCTATAAGGTGGCAGAATAACTGGATTTGACCAGTGTAAATTACGCAGTGTGAATCTCAAAAAAATTTTTTGTGTAGCTTCAATTCTTTGGATATGATTAAGGTAATGAGGCGACCACACTTGACTGGCATATTCAAGATTTGGTCTAACAAGAGACGTAAAAAGTGATTTAAGGACGTATGAATCGTTGAATTCTTTAGAAAAGCTTTTGATGAAGCCTAGCATGGAGTTAGATTTATTTATTATGACATTTAAATTGTCGAAGAGTACACCAAGGCATTTAAAGTGTGAGACTCGTTCAATATAGATTTATTTTCAAAAGTATATTCAACCATTAATGATTCAGAAGATCGAGAAAAGATCATTAAAGCACATTTATTAATATTTAAGGTCAGATTGTTAATTTCACACCAATTTAAAAAAGAGTTTAAGTCTTGTTGAAGAAGGGATGTGTCCCTTGCTGATGTAATTTTTTTTATAAATTTTCATGTCATCTGCATAAATAGTAATAAAGAGAAGCGAACCTAAATAATATAGAGAAGCGGACCTAAATGGCTGCCTTGTGAAACGCCAGAGTTAGCTTCAAAAGGTTCAGAAGTAGCGGATCTAAATAATATACGTTGTAGTTCCTATTAATTAAGTTGGAATTAATCCAATTGGTAAAAAAAGAAGGGAATCCCATTTTTTTTTTTAAATTTTAGTATAATAATGGAATGAGGAAGAAGATCAAAGGCCTTACTTAAATCGGTGTATATCTGAAATCCAGCTTCCATACAGTTTTTGAATTTAGAACAGTATTCTATTAAATTGGTTACTGTGGATCTTTTTGTCATAAAACCATGCTGGTTAGGGGACAGTAAGTTTGAACAATGATCACATATAGAGTCAAATACTATTAATTCAAATAGTTTAGGAATACTTTAAAGCTTTGCAATTAGTTTTAATATAATACAATCGCTTTGATAAACAATTGAGATATAATTTCTTTGAAATGAATTTAAAAGAAACTGTTTAAAGTTATAATTATAATCTAAATTTAACCTATTATAATCTAAAATATTGATATGTATATTGTATATATATATATATTTGTTTTTTTTTTAAATTTTTGATGATATTGCTAATAATCGTTGGATCATAACGAATAAATAAAAAATAATTAAAATCTAAAACAAATAGATTCTCTATTAACTACGGATTGAATTCTCAATCTCAAGTAACATAAAATACATACGAAATAAAACAAAAATTGATTTGATAAAAGTTGTTATTACTAAGAGTAACATTTTTTTTTAAGTCATTTTATTTAAGTAATTTTCTGACATAAGCATCATGTGTGGTTATCTAGACTGTAGAATAAGGAAAAGAAGTAGGACAAGTTCCGGTAAGTCCGCAGGTCGGAGAACGAATTGTAGGACTAGTACTTGAAAAAGATGTAATTGATTGTGTTGGTGTGTAATAAGCGGATGTTGATATTGGTGGTGGTGGCGGTAAAGTTGGATAATAATAGTATATAGTTGGAGTTGTATATGATGATGTTGGATATGGTGTTGTATATGATGTTGAATATGGTGTTGTTGATGTTGATGAATCGCAATCATCTCTACAGCGTTCTTGATTTACCCGAAAAATGAATGTATCAGGTTCAGGATCGGCTACAGGCATTGCCTTTTATTAAATAAACATTTTTTTACATAATTAATTTATACAATTATTAATATTTTAATAATAAATATTTATCTCTTTTTTTTCGTATATATACATAATGTATACATTTAGTACACTTTGAGATATTAATTTCAAATTATAAATTACTTACCGAACCTAAAGAAATAAAAAATGCGACAATAAAAAATGATTTCATTTTAATGTGTTCAAAATGGTTGTTGATTGCGAATTGACTATAGAAATTTCGAAATTTAATGTTTTTATATCAAAAATTTATATCAAAAATATTTTATTTTTATTATTTTGCAAAACTAATATCATATACTTCGTCTCCTGAGTTCTATTTTGCTCCATACGCCATTTTTTAATTTTTTAACTTATGAGTAGTTCTATAGGGTTGGAAAAGTTCTCTTTCTAATGCTTTTATCAGAATTATCATATCTGCTTTAGTTTTCGAGTTATACAGTGTGCACTATGCTTCGTTAGCCACATTTTTTGCTCCATAAACCAAATTTTGGCTTATGGAGCAATTTTTATATGAAAAAATCAGTGTTTATGTTGTTAATTCTCATTTGCTCCATTTGCATTACCATGCGCTATGAGGCATACATAATTAGAATTATATTGAGTACTTGTTTGCTGCATAGGTATTTGAGATTACCATGTGAATACAAATTTGAACATACCTACTTTTCACATACACAATTTTGTTTATGTGTACACAAATTTAAGTATGTATAAAATTAGAAGAAAAGTTGAGGGGTGGAGGAGGGCGTAAAGGACTAAAACCCTACATATCGACCCTGACATATGTATTAAGGTCACCTTCGTGAGGTGAAAAAAATACGCGAATTTTCATATTTTCGAATCAACAATGACGTTTTGAATTTTGGAAGCAGCTCTATTAAATGCGCTTACTTTCATAACCTTATCTATCATGGTTAGACTTCTTTTTATCTAATATAAATTGTGTTCCATATCTACATCTTTTTTTTTTTTAATTTCATCGAGTTTTATTCCATACCCTAATTTATCAAATTTTTGGTACTTACCCAAACAAAATTAGTAGCAAAAAAATTTTTACTGTTATTATTTTGTTTTACATGCGAATCTGAAATAAAAATAATATTTTAAAGAAATAAAAATAATTGAGAAATTTGTAATGAAACTAATTTAAGCATTTAATCAAAGAAATAAAAATTTTGTGTATGTGTGCACAAATTTAAGTATGGATAAAATTAGAAGAAAAGTTCGATGAAATTCGGAGGCACATAAATAATTCTACTGTAAATTACTCTCATTATTGCCGTGCTACAATACAACTGAAAGGAAATATCTGGATGCAGGTTATTCGTTAGCCAAAATGTACAATTATTATCTGGAGGAAACATCTATGCCATTAAAAATAAATATGTATAGCAAAATTTTTAATGAAGAGTTTAATTTGTCATTTTGGTTACCAAAATACGATTTATGTAATAAACGTGTTTTAATGTGTTTTAATGTATATGTTATCCTACGGCTGATGAGGTTTATTCTTATGATTTACGCAAGGCAGAAAAAAATATGGCGTAAAGAGATTTGAATCGCACAAAAGTAGATCGACATCACCTGTCTTAATTATTTCGAAATGTTATTTTGTTGTTTTTATATAATTCCAAGTCTATGGGATGAACACCCTACCCTAACTGCTTTTACACAGAGATTTAAAATACACAATCACATACTGTTTCTGTTCTGCTTTTCTGTTGAATTTTCATGGTATATCTACTAATTTAAATGTGGAAAACTATATCTATATAGTACTATATTTTAGAGTACTTCGCCTTCACAATAGCATAGTTCCATTTCATTTTTAGTGATGACCAAAACTTTCAACTATTTATCATTTATTTTATTCCAATGATAAAGAGTACTGGACCAGGTCGAAAAATCCAGAAAGTATTTTTTGCCTTCGTCGGGAATTGAACTTGGGATCTTTCGGTTGAAAGGTAGATGCTTTACCTACTGCGCCACCCAGCGTACTGTTCCAAAAGTTAATTATTCCATATTTTAGTAATTATACAGGGGAAAGAAAAAATTACATACTGTGCAATATGGACGGTGGCACAAACAGGAAGAAAAGGAAACGATCTAGCAAACAATTTAAAAAAAACTTTTGAACAAAATTTGCCCAAATAATTCAATTTTGAGAAAAATAACTTTTTGGTGTGATAGTTGTGTACCACAAAATCAAAAATAAAATGATGTCGCCTTAAAATATTTTTTACGAGTTTTCCAAAATTTCTCTGAACCCGATCACCCACTGTTACAAAATGTTGACTGCGTGCATTTAAGGTGGATTTCCTCTTAATGGACGAACGTCCGGACAAATTTTTTAACCAATCAAAAAATTTTATTTTACCAACACATACACAAAAAATCCTCTCCGGCCAATTTTCTTCATCCAATTTCTTAGTTAAAATTAGAAGGACGAAGTAAAAAAAAAGGATAGATATATAATTATTTGATAACTATTTATTGCTATCTCGATTTATGTATGAGCGCATTCACATATAAAATTTCAAATGTTTTTTAAGAAAAAGACATGAAGTGTAATTTTTTTTGTTTTTTGCTTTTTAATATAAGATTATTTTGTTTCTAACAAATTACTTATATTTTAAGATAAAAGCCAAGCGCTTTCGAATATTACAATGTTATTATCCATTATTACTCTTAACAAAATTTTAAATTTTTTTAATAAAATTAATATTATAATAAACAATTTTTCAAACGTTAACCTTTTTTGACTACATAACAAATGTCAGTCCTTCGCGCATTGAGAGGAAATCATATAGTATAAAAAAAAAATTGTCCGGACGTTCGTCCATGAAGAGAAAATCCACCATCAGTGATAGAGAAATATTTAAAAAATCTTTATATACATAATTTAGTTCATTTATTAAAATTATTATTAAATTTAAATTCTTATTTAAAACTAAACAACAAATTTTTTAAATGGTACAAAATGATGGCATATCACACAACACAACAAAATTAAATTATACTAAAATTTTCTTTTCAAAAACTAAAATTATTCGATTTCAAAAATCTAATCTTTTCTAATCGAATATAAGTATTCTTTTTCAAACTTGGTTTCATGATCGATTTTGTCCACAGAAAAGACTTAGGACTTAAAATCATTAATTAATACCTTTCTTTTACCTTCAGTAGATCAAAACTATATTTTAAAACAACATTAACAACAACAATAACAACATCATTTCTAAATTATTCTTATGATCAAAATAATATATTTAATGCTAATGCAAATAATATTGAATAAACATTAAAATAAAAAAGCGAAAAAATAAAATAAAAAAGCAAAAAAAATATAAATAAAAACTTATAATTTTTAATTTTTTCTTCTCATATCAATCGTAATCCATTTTAATTCTAATGAAATTACTATTATTGTCAATCATATTTTTAAGTTTAAGCCGATAGCACAAGTAGCTAGAGCTTATAAATAAATTTGTTATAATTTTAGTTGTAATAAATGTAAATATAAATAAATAAAAATATTTTTAAATAATTTGTTCCATGCTCAAAAGTTTCTGTCTTTTTTAATTTTATTTTATATTATTAAAATTATTATATACCTATATATTCAAAATTTGAATAATTTATTTATTAATAATTAAAGAAGTTATAACTTATAATGTGTTTTGTAATTCAGTGAAAAAAAATTTTTTTTTCTTTGATTAAATGTTTACATTAGTTTCATTACAAATTTCTCAATTATTTTTGTTTCAGATTTTTTGGCAGACAAAATAAGACAAAATAATAACAATAACATTTTTTACTAATTTTGCTTAGATAAGTACCAAAAATTTGATAAATTTGAATATGGGATAAAACTCGATGAAATTAAGAAAAAAAAAGGAGATATGGAACACAATTTATATTAGGTAAAAAGAAGTCTAACCATGATAGATAAGGTTATGAAAGTAAGCGCATTTGATAGAGCTGCTTCCAAAGTCCATAACGTCATTGTTAATTCGAAAATATGAAAATTCACGTATTTACAGTGATATGTCAGGGCCGGCATGTAGGTTTTTAACCCTTAATGTCCTCCTTCATTTAGTTGACCTTCTTGATAAAGGCCAACAGGTTTGTGGGTTCTATCCTGCCGAAGCTTTCTGAGATTATATAGTGCGTTTCCAAAAACCTGAGTCTCATCCTTGATAGAGCTAGGCACAACAAACTCTCAAAAAAACTTCAC
This sequence comes from Argyra leucocephala, assembly GCA_963942445.1. Classification (NCBI taxonomy): domain Eukaryota; kingdom Metazoa; phylum Arthropoda; class Insecta; order Diptera; family Dolichopodidae; genus Argyra; species Argyra leucocephala. The sequence continues at coordinate 135,168,966 of OZ012678.1, forward strand.
CCATAGTTCACCTGAACTCGATGGATTAATTAACGCACCGCAATCTGACGCTCTAAACGTAAATTATTCATGTGTTTCTTCTTCAATACATTCATTATTTTTTTCACATCCCTCCGAAAGATCAGCCTCATTAGCAACATCATCACTTTCATCATTGCACTCTTTTGACACAGCATTATCTTCTTTTTCTGAAGGAAATATATTTTCAACATATTATCAAAATACAAGAGGCTTACGCACTAAAACGCATGAGTTTTATCGCGCTGTTTCAGATAATTCATTTTCTTTGATAGCATGTACAGAAACATCACTACACGATTCTATCTATTCATCTGAATTATTTGACGAGTCTGCTTACTGTGTTTTCCGTAACGACAGAGATTTAATTGCTACAAACAAACATCTTGGTGGTGGAATTCTAATAGCTGTCAAATCATGACTAATCATGACTAATCATCCTATCCCGCTTTTTCATAATAATGGTAATATAGAACAATTGTGTATAAAAGTAAATATTAATAATTCTAGTAATGTTTTTACAAAGAAAAATATATTTTTTATATTAAGTTATATTCCTCCAAGAAGTTCATTTGAAATTTATAGTAAGCATGTTGAAAACATTGAATCAATATTTGAAGCTCACAATAATGATGAGAATATTTTTTGTGTTTTGGGCGATTTTAACTTACCTAGCATATCGTGGAAATATCCAAATGATAATAGAAATAAATTTTTAGTTCCATTTAATCTTAATATAAATGAATCCTTTATAATAGATACATTATTTTCCCTCGACTTAGTTCAAGTCAATAATCTGTTTAATGTTTCAGATCGATTATTAGATCTAGTGTTTGTATCAAAAGATATATCAACTTCTATTTGTGAATGTGAACTTCCATTTGTTAAAAAAGATTTGTATCACCCAGCACTACTATTAAATTTTAAATTTATTGCTGATTTAACAGGAACAATCATTGATATTCCTCAATTTAATTTTAAAAATGGTGATTTTTCTCTTTTAAACGATTATTTGCTAAATATCAATTGGAATGAAGTATTAAGTGCTGAAATTAGTCTTGATTGTTGTTATAAGAAATTTATAGATTTGTTATTTGGCGGTTTTACTACATCTATTCCTCTGAAAGAACCCACTTCAACTCATCATCCACCGTGGTACAATAAAAGGCTTCTCTCTTTGAAAAATGCGAGAAATAAAGCACATACAAAGTATATAATTAGCTTTTCTTTGGCAGACAAAATTGTATTTCAGAGACTACGCAAGGAATTTGATTTTTTGAGCAAATATCTTTATAATAATTTCATTCTTACCTATGAGTCTAATATAAAATCAAATTCCAAAAACTTCTGGAAATTTATAAATATCCGAAGAAAATCCTGTGGATTTCCTCAAGGCATTTCCTATAAAAATGAAACAGCTACAGATTCAGTCTCAACTTGCAATTTATTCGCTAAGTATTTTGAATCAGTTTTTATAAGACCACAATCAAGAATAAATTTGCAAAGTCACCTACAATCTTTTGTTGATTTAGGACACATGCAATTATCATATTGTGATATTTTCAACAAAATTAATACCTTAGATATTAATCTGAGTTCTGGTCCAGATGCTATCCCCAATTTAGTTTTAAAGAACTGCATTTACAGTTTGACTTATCCTCTTTACTTAATTTTTAACAGATCACTAAATGAAGGAATTTTCTTAGATGACTGGAAATTCTCAAACATTATTCCTATTTTCAAATCAGGGTCTAAAACTGTCGTTGAAAATTATAGACCTATCGCTAAATTATCTTCTATTCCTAAACTTTTCGAAGCTATTGTCACAGATAAAATGTATTTCTTGGTTAAAGAACACATATCTCCAAATCAGCATGGCTTTATGGATGGAAGATCTACATCCACTAACTTAGCAGTTTTTTTTCACACAGTTTTCAATGCAATTGAAAAAGGCTATCAAGTAGATACGATATTCACGGATATTTCTAAAGCTTTTGACAAAGTAGACCACTCTTTACTACTCTCTAAACTTCAGGCTCTTGGTATTCATGGTACCTTCCTTCTATGGGTTCAATCTTATTTGATTGGTCGTCTGCGTTAAAATACAAAATTGCACGTCATATAACTTCGAGGCTACGTCTGGTTTTCCACAAGGAACTCATATGGGGCCACTATTATTTTTATTGTTTATGAACGATATCGACTACGATATTAAGTCTTTGATCTTATCATTTGCTGACGATACCAAACTTTTTGCGGTTATTAAGTCGGACGAAGATTGCCATCTCCTGCAGCAGGATCTTGACAAATTCTACTCTTGGTGTAACATTAATGGCCTTACCATTAATATTAATAAGTGCAGTTACATGTCATTTTCCAGGAAGCAAACTCTAATTGAATCTTATTATAATATCAACGGTTCTATTATTGAACATGTCCGTGAAACAAAAGACTTGGGTATCATTCTCGATAATAAATTAACTTTTAATGCTCACATAGATCGAATTATTTCTAAAGCTTTTTCCATGTTAGGTTTCATTAAGTGTAATTCACAGCAATTTTCTGATCCTTATACATTCAAAAATTTATATACTGCACTTGTTCGTCCTTACCTCGAATATGCTTGTCCGATCTGGATGCCTTATTATGATAAACATATTAAGAGAATAGAGTCTGTTCAAAAGGATATGATTAGGTTTTGCCTTCGTAAATTCAACTGGCAACCGTATATTACTGGATATTTAGCTAAATGTCAACTTATTAAGCTTTCTACTCTTGAGGCTAGGCGAAATGCTGCATCCGTGATGTTTTCCTATGATATTTTATCTGGCAGAATAAAATGTCCATCTATTCTTCGCCTTTATAATATCTATGCTCCAGTGCGCGATTTCAGAAGCCAAAGATTTTTATATCTTCAAAATCATAGAACGAACTATGGTTTTTCCGAACCTATTGCAAACTCTCAGCGCTTATTTAATAACAGTTTTTCAGTAATTGACTTCAACTACAGTAGATTCGTTTTTAGGAGAAAAATCATCACATTTTTTGAAACATTACAATAATTCTTCTAATTTTAATTAATTATAATTTTATTCTACAAATTTATTAAAATTATTCTCTATTATCATTTGAATGTACTGCATACCTTTACAATTACTATTGCTATTAATATTTATTTATTACTTAAGTCTGAATTTTTCTTTTTTTTAACTTCTTTTCTTGAATTAATGTTATTTTTAACTTGAAATTGTTAATGCATCTTATTATTAATGTTATTTTATATCTGAAATTATTTTTATATTTACAATTTTTGTTTTCTATTTCTAGTTTTATTTTATTTTAGTTTTAAATATTTTATAAGCAAAATCTGTAAGGGACTACCCAGTAGATTGAAATAAATAAATAAATAAATAAATAAATAAATAAATAAAACAAGTGTGGAGGTTTCTTCCTCTTCGAGACAGTATCTACAGGTCGGGTCGTCACTTAGTGCTAGTTTACACATGTAAACATGCTTATTCATATGGTTATGACCAGTAAGTATGCCCACCATTTTCCTACAGTCTACTCTATTGAGAGTTAGCAGGAAATTGTTTATTTTGGTGTTTGTTCTTGGTGCATATAATTTGTAGACTCTGTGGCCTTCAATACGCTCCCAAAGAATGTTAATTTGCCTCTTCAGGGTGTTTTCTATCGATATAGTTTAATATTACCAATAGATATACAAACTGCCGGTTCAGGTCCATAAATTTTCCCGCCGATGATCTTGCTAGTTCATTAGCATTTTCATTTCCAGTCAAGCCTAGAGCCGTAAGGGATCCGTCAGTGAAAATATCCGAGCTGTTTAAGGACCTAGCCTTCTGTTCTGAACCACACCGAGTCTCTCTTGTCGGGATTTCTATTTTGTATCTCTTCTTTAGGGATGCGTATGTAGTGATGTCATCTGTTGGCATGAAGAACTCTTTCTGCTACTCTTCTAAATCCTTCGTTAACCTCTGATGTTTGTTCCTACATCATCTAGTATTCCCTAGAGTTTGCAATCTTCTTGCAATTCTTAGGGCATAAAGATGCAAGGGTTGAAGCCCAAGAAGTATTTGCATAGCCGCAGTAGTTGTGGTTTTAAAAACAATTGTTGTAAAGAGACACACAAGTCTTTGTACTGCTTTTAGTCTTTTAATGGCATTTGCTGTGAATGCTGCTGTGAACCCAGGCCCTTCTGTCACAATAAAAAAAATTCGCGTATGATACAAAATAACATTCAAGCGATGTATTTTCTTCTGTATAAAAAATAATTTTGAAGATGATAATATGAATATTAGTAAGAACGAAAAAATGCATCATCATTATGGTATTTATTGAATTTTTTTGTAAATAATCATCACATTTTTGGAATAGCTATAATTTGGTTACAATAAATTGATAATTCACCAGTTACTTCTTTGATTGAGATACTTCTCAGATGTTAAACTTATGTAAAGACCATGTTAGACGACGAACATAAAGTAAAGATACAAATACAGATGGACGAATATTTTACACGAACATAATGTTCAAATGTCTATTGTAGTTTTAATATAATACAATCGCTTTGATAAACGATTTAGATATAATTTCTTTGAAATGAATTTAAAAGAAACTGTTTAAACTTATAATTATAATCTTAATTTAACTTATTATAATCTAAAATATTGATAAATATATTATATATATATATTTGTTTTTTTTAAAAATATTTTGATGATATTGCTAATAATCGTTGGATCATAACGAATAAATAAAAAATAATTAAAATCTAAAACAAATAGATTCTCTATTAACTACGGATTGAATTATTAATCTCAAGTCACATAAAATACATACGAACTAAAACAAGAATTGATTTGATATAAGTAGATAAGAGTAACATTTATTTTTAAAGTCATTTTATTTAAGTAATTTTCTGACATAAACAACATGTGGGTTTTACTTATGTGGAGTATGTATAAAATGGTTGATAAGTTGCAGTACCAGAGCCCATAGTTCCGTAGGTCGGATAAAGGGTCGTAAAACTGTAGTAACTTGTCGGTAAACTTGTATAAGATGATGTAACTGGTAATGTTGGTGTATAACTTGAAGTTGGTACTGTTGGTTCAGTTGGACCAGTTGAATAAGTATATGGTGGTAGTGAATAATATGTCCATGTTGTTGGACTTGTTGTCGGTGTTGGACTTGTTGTCGGTGTTGGACTTGTTGTCGGTGTTGGACTTGTTGTCCATGTTGGACTTGTTGTCCATGTTGGATTTGTTGTCCATGTTGGACTTGTTGTCGGTGTTGGACTTGTTGTCGGTGTTGGACTTGTTGTCGGTGTTATACTTGGTGAATCGCAACCCTTATCTCTACAACGATGTTGATTTACCCGAAAAATGAATGTATCAGGTTCAGGATCAGCTACAGGCATAGCCTTTTAATTAAAAACAAAAAAAAAATATATAAATTAAATAATTTTTAAAAATTTATTTTGTATAATTATTAATATTTTATTAATAAATATTTATCACTTTTTTTTAGATATTAATTTCAAATTATAAATTACTTACCGAAGCTAAAGAAATTAAAATTGCTACAATAAAAACTGATTTCATTTTAATGTTTTCAAAATGGTTGTAGATTTCGAATTGACTATAGAAATTTCGAAATTTGATGTTTTTATATGAAAAATTTTATTCACAATTAAATATTTTATTTTTTATTATTTTGCAAAACTAATTCATATACTTATTATTCAATAAAACAGATACCGTTATTTGTTTTTCATTTTTGTAATTGTGTACATTATATTATATTATCGTCCCTCGATTGTTATTTCATTACATATGCCAATTGTTTAGTTTTGAGATATTCAATTTTTAAGCTTTAAGAATATAACCTATACTGTGTCAAAACTATAGTTGAAATAGTTGCGTTGTTTTTTAATTTTATTTTATATTATTAAATTTTTGATTTATATTCAAGTAGAAGGAATCTCATCATATAATACCGTTTATTCTAATATAGAACGAGTAACGGAAAAAAAAAAATTGTTTCAAATTCATGACCCAAACATTTTACTTATTTATTTATTTCATTATTTACATAATATACATGAGACGTTAAGTCTCTACAAGAGTATATACGATAAAAAAATAATGCAAATTCACTGTACTTAAGCTAACTTAATCAATGGAAAAACAGAAAAAGAAAAACAATAATAACGATAAAAAAAAAAGAAAATTTGAAAATTATATAAAATTTTTGAATGCAAAATTTCTTCTCCTAACAAAAACACCATCTAAACCTAACAGAGACATAACAAACGCATCATTTCAAATAATAATTTTCAGTATTAAAATTAAAACTAATAATGGCTACAACGTTTCTTTAAAGTACACTCAACAAAGCTCGTAAAATTTATAATAACATAAATCACACCTCAGAACGTTCGGCAAAGAATTCCATAACGACACTGATATAGACGAGATTGATTTCTTAAGCTTAGAGTTCTTAGTGATCTACCATAGGTTATTTTCTCATAAAGATATTCTGTCATATTTTTAAATATAATTTTTCTGATAAAACATATATATTTATATTTCAGATAGTTTTCAAAGGTACAATCAAGTATGACATCTCTAATACTGTCAAATTTACGCCAATTTGTGACAAAACGTGTACAAGCATTGAAAATTACATTTAGTCTGGAAAACTCACGTGCACTCATTCGATAATAAACTACATCACAAGAAGCAAATTCCTTTGTTCTTCAGCTAATCCAGTTTATTGAGTTACTAAGAACGAAAACACTTATATTCATTTTCTCGAATTTTTTGTAAATAATCACCTCTTTTTGTGTGTATCTGATGCGGTTACAATAAACTGCTAATTTAGCAGTTACTTCTTTGATTGAGACACCAACAGTCTCAATGGTAATAATTAGATGGTAAACCTTTTGGTTGAATTCTATAACTGGATATTCGTTTTCGTTTTACAATCGATGCATAGATAATCCTTTTGTTTCACTGATTTTAGTGCGAATAGAATACTATGAGCGTTTTTACATTAGCTTATTATTATTATTTTGTTAATCTGGATGTAATTAAAAAATACTAATGATTATAATGATTATTTAATTTTTTTCTTTCACATTTCAAACCTATGTAAAGTACCACATTAAACGACGAACATTCATTAAAAAAAGTTGTTCAAAATTGTTCACAAAAAAAATCAGAATCAATTTAGGACTGTTTTGGACAGATAATCTACTGAACACCAATCAGAACACTTTTGGACAAAAACGTTCAATTCAAAGACGGAAACTGCTAAACATAAAAAAATGTTTTTTTTTTCTTTTGCACTATAGCTAGATCATTCTAAATGGATCTAGAACAGTTTACTGAACAAACCAAATAAGAGATAAATTTGTGTTTTTTTTTTTAAAGACATTTTATTTAAGTAATTTTCTGACATAAACATCATGTGTTGTTAACTTATCTAGTATGTATAAAATGTTGGATAAGTAGTAGTACCAGAACCCATAGTTGAATAGGTCGGATAAGGGTTTGTATAACCAGTGTATGACGTAGGCATACTTGTATAAGTAACTGGTGATGTTACTGTGGAGGGGGTTGATGTTGGAGTCGGTAAAGGTGGTGTTGTCGGTGTTGTCGATGTTGTCGGTGTTGTCGGTGTTGTCGGTGTTGTCGATGTTGTCGGTGTTGTCGGTGTTGTCGATGTTGTCGGTGTTGTCGGTGTTGTTGGTGTTGTACTTGTTGATGGTGAACCGCAATCATCTCTACAACGATGTTGATTTACCCGGAAAATGAATGTATCAGGATCAGCTACAGGCATAGCCTTTTAGTTAAAAACAAAAAAAAATATATAAATTAAAAAATTTTTAAAAATTTATTTTGTATAATTATTAATATTTTATTAATAAATATTTATTTTTTTTTTTTCATTATATATATTTTTTTTTTCAGATATAAAATCGAAATTATAAAGTACTGACCGAAGCTGAAGAAATTAAAAATGCGACAATAAAAACTGACTTCATTTTAATGTTTTCAAAATGGTTGTTGATTGCGAATTGACTATAGAAATTTCAAAATTTGATGTTTTTATATAAAAAAATTTATTCACAAATAAATACTTTATTTTTTATTATTTTGCAAAACTAATTCATATATACTTATTATTTAAAAAACACACAAAAATCGATCATTGTTGTTATTGTTTTTTTAGTATTTGTGTACATATCGTCGTTTGATTATTATTTTATTCCATACGCCAATTGGTTAGTTTTTAGAAATTTATTTTAAAAATTTTTTTGAGTATAATGTCTGAAAACTGGCCGAAAAATTTTCGGTCTTTTTTAATTTTATTTTATATTATTAAAATTATTGAATTATATGTGTATTCAAATTTCAATGAATTTTATTAATATAATTAAAGAAGTTATTATAATTTATAATGTGTTTTGTAACTCATTGAAAATTTTTTTTTTTAAATTTGATTAAATGTTTAAATTAGTTTCATTAAAAATTTCTCAATTATTTTTATTTCTTTAAAGTATTATTTTTTTTTTCAGATTTTTTATCATGTAAAACAAAATTATAATAATAAAAAAATGTTCTTACTAATTTTGCTTAGATAATTACCAAAAATTGGGAAATGTAATTTTTTCTACAAAAAAAAACTATTGTTATATTATCACAAATCAAACTTAATTAATATTTTGCATCTATTACTATAATATGATTATTAAGCTTATAAGTAGTATATTTATAATACACTTTAAAAATAAAATATTCAGCCAGAAAACTAAGGCTTTGAATAAAATTTATTTCAAAATTAGTCAAATTTAATTAAATTTAAAAACCATAAACTATATTTACTATAATTATATAATAATAATTGTAGACATTTATTAAAAATTTTGAATCTACAAATTACTAAAAACTACAAACTACTAAATTTTGAATTTTAGAAATAAATAAATAAATAAATTTAAAAAAAAAAAACAAAAAAAAAAAAATTTGGATATGGGATTAAACTTGATGAATTTATGAAAAAAATTTTTTTGGATATGGAACAAAATTTATATTATAGTTAAAAAGAAGCTCAACGATGAAAGATACAACTATGAAAGTAAGTGCATTTAATAGAGCTGCTTCCAAAATGCAAAACGTCATTGTTAATTCGAAAATATGAAAATCGGTATATGATACAAAATAATATTCAAGCGAAGTATTTTTTTTTATATAAAAAACAATTCGAAAATGATAATATGTATAAATATTTTATTATTTGTTATAGTAAATATTTAATTGATGTGATGATGTGTAGGTAAGATATTCAGGTGTCAATTAGATCATAATTAAAAAGAAAAAAAAAACAAGCATAAATGATATTTATCTTTCTTCTATATTTGAACTAATTATTTTGTGATGATAAGTTTTCCACATGGTAAAATTAATTTTCATTTTAAATCGTTTATTAAAATTTCATAAGATTTTCCTAAATTTTAGTTTAAACTAGGTTTTACGAATGATATATAAGTAAGTATGTATGTACAGTTTCTATAGTCTATATAGTCTCCAAACTTTTCAACTCCAATCTTTTTTGTAACTTTTAGTAACCATGATTAGTTATTTATTAATATTCCGATTCACTATATCTTTTCTTCAATTCCCTATATATTTCGCATGTTAGTATTATTGACCTTCAAAAATATTTTTAATGATGTTGTGTTGCGTGAATAGTAGTGAGTTTGTTTTGCTCAATTTTTTATATCAATTTTTATTTAAATAATGATATATTCAGAATTTTAGCATGGATATAATTAGATTGATATACTTTAAATAAGAAAATATGTTGATTAGTTTTTTTAAGCTCTAAAGCTGTTTCCACTATATTCCTATTTCATAGAAGTTAGAACTTTCAAATCCCATTAGATTAGAAGAAAATAAACATATATATGTATAATAAATATATAATATATTATGTACTATGTTACATAAAATATAATGTTCTTCTATATATTGTCCTAGATTAGAAAATGGACAACAGAAAAGAAGATATAATGAGGAACTATTAGAGCTGACGAATGGCCATAATATATTAAAATTTATCAAAAGCCAAAGACTAAGATAGGCCAAGAAACCAAAGAAGAAATTTGATTGTTCAAAAAATTATTTGTTGTAAATTAGTATTCAATCGTCAATTAGCAATCAAAATTAGCAAAGTATAACGGCCGGTCATATAATAAGTATGCCGAAATCAGCTTAGAATATTCTCGACAAATTTCATAAGAACAAGAGGTAGGGACATACCGAGAAATAGATGAGAGAATAATATTGAAGCAGGTGCAAGAAATCTGGAAATTATAAATTGGATTACAACTGCAAGATAAAGAGATAATTGGAGCAAAATTGTGAAGCAGGCTAAAACCTTATTAACTTTGTAATACTATATGATGATGAAAATGATGATGATGATGATGTATAATATATTATACAATAAAAAAATTAATACCTAATAGAATTGAATCTGCAAAAAAATGCCTTTTCAGGTGGATTTCCTCATGTGCCGATTTACTATCACGATCGATTTTGACACCTATATAACCAATCAGAATTAACCATCGCACCCCAAAAATAAACGAACTTTATCTTTTCCGTGACGGTCGTCACAAATACCAAAACATTTAACATAATGGCAAGCAATAAATTCAATGAAATTTAAATAATTTTGTAATGTATTGTAAACTAGCACAGTTACCCGACGTTGTCCTGGTCGAACACAAAATATATAGAATTTACTTCAATAAAATTCGATTTATGAATCGAATTGAAAAAAAATTGGTTTATTAAAAATATACTAATATACTAGGAGTTGTACGGCATCGACCCGAACCAGTCCAAATTTTAGAAATTGATAGCTGCAAATATACCTTTTCAAATGAATTTTCCCATAAAAAAAACTAATGCATCTGAAATAAAAGATAGAATTCTAAACGAAATTAACCCAAAAAAAGGCCAGGTTATAATTTATTGACTGGACGTATATTGTATGAGCTCCCTCCCACTGAAAGGTATAAAATACTTAACACAAATTTATAACGGATTATTTAGAATAAGATATTTTCCCATACAATGGAAAATTTCTGAAGTGATAATGATGCGGCAACCTGAGAAAAGTCCTGAAGAAATTAAATACACAGGCCAATCAGCTTACTTCCAGTGCTCTCAAAATTTTTTGAAAAATTATTATTTAAAAGACTATCTCCTATAATAGAAAAACGTAAGTTGATACCAGAATTCCAATTCGGATTTAGGGCCTAGCACAACGCAATAGAGCAAGTACATCGAATTGTCAATACGACGAAATACGCGTATCTGTATGATAAGCATATCAGTAAAATTAAAAGGAAAATATTCGACTATTTTCACTATTATACCAACATTTTACTCTAATGCTGGAAAACAAGTTTTTATAAAAACGTATCAGCTATCTTTATGGATATAAGCCAAGTATTTGATAAAGTCTGGCATGTAGGACTCCTGTATAAACTGAAAAAAATGTTGCTATTGCTATTTTAAAAGCTATTTGGAAATTAGAACGTATTATATAAAACAAAAAGACACATCACAAAAGACAGTCAACTATATGAAATTAAGTCCGGAGTTCCTCAAGGTAGTGTCCTTGGACCTACTTTATACTTATTGTACACAGCAGACCTCCCACTAACAACAGGAATTCAACTTGCAACTTTTACCGATGATACTTCCATATTAGCTACACATTATGACACAAACGTGGCATCATCAAGACTATACCCAAGTGTGCCTGAATAAAATCCAAATATGGCTAGATAAATGGAAAATTAAAGCAAATCAACAAAAATCAGTGCACGTTACATTTACGCTGAGAAAGAATACTTGCCCACCAGTCTCCTTAAACAATATTCCTATACCTCAAAAAGAAGAAGTAAAATATCTAGGAATACATTTAGATAGAAGATTGAACTGGAGAAAGCATATTGAAAGCAAACGAAAGCAGCTTGGAATGTAAATTAAGAAATATGTTTTGGCTACTAGGAAATAAATCACAATTATATCTAAAAAAACAAGATATTGGCATGTAATTCGTTATTAAAACCTGTATGGACATACGGAATACAGATATGGGGTACAGGTACAAAATCAAAATATTCAAGTGCTTCAGAGATTCCAGAACATACTCTTGCGGAAAATCGTAAACTCATCCTGGTACGTTCCAAATAACTTAATTACAAGAGACTTGGGAATTTCTTCAGTGCAAGACGAAATAAAAAAAATCATAAATAACTACAAAAGGAAAGTGGAAGATCATCCAAACAACCTAGGTCGACTGCTATTTGTTACACGAAACACAAAGAGACTAAAAAGAAGAATGTCAAGCGATTTAATATAAAATAAATAATTAACTAAATTAACTGTAAAATAAACTAGAGATTAGATTTTGTAAATTAGTGTAGCTTATCACTGGATAGGCTACTTCAAGTCATATTTTCATCATAAATATTTGCTTATTGTATAGAAATGAAAATACAGATTGTAAATAATAAAGGAAGAAAAAAAAAAAAAATTGATGCAAGGCGTAGCTCGACGGTAAGGGTGGGCTTATTTTTATAAACAATTTTTTCAATATTGGGCATTTATTTAACATAGCGAGTGCATTATTAGAGTCACTCATATAATGTCAAAAATTGTTCATCACCGCTTTTCTGATGTGATGGCTTCGACTGACACTGAAGTGTTGTGCTAAGCGAAAGCGATCTAATTACTTTAAATGAATTTCAAGTAAAAATACAGAATTCTTGAATTTTCCAATTACCCGGTACCATCAATTTTTACTGGTACTTAATTAATTACCAGGTAATGGTACTGATAATTTTACTGATACTAGAAGTTTACTGGTCTGATTTAAACTTATTGGACTCACAAATAAAAAAACAAAAAATTGTAATAAAAAAAAAATTGTTGATAGATTAGTGGAAGATTAAATTTTTGAAAGTTAGTTAATTTTAATTAAAATTAAACTGTCGTGTATAACAGTTAATTAAATTCATCTAAAATCAATAATCGTTTTAATTTTTTTTTTTTAGTGTAGTACTTCAACACTTCTATAACTAAAAATATTATGGCAATATTTTGAATTTCTAAATTTTTTTATTATGACTACAATTTACTGAGATTGAATCTAATTTGAAAGTTTTGGCTTGCATCATATCTAAGTTCTTGTACTCAACGTTCCAGCAACGTGATGTACTTCAAGATTCAAATTGTGATGTACTTCAAGGTAATATTTTAGGACTTTTGTTGTTTACAATGTATATTGAAACATTGGAACAACTGGAAATTGAAGATGACATCTGCTTAATTTTTCAAGCAATTGTAACAAACTAGAATCAAAAACTAATATGGATTTAATAGTTATTAACGAATCGATGACACCAAATAAATTAACAATTAATACAAAAAAGACAAAGTATATGATTATTGGTTCATTCTCCCCGTTATTAAATGTAAAAATCTTAGGAACAAAATTAGATCAAGTAAACAAATTTAAATATCTTGGTTTTTGGATAGACTCTCAATTTAAACGGAAGAGACATACAGAATAATATCTAAGAAAAAAATTGAGTGCTTGCTATTGCAAGAGTTTTTGTCAAAATTTTTTATATATTACCTCATGCAATTGAAAGGTCATTATTTTATGTTTTCACAGTCATATAAACTATGTTATAAAATTATGATAATAATTCAAAATAAAGCACTAAAAAATGTGTATAACTACAATTGGCTTGAAAGAACAATGTATATTCATGGCCAAAACAATATTCTTAAAATTAAAGATCTTATTAATGTTCAATTAACTTTACATGCTTACGATATTGAAACTTCCACAATAATAATTAACACCACAATATATCTTGTAAAACAGAAAGATAGACATCAAGATATATACTAGAAACAAAAACTTGATTCATCTTGAGCGAAAAAAGACTGAAAGACGTCACTCTTTCGTTCGTTGATAACATTGCATATTAGAATTAAGTTGTACAATAATCTGGACAACAATCTGGATAACAAAAGTTACTTAATAATATTAAATTAAAAAAAAGAATTAAAACAAAAAATGTTGAATACGCTTTTTAAAAATTGAAAAACTTTAAATAATTTTGTAAATAAACATAAATTAACAACTAACACAAGTAAAACCAAGTTTATGTTATTAAAAAATAAAATAGAAAATAGAATCCATATCAAATATGAAAATAGTAATTTTGTCAATATAAATATCTAGGTATCATAATCGACATTTACTTAAGCTGAAGTCCACAAATTGCTGAACAAATAAGAAAAGGAAGAAGAATTGCTGGAACTTTCAGACTAATAAATCAAAGAATACCACAAAACTATAAGCGATGCATATGTTTCATTATGTTCCATAGTACAATCACATACGCTATTCAGATATGGGTAAACTTCAACATCTCAAAGACATAATTTATACACAAAAACTACAAAACAAAGCGATAAAAACTCTTTACGATTAAAAATTGACAACTTCTACAAAATTTATACATTGTAATCATAAACTAATACCAATTAACCTTCTCGTTAAATGCAAACTGATGGCAACCCAAAAACACTTGATAGTAAAAAAAATATAAACACAATCATCCCAGCACAATCAATTAATGACAATCATAATTACAACACAAGAACAGGGAATAATATCAGAATTATTTCGTCAAATCAAAATTTAAAAATTAATGAACACTATTTGGCATTAATATAGTTAGATTTAATTTAGGTTAATAATTAATTAATGTAATCAAAAAAAAACTGATCAAAAATATACTGTAGGTTTACTTTAGAAAAAAAAAAAAAAATTAATTTTAAATTTGCTTATACAACTCACTGTTCTACACTATTGCTATTATTATATTTACACATAATATATATACTTATATTATTATACACTCTATACGAGCGACTAAGCTCATTTGAGAAAAAAAAAATAAAAATAAAAAAAAAAAATTAAATAATAATTTTCTTTTTCATTATACTCGTACATCATAAATCTATAATTACTAATTTTAATATTATTGCAAACTTTATTAACTTACAGCTGATTAATTTAAAATTACACTCTCTACTGTTATTATATTATTTTATTACACTTGTTTATATATTTATTACATATATTAATTATATTATTATTTTTAATTGATTAATAATACTATAAAGATAGACATTTTCATACAACAGCGAATTTTCAACTAAATTTTTCAAAATTAGCTTCATTGTATATGTTTTCCCCCGTTTATTAAATGTGTTAGTGCATTTTCTATTTTCAATTTGAATTTTGAAATTTTTGAATGTTTTATTGTTTTATACGACTTTACCCAACAAATCATAGGAAGAACGTGTTCTTTAAGAAGAAACATATACAAATCCTCCGGGTGAATTTTATGTGAATGTTCGCCTGGAAGAATTAAAAGCGAATTAATTACGTTTCATTAAGAGAATGTTTATTTTTATTTTCTGCATTTCGTATCTATTTATCATATATTCATATAATTGAAATTTTCAATATTTGCCTCTTGAAAAAAATCACGAATATTAAAAGAACAAGAGAACACTTGTTCTTTTAGAAAAATATTCCAGCATTATACACTTTTGTGTTTTGTCTTATAGTAGTTCTAGATGCTCAACATCCACCACTAGTTTTATTTTCTACTTTTTAGGGGACTAGTTTGGTTTCTATAAAAGTATATTTTAAAAATGTTTATTTTTACATTATTAGTTTATTTTATTTTTAAATATGAAAATAAATTGGAATGATAGTGAATTTTCTTAATTATTGTTATTATATTATAATTTATATATTTTATAACCATTAAATAAGACTTACGATTAAAAAAATGATATAATCAATGTTATAAAATAAAATAAAATATATAATGTACTTTAATTAAATGAAAAAAATAAAATAATATTTCAGTTAGAAACTTTCGTTTCTTTGCGAACCTTTAAATTTTTTAGAATTTAGCTTAAATTTGAATTTTACAAAATTCTATTCTCTCAAAAAACAAATTCTTAATAAATTTTGGAAAAATAAAATACAATTTAGATGTTCCATAATAATATATTTGATTTATCAAAATGATTTGAAATCAATTATCTACATATGTGTTAATGATCAAATATTTGATGTTCAGGCGGTATAAGAGTCAATTTCAGTTGGAGGGTTAGTTTGACTATAGTATGATGTTGGATCTACGTCTGTTGGAAAAGTGCCGGCTTGCTCAGAACTACTATCACAAAATTGATTTACACTGAAAATAAATTTATCTGGTGTTGGTAAAGCTGAAGTTACAGCAAACTGTAATAAGAAATATGAAAATAAATTAGTTAAATTAAAAAATATATATTTTTACATATATTTAATTTAAATACTTTAAATTTTTAAAATTTAATTCTTTAATTATAAAAAAAATTATTAAATACATACAAATGCTACGAAAGCAATTAATATAAAAGTAATTTTCATGATGATGTTAATAAATTTTGTTCTTGTCAAATCAACGATTGCGATATACTGGGACACATTTTAAGGAAATTTTGTCTTTATATAACACCGACATTCACTCAAATACATTTTTTTTTTTTTTGCTAATATTGTATTGAGTACATAAAATAAAACTTATGTTTCATATATTTATTGTGTTTGTTTTGCAAATTTATGAAATATATGTATTTATGTTTTAACAAAAACAATTATGTATTAAGCCAGTGGTGTACAACCTTTGTTGAAAGTGATTTGTGAAATATTTTGTCAAAATTTGTTGTATATTATGTATATAGTGAACAATGAAGATGTAATTGTTTTTTTTTTTTATATGGTGGTGTGTTTTGAGTAGATCCGACCTTTTCAGATCTATTGTACTTCCCTGTTTGATTGTTTCTAATTTCGAATAAGGCCGTGTTATTGCGATCAGCAAAATGAATATATAAAAATGTTTGTTTTCAATTTTTACTACGGCAGCATTTACGAATTTTTTATTTAATGTTCTAGCAAAATATGCTAATGAACAAATTCAGGTCAATTTAAACTTAATATTTCAAATAAAATTAATTTAATCATTTTACGGAACAGTATTTTGTTTTATTATCATCAAAACAAAAGAAGCAAAATTGTTTTACTGTAGTATGTGTTTAATTTGTTCATTTGTATTTTACTGAAATTATGTCTCATTTTTTTCAGTGTTAAAAAATTTTTTTCGAAATGACAAGCAATTTTAGTGAAACAATTTTTCTGATCGCTATAACCGTCTAACACTAAAAACAAAATATGTTTTCGTTATTTCATCTTTACGTTTTCATTTTACTAATTATTATAATCGGAATCAAAAACGTGATGTGTATGCTTTTACGAGCTACAGCATGGCAGAAATGGAAGGTACGAAGATTATGTGGTGGTAGCAATTCACGGTTTTTGTAGAAATATCTAGCCAACTGTTTTTGCTGCAATAACAGTTATAATTGCAAACTTTGATTTATCCATTAGAGAAGCCACTTCAGAAGATTTTTGCGGGCTGTCTCACTGGCTGAAATCATATGTCAACACTTTTGTCTCCCCTTTTAATGTATTTAGGGCGTTTCCGAACCTTTCGCACTTGCACTTGGCCTAGTGCGAGTATCAAGTGCAAGTGCGAGAGGTTCGGAAACGCCCTTTGTGTACTAAAACATTGATGGATAAAATAATTTAATCTTTAAATTTACAAAATTTGAATTACAAAAGTGAATTGAACAGTATAAGTAGTACCTATAGGTTTTGGCATACGGATAAAAAAAACGAAAAAAAGAAACTTCAATATGGATGCAACTACCAATAATATTTTTTCACATTTAGATTTGGCTCTTGCTATGAAAATATTTGAAGAGAGATATTAAAATGGAATCATATACTATTACATAGTTACTTACGAACTTACCCAACCACCACTATATGTTTATTTTAGCAAACGTCAGTCATGTAGTCACTTATGCAATTAATAATTGATTGCTTGATCTTGAATTTCAAAGGTGGTATACATTTTGTTCGATCTAATCTGAATCGTATGAGATTTGAATATATTATACAAGATTGGAATGTATCGGAATTGAAATTGTTCCTTTCATTCATTGAATCGACCACTCAATCATTCGATCATTCAATACCGTTACAAATAAAAAAATGATTAAAAAGTGGAAAATTCATAGGTGTATGTAATATGGTAAAAACTAGTGTGAATCACTATTCTAAGAATATTAAAATGTTTAGGTTTATGTTTTTTTTTAAATAGCAGTTAATTATTTTTCATATATTTATAGTTCTTAAAACGAAGCTATAATTTAATTTATAAAAACTTTAAAAAAAGATAAAAAAGGCGTAGATTGCGTATCTTCGAAACCGCTTGAACATGTATCTAAATTCAATAAAAGTAGTTTTACCTCCTATGCTGATTAACGATTCTGTATAGGGTGATTATCGTTTTTGTAATTACTACCTGTTTAAATTTTTTACTAGTAGGTGATTTTTTAGGGCTAATTTAAATATTCTTAGCTTAATGACAACATATAGAGTTAAGAAACGTAAGTACACACAAACATTTTTATCCTAATAATTTTTTCATTTTAATTTCATTTACATTAATTTGGTAACGGATACCGATTATTAAAAATCGATTAAATTCAATAAACTTATCTTTATGTGCTTTGTATAGATTTGAGTTAAGCTTTCGGCATCAGAGTACAACTAAATGATGTGATCCAAATTTTATAAGAGAAAGAAGTTAATCATACGTTTAATCAGACTGGTACAAGATCTATATACAAATAACAAAACAAAAATCAAATCACATGCTCACCGTAACATCAACACGTATTAGACGAATTGATAGTCTCAGTCCAACTCTGTTTAACTTAATAATGGATAAAATAATCAGAGATATGGTTAACACCTCTTTAGAATATCGAATTGACGATAAGAACATTGACATATATTGCGCAGATGAGGCTGCACTGTTCGCAGATAATGAGTATGATCTGCAGAAATTATTATTCAGATTTAGTGAAACTATGAAGTTGTACACGGAGGTATCCAAAACAAAAACCAAATCAATGACCATTTCGAAAAAAGTCATTAGATGTGTGTTCATTAACAATAAAACGATGAAACAGGTGCTTAATTTTAAATATCTAATATTACCGGCTATCGCAGCACAGAAAAAGCCGAAACAATTTCAGGTTATCTCCGAAATATTATTTGGAGAAAAAGGCAACCAAACACAAATATACAAAAGCTGTATTCGGTCTATACTAACGTACACTATTGAGACAACTACGCGGGCACATCTAAATCAAAACAGAAAATGCTAACAACAGACAATGCGAACTCTGAGGCGGAAGCAAATCTGTAGATACACATTAAGAGATAAGAAACGTAGAAACGAAATCTGGGATATTCAAGATATTTTCCGTTGGAATCGAAATTGACGAAGAAACTGGAAAGAATATGTAAATAGAATGGCAGATGATCGACTGGCGAAAGTTGTAATAAATCGCTAAATTAATATCAAAACGTCTATTAGGAAGTTCTCCGAAAAGATATGTATGAGTGCTGGACTTCGTGATTACAAAATTGAGGTGTATTTTATAAAATTGAAGTGGAGGTGATAATTAAAGAAGAAGAAGAAGAAGAACATAGAGATTTAAGTTTTAAAATTATTCCCGATTAGTCGCTATGAAAGCAAAATACCTAATAAATTTTTCGACTTGGTCCAGTACCCATTTTCACTGGGATAAAAATAAATGACGAAAAAGAGAAACTATAATTTGGTAACAATATCAATTAAATGGAATTACACTATTTAAGAAGAAGGGTCACTTCCTGACAATAATAGTTACAATTTTTAATCTAATTAAAAAATATAGATATATGTGCATATATTTGAAAACAGTATAACAATGTTGACTCGAATCTGTTAAGTTGGCGGAAGTGAGTACCAAAATCCCAAAAAAAAAGCCAAAACCCCAAAGATGATTAGGATTCATACATAAAAGATGAAATGAAAAAATTAATCCCGAGAAAAAAAATCGAGCGCCTCAAAGTCGGCGAATTCAATGCCCAAAAAAAAAAAAAAAAAAAAAATCAATAAAAAATGTTTCAATAAATGAGTAATGAGGGTTGGGGGATATTAAAAATGCTATTTGTTTTATTTATTATATTTTTTATTTTTATAAAAACCTTACTATTTATCCTGCCCTCAACGAAAACAGGCTTTTTCTTTTTCAAAAACAAATTCATAACTGGGAATTTTGTAATTGCGCGATTTCAAGAGTAATTCCGATCAAAAAAATCCGATACATAATATCAAAAGTTCAAATTCCAAATTTAAAAATTGCAGTTAAAGCAATACGTAAAAAATTGCAATTTCAGAATGTTTTTTAACCTTTTCGACCTGGCGGGTACAACATAATGTAACCACTAAAAGCCTAAAACATTCCTACAACCAGGAAATTGCATATAAATTGGTTTGAATCTATACTAAATCGTTTTTAAATTTTTTTTTTTTAGAATTCTTGAAAAAGACATGTTCATTTTGGTATATGTTTGTCGACGAGGTATCGTTTTTTTTTTTGGAGAGAATCAATTACAAAGTGCATGGCGTGGCGATACAGATTTTGTTTCGTTTATGGAGGAAGTGCATGAAATGTGAAAATATTGCTTAAATAAATTAAAATAAAACAAATATAATATATTAGTATTATAATTACAGAATGTCAAATTTTTTTTTATAAATATTATTTATTTTTATATATAATTCTACAGACAGTACATAAATGTACCAGCTGCCTTGAGAAGTGATACATATACATATGTATCAACAGTACGTTGTATCATAGATTAAAAAGCAATAGTGTTTATTAATCTATGGTTGTATACATTACATTATGTTTTGTTGTACCCCTTTTCAGACACATTTTGCCCAAATAAATGTATTTTAATTAGAGTATATGCACATAAGATATTCTTCAAACTTATTTGATCCGAACTTTGTAATTCGAAAGTCTGGTCGACAGGGTTAAAGATTAAAGATTCATGTGTTGATATAAGCTTATTAATTTATTCGATTATTAATTTTAATGTATAGTATTTAAGCTCTAATATTGGGCATTTTATTCCTAAATGAGCAATGAGCAATTAATTCGTGTATTCCAGTATTATGTTTCCCGACAATACTTTTTGGGCGACGATATTTCAATACTATTTATGGGAATATAAATTGTTTAATTGCTGAGTCTTCGATTAAAAATATACTTATTAAATAGTATTTTAGAATAGAATTTATATTGAACTTTCCAGAAATTTTTATTTTGATGGCCGCCGTTGGATGCTTTCGAAAAATCGAGATTTTTACTTTCTTCATAATTATTAAATATACAATTTTTTATTGCATACATTTTCTTTTTGAAATTATTGTTTTTTTTTTCTTTGATTTGAAGAGAAAATGTTACAAAATAAAATATTAGAAGTGAAATGTAATCTAATTAATTAAATTAAGTTAGATTTACGACAAAGTAGAATTTGAGCGGTCGCAGGCTAAAATTGTAATTGCGACCAAAAACCTTTAAATTCAAGGTTGGATTGAGGCTGACTTGTTAACCTATTGATTTGAAATTTGTATACACATAATGTAGTGTATACAATGTACTGTTGATACATATTGTATTAGTGTTTTGTTGTATTACAGATATTTTTGTGTTTTGAGTTCTTTTAAATTTTTTTGGAATAAATTTTTTTTTTTTTAGTATTTCATTTTTGAAATTTTGTACTTATTTGTAAAATGGTTTTTCTTTGGGGATGTTAAAATTTAGAATTTTTTAGTTTTAATTTTAATTTTAGGACATCGGTTTCAACCTCTTCACTCATATAATCATGATATTATAACAAAAAATATGATATTTATAGTTCGATTATTAAATATTAAATACACTACATGTAGTTATTTGAATAGCCAGGATTAAGCTACAAAAACACCTTTTTGTTACAAATTATATTGTTCAAATTTGATTTATAATAAAATGCTATGCTCAAAAAATGGTATTCTTAATAAATTTAAAAAAAAATATAAAATACAATTTATTATGTATATATATATATATATATGTATATATTTTATTTATTAAAATGATTTCAACGAATTAATAATCAATGTTGATAAAATAATTCATGTAGTGTAGGATGTGTAGGGCCAAGGAACGGTTGTTCCAGGACCCGAGGGATAGGTAGGTGGAGTGCTTCCGTAGTATTCACCAGTATAATCACTTCCATAGGTTGAATATGTTGTAGGAGGAAGGTTGGTTTCTTCAGAACTACTATCACAAAATTGATTTACACTGAAAATAAATTTATCTGGTGCTGGTAAAGCTGAAGTTACAGCAAACTGTAATAAGAAATATGAAAATAAATTAGTTAAATTAAAATATAAATACGTATATTTAATTTTTAAAACTTTTAAATTTTTGGAAATTTAATTTTTTAATTTAAAAAAAATTATTAAACACATACAAATGCTACGAAAGCAATTAATATAAAAGTAATTTTCATGATGATGTTAATAAATTTTGTTCTTGTCAAATCAACGATTTCGATGAACTGGACACATTTGAATGAAATTTTGTCCTTTATATAACCCTGAGATTTATTTGACTGCTTATTATAGTTATTTTTTTGTTTCATAAATAGTACACTAAAAACAAAAACTTGTGTCAATATTTTGATAATATTATTAACAATTAATTTGCAAAGTTTATTAAAAGAAAATATTTTAACAAATACAATACATTAATTAAGATATTGGTGTATAATATTTAAAGATTTTGAATGAATTTGTAATTTTTGTTTTTGTTTTAATATTTCGTGTTCGTATTATACATATATATGTATATACTATAAGTTGAACAATGGAAACATTTAATTGTTATACGCTTTTAAATACAATTGCTAGAAATAACCGATTTCAATATTTTGTTTATACTCGTGTATTATTCATTTGACAAAATAACATTTTCGCAATTGTATATAAAAATTTAAAAAATGTTTTAAATCCAAATATTTTATTTTTTAATATAACTAAATTGAAATGGAAAAATTAAAGACAATAATTTAAATTTGATTAAATTGGATTAAATTATAATTATATGTAATTACATTTAGTTGTTAAAATAAATAGTAATAAACTAAAAATCGTTTTACGTATTTAATTTTAAAAAGAAAATAAATAAAATAAATATAATATTTTCTTTTATATTAAATTTTATTTATTTTATTTTAATTCGAAGACTGAATAATTAAATATTTATAATTTTATCTATATACAATGTTATTAAATTTAACTAGTTCATTGAGTATTAAAATTATACCTGAGATATTTAAATAACCACTAACATAGTTTTTTGATGAAAATGACCGTTGTTTTTATTTATAAAATTTAAAATCCTAATGGTAAATTTTTTTTTCGGAAAATAAAATTGTTTGTGAAAATCCTATATTCAGGTGTAAAGTTTTTAGTTTTAGGTGTCATTTTTCAGTTTGAAATTTAACTCTAAAAGTTTTAACTTTTTAATTTTTATATTTCAAAACTGTAAACATACCATTTAAGAAATTCAAAAATAAAAATAAAAGAAAATTAATTTCAAATTTTTAAATGGTATACGTTTACAGTTTTCAAAAAATTAAACTTTGACATATTCATCATGAATTTTTATCATGAATGTATAATTGTTTCAACAATGACAATCAGACAATGAAACACCCTACGTATATTACTAGGAAATTAAAATCAAATAGAAAAAGGTTTGAAAAATATTACGTATATATTTTTTTAAGTTAACAAAATTTAAATGTCGTAAAAAATAGGTAATTTACAATATTAAGAGCAAGAGGTTGAGGTAGATATTTGTCGCACGCTTAGTGTTACTTTCAACCGAAGGGTCCCAGGTTCAATTCCTGACGAAGAAAAAAAAAAAAAAAATTGTAGCTTTATGGTTTTTTTTTTGGCTTGGTCCAGTAACCCTTATATTATTATTGCGATAAAATAAATGACAAAAAATGATTGTGAATTTAAAAAAAAAGTAGTTATTTAAGAAGATTTTTTTTAAAACTACTTTAAGTTTTTTGTTGGTGTTCTAAACATATTTTAGCTCACTTTGATTATCTAAGATATCATTTAACTTTAAATACATAAATTTATAAATAAATTTGGAAATTTCAACAAACAGTCAAAATACTCAAAATTGAACGAATATAATTTGTGAATTGTGAAATATTGTGATTGCAAGTCGCTGAAAACCTGTAAAACTTTAATATTTGTTTTTTGAAAACTTTTTATTTGAAAATCGGGTTTTTTTTTTAAACTTGTTTTTTACCTTTGACGTTTAAAAGGACATTTCGAAATTGAAGTTGAAAAATTCGGAACAGAACACCGATTTCAAATCCAGGGTTAATTTTTTCATTAATTTTTTCAAATATGTATTTGATAAATAATAGAAATAGAATTTCATATGAATTCTAGAACGTGAATGGATAGTTGTGAAAATGAAAACACTAGATTTGAAATCACTACAAACTAAACGAAGTATGTTATTTTGTCCAAACACAATGCATTGATTTTGTAGTCTTATCGTTTTATTTTCATTCTTATTTCAATCAGAAAAACCATATTTTGTTTTTGTGTGCGATTTTTTTTTTAAACTTTTTTTATTTTATTATGTTTAAGCTGTTTATTATCAACATTTTTATTTTTATTACGTCTTAAGGTAAAAAGTTAACTAAACATTTTAAGTGTGATAATGGGGCTTATGATTGAAAACGTAAGGAAAACGCGCTGCTCGAAGCTTATTATTCACCTTCACTTTATGTTGGTATGATTGAAAACGCGTGAATAAATTTTATTACGAAATTTTTCGAAATTAAATGACAGTTGCCAAAATAATTTTTTAGTATAATAATATTACATTTTTATGTTATTATACGAAAAAATTTTTGTTAGAAACAAAAACAGATACATACACCCATATTCTCTTAGACCCATCGTTGACGAGAAGAAAAAATTCATCTCGTCTCGTCTCGCTGAATATGCATTTCTGTTAGACACTGTAAGCGATGCAATAGAACATTTTATTTGTTGGTAGTCCTGATCATTTTTTACTGTCAACCAAAATTATTGGTATATAAACAAAATATGGTTTATAAAATTTTTGGAAAGTATTATAGTACCCTACTAGTTTCAAAATATTTTTAAATAAAAAATAAATATAAATATATTTATGTTTTAAATATTTTTTAGTTTAGTACATAAACAGTAGTTTACAATTTACAAACAGTAGAAAACAATTTATTTTAATAATAATGCAAAAAAAATAACGAAAAATGGTTTATTAATCTTTACTTAACTATTTTATCTATTCAATTTATTTATTTAATTCAATTTTTTGATAAAAAAAACACAAAATACTTTGACGAGATACTTCTATTGCTCACAATTTTTGACGAGATGAAAAATGGCTATCTCGTCTCGTCAAGGGTCTAACAGAAATTACTCACGAAACTGTTTTGACATTTGCCGTCGCGGCAATTTGCTATCGCGTCTGTGGTGTCTAACAGAATACAAAATTATCTCGTCAGAGATATTCTCACGCAATCTCGCGAGATGGGTGATAATAAAATATAAATAAAAATAAGTGCTAAGAAATTTACTAAGAAATTATCATATTGCGTATAGGTAAGAAATTTATAATTAAGTTTTGCCGATTGCAATTGTGAGAAATAATTTTTATTTTTTTCCTAATCATAAAAATTTATATTTAAATTAATATTTAAAAGGTTTAATAGAAGAAAATACCTCTTAAATTTTTTCATTACAACTATTATTATTTATTTATTTTATTTTTACAACTGAAACATGGTAGTTTTGAATATATTATTTAATTTTATTAATTCTAAATTTGCAAGGAAAATGATAAAAACCTTACATGTAAATTTTAATTATTTTAAACTCAAAACTACTTATAACAAACTTAAAAACTACTAAAAGCTAAGCTGTATGCCTCTACAGCTGATATAGATTTTTGATGACAGTATTTTTAGAGAATTTGCAATTTATGGTTGAAATTATTATTTAATTAAAACTATTAAATATTAAAAATTACTTACATTTTTTAATTATTTTAAATTTATAAACGTTAGCACAACAACACGTTTCACTTTTATTCAACAAACTGGTTTCGAGCGTTTTCAATCATACGAAAAAACATTTTCGAAAAATCGTTTACAGTACGTTTGTGCTCGCGTTTTCAATCATACCAAAACACAACGTTTAATGAAATGTTCACATTATCGTTTTCCGTAAGTCTTCAATCATAAGCCCCAATATTTTGTTCAGTTAAAAGAGGGATTCAATAAACTATCGAATTTTTACATAAGAAAAAAATAGATTGCTGCAAAGAATTTCATAAATATACATATGTACATATTTGGAAAATTTATTTTATACACGAAAAACATTGTTAAACCGTCAAAGTTATCTGTTGAAAAAAATTATTTTATTTTTATATACATTACTAAAAAAACTGTTAAAAAAGTGTTGCTGATGGCATAAAGAAAGTATCCCTGATATTTTAAAAATATACTTTATCAAAGTATAATATCCCAAATTAGCGGGAAAAATAGTTCAATGTCGGTCAATAAATATCACCAGTAAATGATATTTACAGTTCTTTACGCATTGAGTTCTCATATAAAATAAAGTCATTTCATGTTATCTCCCTCTTTAGAGACAACAAAATATTAAACAATCAAAATGTTTGCAGCTAAAACCTACCTTTACGATAAATAAGTTATTTTAAATTTGGAATA
The DNA here is from genome assembly GCA_963942445.1 of Argyra leucocephala. Lineage (NCBI taxonomy): Eukaryota > Metazoa > Arthropoda > Insecta > Diptera > Dolichopodidae > Argyra > Argyra leucocephala. The sequence continues at coordinate 135,196,014 of OZ012678.1, forward strand.
GTCTTTTAAATATAAAATATGAAATAGTAAAATTATAGTTATTAAAATTAATTATAATTAAAAAAAAATAAAAATTTTTAAAATGGATTTAATTAGCTAATTTTAAATAATTAATGCTCACATTTCATTTTATAATATTACTTTTTGACATTGAATATTTTGTAATTATATTATTTTAAATAAAATTAAAGATGCCTATTACAACCACCTCTTAATCATCAAATAAATAAATAAATAAAAATAGGTTTAAGTACGTGCAAATTCTACGAAAGCAACTAAAATTATGGTGATTTTCCGATTATAAAAATGCAAAATCAAATGTTTGAAATGTATGAGACATTTAACAAAAATCTCTTTTCATACCATTCACATAACGCAATTTTTATACAAAAAACATTATTGTAAATTTTATGTACGATTATAGTGTTGCCAGATTAGTTCATCATATCGTAGCCTAAAATGAAAATTTTTTGAAAAATAGCCCAATCTGCGATAAAAAACCCAATCTGGCAAACACACTATTATACGAAATAGAGACTTGTATAAATATTTTGTTATCTATATTCGTTAAAATATACAAAGTATTTTTATGTACCTATGTATTTGATAAATAATAGCAAAGCAGATTATTTAATATTTTGTTTTTATATTTTAAATTAATTAAAAATAAATTTTCATAACAAATTGAATATGTACATACAATTAAAATTTTTAATTTGCTTATATTTTAATAATATAAAATTTTTGTTCTTTTATCAATATCGATTTTATATTTGTAAATAATAAAATTCAAGTGTTATTAGAACAATATTAATTGTTTATTATTTAATTAAGAACAGACTTTAGAAAAAGTTTTTCTTATTTTAAAACTTATTAAAAAATAAAAACCTTGCTTAACCCTATAATTGATGCTTGAAATAATAAATTATTTACATAGAATATATAGGTACATATTATGATAAAAATAAATAAATAAGTGTTAAAAACAATGAGCATATCTGTAGCTCTGTTTAGAAGTGAATTTTAATTTCAATTAAAGAAGAGTCAAATAAAATTGAAACAAAATATTTATATATTATATACATGTATTGTATCTACAAATGCATCATATATATAGGGATAAAACTATTATGTTAGTATATTTTGAATTTATAGTATATTAATTATAATCTGAGATTATCATATAGTAATTTAAGTATCCTAGGTACATATATTTATGACAATAATTATTAATTATCTGAATTATCTAAGCAGACAAGATTCAATTCGATAAACACATTATATGACCAGTACTATACGCAAACTATCTAAATTAATTTAAATATATTAAGTGTTGTTTTCGAGCTAATTCCAAATCTATTATAAATCTATATCTTTTTATGATATTCAATAGTTAATGGACTCTAAGAACTTTTTTTATTGTATATGTAAAGCAAAACTTAGGGAAAATATATTTTAAAGTGGATTTTTTCACCATTTTTATTAACCTCTATCACTCTTAAATTATAATAAAATTCTTACAATATTTTTATTGTAAAGTACTTTATTAAATTTTTTATTAAAATTTTTGGAGAAATAAAATACAATTTGATTTATTGAAATTATAAACAGTTGTTATTGATTTCATTTTTATTTAATGTTGTTTAAGTTGATTTTAGTTAAGAAAAATTCCAGTGTTATAATAACTATGAGGACGTATAACTACTATCTGAAGAGCTAGCTGGAGAGCTACTGGGGAAGTAACCTGAACTAATAAAATCGGTAGGCAATGTATCAATGGTTGGTGTGGATGTAGTTGGCGTTGTAGTAGTATCTGATGAACTATCATCGCAAAATTGATTAACACTAAAAATGAATTTATCTGGTGTTGGCATGGCAACGGCAAAAGCAAACTGTAATTATAAGAAAAATAAAAATTAATTTAACTATATAGACACTATTGGTTATATATTAGTTTTTAAAATAATAAATCTATTTGATAATATTTTAAATACGTACGATTGCTATGACAGCTACTAAAATCAATGTAAATCTCATGATAATAAATTTTTTTTACTCTGGTGAAATCAAATGGTTTAGATTTACTGATGCATTTGAAAAAAAATCTTTTTCTTTTTATATCATTGAAACACAACAAAAAAAAATATATATATATTCTAAATATGTTTCGTCATTAAAACGAAAACTTGTATAAATATTTTGATATATATTATTATATTCTATTAATTGAAAATGTTTAAAAACAAATATTTTAAATACGTATATTTGATAAATAATAAAAAAAAAATCAATATCGTAACAACTACAAATGTTAACTTTGCAAAAACATTAATCATTAACACTTATTTTTTTTTTTTTTAAATAGTTATTAAGTTCCGCAGTATAGTTTTTCTGAGAATAAATCGGATATGGATAATTCACTGAAAATCTACTTAAATTGAGTTAAAATATTCATTCTTCAATTCGGTGTCGGTACCAAATTACACAAGACAAACTTACATATGATTAAAATTAGATAAATACAAAATTTCTTATTTAATGTTAAAATATATTTTATGTAACTTTGTCTTAAGTAATTTTGTCACAGTTTGTCATTATGATATTATATGAAATTATATTGAATCATATTATATAACCAAGTAAATACAAATTTGTTATTACAAAATTATCTTAGAACACAACAAACAATCATCGAATTTAACAGACAATTAAATATAGAAAAAGATAAAAATATAATATATAAAAATAATTTATTTTAGTAAAACATATAAAGCAAATAATTTAACAACAGTTCAAACATGTAATAATTATTTCGTTACCCTAACAGATTTAAAAGAAATATTTAGGACATTAAGCAACAAATGTTCCTTCGGTATTGACAAAATTCCAAATATAGTGTTAAAACACCTTCCAAATAGCAAAATATCAAACTATTATATAATTTTCAATAATAGTTACTTCCCAAGGGTGTGGAAAATAGCAAAAATAATACCAATATCAAAACCAGGAAAATATCATAATGATCCGAAAAAATTTTTGACCAATATTTTTTAAACCAAACATAAGTAAAATATTATAAGTTATAATAGCCAAAAACATTACAAAATTTATTAAAAATAAAAGAATTATGCCAGGCCCTCTACCGTGTATGAAATTCGGGTTCGAACGATAATCCCAATTTGCGATTCGAATAAAATTAATTGGTACCGAGTCTCAAATTCGAAAGGAAATAAACGTCATTTAAGTTGGTAACATAAGTTTCCGAATTTCTAATTGTCAGCATAATATTTTTGTATACTTTATTACATTAAATTTATTTGAAAATGTGTATTTATTATTTATTATTTATTTATTTATTTATTTTAACAGTTGATCCTACAGATAAATCTGTAGGCCAACTTTTTTTATAGGTCCTTTTCCCTTTCGAAATGTGGGCCTTTTTATTAAATTGTAATAATTATTTGGTATATATTTTTGTATATTACATATTTATATTATTTTTTTATTAGTTATATTATATCTTTATTAGTTATTAAATTATATTTGAACCGATGTGGTTGTATTGAAAATTACTTTTTCCAGTAATTTTCACCATTTGAAAAATTTTTCGGTTCTCACGGGGTTTGAACCCGTGCTCCTTCGGTCGTTACATTACTACACTCGAGTGTTTTACCACTCGGCTACCGAGGCCACATTTATTATTTTGAAAAGTATTATTTTTTATTTTTTAAATTATATCAATTTTATTGTATTTGTATTTCGATTTGAAACTTCATAATTATTTTAAATTGAGATGGTGTTGTTTTTTGTTTAAGCCTAATCTATAAAACATAAAAATATGAAATAATATAATTTTTTTTAAATACTAAATTAAATATAAATGTATTTTTTTTTCATATTATTAGTTATTGTAATATTTAATATAATTATATTTTTAAATAACTCATTTAATTTTGAAACACAAACACAGTTTTACCTCCATTCGATAGCAAAAAATCATTCGAATAAAATATGTTAAAAAATATTCAAAAGTAGTATTACATGGTACGAATATTTAAATTCGGATTCGTATGTACGATTTTCGAGTTGTCAAACTTATTTTAATTCGAATTTCGTATTACATACTACCAATCTTTCGAATACGAAAATCGGAATACGCGGTAGGGGCCCAAAAAACCAATTCGGATTTAGAAAAAATCATTCAGCATTACATGCAATAAATAAATTAACCTCTGATATATGTTGGGCAATTAATAAAAAGGAATGTGTGGAACAATGCCTTCTAGATGCAAAAGAAGCTTTTAATTCGGTATGAATTGATGGACTATAATCTTCAAACTTTTAAAATATAATTTTCCAACTCAGACAATAAAAATGATAAAAAACATGTTAGAAGATAAAAAATTTATCATAGTAGATGGACAAACATGTTCTAAGAAAATTAAATAAATATCAAAACTCTAGGTATATTTTGCAATTTTATTAAATATCTTAATCGATTTCGGTTATTACACCATCATCAGAAAACTGTCAGACATCAGTCTTCCAGATGATGGTGTAATAACCGAAATCGATTAAGATATTTAATAAAATTGTGAAACATATCTAGAGTTTTAATATTTATTTAATTTTAATAATGTTTCACCTAAAGCCTACAGCATATTCTATAAATTACATTCTGAGAAAATATTTAAAATAAAAAATGGCTTACAACAATGGACGGTTAGTACACCTTTGCTTTTTAGTATATATATTGCGGAGCTATTAAATAATCTGAATCAAAGCTAGTCTCTGACAAGAAGCTTCACCTTTGCGGATGATCTTATTATTTATAATGTATAAATAGATATGTACAAATCAAAAAGGCAAGCACAGCTGCAAGTATATTATAATGAAACACAAAGTTATATTGATATTTGGATACTAAGAAATAATTATAGCAAGTGTGGAGTTATATTATTCAGAACAAGTCTAGATAAAGCTAACTCGGATGTTAGAAAAAACGTAAAAGTCGAAACTAAACTCTGATGTTAGAAAAACAAAAGTTCCACATAAAAACTAGAGAAACCACAAAAATTTCGAACCAAAAGTATGTCAGATATTTGGGGGTAAACATAACATACAACTTAATTTATAAGAAACATATTTCCAATGAATTAGAAAAAGCGACGAAAGTCTTTATGGTTTCCAAGAAGCTTTTCTATGCGAAAGGAATAAATATCAGGGTCAAGATCATCATTGATAAGACCTATTCTTATATATGCTTGCCTAATATGAATTACAATATAAATTCATCATGTATGGAGTAATTAAGAAAGTTCGAAATAAAGTGTATAAGGGATTGCAAAAGTAAATTCACAAAAACCGAAAACAGACTACAAAAACTATATATCGAACAAATCGCTCTATGAAACTGGGAAAATCAATCAAATAAATCGATTCATAATAAATTTAACAAAAAATCATTTTTCTAGTGTAGAATTTGTGACAGAAAATAGTTTGAATGGCATCGGTTATTTACCTACCTCTAGAAGAATGGATTTACTTGAATAAAAATAAATATATTCAAAGGGGTCAATTGCGGATGTTTATTGAAATTCAATAGAAAATATTTTAAAAAGACTATGAAAAAAATTTTTGGTATCGCGGATGTCCATTGAAACTAATAGATTTGTCAAAAACGTTGCTACATGTACTTCATGATATTTGCTGCCAAAAATATAAATTCTTTGTAGATTCATTTTATTTTGATATTTTTTTTTAAATTTGTTGGCGTATTTTTTTCATTGTGGATTATTTTGAATAAATAATTGTAAAAAGTAGTTTGATAGTAACCGATTTCTTTTTAGGAAAAGGTTTTTGCCAGGCACCTTTTCCAATTTCTATATTATTTTCCATCAAACTCTCAATTTTCTGCAATTGCAGTTAATTGTTAAAACTTTTCCTTAAAATAAAAACAACTGATATTCAAAAACATAAATTTAAAATAAAATTAAAACTTACTTATTCTCCTTTTCTACTATTTTCGTTAATGTCTATCAACAAAATGTCGGCGATTTTAAAACTATTATATTAATAGAAAAAAGTGCTTCCCAATAGACAAATGATCATAAATTAATATACCAAATATTTAGGAGAGCTGAATAAAAAAATTGAATACCAACCAAATTTTAAAACCGAAGGCAATAGGGAAATGTTAAGGTACGTGCACGTCCTATTAAGCGCTGATGCGAGCATTGGTGGCGAGAATAGAATAATGCACAAATTCATAAAAACATAGTACATACAAGTAATTATTAGGGTAAAAATAAGGTAGATTAGGATAGTTGTAAGTTAGTTATAATTTGGTGATAGGTTCGATTAAGTAAGGTAAAAGGTTTTAACAACAAAATTTAAATTAAAAATTGGTGTTTATTAAAAAAAAAATTCTAGTTAAATTATATGCAAAAAAGGAATGAAATGCACATTAATAAAATAATAATAAATATAGCTAACAACTGATCAATTGAATTAATAAATTTAAGAAATACTAAATCTTAGAGTACCTCCCTCAAATGGTCATTAAGTTTGGAAATAAGAAATAAGATAATTTGGTTTAAGTTTTTTTTTATAGATATAACTAACGATATTTTTAATAATTTATCCTAACATATTCTTCAGATTAAATTTTCAACAGTAATATCTTCAACAAGTATACCATAATCACTTAATATAGCAACAAGTACTATAATCATAATATAATGTCTTAGTTTTATATTATCGAGTAGTATTTAAAACAAATGAAATATGTTCATCGATATTTACAAAGATAGATATTTAATAACGAAGAAACAACTTTTTTTTTAAATAAATATTTGAAATATCATTTAGATACATACATACATATCTATTTATAATATTTTAATCATATATTTAATAAATTATTGTATAAATATATATAAATCTCTCTTAAAGGTGTTAATAATTGATATTTTTACGCCAAATATTTTTTTAACAATAAATTAAAAACACCTAATTATACCAGTAAATATTATAAGCTAATAAAAAAAAATTTAATTTACCGTTTCATTCAGTATACACCTGTTCAATTTAAATTCTAAAAAATTTATTTGTATTTTAATTTTTATTAATTTTAGCGATTTATACATATAATAAAAAAATATTATTCGAGTATAATTGTCGAGTGTTACTACACCCGATATCTCGTAGGTTCGTTATTTACTTTAGAACAAACTAAATAAATTTGGTATAGGTAGATACGTATTTTGCTTCTAAGAAAACAAAAAAGAATACCTTGGTTTTAGCTTAATGCTTCGAATTTAGTTTTTGCTTAAGATAAATCAATACAAAATAAAAACTATGTATAAGTGAGCGTGAGCAATGATTTTTATTTACAAGTAGTATTTTGAACTCCTTCGATTATTTTTAGTTGAATTACGAAACTTAGATAACTTTGACTATTTTTTTTAGACAGAGAACGTTGTCTCGAGTTCAACACAAAATGTATAAAATTTACTTCAATAATGTTTTATTTACGAACGAAATTTAAAAAATGTGTTCTAGTTGTTGCATAACAAATGCATAACAGATTGTACCCTCGCGCTAAAGTGCAGTAACTCAAAAATCGTGTTTTTTTTTAAACCTTATAAAAACATAGCTCTACCGGTCAACAAAAAATCATTAAAATAGCTTACTTATTTTCCCGCCAGATAGCTCTTAAGTCACTTTAGATGATTTAAACTTTCCCCTTCTGTACAAAAATGATATATTTTCAGTTATGAGTGCACTGTTGTCATGATTTCAACTTGGTTGATGACGGTTGATTTTATTATTTTGTAAGTACATAGTAATATTTTTAGTTGCGTTTTTTTTAGCTTGGAGACTTGCTCACAACTACTTATGAGTAGTTAAATCTGCAAACAAGTCCGCAGCTTATACAAATGTGTAGATGAAATTGCGGACTTACAAAAAAATTTCCGGTAGAAATTTCGAAAACTTCTAGCGGAATTTTTTTAAACTTATAAGATTATATTATAAGTTTAGTATTATAATTTCTGTTGAATATTTCGTCCATATTTATAAATAATATTTTTTACGTTAATTAGAAGAATTTTTAAATTTCTTTTAATTACCCATCAGTTTGTTCTTTATTATTTTAAAATAAAGTTTTGATTTTTCAAAGAAAAACATGAATTTTACACATCAGAAATTAAGTAGTGAAATCCTGAGGTTATATTTTACTCCTAAATTTATTTATTTTTTCGTTTTTTTTTCGTTTTGTTTACAAACTACTCATAAGTAGTTGTGAGCAAGCTGCAAGCTAAAAAAAAAGCAACTATTGTTTTTGTGAAAATTATGTTGTTTTAATGAAAGTGTAAAAGCTATTTATTTTTTATTATTACATTCTTCATGCTTCAGACTTATTACAAATTTTGTGTTATTTCGACACAAAGCACTTTAAAAGATTAAAATTGCAAAATTTCCACATTGTTTAAAAACAAAAACGCTATAACTTAAAATAATTTTACCATTTCTATGCTTATGAGTCAGCAAACCCGCAACAATTTAAAAATGTTAATTTTTCATAATTTTTCAATCAAAATAATGGTAAAAACTACCTCCAATATATTTTTAAAACTATTTTAATTGATATTATTCAATAAGATTACAAAATAATTGCCCCCAAACTCTTTAAACAGTTTTTCGTATTTCACTCAAAACTTTATTTTTTGAGTTACCGCACTTCAGACGCGAGGGTGCGAGATATTCAAACACATTTACTCCAATTCTAAATCTGTTGCAGGTTTAAATTTGTTTGATTTTTTTTTTTCAATAACATGCTTTTATTATTAACACATTGACTGCGATGTCATACTTATTTGAAAGACAGTAATGTTTCCCAACAGGCTATGCCATTTAAATTTGTATGACAGTAATTAAGGAAGAAGAACACTATCATTCGAATGGCTATAGGTAACTTAAGACCAGAATTCCAATTATTTGAATTCTTATCTATAAAGAGTTATGACTTTATAGATAAGAATCATAATAGAAAAAATTTTGTGTGGCACCGGGGAACACAAGAATAATAATGGTTTTAGGAAATATCTGGAATGCATATGATAATTAGAAAGAAACAGCTTTGAGAATTAATTTTTTTTAATGTCTTTAATGATTTTAATGATACACCATGTTAAAGATTTATTGATTGATATTGAAACAATCCAAGCACACTTGAGAAAAGCTGCGACACGGCTCACAAAAAATTTTCACCATTTTAGCACGTTTTCTGGCACGTTTTTTAATACCCTTCAAATTTCCTTCCAAACTGTAATTTTTCCGCATAAACTTTTAAGGACCATACATTACCTTCACTTGATCATAATTTGAATATTTGAAAGCTTTATAAAGTAAGGAGTTCTAACGAAATTGCTAAAAAAAAAACAAAAAAAGTGTCATTTTTAAATAGACACCGTGGCACTGCAAAGAAAAATTTATGCGAAAATTTCACCGTAGAGCTCGTTGTACATAATATAGTATGACTAAAAAAAAATCAGTTTTTTGCTTTGGCTCATATGAACATTTTATAAAAGTTCACTTGGTATAGTTAATGTTTTGTAATGTTGGATAATTGAAAATTTGTAGAAGCATGATTAGAGCTCCTACTTTTAGTTAATGAAAAAGAAATGTTTGACAATCGGAAGAGCTTGGTTGGTACATCGAAATGATTTAAAATAGGAAAATTGTGAATATGAAATAAAACAAAAATAATCCTTTGAAACGTCATAATATTTTGTTTAAATTCTAGTATTCATTCTTTACACTTGCAAAAATATCTAAACTTCATTAAAAACAAATTTAGTTTTGACATTAGTTCGAACTATATCAGTGATTTTTTTACACAAATTTATCAGGAACAATTAAATTTTGGAAAAATCTGTTATTCCAGAAAATAAAATAAAATAATTTTTTAAAGAATTAAAATTAAAAATTGCAATCAAAATATTTTTTAGGGGATTGAAATGCTTACTCGGGAATTCAAAATTATAATTCTTTTTTTTAATTTAACAAATTTAAAAAGTTAAATAGTCAAAAATTAAAAATTTTCAAAAATTTCAATTTTCAAAAACCAAAGATGTCGAAAATGTAATATTATGTTTTAACTGCAATTTAATGGGTTGGATAACGTACTAAATACAATGTAATTAATTCCAAAATGTTTATATTCTAATTTTTATAAAATTATAGTAAAAATTATATTTAATTTAGAAATTATTAAATTAATTTCTCACTAGATAAGGGTTTTACATTTTTTATTTTATAATATGTTTTTTTTTACGTATTTTTAAGAGGCGTTGCGAAATCAGTTCGATAGAAATAACTTCAACAAATTAAAAATGAAATAACATCGATAAAAAAAATCCGAATTAACATTAACTTATTTTGCAGCACCATTCTTAAGGCAGTATGCAATCATTTAGAAACATTTTATTTTTTATTTACTACATTATGAAACATACTAAATTGCAGTCAAAACTTTTATAATGCATTGGGTAGGCCATATAAATACAACTTACAATTACCAACAAGTCAATTTTAATAATTAAGTTAGATTTTTATATAACTGGATATCGCTCTGTACTACTCGATAAGTAAATAAATAAATAATAAGTTTGAGACTAAATTCAGTATGATTGAGCTAATTTTTCTGCAATAGCAATCGTATTACAACAAAACTGTGCAGATAAGGTCAACTAAATTTAATTATAGTTTGAGTTTAGTTTATGCCGTTACAACTTTTAAATTAGTTTATTTTATTTTTATTTATTTATTTCATTTCTCAAAAAGAGCTGTGTAGCTCGTATAGAGTATATATACATGTATGTGATTTATAATATCAATAAATCATAAAACTATTCAAAAGTATTCAGTGCAACATAATTATAATTTAACAATTTAATATAATAAGAAAATATAAAAGATTTTTTTTTTTTTAACAATTCAAATATAATTCAATAAAAATTCTAATTTTAATAATTGGACAAATACATTATAGTTATAAGTTTTTTTGAATTTCTTACTGGACATATTTTTTACACTCAATGGCAAATTATTATATAACATTATTGCTGTATTCATTATAGGTTCTATACCATTCAAATTAGCACCTGCATTGTATCGTAAATTATTATTGCTTCTGGTGTAGTGTTCATGTACGTCATTATTTGACACCAGATTGGTGTTTGTTTTTATTAAGTTATTCCTCATATTATGTATTTGATTCATTTGTAATACTTCTTTATAGTGTATTAATTTTAGTATTTCATATTTTTTATGAATATAATAAGTTGAGGTTCTGTGGCGCAGTTGAAATAGGTTTTTTAGTGCCTTATTTTGAATTTTTTGAAGGCTGTAGATATTTTTCATAAATGTGTTACCCCAAATTGCTATTCCATACGTAATAGTGCTATGGAATAGATTATAGTAGGTAGAAATTTTTATTCTTTCTGGAAGCCGTTTCCCAATTTTCCTAAATAGTCCAGCTATTCGTCTGGTCTTCAGAATTAATTCATTAACCTGTTCATTCCAGTTTAAATCTGCATCAACCCAAATACCTAGATATTTATATTCATACACTCTATTTATGATAATATTGTTATAATATATGGACATGTCTTCATTCTTAGATTTAACTTTCAGATATTTTGTTTTATTAACATTTACCGTGAGCTTGTGTAAGGACATCCATTTGTGTATGATTTGCATGTCTTGATTTATTCTTTCTTCCATTTCGTTAACATTATTTTCAGTGTACATAACAACTAAATCGTCAGCAAACAAGAACGGTTTTCCCAACAGATTCAGATTTGAAAATCCGCTTATATAGCATGAAAATAGTGCTGGACCTAAGGAGCTCCCTTGTATAACACCATAGTCAACATATTTATACTGACTTGTCACTCCTTCACATTCTGTATACTGTTGTTTTTCGTGGAAATAGCTTTAAAACCATTGATATTCTTTGCCTTTTATCCCGCATTCAAATAAGATTCTAAGCATAATCTTGCGATCCAATGAGTCAAAAGCTTTGGCCAGATCAAAGAATACGAGACATACTTTTTTAGATTTACTTACTGAATTCTGTATATACGATATAACATCAAATAAAGCAGCGTTGGTATTAGAGTTTTTTTGTAAATCCATATTGCACATTGCTGACCAAATTATTTTCTAGTAGATATTGTGTTATTTGATTATTAACAAAAGTTTCCATTATTTTACTGAACACAGTAGATATTGAGATCGGTCTAAAGTTGTTAAAATCATTCTTATCGCCAGATTTTTTATAAATTGGTATTACTTTGTCAATTTTTAGTAAATTTGGTACATGACTTTGTAATAGAGATGCATTTATTAATGATGTTATTGGTTGTTCTAATACATTTTTACATTTATTATAGCTTGAGTTAACTCTATTTGCTACATTCACTATTAAATTTCATTAAAAATTTCGTTTTAGTTAAAAGCAAAGACGTGTTCATAGTGATCGTGCCTGTGCAATAAAAAAATCTGTTTTGCCAAAAAATCTGCACAGTTAAAAAGCGTTGTGCAGATTATAAAATAATAAGTATAATAAAGGTCGAAATATAAAATGGCTTTAAAAAACATGTAAAAAATTAAATTATTAGTTTAAATTAAATGAAATTAAAATAAAAAATAAAAATAAGTTTAAGTTCAAAATTCTTTATTCTCAAAAAGTATAAAATAAAAATCTTAAAATTAATAATCCAATATACAAAAAACTTACTATAATAATAATTAAATAATTCAATTAGGACTTAAAACTACAGAAAACTAATTTAATATTATTGTTAAATGTATATACAAAGAGAGAATAGTTAGAGGCATTTTTTATTAATAAAAATAGTGTTAAATGCCACATAAAAAAAATGCATTTACAATAATTATAATAGAGCTTATTGTGGGGTAACAATATTATATATATATTATTCTGCATTTATCTGGATGTTCGACGGAACGCTCCAACACATACACAAATTGTATATGTGTACAAATGCATATATATACAAATTGCTTTGGTGCTTTTTTTTTAACCCCTGTCTACCATGCTGAACCTTTGCAGGAAAAATTGATTGCATGAACTATATTTTTTTAATTTAATGTTAGTGTTCTTCGCAAATAATAAGGAAAAATAAAAAATAATAATAATAATATAAATAAAACAAACAATTTTTTTGATTTATAATAATAAGGACTAATAGAAATTTAATCAATAGTTTAATATGGTATAATAACCAAAAGGCAAACAGCATTTAACACAAAAAAAAAAACATAATTCACTCAAAGGTTATTCTTATTACTTAAAATTATACACAATAATATACATGTGTATCAGCATATTTGTATTGTATAATATTATACATTATACTACTTTACTAGGGGCCCCTGTTGAGTAATTATATTTCAAGTTGAAGTCAAATTTAAAGTTTTTAAAAAAACAGTAATTTACGTACTGACACAGACTTCGCACGATATAGCAGAAACCACTCGTGTTTAATAAAAAGTTTTGTGGTTAGTAAGTTTTATTTAGGACCCATAAATACACATCCCTCATATACTGCTTCGTTTCCGATATATTCCCTATACTAAGAAGCATTTAGTGATAAAATTACTAAAAATAAAAAGTTTTGTTATTAAAGAGGTACGTATGTATATATACACCTACATAATACATAATTTTAATAAAAACTATATTATTACTACAAATAACAAAAATTTAGAAACAGTTATTTAAAAAGATAAAAATGAAGAATTCAAGTGACCTACTATATCAAAATGAAGTACTCTAACTCTACTCTCTTAAATGCTTGTCAATTATAATTATAGATAGCTACTTTGACTCTATTATGTTAAGATGAAATTGCCCGTCATATGAATTTTTTTTGTTTTTGTATTTTTTTTGTTTTTGTTTTTTTTTATATTTTTGTTTGTTTTTGTTTTTTATTTTAATAAGAACTCACGAACAATGTATTTGGTGAATAATAAAACCATATGATTAAAAAATTTTCAACTGTGTGAGCATTATTGTTTTATATACAACTACTATATTAGAAGTTCAATAAGGATAATTATATATACTCCAACTCTACTATATGAAAATAAATTTGCTCGTCATACGAACAATTCAACTGATTTTTTTTGTTTTTGATTTTTTATATTTTTAATTTGAAATGAATTTATTTCTTTGTTTTTATTTGGCATATGTAAATAGATTCATTTGAAAGTATATAATATAAATTATAATAACTAATTTGTTTGCTTTTGTTTATTAGTTTCATAAGATCTCACTTATGCATAATGTATTTGCTGAATAATAAAATCATATGGTTACAAAATTTTCAACTGTGTGCGCATTTTTGTTTTATATACAATCTTATATATTATATATATTAGAAGTTCATTAAGGAGTAGGAGAATCGAAATAAAATAAAAAGGTGTCTACTGCGCAGGACCTTAAATGCTTGTCAATTATAATTATAGATTGCTTATACCTTTTATTTTTGTCATTATTGTGTGCGTAACTCACTTCACTCAAAAAAAATTATTTTTGTTTTTTTTTTATTATTTGCTGTATCTGTATTCTGTATGTTCTGTATGCTCCATTCCAAAAATATTATTTTATTTTCAGTGTTAAGTGTTCGCTGTTCACTTCACTGTTCAGGTTCACTGTTCAATCAATAGAACTTGATAGAAGTAGAGTAGGATAATTAACTCTACTTCTACGCCGGATAATAAAACATTGTTTTTTTTAAATTGAAAATTATTGATGAAAATGTTTTTGTATTTTTTGTAAATTTTACCAATTTAGATACAAAATTTTGAATATTTTTTTAAAAATAACACAATACCATAATAACAGTTTATTCATATAGCAAAATAAGATCCCTATACAGTATACAAGACAAAATTTATATGAAAATAAGATCCCATTTTTAAATTTGCTCTCCCGGAGGCCACAATAACGCTAATACGGTATAACTTATACTAAATGGAACCCAACTAACGAATTATAACTAAATGGAAGTGAGTACGAGTATACCATACAAAAATACCAACATTTTATACAAATTTGTTGGTATGGTACTTCTTTTTCTGTTATATAAAAAAAAAAAAGATTAGTGTTAGGCCAATATAGTTTTTTTAAATAGAAAATTAGTAAAATCTTTGTGTATGAATAAAATAAAAGGAATCAAAATCAATCTTAATAAAAATAACAATGTTTTTTCAATTTAAACTTTCTTTTACTTTATTACCGTATTCTATTATTACACAGAAAATTATTGTTGTTAAATTATTTGAAAAAAAACAATAATTATTCACGTTTCTGAAATATTGAAAATGTAGCAGTAGTTTGTAATATATGAATATATGAAATTTTCAAAAAGTACTAACACTAGCAATCAAAATAATTTCCATTAAAAAGAGAGAAATATATTGAACGAATATATTCATCTATTAATAATATACATGTGTATCAGCATATTTGAATTGTATAATATTATACATTATACTACTTATGCCTGCTTATACCTTTTATTTTTGTCATTATTGTGTGCGTAACTAACTTCACTCAAAAAAAAAAATTTTTTAAGGAAGGGTGTGGTTTAGTAGGTAAGAATCCTAAATACAGTGGTAGCTTGAGACTGTTTTGGGGCTCATTGTATCTTTCTGAAGATCCCCACCAGCCTACGAAAAATAAAAAAAATAAAAAAATTAGCAAAGTTTTGACTACAAAAAAAATATTTCTTTTATGTGTTTTAGAAAATTAAAAAGTGATATAAACATAAGTACTGTAATTTCGGAATAAAGAATCTAATGAAAGAAAAAAAGAAACTAGGATTTATTTTGCTTCCGTCATTTATGACGGGTTACAAAGCTAGTATTATTATAATTAAAAATAAAGTAAAATAAGGATGTAACAATGAAATACTAAGTACATTATAAAAAAAGAAAAAATAAAAGCATCAATTTACATGTAATAATTAGCAAACAATAAAAAAAATTCAAAACTAAGACTAGTATAAAGAAGCATACTCAAAAAAAAAAAAATTTTAAAATAAAAATAAATTATGAAAAAAAATTAAACCACTTCAAACTATGATATTTAATAGAACTTTGATTTGTCTATGATTAAAACCCAAAAGCCATGTCTTAACCCTGTTTATTAAAGATATTTTTATTCCGGAGAGTTCTAATAAATTCTGGGAGCTTATTAAATAGTCTGCATGACAAGACGGTATAAAAATTACAAAAGTTAGTGGTTCGATAAACTGGAATAGTAACATAGAAGCTACTATTAGCTCTTAAATTATAATACTACGAATAAAGAAGATTTTTAATGTTTTAAAATAAAATAATTGACGCACAGATAATATTTTTAGATGACTAAATAACTCAAACGTGGATGCAAACGATTTGTTTTACAGATATTTCTAATCACATTTTTTTGGAGAACAAGTAAAGGTTTTATTTTTTTTTGGTATGCTCCACCCCAACAAGTAATACCATATTGCAATTTCGAATGAAAAATTACATAGTATATTATCTTTAAAATATGAGTAGAACAACGTTGTCTAAGACAATAAAAGCAGCGTAGTGTTGATAATGCTTTAATGCCAAAGAATGTTCAAACCAACTCATATTGCTATCAAGTGATACCCAAGTATTTAAAATTTTTTACAACTTCAACTGCAACCGATCTGATGATGAAAGAAATTCTGAAACGATTGGGAAGAACATTATTAATTAGTTTATGCCTACTACACTCAGATGCATGGAAAATCAAATCAATTTCCGGTAATACCTGTTGAGACAGACTGAAATACATAACTTTTGTTTTGTTACTTACAACTAGTTTATGTTCAGCAAACCAATTTCTTAACAAATTTAAGTCATGATTAATATCAGCAATCAGGACTTACCGAAGTATAAGAATAACCGATATCATCAGCAAAGGCAGTAAAATGTCCCTTAAAATTTTAACTGAACTATTTTCAGTTGATATAAATTAAAAAAAGGATTGGTCCTAAAACCAAATCTTGAGGTACTCCAAACTTGATACACAGTGGCAAAGTTTTCTTATCATCAAAAATTACCCTCTGATTTCTACAATTCAGATACGATTTAAATCAATTAAAAAGAGAGCCCCTGAAACCAACATTAAATATTTTTTTTAAAAGAATATCATGATTTACCATGTCAAACGCCTTCTTAATATCAACAACTAGTCAAGCACAAAAAATTTTACTATCCAGACCCTTATTAATATTTGAACAAAAGTTAAGTTAGGGCATCTTCAGTAAAAGTACCCTTCCTGAAACCAAACTGTTTCGAGCTGAAAAAATTTATTCTGTGCAAATAGTCCAGAACTCTTTTTTTTACTATTTTTTCGAATACTTTCGAAATTGAGGAGAGTAAGGAAATTGGTCTATAATTCTTTAAAACTTTTGGGTTACCTTTTTTAAAAAGTGGTATCACATTAGCATATTTCAACATTTCTGGAAATATTCCTGAAGATATACTTAAATTAAAGATGTGTGTGCTAGAATATCAATAATATTAGGCGCAATTTTTTTCAATAACTGGCATGAAATTCCATCTTCACCACTAGAATTAGAATTACTTAACAAATTAATAGTGTTTATCAATTTCAAGGCCGAAATCCTTCTAAAATAAAAACTAATACATTGATAATCTTCATGAACAAAACTTAAACTATTGCAGCAATTACATAATATAGATGTAGGACCTGTAATAGAGTCTTCAGTTACTGTTGAGAAATAGTTATTAAATATATTAGCAACTTCATTTTGGTCATTATATAAAGAACCATTATTAAAAACAACAAATGGTCTATTGACATTAGCTGACCTCCTATTTATAATATTGTTGACAAACTTACACTCACTTTTTTCCTTTACATTTAACAAATTCATTTCGATAGTAATTATCGCGACATTCTGGAATCTCAATCCTCAAATCCTTACACAGTTTGTCATATACATTTTTAACTCTCATATTATTGGGATGTTTGTAACTAATAATTCTAAGTTTATTTTTTCTGTTCTTAATTTTCCGAAGGAGCTTTAAGCTCATCCAAGGGTTCAATCGTTTTTCTTTAATTTTTTGTTTTGTTTTGATATAATTATTTTAAAGTATAAACATTTTCAGGAAATAATTTTATGTACATATGAAGTAAATAAAATTTATATTTCTGATAAATAAATATAGAGAGTTGGTGGGACTCTGAAATAAAATTCATAAACCAGAATTCATTTTTGTTTTTTTTGCAATTGCAATTAATTTTATCAAACTTTTTTCACTTAAACCATCATAGCTTCTAATTTCGCCAAACTTTCAAACTGAATAATAACTTTCCAAACAAATTTTGCATATCCTCTATGCTGCAGAAAAAATTCCTGCTCATCTGTGCAACTTTTTTTGTTCATATTTGTCAACACGCTTGCATCATACTTACGCATTTTTTTCTGCAACTATAATGATCAATACACGATAATTCTTTTAAAAATCAATTTATTGATACACAATTTTATTTATTAAAACGATTTAAAATCAATTATTTTTATTTTGAAAATTATATATATATACATATTATGTTTCGTGTTTTTATCAAATTATAAAATTTTATAGAATATAATCAATAGTAACTTAAGTTTAATTAAGTTTTCTAGAAAATAATCTAGAATATGATCACTTAACTTGAGGACGAGGTGGTTGGACTCCATGAGCCAGTAAATGATGTATCTGTGGAGTATGGATATGATGATGATGTTGATGGATCTGTGGAGTATGGATATGATGATGATGTTGATGGATCCGTTGAAGAATCCGAATCGCTACAACTATCATCCTTGTTTTGATTTACAATAAAAATGAATTTATCTGATGGTGCTGGCATAGCTGCAGCTAAAGCAAACTGTAATTGAAAAAAAATAAATAAAAATTAATTAATTAAAATATAATATATTGATTATATATATATTTATATATATATATATTATTAAAATTGAATATTTTATATATTATTTTAAATACGTACGACAGCTACGAAAGCGATTAATATCAAGGTAGTTCTCATGATGATAATAAGTTTAGTTCTTGTTAAGTCAACGTGTTAGATGTACTGGACATTTTTGAAAACAGAAACTTCCCTTTTATATGATTGGCATTTACAAAAAAATTTATTGTAAATATTTTGTACGTACGCATGAAAATAAAACTTGTGTAAATATTTTTGTCTGTAGATATTAAATGGAAATTTTTTTTTGTTTTTAAATCATTGTTCAATAAATAAAAAAAAATACTGTTATAATATTCAAAGTATAATTTTAAAAAAAAATTGTTTGCATTTTAATAACTATTGTTTGTTTTTTTTTGTAAAATTAATTATTAGATACATGCAAATATTGAGGCAGATTATGATCGCAATAATAATTTTGAAATTTTATTAAAATAATATTTATCCGTTATTTAATTTAGAATAGACTGAAAACGTTAAGTATTCTGTGAGTAGGAAAATAAAAAGAAAATCTTGTTTTATGGTCTTGTGATTTCATATAACACATTTTACTAAGCATCATTCGTCCTGCTTTACTCAAGAGACTTTCTATATGTCAGTGTATGGTATATAATGTCAATATATTCGGAAACATCTTTCTTTTTTAATTTTATTTTTTGAAAATAATCAACCATACATATTTTAGTTCGCTACAAATAGAGTTGAATTTGTAAAATTTTTGCTAAGTAAAATTAATGAGTTTCACGTTTTTTATTGTAACGCCAATAGTCAAGCTCCAAACCAAGTTGCTCCGATGGTCTAAAAATGTAAGTGAACATATTATAACCAATTTTATAGTCGTCAATAACATTATTTTACATCGAGACATGAAATACAAAATTTATAAAGTAGGATATCAGAAGTGCAAGCTGCAGGTACGGATTAGCTTATCAACCAAATAATTTTGAAAAGGACTTGCTCGTGTCAAATGATGTTAGTCGACTTATGAGTACTACCCCTATCCAAAATATATATTAACGACGAATTGACAAAAGTCCGCCAGTATACAATGGCTATAATTATGAAACGTCATGTATGGCTTACTACTTTACATGGCTAACTATTAATTATATGGCTTTTTTTCATCAGCTAGCCATTATATGAAACTTCCATTTTAAAAACAGAAATACTAACCATTGTATGTCTTCGTTAGAGATAGATTGTATAGTTTGAAAAAGAATTGCAAAAAACAAAAAAACAAATGATTACCGTGACACCTTGTGAAAGAAATAAATAAAAGTTAACTACATATCTTAAGATGAACGACGTGTGGAGTAAAAAATCAAAAATAGCTGAATAGTAAATTACACCACAAAAATATTAATATTTTAGCAAGTTCTTGGTGGTGAATACTTTTAAAATATTTAAAATAGTTAAAACAAATAAATGACGGTTATTTTCGAGTTGAGCGGCATCTATACTCTAAAATAAATTTCAATTACAGACAATTTTTAAAAAGGCTTCATAAAAATTCTTTCATTTTAAATAAACACAAAAACTTATAGAAAAAAGTACAAAAACGAAAACACAAACTAAAACTGGAAACAAAACAAAAAAACAAAAATCAGATCATACTCTTTAAAAATGATATAATTAATAGTTCTGTATGTTAACTTTTAATTAGGAAAAATCCCGTTATCATAAAATTTTGCGAGAAATTATTGAATGTTTTTGTTTCAAAAAATTAAATTGAATAATTTTTCGGGGTTTTTGATCTTTTTGTCGATAAAAAGTTATAAATAAGTTTGCAGGTTATGTATACAAATACAACTTTTATTTATTTTAGGTATACTACTTTTTATATGAAAAATATTCTATTGACATTTAAAACTACAACAAAATTTGACAGTAAATTTTTATAAATTTATGAAAATAGAAATTTCATTTGCAGAAATTTACTTAAGAGAGAGTTCTGACATCGCGTTTTAAACACAAAATTCTCTTAAATTTCTCAAAAATTTGTAAAGAGCATGCAAATAAAAAAGTTAACATACAGGAATTTGGATAAATTTACGTAAATTTATATAAATATTTGTATACATATTTGTAATAAAGAACAGAAAAAAACTATATAATGTACCTATAAATCAGTTTTTTAATAAAATAATTCACTTTGGACTTATTGTTTTGTTTTATTGAAAAAATTGGCGTTATATTTTAATGTGACTACAAACGATATCAATTGTGTGAACTTATGAAGTTTATTACTTTCTTTGGAAAGAACCGAAAGCCATGAATTTTTAATTTCCTTTATATCTTCAATAAGTTTATCAATATTAATTTTTTCTGTTGTCAATGTCTTGGACATTTGGATTTGTTTGATGCAATAGAACTAAAACCTTCATCCAAATTGTAGACATCAAGGTACATTCAAATGTTGATAAATATTTTTTAAATGATTCAATCTGAATCTGAACATCAGCCGAAAGACTGCATAGCTCAAATTCCTTTACAGCTTTACACTAAAAATATGGCCTCCTATTCTATAGTTAAATTAGGTTTTGTCTTAGAAAAAAAATTGTTGTCCTATGTAAAGTGCGAAATAAACTTTTTGATCGTTTGGTGTAGTATCAAATAGTGTTGTTTGGAGTCCCCTAAAACTAAGAAGCCCATGTCAAAAGACCCTCATGACTCCCCCTCTTCCGGGGCCTGGTTAAAGCACATGATTTTGTATTATACAGAAAATTATAACGTTTTTAAAATAAAAGAAAAAAAAAATAAAATATTAACAAAAAAAACTCTTTTTATTTTAAATTAATACAATAAAATTTTTAATCTTTATTCAATTTACACAGCTCAATTTAATTTTATTAAAAAGAAAAAAAAATTTGAACAAAAGATTTTAACTTAATATATGTAGGTATTCTAAATATATTAATTACCAAATAATCTAATCGCAATAGGACAGTGAATCTTACTTTTCTACTAATTAAAATTTTAACGTATAATTCGAGTTCAAGTTTATTGCCCATTAACTATTAAATACATAATGAATCTTAATACATATATATACATATGTATAATAAAATAACATATGTATATGTTTTCATTTTGACCAACTTTATCATTTATCAATTAGAAATCTGATACTGATTAAATCGAATTAATCACATGCTGCCGATTTATGTTGTACTTTAATTATGGCAAAGTGACAAGTGCTCCCATTTACAAATATATTTGTTTGTATATTTGTATATTTGTTTATTATACGTTAATTATATTTGGTGTATAAGTAAAAAAAAAAAGTATATATTTAAAATAACAATTTTATAATAAGGACAAATATTAAATGTATTATTTTTTTTCTTTTATGATTTATGAATACACTAAGACAAAAATATAATAGAATTATTGAATGGTGTACTGGATTTTTTACTTTTAAATGAAATCTATTATAATTTTAGAAAGAGTATGTGTAAACTCTTCTGTCTATAACACAATTGGTTTTTAAATAATTCCTGATGGGTGCTAAGAGTTATATAGCAACCCGACACCAACCCGAACCAGTCTAAATTTTCCAAATTAGTAACAGTCGAATTTCTTTATTTGTGAAAGAGTATATAAGTGTAAGTTTTCCTGCTTGTATGTAACATAATTGGCTTTTGAAATATTTCTGAGAGACACTATGAGTTGTATGGCAGCTACCCAAGCCTGCCATTTGATAGCTTTGTAAAGTTCCGTGTCTGGCTCATTTTTTGATCATGAATAACTATGCAAAATTTCAGAACTCCATCTTTAAATTTTTTAAACAAAGTTATTTTTTTTCTTCTTTCGTTTAATATTAAGAAACAAAGTCCACGAAACTACATACCAAATAAACAGATAGTGGTAAGCTAATGTAAAAGTATATAAAATATAGTTTATTGCTTGAAAAATTAAAATATTTCACTTTAAAGTTTGAATAAATTTTCAACAATATTTTTAAACTTAAAAAAAAATTGTTTATACAAGTAAACAAAATGAAAAAAATTTATCTACCTAATACATACTCAACTTCATTTATTCCTATTGAAAGAATGTTGGAAACATTTTATTATAAAAATTATTCAACAAAATGTTTCTATACAAATATTTCAGCAACATCAAAAATTCTAATAACATTGTTTTCATTTTGACAATTTTTATATAGAGTGAGGTGAGATTTGAGATATCATATTGAGAGTATTGTTGTATTTGTATCTTAGCAAAGACAGTAAGTAGGTAAGTATATGGTACTGTAAATATAGAACAAATGTACACAAAAGTGGTTTGATTATAATGTAAATGTAACTATTGTTTGTAAGTAAATCAGAAGAGTTGAGATTGAACATTTTTTTACGATCATAATGAAAACAAAAGAAAAATTATGTTACAAACAAGAATTACCAAAATTTAGACATTTCCGGGTATACGCGTATACCATTAATGTTAGTTATTTTTAAGGAAAATTGAGAAAAATTAATTGGATTTTGAAAGGTTTTTTTAAAGAAACTGTTACACTGTGAGACTGAGATAGACTGTTAAAAATATTCTGTTAGTAGGTAACTAAAAAATGTACATTTTTAAAATATGAGTTTTTAAAACAAATAGTAAAATAAATATATATATATATATATATATATATATATATATATATATATTTTGGAATTTATTTCTTATTTAAAAAAAAATCAAAGTACATTCTGTACGAGGAAAACATTTACGTCAAAAATTTAAGAAAATGCAATCTATATAATGGCAAAAAAACCATACCTATTTGATTGAGTAGGTAAATTAAGAAAAATATATATAGTTTGCATAATTCTCGTCAGTAACTTAGCTGGAATGAAGTAAATGTCCTATACGAGGGTAGACCACATGACATCTAAACAATACCTAATGATTCCAACTTTTACAAAATATATATGCTTAATGGGGCATCTTATCCTTTAAGGACGAAAAAGGACATTTGAAAGCATCCTTATTGCTTTTTTATTCAATATTTTTGTATATAAGACCTTATATCTGTTGGTCTATTAGATATATACATACCGGGTGTTCCAGACCATGCGTATCAGCTTTTGAAGATAGGAAGGAGCTGTTATTTTAAAATTTAAAAAAAAATCATTAGCTAAATCGAGGGTGCTCTATCGATTGGTGATATTTTCAATTTCCGGGAATAATCGGAAAAGGGTTTTTTAAACGCCGAAATTGACCGAAATTGAAATTTTCAAATGGGAAGAAGTACTTTTTTATGCAAATTCGGATTATACGTCAAATATATATATAAATATATATACGGTATATTCGATTTGGTTCGATTCGATATTTTGATCTAGTAAGATAACGGTCTGAAAAATATTTTATTCATTTGATGATGATAGGTTCTGCTGTTGGCATATTGTAGCTCAAAGTTAAATATTTAAAAAAAAACCCAATCTTCCGTACTTTTTTTTAAAACAAAATATCTCAAAATTTTACCAAAAAACTACCCCAATATTTATATATGTTGGAAAGGTCCCTTTTTTAACTATAATACATTCATAATTAATGAAGCTTCACCAAAATTCTATAAAATTTTTCAGAATAATCTCAATTTTGTAAACCAAAGAAAATATTCCATGTTCTTCAATACAGAAAGAATATTTTAAAACAAAGTAGATATATGTATCTATCTATACAAATAAAGGTAAACTAAGTGAAATTGAATTCATTTTTATAGTCACTCAATAACTTTAAAACTATAAAAAAAATAAGAAAACCAGATCCATAAAGTCAATTATTATTTAATTATTTTACAGCCTTGAAGTAGTTCACTTAAATTAATTGTGGTTGTCTGTTTTTCTCTTAAATTACAAATATTAAGGATTTCATATAGAATTCTAAGAGTATTAAAATTTATGCAATGTCAATATGTCTAGAGATATAAAATTCAATTTGGTTTATTAAAATGATTTAAAATTAATTATTTATTATATTTGATTTATTTTTTATTTTTAAAATCATATATCATGTTTTTATCAAATTAGAGAAAGATCTAGAATATAATTAATATGTAGTTACTAAAGTTTGATTAAGTTTTCTAGAAAATAATTTGGAATGTGATCAATAATAGTAATTTGGGGTGTTTGTATATGGTGCATATGAATATGACGAATAATAAGAATATCCTGAATATGTTGGAGGTGTAGGTGTGTAGGTCCAAGGTGGGGTATCATCTAAGCAATCATTTTTATTTTGATTTACAATAAAAAAGAATTTATCTGGTGCTGGCATAGCTGCGGCTAAAGTAAACTGTAATCGTGAAAAAATAAATAAAAATTAATTAAATAAAATATAATATATATATATATATACATAAGTTATTAAAATTGAATAATATTCAAATACGTACGAATCCTACGAAAGCGATTAAAATCAAGGTAGTTCTCATGATGATAATAAGTTTAGTTCTTGTTAAATCAACGTGTTAGATGTACTGGACATTTTTGAAAACAGAAACTTCCCTTTCATATGATTGACATTTACAAAAAATAAAAATATAAATGTTTTGTACCCAGAAACGAAACTTGTGTAAATATTTTTTTATGTAGTTAATAGAATTTGTTTTTTTTTTTTTGTTTTAAACTAAATAAAAAAAAATACTGTTATAATATTCAAAGTAATTTTTAAAACAAAATTGTTTGTTTATTTTTTTTTTGTAAATTTAGGTAGGTAAAGGTACAAGTTTTTCTTTTTTCAATTGAAGCCAAAATAATGGGATGAACACCATTATTTTGGGTTACGTTCAGCTTTCGCAGAATTTAAGCTATTTAAAAGATTTCAAAGAAAAATAGTAGAGAAATAAACAAAACTATAAAATAATATAAAATAATAGAATAGGATAGAATAGAAGAGCTAGTATACATAAAATTTACAGACAGTTTAAAAGATATTTATTCACCCATCTTTTGCAAACTTTCTATATGTGGGCTAGGGTGTTCCATATCCATAGTTTCGCGTTTTGGCTAATGAAAATATTTTTTTATTTCACAGATCTGGTTCGAAGAGGCTCTATTACAAATTTGTGAGAAAGTGCTGCCCTGCGAGTATTATTCTAGAACTGTTGTATTTTGGGCATAATACACTTTTTATTTCTTCAGAGCAATTACCCAACAGATATTTATAAAACATCTTTATGAAAAAACATATTTATGGATACTCCAACATTATGACAATGACTTAATGATGTTAGGTGTTGTGTAACATCTCCATCAAGCATATTTTGACCCACTTGTGTACCTTAATTGGGTTGAGTTACAAGACTCAACAAGGCTTCCATAGAAGATTTAGAATTAAGATTTGTTTAATGTAAATTTGTCAAATATAAATAATTATAAAAAACAAAATGTTTATAAAGGGGAATAATTTTAGAATTTTCAGGGGAGTACCATGAAATTTTAATCATATTTAAACAAAATAACATTAAATTCAGAATTTTTCAACAAAAAATTAAAAACTATATATTTTAGTATACAATTTATTAGAAAATAAAACGTTAGTATCAAATCAAATTTTTAAAACAACAACTAGAATGAAATATTACAAGCATATTTTAAAAGTATCACAGCAACTGAAGGTACTACAACCAGACATATAAAAATGCTAGTGAGATACTACTGGGACCTCTACTACTTGTTTGTAATTCCAACTTAGTTATTTTCAAAAAACCTTAATGAATTTAACATGTATACCATTTAATTTGCTTGGACTAAATCTATTACTAATGTAAAGTATTTTGGCCTGGAAATGTTATAAAAATATACTATAATTGTAGCTTGACAAAAAAAAAATCGAAAAAGCAAATGAATAACATTTTCAATATTTATGATAGTTTTTTTAGCAAATTTTGAGAAGGTAGCCTAGAAGAGGCATCGTTTGCTGATAAAAATTCTTTGACAGTCACTAAAGCAGCTACAGTTTCGGTCTCTAAACAGTTTATTTTTTTATTTTTTATTAAATTTACCTGTGAGAAAATTCTTTCAACAGTAGCACTACTGTGTTGCAAACATAGTAACGACCTTATAAATTGTGTTACTTGTGGAAACATTTGTTCTCTTAATCCATTTTTCATTTCAAAAATTTTATTCCAAAAACATTCTAAATCATCTGTTTTCAAATTTGGTAGCATAGCTAAGGTTCTATATTCATCATCTAATACATTCGGATCTAAAATTTCAGTCAAAATAGGAAATAAACTAATGAAGGGTACTAACGTGGGAGTTAAATTATTAGGATCAAGACCTTGCAACCCAATTAATACTTTATCATTAAAGTTAATTCGTTTAAAAATTTCTTCACAAAATTTTCTGTAGTAAGATAAACGATGTTTTTTGACATCTAAAATATCATCATTAGAAAGACAACCGCTTTGAATGAGTAATTCCGACTTTGCTTCAAGGTAAACGTTGTTTATATTCTTTTTAAGTTAATTTTATTGAAATTTTTGTCATCTATAAATTCTGATTTGATGAAATTGATCAGGATCGTTTTGATATAAGTTTTCAACAGTGGGAATAAAACATGTATTTGAGGATATTCAAACTGAAATTCTAAAGGAAAGGAGTTTAATTTAGTGCATGGCAGTATCGGAGTACCACTAGTTGGAGCGGAGGATCTTCGGCAGCACTGTTTAAGACCCTGAATAAATATAGAAACTAAAAATAAATTTATGATGCTTAAGCACGCTTATAACTATGTACAATATAATATGTTATTAATTTCAAATTAATAAAAAATTATTAAAATATGTTATTGATTGTATATATCTATATATATATATATATATATATATATGATATGTAGGTATATAAATTTAAATATCAAAATAAAAAATTATGTGCTTCTATTATATTCTACAAAATTTAATTCTGAGCATCAAGCCTTAACCTTGGTCTTTTTGTTTTCCAAAAAACGAAATACGTACTTAACGATTCAACACAAACGGTGCTCTAAATCTAAATTGTAAGTAAATAAAAAAAATAAAATATATTCTTTAAAAAATTGACATTTAGAAAATATTTATTAAGGTCTTTTATAAGCCGAGGTATTTCTAAATTGATTTTAACAAAAAGAAAACGTTGCTACAATAAAAATGCAAATAAATTTTAAAAATTAAAATTGTACAGGTGGATTAATGAATGAAACGGTAAACTAAAAAATTAATTCGTGAAACTTATTTTTTAATTTAATTTAAAATATTAAAAAATTCAAAATTTGTTTTTCTATTATCTATCAAATACGTATTAAAAAATACTTTTCTTTTGTAAAATTGCAAAGAATAGATATAAAAATATTTACACAAGTTTCGTTTTACGTATACGAGGTAGTTGGGTTGAATTTCTTCGAAAATGTCAATCATATAAAAAGAAAATGATTTTTTTCAATTATATCTAGTACAGTTAAACCGTTCATTTAACAACAAGAAGAAAAATTATTAATTATCATCATGAGAACTACTTTGATTATCGTTGCTTTCGTAGCAGTCGTACGTATTTAAAATTATATACTAAATATCGATTTAATTTTTTAAGAATCATATAAATTAATAGTTATACATATATTCTAATTAATTTTTTTTGTTACAATTACAGTTTGGTTTAGCCGCTGCTATGCCATCACCAGATAAATTCTTGTTTGTCGTAAATCAAAATCTTAATAATATTCCTTCTAGTTCTTCCGATACCTCTTCTACCGATACAAGCCCTCCAAGTTCATATAGTTCAAGTGGCTCAAGCAGCCAAGGTTCAAGTGATTGCTCCACTGACAGCTCCACAAGCAGTGATTACACAAGCAGTGATTACACAAGCTCAAGTAGTTATTACCCAAGCAGCTCAACAGACTCCAGTTATTATGGATCATACACTTCTTAATTGGATTTCAAATGAAAATCTAATATTGTACTTTGATGAAAAAAAAATATATATATATATCATTTTAAAAATTTAAAACTTAATAAAATATATGTATCTCATAAATAATTGATTTTAAATCGTTTTAATAGATCCAACTGTATCCTATGATAGTAATCTAAAAATTGTAAAAACTCTATTCTTAAAATGAATGTAACTACATAAACGAACAAGAATTATGAATAAAGATTTGGTAATGTATGGATCATCAAACTCCTTAGAGCTTTATAAAATCTAACATAAAATATACCTTTTTAATTATACTATTAAAGTTAAGTTTAAATATGAGTTTATCTTCGAAAAAGACACCAAGGTCTTAAAAATGAGAAGTTCTGTTTATTAGTTTAGAATCAAAAATATAATCAGTTATTAATAGAGTGGATTTACGAGTATATGGCAATAGTAGTGCATTTATCAATATAAAGTAGGAGGTTATTCTAGCGATACATCATTAATTTAGAATAGATAATGAATATTAACGGACCTAGAGAAGGCATTGTGACACACCAGAGGTGGCACAAAATGATTCAATTTGATAAAAATGATTTAATCCACATTATAAAGAATCTAAGGAATCACAGTTTTTTTAGTTTTAATAGAATAACACTGTGAGGCAATAAGTCGAATATGTTTAAGACTTAGATAAGGTACACAAGTGAGTCAAAATATGCTTGATGGAGATGTTACACAACACCTAACATCATTAAGCCATTGTCATAATGTTGGAGTATCCATAAATATGTTTTTTCATAAAGATGTTTTATAAATATCTGTTGGGTAATTGCTCTGAAGAAATAAAAAGTGTATTATGCCAACAGTTCTAGAATAATACTCGCAGGGCAGCACTTTCTCACAAATTTGTAATAGAGCCTCTTCGAACCAGATCTGTGAAATAAAAAAATATTTTCATTAGCCAAAACGCGAAACTATGGATATGGAACAACCTAGCCCACATATAGAAAGTTTGCAAAAGATGGGTGAATAAATATCTTTTAAACTGTCTGTAAATTTTATGTATACTAGCTCTTCTATTCTATCCTATTCTATTATTTTATATTATTTTATAGTTTTGTTTATTTCTCTACTATTTTTCTTTGAAATCTTTTAAATAGCTTAAATTCTGCGAAAGCTGAACGTAACCCAAAATAATGGTGTTCATCCCATTATTTTGGCTTCAATTGAAAAAAGAAAAACTTGTACCTTTACCTACCTAAATTTACAAAAAAAAAATAAACAAACAATTTTGTTTTAAAAATTACTTTGAATATTATAACAGTATTTTTTTTTATTTAGTTTAAAACAAAAAAAAAAAAACAAATTCTATTAACTACATAAAAAAATATTTACACAAGTTTCGTTTCTGGGTACAAAACATTTATATTTTTATTTTTTGTAAATGTCAATCATATGAAAGGGAAGTTTCTGTTTTCAAAAATGTCCAGTACATCTAACACGTTGATTTAACAAGAACTAAACTTATTATCATCATGAGAACTACCTTGATTTTAATCGCTTTCGTAGGATTCGTACGTATTTGAATATTATTCAATTTTAATAACTTATGTATATATATATATATTATATTTTAATTAATTAATTTTTATTTATTTTTTCACGATTACAGTTTACTTTAGCCGCAGCTATGCCAGCACCAGATAAATTCTTTTTTATTGTAAATCAAAATAAAAATGATTGCTTAGATGATACCCCACCTTGGACCTACACACCTACACCTCCAACATATTCATCATATCCTTATTCTTCAACATCTTGGAGCTCTACACCTCCAACATATTCAGGATATCCTTATTATTCGTCATATTCATATGCACCATATACAAACACCCCAAATTACTATTATTGATCACATTCCAAATTATTTTCTAGAAAACTTAATCAAACTTTAATAACTACATATTAATTATATTCTAGATCTTTCTCTAATTTGATAAAAACATGATATATGATTTTAAAAATAAAAAATAAATCAAATATAATAAATAATTAATTTTAAATCATTTTAATAAACCAAATTGAATTTTATATCTCTACCTCTAGACATATTGACATTACATAAATTTTAATACTCTTAGAACTCTATATGGAATCCTTAATATTTGTAATTTAAGAGAAAAACAGACAACCACAATTAATTTAAGTGAACTACTTCAAGGCTGTAAAATAATTAAATAATAATTGACTTTTATGGATCTGGTTTTCTTATTTTTTTTATAGTTTTAAAGTTATTGAGTGACTATAAAAATGAATTCAATTTCACTTAGTTTACCTTTATTTGTATAGATACATATATCTACTTTGTTTTAAAATATTCTTTCTGTATTGAAGAACATGGAATATTTTCTTTGGTTTACAAAATTGAGATTATTCTGAAAAATTTCATAGAATTTTGGTGAAGCTTCATTAATTATGAATGTATTATAGTGTTAAAAAAGGGACCTTTCCAACATATATAAATATTGGGGTAGTTTTTTGGTAAAATTTTGAGATATTTTGTTTTAAAGAAAAGTACGGAAGATTGGTTTTTTTTTTAAATATTTAACTTTGAGCTACAATATGCCAACAGCAGAACCTATCATCATCAAATGAATAAAATATTTTTCAGACCGTTATCTTACTAGATCAAAATATCGAATCGAACCGAATCGAATATACCGTATATATATTTATACATATATTTGACGTATAATCCGAATTTGCATAAAAAAGTACTTCTTCCCATTTGAAAATTTCAATTTCGGTCAATTTCGGCGTTTAAAAAACCCTTTTCCGATTATTCCCGGAAATTGAAAATATCACCAATCGATAGAGCACCCTCGATTTAGCTAATGATTTTTTTTTAAATTTTAAAATAACAGCTCCTTCCTATCTTCAAAAGCTGATACGCATGGTCTGGAACACCCGGTATGTATATATCTAATAGACCAACAGATATAAGGTCTTATATACAAAAATATTGAATAAAAAAGCAATAAGGATGCTTTCAAATGTCCTTTTTCGTCCTTAAAGGATAAGATGCCCCATTAAGCATATATATTTTGTAAAAGTTGGAATCATTAGGTATTGTTTAGATGTCATGTGGTCTACCCTCGTATAGGACATTTACTTCATTCCAGCTAAGTTACTGACGAGAATTATGCAAACTATATATATTTTTCTTAATTTACCTACTCAATCAAATAGGTATGGTTTTTTTGCCATTATATAGATTGCATTTTCTTAAATTTTTGACGTAAATGTTTTCCTCGTACAGAATGTAGTACTTTGATTTTTTTTTAAATAAGAAATAAATTCCAAAATATATATATATATATTTTGGAATATATAAATATATATATATACATATATGAAATATATAAATATATATATATACATTTATTTTACTATTTGTTTTAAAAACTCATATTTTAAAAATGTACATTTTTTAGTTACCTACTAACAGAATATTTTTAACAGTCTATCTCAGTCTCACAGTGTAACGGTTTCTTTAAAAAAACCTTTCAAAATCCAATTCATTTTTCTCAATTTTCCTTAAATATAACTAACATTAATGGTATACGCGTATACCCGGAAATGTCTAAATTTTGGTAATTCTTGTTTGTAACATAATTTTTCTTTTGTTTTCATTATGATCGTAAAGAAATGTTCAATCTCAACTCTTCTGATTTACTTACAAACAATAGTTACATTTACATTATAATCAAACCACTTTTGTGTACATTTGTTCTATATTCCTATATTTACAGTACCATATACTTACCTACTTACTGTCTTTGCTAAGATACAACAATACAACAATACTCTCAATATGATATCTCAAATCTCACCTCACTCTATATAAAAATTGTCAAAATGAAAACAATGTTATTAGAATTTTTGATGTTGCTGAAATATTTGTATAGAAACATTTTGTTGAATAATTTTTATAATAAAATGTTTCCAACATTCTTTCAATAGGAATAAATGAAATTGAGTATGTATTAGGTAGATAAATTTTTTTCATTTTGTTTACTTGTATAAACAATTTTTTTTTAAGTTTAAAAATATTGTTGAAAATTTATTCAAACTTTAAAGTGAAATATTTTAATTTTTCAAGCAATAAACTATATTTTATATACTTTTACATTAGCTACCACTATCTGTTTATTTGGTATATAGTTTCGTGGACTTTGTTTCTTAATATTAAACGAAAGAAGAAAAAAAATAACTTTGTTTAAAAAATTTAAAGATGGAGTTCTGAAATTTTGCATAGTTATTCATGATCAAAAAATGAGCCAGACACGGTACTTTACAAAGCTATCAAATGGCAGGCTTGGGTAGCTGCCATACAACTCCTAGTGTCTCTCAGAAATATTTCAAAAGCCAATTATGTTACATACAAGCAGGAAAACTTACACTTATATACTCTTTCACAAATAAAGAAATTCGACTGTTACTAATTTGGAAAATTTAGACTGGTTCGGGTTGGTGCTATACAACTCTTAGCACCCATCAGGAATATTTTAAAAACCAATTGTGTTATAGACAGGAGAGTTTACACATACTCTTTCTAAAATTATAATAGATTTCATTTAAAAGTAAAAAATCCAGTACACCATTCAATAATTCTATTATATTTTTGTCTTAGTGTATTCATAAATCATAAAAGAAAAAAAATAATACATTTAATATTTGTCATTATTATAAAATTGTTATTTTAAATATATACTTTTTTTTTTTACTTATACACCAAATATAATTAACGTATAATAAACAAATATACAAATATACAAACAAATATATTTGTAAATGGGAGCACTTGTCACTTTGCCATAATTAAAGTACAACATAAATCGGCAGCATGTGATTAATTCGATTTAATCAGTATCAGATTTCTAATTGATAAATGATAAAGTTGGTCAAAATGAAAACATATACATATGTTATTTTATTATACATATGTATATATATGTATTAAGATTCATTATGTATTTAATAGTTAATGGGCAATAAACTTGAACTCGAATTATACGTTAAAATTTTAATTAGTAGAAAAGTAAGATTCTCTGTCCTATTGCGATTAGATTATTTGGTAATTAATATATTTAGAATACCTATATTAAGTTAAAATCTTTTGTTCAAATTTTTTTTTCTTTTTAATAAAATTAAATTGAGCTGTGTAAATTGAATAAAGATTAAAAATTTTATTGTATTAATTTAAAATAAAAAGAGTTTTTTTTGTTAATATTTTATTTTTTTTTCTTTTATTTTAAAAACGTTATAATTTTCTGTATAATACAAAATCATGTGCTTTAACCAGGCCCCGGAAGAGGGGAGGTCATGAGGGTCTTTTGACATGGGCTTCTTAGTTTTAGGGGACTCCAAACAACACTATTTGATACTACACCAAACGATCAAAAAGTTTATTTCGCACTTTACATAGGACAACAATTTTTTTTCTAAGACAAAACCTAATTTAACTATAGAATAGGAGGCCATATTTTTAGTGTAAAGCTGTAAAGGAATTTGAGCTATGCAGTCTTTCGGCTGATGTTCAGATTCAGATTGAATCATTTAAAAAATATTTATCAACATTTGAATGTACCTTGATGTCTACAATTTGGATGAAGGTCTTAGTTCTATTGCATCAAACAAATCTAAATGTCCAAGACATTGACAACAGAAAAAATTAATATTGATAAACTTATTGAGAAGGAAAGGAAATTAAAAATTCATGGCTTTCGGTTCTTTCAAAAGAAAGTAATAAACTTCATAAGTTCACAAATCAATTGATATCGTTTGTAGTCACATTAAAATATAACGCCAATTTTTTCAATAAAACAAAACAATAAGTCCAAAGTGAATTATTTTATTAAAAAACTGATTTATAGCTGTACATTATATTGTTTTTTTCTGTTCTTTATTACAAATATGTATACAAATATTTATATAAATTTACGTAAATTTATCCAAATTCCTGTATGTTAACTTTTTTATTTGCATGCTCTTTACAAATTTTTGAGAAATTTAAGAGAATTTTGTGTTTAAAACGTGATGTCAGAACTCTCTCTTAAGTAAATTTTTGCAAATGAAATTTCTATTTTCAAAAATTTATAAAAATTTACTGTCAAATTTTGTTGTAGTTTTAAATGTCAATAGAATATTTTTCATATAAAAAGTAGTATACCTAAAATAAATAAAAGTTGTATTTGTACATATACATAACCTGCAAACTTATTTATAACTTTTTATCGACAAAAAGATCAAAAACCCCGAAAAATTATTCAATTTAATTTTTTGAAACAAAAACATTCAATAATTTCTCGCAAAATTTTATGATAACGGGATTTTTCCTAATTAAAAGTTAACATACAGAACTATTAATTATATCATTTTTAAAGAGTATGATCTGATTTTTGTTTTTTTGTTTTGTTTCCAGTTTTAGTTTGTGTTTTCGTTTTTGTACTTTTTTCTATAAGTTTTTGTGTTTATTTAAAATGAAAGAATTTTTATGAAGCCTTTTTAAAAATTGTCTGTAATTGAAATTTATTTTAGAGTATAGATGCCGCTCAACTCGAAAATAACCGTCATTTATTTGTTTTAACTATTTTAAATATTTTAAAAGTATTCACCACCAAGAACTTGCTAAAATATTAATATTTTTGTGGTGTAATTTACTATTCAGCTATTTTTGATTTTTTACTCCACACGTCGTTCATCTTAAGATATGTAGTTAACTTTTATTTATTTCTTTCACAAGGTGTCACGGTAATCATTTGTTTTTTTGTTTTTTGCAATTCTTTTTCAAACTATACAATCTATCTCTAACGAAGACATACAATGGTTAGTATTTCTGTTTTTAAAATGGAAGTTTCATATAATGGCTAGCTGATGAAAAAAAGCCATATAATTAATAGTTAGCCATGTAAAGTAGTAAGCCATACATGACGTTTCATAATTATAGCCATTGTATACTGGCGGACTTTTGTCAATTCGTCGTTAATATATATTTTGGATAGGGGTAGTACTCATAAGTCGACTAACATCATTTGACACGAGCAAGTCCTTTTCAAAATTATTTGGTTGATAAGCTAATCCGTACCTGCAGCTTGCACTTCTGATATCCTACTTTATAAATTTTGTATTTCATGTCTCGAAGTAAAATATTGTTATTGACGACTATAAAATTGGTTATAATATGTTCACTTACATTTTTAGACCATCGGAGCAACTTGGTTTGGAGCTAGACTATTGGCGTTACAATAAAAAACGTGAAACTCATTAATTTTGCTTAGCAAAAATTTTACAAATTCAACTCTATTTGTAGCGAACTAAAATATGTATGGTTGATTATTTTCAAAAAATAAAATTAAAAAAGAAAGATGTTTCCGAATATATAGACATTATATACCATACACTGACATATAGAAAGTCTCTTGAGTAAAGCAGGACGAATGATGCTTAATAAAATGTGTTATATGAAATCACAAGACCATAAAACAAGATTTTCTTTTTATTTTCCTACTCACAGAATACTTAACGTTTTCAGTCTATTCTAAATTAA
The DNA here is from genome assembly GCA_963942445.1 of Argyra leucocephala. Taxonomy (NCBI): domain Eukaryota; kingdom Metazoa; phylum Arthropoda; class Insecta; order Diptera; family Dolichopodidae; genus Argyra; species Argyra leucocephala. The sequence continues at coordinate 135,232,642 of OZ012678.1, forward strand.
ATAACGGATAAATATTATTTTAATAAAATTTCAAAATTATTATTGCGATCATAATCTGCCTCAATGTTTGCATGTACCTACTAATTAATTTTACAAAAAAAAACAAACAATAGTTATCAAAATGCAAACAATTTTTTTTAAAAATTATACTTTGAATATTATAACAGTATTTTTTTTTATTTATTGAACAATGATTTAAAAACAAAAAAAAATTTCCATTTAATATCTACAGAAAAAAATATTTACACAAGTTTTATTTTCATGCGTACGTACAAAATATTTACAATAAATTTTTTTGTAAATGCCAATCATATAAAAGGGAAGTTTCTGTTTTCAAAAATGTCCAGTACATCTAACACGTTGACTTAACAAGAACTAAACTTATTATCATCATGAGAACTACCTTGATTTTAATCGCTTTCGTAGCTGTCGTACGTATTTAAAATAATATATAAAATATTCAATTTTAAAAATATATATATATATAAATATATATATAATCAATATATTATATTTTAATTAATTAATTTTTATTTATTTTTTTTCAATTACAGTTTGCTTTAGCTGCAGCTATGCCAGCACCATCAGATAAATTCATTTTTATTGTAAATCAAAACAAGGATGATAGTTGTAGCGATTCGGATTCTTCAACGGATCCATCAACATCATCATCATATCCATACTCCACGGATCCATCAACATCATCATCATATCCATACTCCACAGATACATCATTTACTGGCTCATGGAGTCCAACCACCTCGTCCTCAAGTTAAGTGATCATATTCTAGATTATTTTCTAGAAAACTTAATTAAACTTAAGTTACTATTGATTATATTCTATAAAATTTTATAATTTGATAAAAACACGAAACATAATATGTATATATATATAATTTTCAAAATAAAAATAATTGATTTTAAATCGTTTTAATAAATAAAATTGTGCATCAATAAATTGATTTTTAAAAGAATTATCGTGTATTGATCATTATAGTTGCAGAAAAAAATGCGTAAGTGTGATGCAAGCGTGTTGACAAATATGAACAAAAAAAGTTGCACAGATGAGCAGGAATTTTTTCTGCAGCATAGAGGATATGCAAAAATTTGTTTGGAAAGTTTTTATTCAGTTTGAAAGTTTGGCGAAATTAGAAGCTATGATGGTTTAAGTGAAAAAAGTTTGATAAAATTAATTGCAATTGCAAAAAAAACAAAAATGAATTCTGGTTTATGAATTTTATTTCAGAGTCCCACCAACTCTCTATATTTATTTATCAGAAATATAAATTTTATGTACTTCATGTGTACATAACATTATTTCCTAAAAATGTTTATACTTTAAAATAATTATATCAAAACAAAACAAAAAATTAAAGAAAAACGATTGAACCCTTGGATGAGCTTAAAGCTCCTTCGGAAAATTAAGAACAGAAAAAATAAACTTAGAATTATTAGTTACAAACATCCCAATAATATGAGAGTTAAAAATGTATATGACAAACTGTGTAAGGATTGAGATTCCAGAATGTCGCGATAATTACTATCGAAAGGAATTTGTTAAATGTAAAGGAAATTTAAAAAGTGAGTGGAAGTTTGTCAACAATATTATAAATAGGAGGTCAGCTAATGTCAATAGACTATTTGTTGTTTTTAATAATGGTTCTTTATTTAATGACCAAAATGAAGTTGCTAATATATTTAATAACTATTTCTCAACAGTAGCTGAAGACTCTATTACAGGTCCTCCATCTATATTATGTAATTGCTGCAATAGTTTAAGTTTTGTTCATGAAGATTATCAATGTATTAGTTTTTATTTTAGAAGGATTTCGGCCTTGAAATTGTTAAACACTATTAATTTGTTAAGTAATTCTAATTCTAGTGGTGAAGATGGAATTTCATGCCAGTTATTGAAAAAAATTGCGCCTAATATTATTGATATTCTAGCACACACATCTTTAATTTAAGTATATCTTCAGGAATATTTCCAGAAATGTTAAAATATGCTAATGTGATACCACTTTTTAAAAAAGGTAACCCAAAAGTTATAAAGAATTATAGACAAATTTCCTTACTCTCGTCAATTTCGAAAGTATTCGAAAAAATAGTAAAAAAAAGAGTTCTGGACTATTTGCACAAAATAAATTTTTTCAGCTCGAAACAGTTTGGTTTCAGGAAGGGTACTTCTACTGAAGATGCCCTAACTTAACTTTTGTTCAAATATTAATAAAGGTCTGGATAGTAAAAAGTTTTGTGCTGGACTATTTGTTGATATTATGAAGGCGTTTGACATGGTTAATCATGATATTCTTTTAAAAAAAATATTTAATGTTGGTTTCAGGGGCTCTTTTTTTAATTGGTTTAAATCGTATCTGAATTGTAGAAATCAGATGGTAATTTTTGATGATAAGAAAACTTTGCCACTGTGTATCAAGTTTGGAGTACCTCAAGGTTCGGTTTTAGGACCAATCCTTTTTTTAATTTATATCAACTGAAAATAGTTCAGTTAAAATTTTAAAGGACATCTTACTGCCTTTGCTGATGATATCGGTTATTCTTATACTTCGGTAAGTCCTCTTAATATGATTCCTGATATTAATCATGACTTAAATTTGTCAAGAAATTGGTTTGCTGAACATAAACTAGTTGTAAGTGATAAAACAAAAGCTATGTATTTCAGTCTGTCTCAACAGGTATTACCGGAAATTGATTTGATTTTTTATGCATCTGAGTGTAGTAGGCTTAAAAATAATTGAATCGGTCATTTCGAAAAGGCCACATTTACGCATTTTCGTCATAATAAATTTTTTGCACTAATAGAAGGTTCATAAAGAAAATTACATATCTAAATAGTTTCGGCGTGCTAAGAACTGAAGTGAATTTTTTTTCAGTTCATTCGAAAAAGACATATTTCCAGAAATATGGCCTTTTCCAAAGTATTGAGCAGTAAATTCTATTAAAAATTGCATGTTTACAGCATTGAAATTTGAATTAAATAAAACGTTATAGATTTAAAAATAACGTATGTATAATATATAAATGTATTGGGTATTGCAATGGACTACATGCAGAACCTTCCTGTGCCCAATATTTCAGTTCAGGAGATTTTTTACTACAGACAATTATGGATTTTTGAATTCTGTATTTGCAATATGAAAAATAGAAAAGCTTCTTTTATTTCAGATCACAAAGGAGAGGCTCTTAACGGACCAAATGAGGTATGTTCTTTTCTCAGTCAATATTTCAACACTAGAACACCAGAAAATGTTGACGAAATATTTTCTTTGATGGGTGTCTAGGACAAAACAAAAATAATGCCGTAGTAAGATCTTGATTGAACATTCGTTTCTTCCCTGCGATTGGTCGTTTGTTACAGCAAAACGACTTATCCGAAAAAATAATTGAATTTATACGTTAGAAGAATGTAATAACCTTATATTAAAAGCTAGTCTGAATTTAGAATTCATTTATTTTAAGAAATGGTGGTTAATACATTATAAAAAGAATATTTTATCCATAAGATCTGATGCTAAGATTCCAAGGAATCAAATTAGTATCGTTTCATGTTTCTGAATATATGCAATTTCAATACAACAAAAGTACTCCTGCTGGAATTTTAAGATTACACAAATTTATTGACGGGTTACAAGGTGAAAAATTTTCATTTGAAAAGTCTGCAGGATCGATTTATTAACTTCCGAAAGCGTTTACAATAATAAGATTCCTCTAAATTTTAAAAAAGTTTTTTTTGTTCTCCTATTACTCCGCGTGGTAGCATAGGGCTTCGATAGTGAACCTCCATTCCTCTCTGTTGAGTACTACTTCCTTAATATCGTCCCAGGTATAATTGTTGACTGTTAATTCTTGATCGATTGTGCGTCTCCATGTGTTGTATGGTCTGCCGGGTCTCCTTTGTCCTTGTGGATTCCACTCTAGAGCTCTTCTTGCTATATCACTTTCTGATTTCCTTAGTGTATGACCTATCCATTTCCATTTTTTCCTATTTATCTGTCTGTTGATAGGTGCTTCTCCAGTTATCATCCATAAATCCTCGTTGCCAATTCTTACCGGTCAGAATATTCTGCATATAATTCTCAAGCACTTGTTGATGAATAGCTTCTGTTTGATTCTGACCGAAGTGAGCCATGTTTCACTGCCATATATTAATGTTGACTTAACACATGCTCTGAATATTGTTAGCTTTGTTGTTCTCGATATTTGGTTGCTCCGCCATATCTTCATTAGGCTCCCAAATGTTCTTCTTGCCTTATTTATACGACTGTTGACATCTTCTGTTGCACCTCCTCTTCATGTTATGATGCTCCCCAGGTAGTTGAATTCTTCTACGTATTCTATCTGTTGTCCACTCACTGTTATTGGCTCACTATCACTGTTGTTTGTCCTCATTGCCATGGTTTTCTCGATATTTAATTTCAGTCTCGATTTCTTTGCTTCTTCCTGTAATCTGTTGACTTTGTTTTGTAGGTCCCTTTGATTCCCTGATATGAGGCATACATCATCTGCGTAATCTAAGTCTTCTAAGTTGCCGAAGAGATCCCATTCTATTCCGTTTATTCCAGTGCAAACTTTTCTTAGAATGTCGTCTAGTATTGTGTTGAAGAGAAGTGGAGATAGTGGACATCCTTGTCTAACTCCTATATTGGTGTAGAATGGATCACTGATCTTACCTCTGTGTTGAACTGTTGTCTCTGCATCTTTATACATCGCTTTGATGATGTTGATGATTTTTTCAGGAACTCCCTTCTTTGTAAGTGTTCTCCATATTGCGCATCTCTTGACTGTGTCGAATGCTTTCTTAAAATCTATGAATAGTAGATATAGTGGGGCATTCCATTCTACTGATTGTTCAACTATGACCCGTAAAGTATTTGCCTGGTCAACACAGCTTCGGTTTGGTCTGAAACCTGCCTGCTCTTTCCGTAGTATTGGTTCTAGTACTTCTTCTAATCTTTTCTTTATAATAATTGCTATTATCTTATGAATAGTATTTAGAACCGTGATTCCTCTCCAGTTGCTGCAATTTGCCAAGTCTCCTTTCTTAGGTATCTTGATAATCATTCCTTTCTTCCATGATGGTGGTATATTCTCTTCTATCCATGCTTTTCTGATGTGGGGTTCAATTGTTTTTGCGAATAGGTCGGAGTCCAGTTTGGCTATTTTACAGTTTTTTCTTCCCCCTGAACAATTTAGTTTTTCGTAAATGTGGCCTTTTCGAAATGACCGATTCAATTAAGGTAAATCACATGGAAAAAGGGCTATATCATTTATTTTTATTATGAAATAATTCCGCAAATTTGCGTATAAGCTATTATTACACAATAAAACTCCTCCTAATGGAGAATCTTGCATATACATATATATACATTTTCTGGAAAAAGGGAATATTTTGATTGGCTTATTTTGAATCCTAAACTCTTAAATTCCCTCTAATTTGTTTTATTACACATACATTTCCACAAAAAAGCACTTACAACAGTTGGGGTTGCCACCCCAAGCCCCCGCTAAACATTATTATTAAATTTTTTATATTGTTTATTTACATATTTCGTTATTAATAAAACTGATTTATGAAACTTGCTCTTAAATATATTACTTTAAAAAAAAATGTCGACATTTTTTTTTTCGAAATTTGTTTTTTCTAGAACCGGGTTTTCAACATTATTTTTTTAAACATTTTATTTTTTAACATTTTTGCCTATTCGACTTTTATTCGACAAAAAGACCGTCTCTCTAATAAAAGACATTTCATACCTTATATTTATATGAAAATATATAATACATTTATTATATTATTTTTTTAGATATACTTTTTGTTTTAATATAATAAACCTTTTTCTGAAGTTAAGATTTTATTGATTATTTACTGTTTATAAAATGAAATATAGCCCTTAAATCACTTTTTCAAAATCTCGCTTTTCAAAATATGGTTTTTAGTCCAGAATACTTATCTTAATTAAATTATTTTTATGAGTAGCCGCTGTTGGTTACAAAAAGGGGATATCTCCTTTTTCCAGAATTCTAACCTTATTTATTTTTATACGTAGCCGATGTTTTTAGAACTTATTTCAAGAGTGTTACAGTTTTTAAAACTATATGATATTGGAACTATGAAAATGGTAGATTAACCACTACAAAATTGATCGAACTTCAGACACTGGAATATACCAAACACAATTATATTATTCATTTTCGTTGGCAATTCATTATAAATCTTGAAGCAATTATATAGCCAATTATTGTTTTGGTTTTCAGAATAGGCTCAAATAGAAGTTAGATCTGTTTTCTCATATCATACCTGTGGTTATCGATGTTTCTACTAAAAATAAAATTGCCCTTGATCAAATTGTTCAAATCGGAGAGAATCCGCCGTGATCGACAAAAATGGAAGACGTTGTTGAGTCAAGCCCAAAACCTAAATGGTCTGTTGCCTACCTAAGTACCTAAGTAAGTTGATCAATTTTTTCAAAGTCAACATATAATATACATATATGCTTTGTTCTAAGTCTATTAACACAACAAATGGGGTTAAGATAGGGTTATGGGATGAAGTGCATATGTCAAATGAAGCATTTTTCTTTAGATAGCTTTGAAGTATTTTTATTGAAAAAATATACGGCGTAATTTTTTTTTATTATGAAATATTCCATTTGAGTTATAAATAATCCTATGAAATTAAAAAAATTTTACCACCTCAATTGAACCATAAAGCTAGAATGTCAATCAAAATGTCAAGCAGTAAATTAGTAAATTGTTTACAATGCAAAAAAATATAAATTTGTATGAAAATTAAAACAATACAGTGTCGCGGATACTGTAAGCATTTCAGTGTGAATGTTCCGGGCTAGAGAATAAAGATTTTGAGGTTTACTTAAGAGATCTGGCTCTGCATTACATGATTTGCTATGGGCCAAATGAGTCTATATCAAGCGGTGGTGCTATTTTTCAAAGTACCACAACAACTTCTGATAATTTTATTATTTTGAAAAAATTTCATCAAATTCTTATAAAAGTGAGCAATCCTGAAATCTAATTGGATGTGGTGGATCAAATGAAAATAATTATTGGATTCTGTTTCTGTGATCAAAGGTAATATTAACTTAAAAAATAAAAATATTATACTAAAAGAACAAATAAATCAAAACAGAATTGAAATTGAAAAAATGAAATCGATGTCGAAATATCTTGGAAATCACTGGAGTTGAGAAGATGGCTGGTAAAGATACAGTGGAAGTAGTTACAATTATTGTATATTGTACAAATGATAATGTAATATAAGATATCGCTACAAAAGTAGAAAACATATCAAAAAATGCAGGTTAGTTCACAAAATCTATAGTAAAACTCAATTCAAAGTAAAGATTATAAGTGAAAAAAAGAAATTGAAACTTTCAATATGTCAATCTTTGGAAATAATAACAACCAAATTGAAAATAATTTACATAAATCAGTAACTAACAACTTTTTTTTTAGTTTAATATACAAAAAAGCAAAAGATATGAAAAGAAGTAAAATCATAAAATTTGCGTGCTTAAAAAATGGTAAAATATTAATTAAAAAAACAGATTTATTTATTTATTAATTTGTGCATATACATAAGACGATTTTTTTTTTTTTTTTAATTGTTTTTATTTTATAAGCCATTTAAGTTTACAGTATACATTTATTATAATAAAAACTTAAAAAAAAGATATACGAGCTTTGATTTTAACCCTTACTGCTCCATTTTAATAGGATTCTCTAAGGTATATACATAAGACGATAAGTCTTTACAATTGTATACAAAGTATATGTTACTAACATTTAAATATAAAAGTAAAAAAGTTTTAATTAATTCTACTTATAATAATTGAATTCAAAATAAAAAAATAAGGAAAAAAAAATTTTTTTTTAGAAATATTTGCCTTCAATTTAAGCGTACTAAAACTACAAAAATAAACTTTAGAATCGCAGCTTGATATAATGTTTTCATAGCAAGTTATGATTGTAATTACGGAAAAAGCAAATTAGCCGACTTTTTTTAGACTTTTTACCAAATCTCTTAATCTCATCTCAAGACTTCCTAGAATTTCGGCTAATTTGCTTTTTCCGCAATTACAATCATAACTTGCTATGAAAACATTATATCAAGCTGCGATTCTAAAGTTTATTTTTGTAGTTTTAGTACGCTTAAATTGAAGGCAAATATTTCTAAAAAAAAAATTTTTTTTTCCTTATTTTATTTTCGACTTTTTAGTGAAAATATTTTTTTAATGAAAACTAATATATTTTCAAAGAATAACACATATAATCAAATGGCACTAAAATTCACTCTAACGCAACTTGGTTATTATCAAATGTGTAATTATATTTTATATTACCGTAACAAATTTCATAAAAATATGTATATTTTTAAAAAAATTTTGGAGATTTTTGATTAGATACCTTTGAATTTTTTAATTTACGTATTAAAAAATTTTCACCAATAAAAAATTACGCACTTTATAAAAAGAAACCCTATTAAATACAAAAAATATTTGACGTAAAATCGTAGATTAAATCTGAGAAAAAGTCTGAAATGTAAATACTCATCCGACTTTATCTACGATAAAATTCGATTTTGTCCGACGTGTAAACGCTGCCTAAGCATAAATTGGCATATAAAAGTATAATATATACATGCATAAATCGAAATAAAACTTTTTTTACATTCGAGAAGAGTAATTTGTAACTGAGTGATAGATAACTGATACTTGATTGGTTCAAATTTTGTTTTCTTCCATAAATAATGTTTGCATTTTATTTTCAATTAAACTAAGCCATATGATTATGTATGTAACAAATGCAAGCCCTATATGACACATGTACGTACATTTGCATATACTTAGTCAGAGAAAGCGAAATAATAAAAGAAAGAGATTAATATGAAAAACCAAATTAAAAACACAAAAAAATGTAATGAAAATATAATTGAATAGTAATAGAAAATGATTGAAATATAATGATAATGGTTTGTATTGCACACATTTATTTTGTTTTCCTTTTTTGTTTTTTTTTTTTGCTTCTTTACACCATAGAAATGTCAATAAATATAGTGAATTTAAAGGGAAACCAAATTTTAACTTTATCAAATATCAATATTCCATTATTAGTACACACACATATGTAAATTTCACCTTAGTTCAATGCAAAGAATATCTATAATCTATATTAACAAAAATACGCACTCCCATTTTACGACAACCTAATTTTTAAGAAATATCAAACCGAGCAAAATATCATTAGTTAAAAGAGGTAAAATTTACATTTACTTATCGTATACCAAATTTATTATGAGAGAGAAAAGGTACAAAACAGATGTTTGCCTTTTGCTTTATACTGTAAAATAATTTTGCGTTCTCATTATTCTCCTTTGGATTTGCTTACGTTTCCTCCCATTATTTATATGAGGCAGGCTGGCAAAAAATGTTAGTTCTAACATAGAGTAATCATATAAGTAGAGTATTCACGTAGAACAATATTTGTTAATCATTTTCTTCTAAAAATGCCGTCCCATTTTTACTCAAAACACGAAAATGCCGTCCCATTTTCACTCAATACCCCAAAACACTCAAATATAATTTTCGAAACTCAATTATTTTTACTCAAAATTTTTTTTTTATTGTGAAGAATATTTCATACAATGCCACTATACTTCTAGCCTATTCACAGAATGATTTTTTCGGAATTTTATCGAATTACGATTTCGTTTTAAGTTTTGTTTTAGTTTTGTGTATAAAGTTTTGCTCTCCCAGTGACTAGGCTAGGAGTATAGAGGCATTGTTTGATAATTTGAAAAGTATTTACATACGTATGTACTTTTGATTTATATGAAGAGTGTGTATCGTAATATCGTATATGTTTTCACCATACATTTACATATCTAATTCAATACAAAAAATATATGTATATAGAAAAATGTAAACAAAAAAACACAATTAATCGCAAAGATAATGAATGAAATTGTATCCATACAATAATAGGTCAATGATAACATCACATAATCCAGAAATTTTTTTTAAAAATAATGCTAATAAAAGAATAAAATTTATTAGTAATGCATTACAAATCGTGAACTTTGTACGAAATACCGTTTTGTTTTCTTTTCTCAGAAGTTGGTTAAAAATCGTATTTCTATTTCAGATGAAATAATTTTTGAAGAAATAAAAACAGCCAACAATCCATATAAAGAATAAAATGTCCAGTTTTATTTTTTTTACTTACTTTTTTAAATTTTGATAGCTTGTTTGTTTGTTTGTATTCATAATTATATTATGTATTCATATATATACTATTCATATTATTATCTACGGTAAGAAACAGACAAAATTAACAAAACCAAAATTGCTGAAAATTTAAAAATACATGTAGGTACCTATTTTTCAATATACTTTTCAATAGAAATTAATTTGAATTATTTTTAATTTTACAAAACCAATATTAATTTTTTTGTCCCTTTCTTCTATAAAATTTGAAATCACAAATTTCGTAAATCACATTGACCAAGTCCAAAACAAAATATTAATTCTTCAAATTTTAAAAATTAAAGCAAAATAACAACAAATCCAGCAATAATCTTGAATTCTTTCAATTTCTAAAAAAAAATTCAATACTTTGATTTGTAATATTATTTGTGGTCTATTGAAAGGACTTTAAATGCATGTATATATATTTTTATACACATTGTGTAATTTTTAATTTTTATCAAATAAGTAAAGTAGAAATGCGAGCAGCGAAATAAAGAAGTATGTATATACTGTAGCTAGCATGCACATTCGCATATAACTATACAATTTTGAGCACCTATACATACAACTTTTATATTGTTGACACTGTTGGCAGCATAATAACAAATAAATATGTTCATAAGTAGTAGGTATACAAAATCTTTTTATTTATGAGTACAAAATACATTGCGCTCAACTTATAAGCAGTTAAAAATTGAGTAATATTATTTTGAGTGAACACAGAATTTTGATATTTGAAAAAGTGACTAGCAAATTTTGTTCTATGTGAATACTCTACTTATATGATTAGTCTATGGTTCTAATTTAGTTTGTTCCCTTATACGATGATTAATTCTGATCTTTTATTATTTTAATATTTTCGTTTTAAACATTATTATTTTCGTATATACCTATTAAAAATATTAAATTATAATTACATTACAATAATATAAAATATTATTAATATTTTTGTCAGTAATAATTTGGAGTTACAAACATTATTATTTTTTATTAATTATATTAGTAAACCTAAATATTTATTATATTGATATACGATTATAAAATAATACTGAGGACAACATCTATTTACAAATAACAGAATTTAAAGAATATGATAACGCTGTTTTAGTTAGGTCTCCTAAAAATCTTATGCATAGTTGATACAATTTAGAAAATAATATTGTTAAATATTTCAACGAAATTTTTGTCGAAAATTTTTTTCAAAATTATAAATTTTATTTATTTAATTTCAGCCAACTTTTTTTGTTACTCTCTTTTGTTTACTATATTTTTTCTTTTTCTTACACGTAAAATTCTTATTATCGTCTATTTCTGACAATGTTTATCAAATTTGCATATGGATTTTGTGTGCAAACATACATGAGTTCATACTGTTTTTATGGATATACTTTGGTTAAATGGTTATTGAAATGTATATTTTGTTGAATTGAAGCAAATTGAAACAAACATATAAAGTCCAAGGCAAGTTAATTAAGGCAAATATAATTAATTATACCAATTTAAATTCAATTTAAGGTAAGAAAGCAATAAAAAAAAAAAGAAAAACATTAAATACAAATCGTAAACAACATTAAATTTAAAAATAAAAACAAAAAATTCCTTGAAATACTCCCAACTGTGGTCAAAGAATTTAGACCAACGAGTTTCACATCTGATAGCATTCGGCAAAGAATTCCACAAAGTAACAGCTCTAACAAAAAGTGACAAGTGTCTTAGATGCCCAGAATGACGCGGAATAATCAAATTAAAATTTCGGATAGATCTTCCAAAAGCTAGTTTATTGAGCAAGTACAAAGGTGTATTTTTATTTAAAATCTTTTGCAAGAAACAGATATATTTAAAATTCAATGTAATTTTCAAATGTGCAGCCAAGTTGTAACTTAGAAACATCACTTACACTGTCAAACCTACAGCGATTAGTTACAAAACGAGTACAAGCATTAAAGATTATTTTTAATCTGTATAGTTCATCTACACTCATACCAGCATAAACTACATCACAGTACATAAAATGTGGAAGGATTAAGGATAAGACTAATCTTTTTTTAACCCACTCGCTCATGTAATAAGAAAACTTCCAAAGCCTACGAAGCTTAAAAAATACATTTTTAGAGATTGCCTTAATATGATCGTTCCACATGAAAGTCTTATTAAGAACAACACCAATATTTTTTGCAAAATTTACATACTGTACCTATGAATTATTTAATTTAATCCTTGGAAGATGAGTTGTTTGAATATTACGAGCATAAATACCCATAGCTTGCGTTTTAGATGAATTCAATTTTTGTCCATTTTTCTGGGCCCAAAAAGATACAGCATCAAGATCATCATTCATTTTCGCAACTGGATTATGAATATCAACAACTGGACCACTAACATAGAGTTGAGCATCATCCGCATACAATCTACAATGGGAATCGACTGAAATAGACTGAAGAGAAGCGGACTCAATATGGAACCTTCAGGTACGTCACACTGAACTGGTAAAGAATTTGAGTTAACACCATATAAAGATAAAAATTGTGTTCTGTGAGTTAAGTAACTATTTATAAGCGTAATAGCAGAGGAGTGAAAATTAAAAATGGAATTAAGTGTCAAACATAACAGGTTATGGTTGACGCAATCAAAGGCTTTACTAAAATCAAGCAGAAGTTGAATAACCACATGTTTATTATCTATTTCATTGTAAATGTTATCACAGTAAGCTCGAGAAGTGCAGATGTAGTGTTGTGTTGTTTACGAAAACCTGATTAAAATTCGTACAGCAAGTTATTAGCGCCTAGATAGTAATTTATTTGTGCATAAAGTAGTCGCTCAAACGACTTCGAAATACCTGACAATATGCTAATAGGTCGTAGGTCATCAATTGAGGGATTCGTTTTTTTGGGAAGAGGAATAACCTTGGCACTTTTTCATGCAATTGGGTAGGAACCAGTATTTAGAATAAAACTAAACATATATGTGTTAAGAAAGGTAGTACAACAGAAATAATTAATTTATAAGCATTAGATTTAAACTGAAAAATAGCATTAAATACTTCATCCATGGATACATTGCGGAAAGAAAAAGTATTAGACAAGAACACACTTTCCATATTTGCTTGCAACGAAGAAGTATTTGTAGACGAGCTTAAGAATTTATTATTCAACTCGTTTACATAAAAATTTTCTAATTTGTCCATTTGGTTTTCCCTCCCAATACTAAGTTTTAACGCATTAGACCAGAAAATTTTAGACGATAGACGTGGATCAAGTGATTTCGTAAAGCAACAGGAATTTTATATGATAGATATATGATATCATGATCTGAAGACCCCGGAATGGAAACCTGCCCAAACTTCTCTCGTAGTTCACGATTATCATTAGATATTAAGAATAGAGCTAATAGCGATGTTCGGGACGGTACTCACCAAACCGAGTTGGTACTGAATTGATGACTAGCTTTAATGTTAACATTTTTTCATTAAAGCTAGTCATCAATACAGTACCAACTCGGTTTGGTGTTAAAAATGTTAACATTAAAGCTAGTCATCAATACAGTACCAACTCGGTTTAGTGAATACCGTCCCGATCATTTTGATCACACAGTTTGAATAAAAACATCTCTAAGAACATGAGTGCAGTCAACTATATCAATATTGAAGTCACCACCAATGTATATAGATTCGTAGTTACCTCCGAAACTATTCAACGCTTTTTTAAACCGTTCAAGATTAAATGCCGTAGGATGAGTGAAATATACAGGAGGAGGATTGCATCGAGAGAAATCCTAGGAGGATTGCATTGTTATTGCATTTAAACTCAGCAAATATAAATTCAATATCATCGACTTCAACAGAATTAGTCAAAAGCTTAAGTGGAAGACCACATTTGACATAGATAGCTACCTCCTCGTTTTACTCTACCAGAATTATCCAGTTTACTCCGATCACACCGAGAAAGTTTAAACTCTTGAATTCTTACCATATCAGATGTTATGCTAGGATTCAACCAAGTTTCCGTAATCATAATAACCTGAACATTTGTATTGCAGATGCAGGATCTAATTATGTCAATTTTAGGAGCCAGGCTCCTAATATTGATGTGAACAACGTTAAGTAAATTATTGTTATTTAGAGCAGGCTTTAATACAATGTTGGGAATAAATTTATTCTACCAGTATGTGAATGTGAATCATTGTGAACAGATAATAGTAAAGTCATTAGAGTTTTATCAGAAAACTGTATATAAATGTTAAAGAATTAAAATGCCACTAAAAACCCACGTAAATGACATTTGTTAAGAGTTTAACCTTTTTTTTTAGAAATTATTGAAGAAATTCTGTGTCGAACGATGTGATGTGTCAGATTCAACTGCACTTCTTAAGTCCCATTCCAAATTTTCATTGCTATTTTCCCTATCAAATTTCGGTAACCTTTGATACACAATTTTAACAATTTAAAATCCATTATTTTTATTATATTTGATTTATTTTTTAAAATGTTCTATCATGTAGTTCTATCATTAGAGTTTCAATTAGAATTCGGTTAAAAAGTATTAGATGATCCAGAAGATGATCCATAAGATGTTTCAGTAGTTTACTTAATATGATGTAGTATATATTGTAGTGGAAACGGGTGTTTCTGGACTGTATATAGTCTCAGTTGGTGGTGTGGTGGTACAAACTGGAGTATAGACTGAGTCAGATTCGGAAGAACTATCATCTTTATTTTGATTTACAATGAAATAAAATTTATCTGATGGTGCTGGCATAGCTGTAGCTAAAGCAAACTGAAATCATAAAATATAAATAAAAATTAATTAATTAAAATATAAGTTATTAAAATTGAATATTTTATATATTATTTTAAGTACGTACGAAAGCTACGAAAGCGATTAAAATCAAGGTAGTTCTCATGATGATAATAAGTTTAGTTCTTGTTAAATGAACGTGTTAGATGTACTGGACATATTCGAAAACAAAAACTTCCCTTTTATATTGATTGGCATTTACAAAGAAATTTATTATAAATGTTTTTTATACACGGAAGCAAAACTTGTATAAATATTTTTGTCTGTTATTATAATTAAATAGAAATTTTTTTTTTTTTAAATAGTTATTCAATAAATAAAAATAAAATACTGTTATGCTAAAATTAATTTAAAAAAAAATATTTGCATTGTTATTTTTTTTTTTTTTTTGCTAATTTGGGTCGGTACAAATATTAAGGAAGATAACGATAACGATCGCATCGCAATAACAATTTTTAAATTCGGTTCAAATATTTTTGCTTAAAATATAATTAAATATTTATTCACTACATATTTAATTTAGAACAGAATGATGAGAAATGTTAAGTATTTTGCGTTTAAGAAAATAAAAATAAAATTTTGTTTTATGATCCTGCGAATACATATGAAAATTTGAAATATTATTCGTTTTGTTTCATTCAAGAGATCTTAGAGTTTATTTGAGCATAAAACATCAATTTTAGGAATTTTATGTTCATTATTGTTTTTATTCTAGTAAATAGATATATATCTAATATTTTATTTGCCAAAAACAGACCACTATAGTTAAATTTAGCAAATGTATTAATTATAAATTTCAGAAAATAATTAATCCATTTTTCGAATATATGTAAAAAGAATACATAAAAAAGTGAAAAATTAATATAAAATAAAAATAAAAATAATAGTTAAAAATTAGTTGTACCTACTCGTATATTTAGCAATTAAATAGTCGAATTTCCTATATAATGGAAGTAAGTTGTTTTCGAATTAACAAAATAATTCATTAATGAAAACAAATTTAACTTGCTAAATTTTGCTTCATTTCCATTTGCTAAATTTAATATACAACTAAAAGTTAATTTGATTATAAAAAATAAGTGTTATATACATGTATATTTATAATATATATGTATATAAATGGAAAAACGAAATTTTGAATTAAGAGATTGTCGTTTATTCTGGACAAATTCGGTTTCAAGCATAATTTAGAATTTTATAAAAATTTTATTAATTCATTTACGTTTCAAAGTTCGACAAGCTCTTTTCAAATCAACTCAATTCAATTTATTTAATTTAATAAACATGATTAGTGTCTACAAATTGTATATACATAGCTACAATCATTACTTTTAGATTTACACAATTTGTTCCAATATTTCAAAAAGGGAAAAAAAAGATATTCAAAACTTAATTTTCAAAAATTAACAAAATTTCAAATTTCCGGCATTTTGCAAATAAGAATTTAAATTAATTTTCTTTCCCAAAAACCATTATTTTAAAATTTTAATTTTAAATTTTATTTCAAAATTTATATACATATGCAAAAATATACAACAGATCAACTAATATACGGTTTTGCCCTAAAACGTTCACAACAAAGTTAACTAAACTTGAGATCTGAATACAAATTGAACACTTTTCTACCTAATAGAATTTTTTATGAAATCTAGTCAAAATAAAATGAATTTTCTTCATGCCAACAAATGATATTACTACACTACACTACGCTTCCCTAAAGAAGAAATACGAAGTAGAAGCCCTGACAAGGGAGATCTGGCGTAATCCAGAAGACCACGTTAGGTCTTCAAACACCTTGAACATTTTCACTTTTTCACTTATGAGTCCCTTACGGTTCTAGGCGCGGGAGATGGAGTGTTCTTTGAAAAAGAATAACTTAAATTCCAGTTTCTTCTTGGCAAACACTGCAAAGTCTTCAAGGCTGAATTTTATCCTATAAACGCAGCAGCGAATATAATAAAAGAGCAAAGGTGGCCTAACAAAATCATTAGAAATTTAAGTGACAGTTAGGTTGCCTTAATAGCTCTTGAATGCAATCAAATCAAATCTAGATTGAAGGGGGAATGTTCGGAAGCCAATACCCTCATTGGGGTTCCGAAATGGCTCTGAAATAAGTTATAACTATCTGGATATGAGGTCATAGTGACCTGCCTGGAAATTATAAAGTTGACGAACTAGCCAGATCATCATCGGGCACCGAAATCGGCACTTGGTTTATCTATTGGGAATATTAAACTATCAAAAACAAACATTCTTTGAGAGTGTATTAAAGACTACAGAGTACAGAGTCTCTAAAATATATGCACCAAGAATAAAATAACCAACTTCCTACTAACTCTCAATAGAGCAGACTTACTGGTCATAACCACATGAATAAGCACATTTGTAGACTAGCACTAAGTGACGACCCAACCTGTAGACGCTATCTAGAAGAGGAAGAAACCTCCACACATGTTGTAGAAGTGTGCCTAGCTGATTCACGGCTGAGACTTAGGCTATTAGAAAGGCACTACATAACCTCAGAAAACCATCAAACCTATATTAGTCTTTATCAAAAGGGTCGACTAAGTTGAGGGGTGGAGGAGGGTATAAATGACTAAAAGCCTAAATGCCGGCCCTTACATATTATGGTCACTTCTGCACTATAGGATTAACATTTTGCTACAATAGATAATAATAAGAAATAATGACTAAGTCGATACGTTCGCGTTTCTACCCTACCCAACTAACCTTTTTTATTGAACAAAATGTTACATTTTAATATTGTTTTTTTTTTGTCAGGAAAGTAAAACTGCGCAGATAAACTCAACTAAATCTTATTATCATTTGTGTTGAGTTTATATGACTTAACAACTTTATATTAGTTAAGTCAACTTTATTTACTACTTTAGCTATCAAATTTCAGTAAAATGTTTTTAGTTAAATGTAATTATTTTAAAAGTCAACTTATTGATACACAATTTGATTTATTAAAACGATTTAAAATCAATTATTTTTATTTTGAAAATTATATATCATGTTTTTATCAATGTAAAATATTTAAGTTCCAGTTAGAAGTCGATTAATAAGTAGAGTATGTTGGTAAAGTAGTTGAAGTAGATACTATACTATATCCAGAGTCTGATGGGGTGTATGATGAACTTGATTCATATGAAGGTGTAATTGAAGTTGGTGGTGAGGTGCTACTGGTACAAACTGGAATATAGTCTGAGCCATAGTCGGAAGAACTATCATCTTTATTTTGATTTACAATGAAAATAAATTTATCTGATGGTGCTGGCATAGCTGTAACTAAAGCAAACTGGAATTGTAAAAAATAAATAAAAATTAATTTATTAAAATATAAGTTATTAAAATTGAATATTTTATATATTATTTTAAGTACGTACGAAAGCTACGAAAGCGATTAAAATCAAGGTAGTTCTCATGATGATAATAAGTTTAGTTTTTGTTAAATGAACGTGTTAGATGTACTGGACATATTTGAAAACTAAAACTTCCCTTTTATATGATTGACATTTACAAAAAAAATAATTATAAATGTTTTGTACACAGGAACAAAACTTGTGTAAATATGTTTCTATGTATCTAGTTATTAAATAGATTTTTTTTTTTGTAAATAGTAATCCAATAAATAAAAAAAAAAAATGTTATGCTAAAATTAAATAAAAAAAATTTATTTACATTTTCATTGTTATTTGTTTTTTTTCTTTTTGCTAATTTCTGTAGGTACATGCGTCTGTAAATATTAAGGAAGATTAAGTTCGCAAATAATAATTTTTAAATTCGGTTAAAATAATATTTATTCACTATTAAATTTAGAATGGAATGATGAGAAATGTTAAGTATTTTGTGATTATGAAAATAAAAATATAATTTGGTTTTCTGATCCTGTGAATACATATGAAAATGTGAAATACCATTCGTTTAACTTCATTTAAGAGAAAATCAACATATATTTATGTATGAAACGTCCATCTTGTTTTTTGAAAATATTCGTTATAAAATTGTGTTCATATAAAACTACCCGAATACAAAAACATTGTTTTTAATTATAGTTTTTTTAAAGAATATAACTGTTAGTCTATTGTTTATTTTTATTTATATATATACTTCTTTCTTTATTTGCCCTTTTTTTTTTTTTCTTTATTTGTAATTTAAAGTTCATATAAAAATCAGAGTATTAATGCAATGCTTAATTCTATAAATGTATTTAAATTTGTGTTATAAATTTTGTTTTAAATGTGACCATAGCATAGGCTATCAGGTCTTATAATTTAAAATTAATTTTTTTTTTGTTTGACATTCATTTATTTCAAGTTTATTAATTTATTATATAAAGTAAGTTTTTTACATTGTAAAATAATGAATATATTCCTAAGCATTTTTTTTTTTTTTATTTAATTTCTATTCTATCTCTATAATTATATTTAAAATATCAAAAATCAATGTCATTTTTAGGGTTTCTAAAACGGTTTAAACCGGTAATCGAAACCGCACAAGGATTTTTGCGGTTTTTGGGTTATTAATTTTTCCTCTTAGCAACAATATAAAATCTACTTTTTATGGTTGGTTGCTAAGTACAAATTTTTTTATGTACATCAATTTACAGTGTTCGAAAATAATACTTTTCCTATTTTTCTGTCTTTTTTTCTCTTTTATCTGACAAAAATAAATTAAAATTAAAACTGAATGGATAAGTGATGAATGTCGATACATTTGAATTTGAATTGAAAAATTAAAAGCAGCATTAGTGCTAATAAAGTTGACTGTGGATGCATTTTGTAGATGTGACGCAAATATTATACAAGCCGAAGAAGCAATTAATTTTCTGTATACTAAACTGGAAGAATTGAATACCGAAATTAGTCGAAAACTCTTAGTATCAATGCAAAATCGAATTGAACACAGAAGAAATAAAAATTTAATTAATTTGGCTAAATTTATCTTAACTCCAACTATTCAACCATTCAAGCAGATTTTAAGTTATGCAAGTGAGATTCTAAAAAGATTGTACACTGAAAATGCTGAAATTTCAACTAACATCGAAAATTTGGATGAAGAAGACAATGATTGCATTGAAAACCCAACTGAGCTCTCATTAAAAGATGAGTTAAATTTAGCAATTGAGAAAACCTTGTTGGAACCAGAGCCAAAATGTGATTTTGATTTATTGAAGCAAGAGTTCGCTTTGTATAAAAGAACAAATAATAAAACTAAAAATATAACTTTATTGTACAATGCAATAAAAACTATTAAACAGACGTCTACAGAAAGTGAGAGAGCTTTCTCTATAGCTGCAAACTTTTGCACGAAACTAAGATCCAGATTGTCCGATTCTTCTTTGAATGCTTTAACCTTTCTAAACTTTCATTACTTAAATAATAAAAATAATTAAAATATTTTGATTCAATAAAAAAAAATTAAAATTGAATTTGTATTTCTAACTGTTTTAATTTATTTTTTTATTTTTTAGGAAATCGCATAAACCGCAAAAACAGCTGTTATCAATTTTCACAAAGCCAAAAATCGCGGTTTTAAATTATGCGGTTTTTCAGAAACCCTAGTAATTATCTTAAAACTAACAGTATTCTTATATGAACGGGGTGCCCAACCGTGGCCAACAATACTATTTACCCAAGAATAATAGAATAATACCTTTTTAATAAGACAGAAACCGTGACTTTAATTTGATTTCCAATAATATCAGAAATATTTTTATTAGTCAAGTATAATAGGGACGAAAACTTTGTTACGATTTCAAAAGGGTAATCCATTTTTTTGTTTCACGAAATATTAAATAACGAATTGACTCATAAATAAAATTAAAAGATAAAATTAACTCATTATAGCTTAGTTAGTTTTTTTTTTAGTTTTAAAATTCTTTATTCTCAAATTTACAATTAAAGTGCTTACAAATAAAGATCGATTTTTATATAAATTTTCTTTACAAATAAGAGAATAGTTAGTGACACTTTTTATTAAGAAAATAGTGTTAAGCGCCACTTCAATAAAAATTTACAATTTGAAATTTACAAAATTTTTTATTGTGGGTTAACAATAAAGTATTAAAAATTCAATATACCCAAATAAATAAAAAAAAAACAAAAAATTAAAAATAATACATTAATTAGGTAATAAAAGAAAACAAAAAAGAATAAGAATAAAAATAAAAAAACAAAATAAGTAAACTAAGATAAAATAGTATGAGTATAAGCATGTGAAACAAAAATCAAATTATTAACAAACAAAATATAAGTTCAATAATTAAAAACTCAAATATTCAAATATTGAAAAATAAATCATAAATTCAATTTAAATAATAAAAACAAGTATTAAAACGAAATGAATGTAATAAAATATTTTAAGTAAAAGCTAATAAAAGACAATTAAATTACAAATCAAAAGAAGGAAAAGAAAAAGTTAATAATTCAAGAACCAATTATAATTCACAATATTATTATACTAAAAACTCTAGAAGAATTTCGATTTCATCATGATTAAAACCCAGAAGCCAAGATTTAGTCAAGTTTAAAAAAACATTTCTATTACGTAAAATTCGGATTGCATGTGGAAGTTTGTTAAATAATCTACCTGAAACTATGGAGTATGAATTTCGGAAATTTGTTGTGCGGAAATTAGGAATGTTAACTAACAGGCTATTATTAATTCTTAAATTGTGATTACTAGAGATTCTAGAGTTTAAATATCCGCTCCGAACAAAAAAAATTTTTAAAATTTTAAAATAATACAAATGTCTAACAGGTAAGATTTTAAGACTCGAAAATAATTGAAATGTTGGATAGAAGCGATTCTTGTTACAAAAATTTCTGATAATACATTTCTGAAGTATAAGTAGAGGGGATATTTTATTATAGTATGATCCTCCCCAGCAAGCAATACCATACTGTAATTTAGAATGAAATATTCCATAATAAATCATTTTTAAAGTGTTAGAAGAACATAGTTGCCTAAGTCGATAAAAGCTACGTAAAGTAGATCGTAAATACTTTTTTAAAAACAATGAATGTTCAGCCCAACTCATATTATTGTCAAAAGTAACACCCAAGTATTTAAAGCTTTTCACTACTTCAATTTTGAAACAATTAACATTACAAAAAGAATCATCACAAAAGGAACGCTGAATAGCAATGGAAGAACAATTTTCATTAATTAATTTAAATTTACTCATTCAGACGCATGGAAAGTTAAATCTAAGTCCGGATAATCTTGTTGAGATAAACTAAAAAACATCAATTTGGTTTTATTACTCACAACAAGCCTATGTTCTGAAAACCAACTTCTTAACACATTTAGATCGTGATTAATTTCTGCAACCATATTAAGGGGACTTAGCGAGGTATAACAACAGCCGATATCATCAGCAAAAGCAGTTAGTTTACCTTTAAAATTTTGATTGAAAAGAGAGTTAATATAAATTAAAAAAAGAATCGGTCCTAAAACTGACCCTTGTGGTACACCATGTTTAATAAACTGAGGCCTAGTTTTTTTATCACCAATATTAACCCTTTGCATTCTAAAGTTGAGATAGGATTTAAACCAGTCAAAAATTGCACCTCTAAATCCAATATTATATAACTTTTTTAAGAGAATTTCGTGACTGACTATATCAAAAGCTTTCTTTATGTCGACAAATAGTCCAGCGCAAAATTTTTTACTATCTAATCCTTTATTAATATTTATGCAAAAATTAAGTAGAGCATCCTCAGTAGATAGCCCTTTTCTGAAACCAAACTGTTCTGAGTTAAAAAACTTGATTTTTTCTAAATAATCCAAAACTCTATTCTTAACTAGTTTTTCAAATATTTTGGAAATTGAGGAAAGTAGAGAAATAGCTTAATTGCAGACCAATTATAAATATTGTAGATGAAAAGGATATCCCGTAACACTACATTTGAGACACTATTTTCAAGTAAAATGCATTAGGCAAGAAAATTAATAAATAATTGAATAAAAACGAATTTTTTTGCAGGAATTATTTAGTCTAACATCGCATTCAAAGTATTGTTTCAAAATATGCGTTTCAATTAAGTCATCATCATTTTATAGCGCTACAGCTCAGTCTTCATTACTATGCTCCTCCAAAAAGGTCGATCTTGTGCCACTTGTATCCAATTTGGGATTTGTAGGGTTTGAGCATCGTTTTCCACGTTGTCTGCCCATCTGCTTCTTGGTCTTCCTCTACCACGGCTACTATCTGACTTTCTATTCAGCACCACTACTTGTTTTCGACTTTCGTACATTCGACTTAAGTGGCCAGCCCATCTTAGTCATTGGGCCTTTGCAAAGCGTACAATGTCCTCACTATCGATCTTACTATTCTCGGGCTCGCTGTTAGTTCAATCTCCATTCTGTAATCTTTTTGGACCGAGTATTTTTCTTTCAAATTTGCGCAGGCTATTCTCCTTGGCCACGTTTACAGTCCATACCTCACACAAGTTTTGATTAAAGCAACTTTCATAGTAGCATCTATTTCCGGCCTGAATTCTATTATGAATACAGCATTGCATACTATTATCACTTCTTATTGTTGCTCCGAGGTATGTCAAGCTTGTAACTACTTCAAAGTTGTACTCTCCATTTCAATTAAGTACATTTAATTAATATTTTTTGTTATTTACTATACTATTATTTGAATTAATATTTTACAGTTTTGAATTTTGAAAATATAAAAAAAAATAGTCTTGTTCCAATTCCGATAGTGACTGGTGTATTCAATATTTTTATTTAACTTCTAGATTGAAATATTTTTATAGAATTACGGTTCTATCTATTAGAATACAACGAAGATATGTTATCGAGTACCGACGACACAACAGATTTAGTTGAAATTAATCATCCACTAACTGGTAAATTATAACTGTTTATGAAAATATTTTTTTATAATGAAGAGTCAACCGTTGGAGTAAAAGAAAGACGTGACAAATTTTTATTCAATAATTGAATTGATTATTTTTTAGGTATTATTTTAAAAACCATAAATGTAGCACCAGAATCAGATAACAGAGATGAACAGGAAACAATTGAATACGACGGCCTGGAAAACTTGGTAGGTTATTATTGTCAAGCACTCAATTTGATTGCAAATATCGTTATTATAAGCTTTAAGCAGTTATATAGACATCAATTATTAATTTAATGACTCGATCTAAAAAGAGACAGATAAAGTCTAGTAATGATGAAATAGCGCTATCTGTCAAGAACTTACGCAATCCTTTAAGTATAAATACGTGTGTAGTAATACTATTTATTATTCGGTGTATGTAGTAGCTCCAGTTAGACGTACTATCTATAAATAGACCAAGGTAATTTAAATTTTTAACAATTTGTAAGTATTCATTTTTGAAAGGTTAGATATTTCTATTTGCTGTGTTAAATTGTTTATTTTCAAAAGTAAGAATTTTAGTTTTTCTTTTTTTAAATTTAATACAAGAACACGTTGCTTATAATTTTAGTTTTTTTTTTAAAGGAATATGATATTTACCCAAGACTAATAAGGCTGCGGATGTCGGCTACATGGTATAGTTTACCTTTTTAATAAGACAGAGGCCGTGACTGTGATCCACTGATTGATTAATGTGGCATTTAGGGTTGTTTCTGCATATTTGAGAACCGCATCATCAGCAAATAATTGAAGCTCTGAAGCCCTAAGATTCAGTCATGTGATATAGTCAATATATATTTTAAACATTATTGATCACAAAATTGAACTCCGTGGTAGGTATGTCCTTCCTAATAATTTTTCCGTGACTAAGAATATTATTAATTCTAAAACTATTTGTGTACGGTTCTGAAGGAAATATTTAAAGATGAGAAGTTAGTGTGTGGTAAGATTTAATTTAGATAGTTTTATTAGTATAACACAATCCAATGCTTTTTTAATGAAAGGCACAATTTTTATATTTTTATCCCGAACAATTGTATATTTGACCTGTTTTGATCCCGAACAATTATATATTTTCTACCTTATACGCAAATTAGCTTATATTAAATTAAATAAATCCTAAATCATTGTTCAATTTTGTACATGTTGTCTTGATATTGCTAAACTTTCATAATATGTGTCTAATTTACTAATTTTTAGTACCTCCTCCATTTATTATAAACTGGTTTCATCACTTTAATGATATTCTTCGCTAATAGCTTATTGTCGACCAAAAATTAGTTGTACCTGTTTTTTTTGCTAATTCATCTTCCATCTCATTGTAATTAATCTTCTTAATTGCCTTATATGTACAATTTCGAACAATCTTGCCAACATAATTTGTATAGTCAACTTCTTTTTTTTTTTTTTTTTTTTTTTTTTTTTGTTGATCCAAGTATGCTGCTAATTTTTTTGGTTTCTGCTAGTTGTTACAAATTATGTTTTTTTTTGTTAATTCGCAGTAAATGTTGAGTGGGTTACGCAAATCTTTCTAAGTTTTTGTACATCCTTGTTTTATCAGAACAAGCTAGTTTTGTTATTCAGTTCGATATGGTGGAGTTTTTTCATTATCATTAGGTTTATGAATTCCTCATTATATCAATTTTTACATGTCGTGTTTTATATGTAACGTCTTTATTTTTCAAAGTTAGCTTCTGATAATGGTATATAGTTACTATAGTCTGTTGATCATCGTATGGTATGCTGTAATTTTCTGCCCATGTTAGTGATTTGATTCAATGGATATGGTTCTGGTATGGGTATGTTTTTTCGAATTTTATCCTTTATTTTATCTCTATGTGTTATGGAAACAGGAAACAGTATTTAATATTAAAAAAATTATTAGTGAACGGAAACCTGACAATAACTAAATTGGGTTTGGTTCGAAATCTCACTATTAAAAATGTCGCTTGATCAAAATCTTAGTTTTTTTAAAATGTCCCTTCCTTTTACACCGTAACGGTTGTTCATCAAATCAAAATCAAAAAAATCAAATCAAAAAAATCAAAACTTTGAGTAAAACTGTAAAAGATAAAAATCTGATATTGGAGCAATTATTTTACAACCTATTAGAATGTATATGGTATTAAATTATTAACTGCCCAGACTAAAGAAAATGAAGTAATTCTACAAACTTGGCAGAATCAAATATTCAATTCATTTATTTATTCAATTATTAATGTTAGTACACATAAGACGATTAGTCTTTGTAAGAGTATACAAATAAAAATTATTAAAAGAAAATATTAATTTAAAAACATACTTAACTTACAACTAAACCAGCCAAATAATTTACAGATAATAAAGCAATTAATTCAATTAGACTAAATTAAACAAACTTAAATAGAACACAAAAAAAATAAAATAAAAAGAAAACCAATAAAAATATTTAATTCAATTAAAGTAAATTCAAAGCTACAATCAATATCCTGAAGCACAACAAAGCAACAGGTGAAGATAGAATTCCAGCAGAAATAGCCAAACTGGACCCTGACTTATTCGCAAAAACAATTGAACCCCACATCAGGAAAGCATGGATAGAGGAGAATATACCATCATCATGGAAGAAAGGAATGATTGTCAAGATACCTAAGAAAGGAGACTTGGCAAATTGCAGCAACTGGAGAGGAATCACGGTTCTAAATACTATTCATAAGATAATAGCAATTATTATAAAGAAAAGATTAGAAGAAGTACTAGAACCAATACTACGGAAAGAGCAGGCAGGTTTCAGACCAAACCGAAGCTGTGTTGACCAGTCAAATACTTTACGGGTCATAGTTGAACAATCAGTAGAATGGAATGCCCCACTATATCTACTATTCATAGATTTTAAGAAAGCATTCGACACAGTCAAGAGATGCGCAATATGGAGAACACTTACAAAGAAGGGAGTTCCTGAAAAAATCATCAACATCATCAAAGCGATGTATAAAGATGCAGAGACAACAGTTCAACACAGAGGTAAGATCAGTGATCCATTCTACACCAATATAGGAGTTAGACAAGGATGTCCACTATCTCCACTTCTCTTCAACACAATACTAGACGACATTCTAAGAGAAGTTTGCACTGGAATAAACGGAATAGAATGGGATCTCTTCGGAAACTTAGAAGACTTAGATTACGCAGATGATGTATGCCTCATATCAAGAAATCAAAGGGACCTACAGAACAAAGTCAACAGATTACAGGAAGAAGCAAAGAAATCGGGACTGGAATTAAATATCGAGAAAACCAAGGCAATGAGGACAAACAACAGTTATAGTGAGCCAATAACAGTGAGTGGACAACAGATAGAATAGCATTATAACATCAAGAGGAGGTGCAACAGAAGATGTCAACAGTCGTATAAATAAGGCAAGAAGAACATTTGGGAGCCTAATGAAGACATGGAGGAGCAACCAAATATCGAGAACAACAAAGCTAACAATATTCAGAGCATGTGTTAAGTCAACATTAATATATGGCAGTGAAACATGGCTCACTTCGGTCAGAATCAAACAGAAGCTACAAGTATTCATCAACAAGTGCTTGAGAATTATATGCAGAATATTCTGGCCGGCAAGAATTAGCAACGAGGATTTATGGATGATAACTGGAGAAGAACCTATCAACAGACAGATAAATAGGAAAAAATGGAAATGGATAGGTCATACACTAAGGAAATCAGAAAGTGATATAGCAAGAAGAGCTCTAGAGTGGAATCCACAAGGACAAAGGAGACCCGGCAGACCATACAACACATGGAGACGCACAATCGATCAAGAATTAACAATCAACAATTATACCTTGGGCGATATTAAGGAAGTAGTACTCAACAGAGAGGAATGGAGGTTCACTATCGAAGCCCTATGCTACCACGCGGAGTAATAGGAGGAAAAAAAAAAAAAAAAAAAAAAAGTAAATTCAATTCAAAGTAACTTATTAAAAACATGTAAGTAAAAATATGAAAACTAAAAAAAAAATAAAAAATAAAAAAAAAAATAAGACAATAATTCTTATAATACCTAAATAAACATTGGCTTAGATTATATTAACTATTATCTAAGGTTTTAGCTTAAAGTATTCCCAAGACAGCTCACTAAGCTTGTTAAGAGATAATTCACAGCTAATAGTACTTGGCAGTGCATTCCATAATATTGCAACTCTTACAAAGAACGATTGTATGTCTAAGTCTGCCATTGTGACACGGAACAATGAAATTCACACCCTGGGTGATCTTTCAAATATCAACTTATTGTGTAAGTATATAGGTGTGGCTTTAGAATATATTTTCTTCATATAATCTGTAATTCAAGAAATTTGCGAATGAGCAGTCAAATATCAATTCAGATACATCACTAATTCTATCAAATCTACGGCGATTAGTAACAAAACGGGTACATGCATTAAAGATAACATTTAATCTAGACAACTCACATACATTCATACCCGCATAGACCATATCGCAGTAAGTAAAAAATGGCATAATTAATGCAAGGATTAATTTCTTCTTTGCCCATTCACTCAAACAATATGAAAATTTCCAAAGCTTACGAAGGCGTGAGAAAACACACCCAGAGATGTGATTTATGTGATCACTACACGTAAACGTTTTATTAAATACAACACCCAGACACATACTCAATCACACAATAATTCAATTTAATTTGAAGCAAAAATGTAGTATCAATATTACGGACATACAGAATCATGGCTTGTGATTTAGTCGGGTTCAGTCTTAACCCATTATCTTTAGCCCAAAAGGCAACAGCATCAAGTTCATCATTAATTTTAGTAACATACTTGTGGATTGCATTCACTAGTCCACTAATATAGATTTGAGCGTCGTCAGCATATAACCTACATTGAGCCTCAGATAAACACAGAGGAAGATCATTGATGAACATACTGAAAAGCAGTGGACTCAAAATGGATCCTTGATGACATTGAACTGGTAAGCAGTTAGACTTGACTTCATTCGGGTACACAAACTGAGATCTATTATGCAAGTGACTATGCAGCAATTTAATGGCAGATAAATTAAAATTATAAAAAAGTTTAAGTTTTTTGCAAAACATATCATTATTAACACAATCAAAAGATTTAGTAAAATCTAAGAATAATAAAATTACTGCATGCTTTTTATCAATTTCACGATAAAAGTTATCAGTGATTTCTAATAGGGCAGAAGGCGTACTGTGTTGACTACGAAATCCATAAAGATTATTAGTATTAATGTAAATTCATTCATCTGTGCATAGAGCATACGTTCGAAGGATTTAGAGAGACAATAGAGAATACTAATAGGTCATCATTCAATATTGCGCAGACCATTGAAAATATTCCATGCAGAATAAAAATGTTGATCCTGACTTTTATAATGTTCATAAAAGATTGAAGAAAAGTTATGCAGAGAAATATTAACGGGGGAAAATAACAACAGAATATCATTATGATTTCATTATACGAAGATAGTTAAGATTATGTTCTGCTTATATATAAGCTTGTAATTTTTCTTAATTTTTTAATTCATTATTTTTCTAATTAATTTTAATTATTCAGTTAGTTTGTACGTACAACTAGATATCTTTATATACTAATAGATATGTACATAAATAAATAAATAAATAATATGTTTAATCTATACTAAAAACTAAATTCAGTAAAATTGTGCTAATTTTTTTTGCAATAGAAATCGTATTAAAACAAAACGACACAGATAAATTCAACTAAATTTAATTATAATTTATTTATGCTTTACCAGCCAGCTATTTTCATTATCAAATTTCAGTACCATTTTAGTTAAATGTAATTTGACTTTAAAAGTCGACACAATTTATTTTATTAAAACGATTTAAAATCAATTATTTTTATTTTTAAAGTTATACTATCATGTTTTTATAAATGCAAAATATTAAAGTTCCAGTTAGAATTCGATTAAAAAGGAGCAGATGATCCACAAGAGATCCTGAGTTGATGTTCTTGTAGTTGAAGTATATATTATATTATAACTATCTGCATTGCATTTTAGTAGTAGGTGTATGAGTCGGATGTACTTGGAGTTGAACTCCCAGTTGGTGGTGATGTAGAACTGGTACAAACTGTATAGCCTGATGTATAGTCTGAATCTGGGGTATAGTATGAATCTGGGATATAGTCGGTAGAACTATCATCTTGATTTTGATTTACGATGAAAACGAATTTATCTGGTGCTGGCATAGCTGTAGCTAAAGCAAACTGTAATTGTAAAAAAATAAATGCAAATGAATTAATTAAAATATGATATATATATATATATATTAGTTATTCAAATTGAATTTGAATTTTATATATTATTTTAAGCACGTACGACAGCTACAAAAGCGACTAAAATCAAGGTAGTTCTCATGATGATAATAAGTTTAGTTCTTGTTAAATCAACGTGTTAGATGTACTGGACACATTTGAAAACTGAAGCTTTCCTTTTATATGATTGACATTTACAAAAAAATGTATTATAAATGTTTTGTACACGAAAACAAAACTTGTGTAAATATTTTTCTATGTATCTAGTTATTCAATAAATAAAAATAAAAAATACTTAAATACTGTTAAGTTAAACTTAATTAAACAAAATTTATTTGCATTTTAATTGTTATTTTTTTTTTTTTTTTTTAATTTCAGTAGATACATGTATGTAAATGTTAAGGAAGATTAAGTTCGCAATAATAATTTTTAAATTCGATTAAAATAATATTTATTCACTATTAAATTTAGAATTGAATGATGAGAAATGTTAAGTATCTTGCGATTATGAAAATAAAAATAAAATTTGGTTTTCTGATCTTGTAGATACATATGAAAATTTGAAATACCATTCGTTTAACTTCATTTAAGAGAAAATCAACATATATTTATGTATGAAATGTCCATCTTGTTAATGAAAATTTTCGTTTAAAAATTGTGTTCATATAAAACTATCCAAATACAACAACTTTGTTTTTAATTTTATTTTTTAAAAGAAATTTTATATTTACCGGTATATGTACTACTCTATTGCAAATAAGTTGGCCCATACCTTGTTTGTATTGTAAAGCCGTTTCAGTACTGGCATAGTGATTTCTCATTTTTCCCATGAAATCTCAGTATAGATGCGATATAAAATCAAATTTTTTAAAGATGGTTATTACCTACACAACATTTTTTATTATGATGGTATAATTAAATAAAAAAATTAACGAAAAACATTCAACTAACTGCAAATATTGCTCGCGCTTTAAATTTGTAAAATTTTTAAGCTAAGCTATATCGTAACTACTATATCGTAACTACTATAACGTCGTAACTATTATAAATTTTATTGAAAAATCAATCAAATTTTCGAATATCAATTATTTCAATAAAAAAAGTGTAAGAGTTTCATATAAAAAAAAAACATAATATCCAAAAGTGTATTGGTAAAAAATAAATTTATTTAAAAATATTTGTTTATATTTTCATAATTTTTTAAAAAATTTGTTGTACATACTTGTGTAAATTTTAGCGAATACGATACGAACGATAACTAAAACATGGCGAATATTCGCGAATACAAATACGATTTCGAATATTTTTTTTTTTTTTTTTTTTTTTTTATTTTTTTTTTTTATTATTTCATTTATTCTGCTACATATAAGACGATTTGTCTTTTAAGCATGTAACTAGAATCCATATTTTAAAACTAACAAAACTAAACATATTAGAAAATAACAATGAAAAATGTTAAAATGTAAAAATATAAAGTGCTTAAACTATAACTAGATTAAATTACCAAATTAATAAAAATAAAACATATATATATTACATATATAGAGATATAAAAATGAGAAAAAAAAAAGCAATGCTATATACAAAAATTTACATACTTAATATATAATACATGTATACCAATGTATGCCTGTTGAACTGAAATAATACATTTGCCTACCTCAAATCATGATTTCTAAAATACTCACTGCTGAGCTCAGTAAACCTTTTAATGTTATTAACGCGCAGAATATAGTTCGGTATGGAGTTCCAAAGAACAGTAGTTCTGACAAAATACGATAGGTGTCTTAATCGACTCCTGTGACGAGGAACTATTAAATTCATATTTCTTGTTGATCTACCAGTAGTGACCTTTTCAGAAAGGTATAATGGCATAAGATTTAACAAGATATTTTTCATAACACACAATATACCTTGCTTTGAAAAAGTTACTTAGTGTAACACCTAATATCACGTTGGAAACATCACTAATGTGATCATATGTTTACGCCGGTTTGTGACAAAACGAATGCAAGCATTAAAAATTAGTTGCAGCCGGTGAAATTCACTAGCAGACATACCAGAGTAAACAGTATCACAGTATGTGAAATGTGGAATCAATAAAGCTAGGACGAGTTTACGTTTTAACCATTCATTTAGAAAATAAGAATATTTCCACAATTTTCTTAAAATACAGTAGACATTTTTGGATATTCTATCAATGTGGTCATTCCAAGTTAGTGTATTATTAAAAATCACTCCTAAATTTTTAGCTTTAGTCACATATTGAATTGCTAATTTATTCATTTTAATTTGGGGTAATATAGATGTATCAACTTCCCTAGAATAAACAATCATTGCTTGCGATTTAGATGCATTTAACTTTAGCCCATTATTTTTAGTCCAAAATAAAATAGCATCAAGATCGTCGTTAATTTTAGCAATGTAGGTAATGATATTGGTAATAGGTCCACTAATAAATATTTGGGTATCATCAGCATACAATCTGCATTTTGACTCAGATAAATATAGTGGCATATCATTAACAAACAAACTAAACAACAAGGGTCCTAATAGGGACCCTTGAGGTACACCACATTTTAGCTCAACTATATCCGATCTCATCTCATTCAAATAAACAAATTGATTTCTTTTATAAAGGTAATTATTTTATTTTTATTACCTACAAGGTATTGACAAAAAAAAAAAAAAAAAAAAAAATGATACATAATAATTATAATAATACATAGATTACATATATACAATAAATATATAAAAAATTATTTTAGATCAAATCAAATCTAGTTAATTTTTTTTTTTTCTTCTCTTCTACTTTTACCTTTTTTTTTTTACATTAGCAGGAATTTACTTATTAAGAGATAAATATACTAATTATACATTTTATTGATTTGCATTATTTTAATATATTAGATAGAAAGAGAGAGAGAAAAAAATTTAGAGATTAATATTACATTTTATTTTAGTTAATTTTTAATATGAGATAATTAATTATTAAGTTAATGTTAGTTATAATTATATATTAATTTAGGATTTGATACATTATCTACAATTGTTTGAGACTGTTAATTAATTTAGATTTGAAAGCATTTTTTGAAAGTGTGTCATGGAAAAGGGAGCTGAACTGGTTAAATAGTATAAAACACCTGTTGATGGGTTCATTTTTCCCATATTCAGTTCTATGTGTTGTTTCGATTAGATATTTGGTGTGTCTTGTAGGTCTAACATCGTTATTGATTCTGATTCTTAATTTAATAAGGTCAACATCAACCTTATCAGATAAAACGTCGAATGTAAAGCAATTTGAAAGTAAAATTCTACGCGAGTTTAAGCTCAGTAAATTTATAGAATAGAGCCTTTCAGTTTAAGGTGGAAGGTTATTAAAGTCTCTGGGATTATATAGATGTCTTAGTGCGAAGAGAAGGAACTGTTTTTTGATTGATTCAATTCTTGTACTATGGATTAGAAAGGTGGGATTCCAAATAATACAACCATATTCTAAGATTGAACGCACTAGGGAGCAGAATAAAGTTCTTGTTACCCATATATTATTAAATTCTCTTACCCTTCTTTTGATAAAACCTAGCATTTTGTTGGCCTTTGATATCATTGTTTCATAGTGGAGATAAAAATTTAATTTATTATCCAAGATGATTCCTAAATCATTAAAATGATCTACACGCTTTAAGTTGAGGCTATGCAAAGTATAGTTATATAAAAATGTAGATCTTTTACGAGTGAAGCTCACGACGTAACACTTACTAACGTTGAGGTCTAGCATGTTTTCAGAGCACCATTTTTCTAAGCATTTAAGTTTAAACTGGAGGAAGCACAAATCACTAAAATTATTTATAATGTGGTATAATTTGAGATCATCAGCATAAAAAAGGTGAGATATGCCAGATAAGCAATTAGAAAGGTCTCTAATGTATATATTGAAGAGAAGTGGTCCTAAGTGGCTTCCTTGGGGTACCCCTGAGTAGACATAAATGGCTTTAGACGTAATACCTTGAAACTTAACCAATTGAACTCTTTTGGTATTATAAGATTTTATCCAATTTAACATAGCGCCACTGATACCTAGTTTTGCCAGTTTTATTTCTAGTATATCGTGATTTATTCGATCAAATGCCTTGCTAAAGTCTGTATATATTGTGTCAATTTGTAGACCTTTTTCCATAAGAGATAGTACCTCCGATGTAAATATCACTAAATTAGTGGTAGTAGAACGGCCTTTTCTAAAACCGTGTTGTTCCTGGTTAAGATTTGGATTAATTATAGGTGTTATTTTATCTGTCACGAGTTTTTCAAATAACTTGGGTATAGTCGACTGAATTGCTATGCCTCTATAATTTTCAATTAGAGTTTTGTCACTTTTTTTGTGAATTGGTATTAGGTACGATGTTTTCCAAATTAGTGGAAAAATGCCTAATGTTAGGGATCTGTTAAAAATTAAGGTAAGTGGAGCAGTTAAATTGAAAATACAGTTATACAAAAATATCGGCGGAAGAAGATCAGGACCATGACCTTTTTTTATGTCTAAGTTATTTATTTCTGTAAAAACGTCCACAGATGACAAAGCTAGGTTATGCATAAGAGGAATTATGTTAGTTAATAATTTGGAATTCACGATTTCTAGTTCTTGGTCTGTTTGTGATTGACGGTAAATTTCTTGGAACTTGTCTGCGAAAGCATTACAGATTTCATTAGGGCAAGATGAGATTGTGCCATTAAGGGACATCGAATTTGGAAAACCTGACGATTTACGCTTTGTATTAACAAATTCAAAAAATTTTCTCGGGTTACACAAAATAGAGTTTCCAATATTCTGAATGTAAGTGTCATATGCTATGACGGAACACCTATCAAATTAATTTTTTTATATAAATTATTTCTTCGATTACGCAGAGATCTTAGTTCCTTATCTAGCCAAGGTTCCGATATTTTATCTTTTTTTAGAATTTTTGGAGTGTAATTTTCAATTATAGATAGTAAAATTGTATGAAAATCCGTAACTACTAAATCTAAATCTCCTTCGGTTAGCAGCGCGTTCCAATTTATATTAGATAAGGCATTGTTAATGCCTTCGTAGTCAGCGTTTTGAAAATCATATACAATTTCTTTATTGTAAGACCTAGAGAACAATTTGTTAGTTTCAATAAGTTCTATTATTACTGCATTATGATGAAGTGTGTTTACAAATAGATATTCTGTTTCAGGAGCAGCATGAACCAAAACCTCGTCATAAGCATTAGAGAAAGCTAGGTCTAACCATCTACCATTGTTATTTGGGTGTTGAATTATTTGCTGAATGTCATTTCCATAAAAGGTAGATATAATGCTAAATTCGATTTCATCTAAGAAGTTAACTGGTAGCAATTGATTATCGAATTCGTCTAGAGCGAAAGATAAATTACATAATAATTTAATAGCTGATAAGTCAAAGCCAAATGACTGCCTGAGTTTTTTTGCATAGAAAAATTTTGTTTCCGAACATCCAGAAAGAAAAGAAACATTATTGTTTATAAACATTTATAACCAGCAACATGTTTCCAAAATATTTCTCATATTATTAACAATCTCATGCACATTATTAAGCACATCATATATTTTTAATGTTGTTTCTATTGGGCAGAAAAGTTTATTTAAATTAAATGAATTCTCTATAGGTACATTAATGTTATTTAATTGTTTTTTTTTTTTTTTAAATAATTTTCTATAGAATTTAATGTTTCAATAAATAAATATAATGTTAAATAATATTAGATTAGATTTATTCGTTTAGCTCAACCAACAATAAAAAATAAATAAACAATTAAAAAATT
Source organism: Argyra leucocephala (assembly GCA_963942445.1). Lineage (NCBI taxonomy): Eukaryota > Metazoa > Arthropoda > Insecta > Diptera > Dolichopodidae > Argyra > Argyra leucocephala. The sequence continues at coordinate 135,268,754 of OZ012678.1, forward strand.
TAATTTACAATAATTAAATTTACATTTAACTTAAAACTAATCTAAATAAAGAAAGAGTAAGGAAAATACTAAAGTAGAAGATCGATCGAAGTGAAATAGAAAATCTATCGTAAATCTATTTGAATAAAATAAGAACGTGGAAAAACCAAAACGAGTTTGTGTAACACATTCGGCATGGCATACACAAAAAAATTCAGTAATTTAAGAAACACAACTTAAATGTGATCACTACAAGCAAAACCTTCTTCCAAAGATAAAAAAGTGGCATAGACAAAATATCAAAAACTTACCTAGGCAATTCAAGAGATTAATATGGTTAGATTCCAAGAACATGTAAGGGAAACAGAAATGGCTAGGAAAAACAATTATACGAATTTCAGGTCAGCGATAGCGCAGCATATGGTTGAAGAGCAACATCATCATCATCATCTGTTGGTTCTACAGCTCGGGGTGAGCCTTAACCTCGTCTACAACTTTCTTCCATTCTGCTCTATCTTGTGCAACTGTCCTCCATCCGTTAACTCCAATCTTTCAACAGTTGTCCTCCACTTCGTCCAGCCATCGTGATCTTGGTCTACCTCTTGCTCTTGTATTGTACGGTACTGCGTCTAATATTCTTTTTGGCATCCTTTGATCATTCATCCTCACCACATGACCTGCCCATCTTAGTCTTTGTGTCTTAATAAATTTAACAATATTAGAACAACATCATATCAATAAAAAAAAATAATTTAAAATTGATAAAAGAGGCTAATAAAAAAATAATAAGATAGACATGTTTGGCAAACATGTTAACAATAGACGAACATGTTTTGGCGAACATTGTTAACAATAGACTTAATAATGATGGGTATAGTAGGTTCTCATCATTATTTAGATTAATTTAAAATTAAAATTAGGTTCAGATAAACTTAATTTAAGATAATAAATACTAGCAGAAAAATTATTACGTAATTAATTATTAGATTATAGTTTAAATTTAATAAATAATAAAATTGTAGATCAGTTACAATTAAGGACTTATGATTGTAGACAAAATTAATTTATTATGGGTTCAAACTACATATAAAAGCATTATTGTAAACATTTTATAATAAGTGGCAAGCAGGCTATAACAGAGGGTGAGCCATGAGGGTCATTTGGCTCTGGCCTCTAGTTGTGAAAGGGCCTCCATTGATTTCTAAATTTTAACTAAAAATTAAGTTGAAATATTATTAATAAATTTATAAAATATATCAGAAGATTATGCAATGATACAAAAATTATAGTAAAAATTCACGCGCACGCACGTACCGAATTTCAGTCAGTTTTTCAATATTTGACGACATTCGAATGCATTCTTTTGACAACAATATAGCTTGAAATATTAACATTATTTGCAACAAACTAATTTAATTATTGAAGCACGCAATGCAACACTTGACGTCGAAATGGAAAATATTAACAATCTTATTGCAAGGATGAAGATATAACGTGAAGAGTGAGACAGATTACTCTTAAGTTCAAAAGAGATTGTCGTACTCTCCAAAATGTCAACTGACTTTCGTCGATTAACTCGTCATATTATACGTCACAGTTTGATGCTGAAGAACATTATAGGGTTAATGTTTTTATGCACATTATTGATTCGGTTATTTCAGGCTTGACACGTCACTTTGAGCCTTTACGCAAAATTTGCCAGACTTTTGGATTCCTTTGGACTTTTCAAACTTTATCAGACGAGAAAATATAATCGAGAGCAAAAAATATGAACTTAAAATATCCAAAGGCAATTTCAAATGAAATATATTGTGATGAAATGATATTTTTAAAAGAAAATTTAAATTTTTGAAGTAAACTTTGACATAGAATCATCTTCATCTCCAGCGAAGTTGCTGCTAAACATTATAGAAAAAAACCTAAATGGATTGTTTCCCTATATATCAACAGCTTTAAGAATATTTCTAAGCCTACCCGCCTCCGTTGCTTCAGCGGAACGCAGTTTCAGTGTGTTGAAAAGAGTTAAAAATTTGAAAATGGGCTATCAATTTTACATATAAATTCAGACATTGCACGAAATATTGATTTTTCAATTATTATAAAATATTTTGTTAACACTAAAGCTCGAAAAGCTTATTTGTAATTATTAATTTCATTTTGTTTAAATAAATTAAAAATAATAAAATAACTATATGTAAGTTTGTTTTTTTACACAAACAAGAGACCTCATATTTTTTATTAGCCTGGGCCTGTCTCAGCTCTGCAAGGCCCTGGTCGTAAGTATTGGTGAAGAAAACCTGTTACTTCCGAAATATCGATACTTGCATAATAAAAATAATAGGGAAAGGAAATTCGACTTTTAATTAAAATGTCATCATTTAAAATTTATCAAGCAAATAGCTAGTGATTGATTTTAATAACAGCACGTTATATATTTTCATGTCTCATACAAATTGGTATTATTATACATATTTACACACATCAATGTTCGTTTCAGCATCACATATTATTTGGTGAAACATTTTTTTCTTGAAAATCATAGGTCTATAAGTGCTTGCCTTGCCTTCACTATTCTAATCATTATAAATGCAATTGCTATAGAATAAGAGTTTTGTAAGTTCATATTATTTCGGAAGAGCAACTTTTTAAATATTTATATATGTTTTGAAAATATAAACAGTTATAAGCAAAATTATTATTCATCCAACTTAACACGATATTTTCATTGTCAGCGATATTTTCAAGCAAAAATTATCATGTTGAAAATCGTTTAATTGGTTAAAAACATATACATATATATATATTTGATATTTTCCCTCTGAATTGTAAACTATAGTTTACCCGGCCCTCATAGACGATATTTTCCCAATATCAAATTAAATTCTACTATTTTGATATTGAACAAGAAATTATTGTTATATAAAATGTTATAAAAGCATAAATTATTCATCTAACTGTAAATATAGATATTTAATGTCTAGATTCAAAATCAAAACTTACAATATTTAACAAAATTTGATATATACAATTAAATATTTAAATCTTGCTGAGTATATAGTGTATATAACTGTTGAACTGTGGAAAATACATATACACATCCCAAATATCTAATATTTTAAAAAATTTTGTGAAATTGTTAGCAATTGTTCCATACATATATATAGAGTTGGTCTAATACTCTTAAGCACTTGAAAAAATCGTCAAAACCTTTTTGGAAAATTTCAAAAGTTTTAAAAAATAAAAATAAATTTATAGGTACTCTAAAGGATGACAGTAACACATTTTACACGAATATTGATAAAGCAAATGCATTAGCTAAAAATTTTTATAACAAACACGCCGTGAACAACAACACAAGCGACCATGATACAAATCTTATGGTGGAGGAATCTGTAAGCAAAATTGATCAAGCTGAAATAGAATCCTTTGAACAAATTGAACTGAAATCTGTCAATGAAATATTTGCCCAATTAAAAACTAAAAAATCTGCAGGTTCAGATCACATATCTAATCTATGTATCAAAAAATTACCATTAAACGCAAAAAGATATCTAATTTTGATTTACAATTCTTGCTTAAAACTAGGTTATTTCCTGAATATATGGAAAGAAGCTCATATTATTCCGATTCTTAAGCCTGGAAAACCGATGGAGGAATTAAGTAGTTTTCGGCCTATCAGCTTACTATGCAGTTTCTCAAAAATATTTGAAAAACTCATAAAAATTAGACTGGAAAAGTTTATTTCAGCTAAAAATATTCTTCCAAACGAGCAGTTTGGATTTAGGGTAAAGCATAGTACCATTCACCCTCTTCTACGTGTCAAAAATTACATTAAATCCAAGTTGGAAGAACGCAAATCTATTGGCCTAGTAGCGCTTGACATAAATTCCGCCTTTGACACTGTGTGGCACTCTGGCTTGCTTCATAAATTAGAAGTGTATAATTTTCCTATATATTTAATTAAAATCATACAAAACTTTCTTCATCAAAGAGTATTTCGTGTGATATTGAATAATACATGCTCCAATTTGTATGAAATTAAAGCAGGAGTTCCACAAGGCTCGGTACTTGGCCCAGTTTTGTGCAACACTTACACTGCAGATATCCCTAGGCTAGAGTTTACAAAAATATCAGTATTTGCTGATGACACTGCAATTTACTCTGCTGGCACTAATCCCAATCACATATTAACAAACCTACAAAATTCACTCAATAAGCTCTCTAGTTATTATGTAAAATGGAGAGTAAAAATTAATGCTTCCAAAACAGTATCAATTTATTTTACGAAAAAAAGGAAAACCTCTCTTTTACCTTCTATACCATTAAAACTGCAAAATGACGAAATTAACTGGGCCGATACTATTAAATACCTAGGCATTACCTTAGATAAAAGGCTAACCTTTCAAAAGCAAACTTCTATCACTATTGATAAAATTAACAAATGTACTCGCATGTTGTATCCCCTTATTAACCGAAAATCAATCTTATCCACAGAAAACAAATTGATACTTATTAAGGTAATTTTTCAACCAATAATGTTATATGCGGCACCAGTCTGGGGAGATTGTGCAGCTAGTCATACCAAAAAATTGCAAATTGCGCAAAATAAACTTTTGAAACTTGTATTCAATCTTCCCAGATGGTATTCAACCAAAAAGCTGCATGATAAAGCCAGCATGAATACAATTTTAGAAAAAATAAGTTATTTAACTGTAAAGTTCCACTCGGAACTGTTCATGTCAGAAAATCCTCTGATCAGAAATTTAAATTAAGTTAAAAGAATTAGGCTAGTTTAGTTCGTACGTATAGGTTTTACTGTAGGTAGGTTTTACTGTTTAAGTTAGCGTTAAGTTTTACAAAACAAAAATTCAAAAAGGTTTTTTATCCCCAATTTTCCTTTAAATTTATACTAGTGAACTCGAAAATTTCTAAATAAAAATAAAAAAATACAAATTAACTGTAGTAAAGATAATTAATTATATATCTGTATCTAAGTAAATAGTTTTAAAAGAATTAATTGTACAATTTATGGAGCATAATAAATAAATAAATAAAAAATATATATAGAGTTGATCTAGTGTATACAAAAAAATAGTATTGGACAATCTAAAAAAAATATTTGTCATAACGAGTGGATGATGATAGTCTTCATCAACTGTATAATATATAAAATAACTCACCTGTTCATGGCTATTATTGGGAATAAGATTTGTAAAAATTATTTCAATTGATTCATAACTTCTGTAAAGTGTTCATTTACAAGTATAATTTCTTATGTATTATATTTTATGTAGGTACTACTTATGTCTAATGTATCTACTCTACTGTATGTATCTACTGTAACTACTCCATGAAAAAACTCGCAAAATTTTTTATATAAAAATATAAGAATAAGAATCGTTATAATCTTGCATGTTTAAAAAGTGCACCTTAAAAGTCATTTAACAGTTATTATGTATATTGGCTTATGCTTCTGACATTAAGACGGAAAGTGTATCTAATTCTGTAGAATATATTAAGTGCTTATTATAAAAATAACAATATTTTTATTACTTCTCTTTAGTATTAGTGACTTTGTCAGGTTATTTTGTCTATATAGCAATAAAATTTTTAAATATCTACATTTTTCACAAAATTTGAGAATGAAACAATAAGATTGGAAAAAATAATTAATATTTGGCGTAGCAGTGAAATTGTTAAATTTGGTAATATTACATTCGTAAGAACCCATTAAAAGGCAGTTTTCTTTCTCGCTGCTCTAAAACAAAATAACGGTAGGCATATACATAAGAAATAAATTTCAAATTTTGAAATAATTAAATATTAAGCCATAATCTTGCTGTACAACGGGTCGAAATTTCTTAGTGCAATGGATATGTGTATATTTATAGTCCCTTCAAACCAACCAATAGATTTAAAACATGGCGACTAAATTAGTTATAAGTCATAAAGTTAATATTATAGTAAATTTAATATCTAAAAATAAATTAATTAATTGATTAATTAAATCAACCATTACGATTTCATTAATTATAAATTAATTATAAAAAAACTAAAATAAAAAATATTATTCTATCATCAGTTAAATAGAAGTAAAATATATTTATATTTTTTTATTTTTATTTAACTTTATCTTACAAATTATTTATTTTTTTTTCCATTCTTCAAGCCGGTGCAGTTCCACCTACTTGTGTGCTTGATGGTAAAGTATATTGATAAGTATAATCTGAATATGATGGATATATAGTAATGGAGTCATAAGAAGGAGTTTCAGTACTTTCACAATTATTATCGCATCGTTCCTGATTTACTTGGAAAAGAAATGTATCTGGTGTTGGAAGAGCGGTAGCAAAAGCAATCTATAAAAAAAATAATATTATTTAAAAATTTAATTTTTACTAAATATAAAATCTGAAAAATTCAAATTTGAACTAAAAAATTTTTTTTTTGTATGTATATACTTACGAGTACTAAAATTGCGAATATAATTTTCATGTTGTACGGAATTTTACTTTCCCCCTTCAAATTAATTAAATTATTGATAGGTAACTGTACCAATTTTTAAAAAATTCTGTTCTTATATAAATAATTTATTTCTAATTAACAAATTTATTATTTACTAAGTATAATAATTTTAATTTATATGAAACTTGTGTCAATATTAGGTACAATTAAAAAACAAAAAAAAAAAAAAACAAATTAAAAATAAATTAAGTAAATAAATAATTTATTTATTTAGATATTATTTTTAAAGCGTTGAAAATTTTTTAAATTTTAAAAAGTAAACAATGGAAAAAAGTTTTCCTATTATTAACCGTTTTAGTGTTTGGGTTCAAGTTTATTGGATTCACTGAAGTTTTTAAGTTTTCCTAAAATGTTTGAATCTAAATATTGTGGTTTTTCTTCTAATGTTACAAATTACAAAATTCTAATTCTAACTGTATTTAAATTCTATATGCATTTCTATATGTAGATATAAAAATATTGGATGGAAATTTATTTAGACCTGAAATTATTAAATTAGATTAGATTTCGATCGATTTAGTCTGAGTTATATGGATTCCAATTAAATATTCAAAAATGTAAACCAATGACTTTGCACAATACCGATGTTAATCGTGTTAAATTAAATTTAAATTTAAATTATACTTTATCTGTAAATGATATTACTTCAGCCATTTTTAATTGTAAGCTTCAAGTTTATGCTGACGGTATGAAAATCTTTAAAAAAGATTACGTCTAACCATGAAACTATTTTTAAGCAAAATTACCTTCAAAACTTTAACAACTGGTGCATTAACAATAACCTTATCCCTATGTTCTTAAGTTGTTGTACACATATCTTATGAGACCGAATCTTGAATATGCAGGTCAGTTTGGTCAACGTTTTATATGGTACCACATTGAGATATAGGATAGATTCGCTTTACGCCACTTGTCATGATCTAATCCTATTATCTTACCACAATATGAGCAAAGTCTACAATTAATTGATCTGTGTACATTGAACTTTAGGCGTGATATTTCTGATATTATATTTATTACAGAGATTATAAAGGGCAACCAAAACAATCAACTTACATTTGCCAGCAATGTCAGTATTAGAAATCTGCACCGTCTACGCTCATTCAATTTATTTAAAATCATTAATCACAGGACTAATTATGATGGCAAATATAAACCTATTAATAGAATGATTATTATTGGTAACAAACATAAACTCAACATTGATTTTACATTATATCAAAATATTCCCAAAAACAAAAATGATAGAATCAATTATTTTATTTTGTTTTATTGTTTTATTAAAGTGCATATATTCATAACTGTTTATTCAATTTTAATTTTAGTTTTAATTTTTAATTTTAATTTGATTTGTAGCAAAAATATATCATAATTTTGTTTTGTAAACCGTTTGTACCAAGCAGTATAAATAAATAAAATCAGAATTATAATTTTAATAATAATAACTTTTAATACACATCGTCGTTATTTGGTTTACGGCGGCATATGCCAAATTGGATTATTGAATAATCTAACTTTGAATACATATCCACGTTATTTGGTTTATGGCGGCATGCATGCGCCATTATTGGCAATTTATTAAGGGATAATTTCTTGGATTATGCCGGAGAGCGTTAAAGAAAGTTAAATTTAAAAAATAATATGTAACAAATTTCCGCTACAGTTTTGAAGATATGGAAGTTAGAGCAATGTGTTGTACATAATAATGTTTTAATTGATGTACCTAACGGTACTTGATTGGCTGGTATCAGATTTATCATTTTCAAAGAATAATTTTCCGAACAAAAAATATTGAATTTCGTTATGTCTCCTTTTAAATATATATTATTTAAAAGAAAATATATATGTATATTATTTAATAATGAAAATCGGTTGCGAAATGGTACCGTTAGTGTAGTACCATTGATATCGTTGTACCTTATATTTGTACCGTTTGTACTTTTTTTCAATTTACAGGTTAAATATAATGATGTTGATGGTCATTAAGGTATTATAGTGGGTGTATAATATATAGACTACTATAACACGTAAATTAATAGATTGCGATGCGATTGGATGTTGCAAAAAATATTTTGTTTACACATTTAAATGTGTATATTGAAATTAACTAAAAACATAAACACAATGATCACAATACATATATGCAATAGAATCATATTATATATATATATTAATGTAGTATGAAATGTTCTAAAGCATAATAGTTATATTACTATTTAATTTTCCACATTTAAATTAGTTGATACACGTAGAAAAATATAATATATAGATAATATATAGATGATATATAATAAACATTTCAAAAAACAAATAAATAAAATAAATATTAAAACTAAACTTAAATATGTATTAAATTATTGTATTAGCAAACAAAAAACACAAAATCCTTGATATTTTAAAGAATTTTCGCAGCGAATTTAATAGTGTATGAAATATGAATATTTGTTCAACTGGGCGAGATTTTTATTTGGCACTTGGCGGTGTTGTTATTGACATTCAGATACTCTGTTAACAAATTAATATAATGAAATTGGTTGAGTTTAATACAATATTTATATTTATTTGTTTACCCCGAAATAAAAATGAGTAAATACTTACTCGAATGTATCATCGTATAATATAAAAAATATCAATAAAAAATAAAAACAAAAAAGTTATGTACTTTTTTAAATAAGCATTTTTTTTTCAATTCAATTAATTTTATAATCCAAAAAAGGTACCTATTATTTAGGATTTACGTTTATATAAACAATTTTATTTACGTTTAATTTTACAGAGATCATACGTTGTGCTATGTATTATAATACATATATTTATATAACTAAAATATATAATATCTACGATATCTAAAGTTTTTATATTTTAGACACTGCTGGTTATTTAGATATTACAATATTTTCAGAATAAGATCGCGGATAAAGGTGATTGAACATTTTAGTTTTATAGAGATAGGATGAATTAAATTTTTTTTTTTTAATATTTATTTACCCGGCGAACCTGTATATAATTGTATAAACTAAACATACGTCTTTTTCCCTTTCGGAATGTGGGTCTCTCTAACTCTCGTAATAATACATCCTATAACAATTACTGAATACTGAATACTGATATACAAATTAGTAATCGTTCAGGGTCCAGCTCAGAATAAATCGTATTAGAGAATTTATAGATATTATAAATAAACATTTATATGAGAGGTCGTCATGGTATTATGAATTCATAGTATTATTTTTTCCAATAAAGGAAAGTCAGTATAAGTAAAAGAGCGGTAGGAAGACCTGCGAATTGATGGAATTATAATTTTAATATTATTTGTGAATGCATATGAAAACAGAATAATTTATTCGAAAGATCAAATTCAATACCGTTATGAAAATAAATATGAATAAAAGAGACGAAGATCCACTGAACGATGTATAGTGCCAAGTAGGAGGAGTAATTAGACATCTGAATTAAAACATAATCCTAAATCATTCTGGAAATTTATTAACTCCAAGCAAAAGTCTGATCAATTTCCCAATTTTATAACCTATCATAACATAACTTCTTTAGACTCACAACTCATTGCTGAACTCTTTAAACAATTTTTTTCCTGTTCCTACACAAATGATTTGTTTGAAGCTGATTCAGAAAATTTTAATCATATTTTAAATTCTTCAGAATTTGAAATCTACTAATTTTTCGGTCTCTAAAATAAAGAACTACTTAAATAAGTTAAACAATAATTCATTGCCGGGTCCAGATAACGTACCAAAAATCATACTAAAAAATTGCTCAGAGAGTCTGGCGTCACCATTATCATTATTATTTAATTTATCATTTTCAATGAGAATATTTCCACTATATTGGAAAAGCTCTTTCGTAAGACCTATCCATAAAAAATATTCCAAAAATTTAATATTAAACTACAGATCAATTGCCAAATTATCGTGTATTCCGAAATTATTTGAATTAACAACAATCAGCATGAATTTATGAAAAAAAAATCTACAGTGACGAATTTAGTAGAATTCTCCAATACTCTTATTAGTTCAATGGAATTAGGTACTCAAACGTATGTTATTTACACAGGCCTAAGTAAAGCATTTGATATTTTGCCACACAGTATAATTCTCTTGAAACTTGTAAAATTTGGCTTTCCACAATTTTTAAATAATTGGTTTTGTTCATACTTAACAAATAGAAAATATTGTGTACTATTTAGGTCAAGTATATCTGATCCATTTTTTGCTAACTCTGGTGTACCTCAAGGAAGTCATCTGGATCCCTTGTTATTTATTATAGTAATTAACTCATATTAATAATAATAGTTGCATTTCAATTTATGCTGACGACCTGAAAATTTAAAAAACAATAAAACCAGTTATTGATATTGATTTACTTCAAGAAGACCTGACCTCTTTTTTGGATTGGTGTAAACAAAATAATCTTCTACCAAATATTGAAAAGTGTGCACAGATTAGTTCTACCCGGCAATCTTCTATTATACCTAGTAACTACACTTTTGAAACCAAGGATATTAAAAAAGTGACCCTTTTTAAGGACTTAGGTGTATTTCTTGATGAAAAACTCTAATTTAAACACCATTATAATGTCATTATCAACAAAGCTAATTCCTTACTAGGTTTCATCAAAAGGTGGTCCAGAGAGTTTGATTATCCATACATCATTAAAGCTTTATATATTTGCCTTGTTCGTTCAAATCTGGAATATGCAAGCTCAGTTTGGTCACCATTTTATCGTAATCTATAGACTTGAAGCAATTCAGAAAAAGTTTCTTCGGTTTGCTCTTCGTAGTTTACCGTGGTCTGACCTTTTTATTCTCTCTCCTTATACAGACCGGCTAAAACTATTACAATTAAATACGTTGGAGTCCCGAAGAACTGTTTCTGATTTTGTATTTTTAATGCAAATTCTAAATGGTGAAATTGATTCACATGCTGTTAAGCAGATGATTGACCCCCATTTAAATACAAGTATTCGTTTCCGTTCGGAAAGTATTTTTAACTTGGTATTTCACCGAACTGACTATGGGAAATATGAAATAGTTAATAGAATGTTTATGGCTGTTAATGAGTATAAAGATTTTATTGATTTTTTTTTTTTTTTTTTCTTTATTTCAATCATACTAATTTAATATAAAATTTCATTAACTTAAAACTAAATTGTAAGTTGTAGATCTTAGCCTAGGCTGTCTGATCTTAAAATTTAAAAAAAATTAAAGTGCAAATAAAAGTTAATATACAAAGAAAAGCTATGGAACTGTCAATAATATGAAATAAAATAAATTGCATTATAGGAAAACTTAAAAAATAAGATAAACTTCAATGCTTAAATTTATAAAACGAAAAAAAAAAAAAATAAAAAATAAAACAAAAAAGTACTAATTCTATTATAAAAATTATATATAAAGACTATTTAAAACTACTTATGAAATTAACTTTAACATTTTTACTGCAATTACTACTGTCAAACATTTTTAATTTTTTATTATTGTTGTTGTAATAATACAAAATATTCTTATATTCAATTATTTTTGTTTATTTATAATTTATTTTTACTTTTTTCCATTTATTTATTTTTGTTTTTTTATTTTTATTGTCAACTAATATTTAATATAAATTTTTGTATTCCGGTTTTAAAAACTCTAAAAGAATCAATTTCTTTAAGTTGTAGCGGCAGGTCATTAAACAATTTCAAACAATTATACAGACAGTTGTTTTTCTGTTGATTTGTTTTAAACAAGGACACGTAGAAATTGGATTTGTTTCGTGTGTTGTGTGTATGGATGTCTATCATTCTACTCAAAATGAAATTATGTTTGATTTTATTATTAATTATTTTAAACGCTACTAGTTCTCGTTTACAAATATTAGTGAAACTTAAATATTTATCAGAATATAATAAATTTGTTGGATACATACGTGGGTAGAAGTGAATAATTTTTATTGATTTCTTATGAATGACATCCAGCTGACTTAAGGTTTGCTGGCTCGCACCGTTCCATACGGGATTGAGATATACAATGTGTGACACTATAAAAGACGAATATATTGCGTATAATGCTTTGGTTGAGATAAAGTTCCGTAATCTACGCAATATGAAAAGATAGGGTGACATTTTGCTAATAATATGGTGTACGTGGTCAGTCCATTTCAACTTTTTATCGATAATTAACCCTAGATAATTAAAGCTATCTACCAGTTTCTATTAATTTAGATTTATAAAAGAAATTTTCTGAGTTATATAATTTATTTCTAAACAAAATAATTTTCTTTCAGTAAATTGAAATTAAAGAAAACTTTACATCAACCATAATCTATATATTGTACTTGTAATAATATTTATATATATATGTAATTCTATTTTTATAGTAATTTCTATATTTTAAGATTTTTATATTTTTTTTCTTATTTTATTTTATTTTTTTAAGTTTTTGCAATACTATTTAATGTAATTTTAATTGTTTTTTTTTTAAATTTTTAATTTTTTTTTTTGCTTATTTTAAGTACTAGATTAAGATATTGTAACTTGTAATATGTTTGCATTCAGCATAAATAAAGAATATAACTATCAATGGATTAATATTACTATTATTACTACTAAAATATTTAAAAAAAAATAAAACACGTCTTTAATATCGTTTTAAGGTTTTAGTTGAAGACTGAAATTGATATTTAAATAGGTTTGAACTAAAAGCCCAATGCACGAACAAAATGCACTAAAATAAAATTTTTTGTTTCAAATTTTTTATCCCAATTCAATAAACATAAAATTAAGACAAAGAAAAAATGTAATAAATGTATACCTTTGCAGTCGACATAAAACTGTATTACAACCCTTTGAAACCCATCGCTTAAAAGAAAATAGTATTATTGTAGGTTACGGTTGCCACTTATTTAGGGCTCAAGCAATTTCTAGCAAATTATTGGTTGAAATTTGCTTGATAACAACTTAATTTAAAATTTGTTATAATTTCTGGAAAACCCACACCCACCAAATTACAAATCGATTAATTCAACATCGAATTCAATAATTTTAATTTCATATGTCTAACTAATGATGATTAAAAACAGTAATTAAGATAGAACCACAGAACCTTATGGTAGCTCATTATCAACTTCATGAGTTTTTTTCAAATGTTTTTGTATAAATATTTTTAGAAAAAAAAAATAAAAAAAGTGTTTTTGTTTTTTAAATAATTATTTTTCCATTATTCTTTAAAAATAACGTTGCTGACGCAAATTCTATATGCGCAGAAGTACACAAAGATTTATTAACAATAAATCTTTTTTTAAGTCAATAATAAGTTCAATAACAATATTCGTACACAAAATATCAATTATGTTAATAATAGAACATAATGAGAAAACTTATTATTCAATAGTAAAACCATATGTTGATGCATATAGATTAATATAGGTAGTAATTCCTCATTCTATCAAAATAATACGCAATTCAAATTCACACAGCCTTTATTTATTTTAAAAATTTACACGGGGTGCTGTTTATTCATTACAACAAATCTTAATATATTCATCCTTAGTAGGTATATAACAAAATTGTATACAACCTTATATTGTGTGCTTATAAAATAAATATATAAATGTTAAAAATACGAAAATTTTAAATTTTTTCAAAATGGTTTTATTTTGTTACTATCTTTTAGAATATTTATTAAACAGTTTGAAAAAGCAACGCTTAATTCTAATTCTAATTTCTTAGACACTTAATGGACATTAAAATTGACAATTTTTATCTTTTATTTATGTTTTTCATTTCAATAGAATACCTCTACGAGAGGAAGATAGCTAAGAAAAGCTATAAAAGAAAAAGGCTGCATTTACCAATCTACCGGTAAGCCAACCTATTGGCCAACTGATAGAAATAAAACTCCTGATCTGCTTGATTTTTATATAACAAAAAAAATTTCACCCAATTATATTAAGCTAGAAGATAACCATGATTTGGACTCAGATCACTCTGCAGTCATACTAAGTCTATATGAAAAGGTTATTAAGAAACAGTCGAAACCTCTGCTAACGAACAAGACAACTGACTGGGCTAGCTTTAAACAAGAAATAGAAAACAAAATAAACATAAAAACAAAACTAAGATCCAAATGTGATATAGATTCTGAAGTAGAAAATTTTATTAAAATTATTCAAAATGCTGGATGGAATAATACAAAAAATTGTGAATATAAATCGGTAGGATTCAACTACCCTAGAGAAATATTAAATATGATAAAAATAAAAAGAAGAGCTAGACGCAGATGGCAATAATCGCGTGATCCGGCAGACAAAACTGTGCTAAATAGGTTAACTCAGAATCTTAAAAGAAAAATTAAAGATCTTAAAAATGAAAATTTTGAAAAATATATAAAAAATTTATCAGCTAAAAGAGAAAATAACTACTCGTTGTGGAAAGCAACAAAGAGTACAAAAACCTCGATCTCTCAAATCCCGCCAATCAGAATGAAAAGCGGTGAATGGGCGAGAGATAATAAAAATAAAGCTGAAACATTCGCAGATCATCTTGAAGAAATTTTTTGTCCAGACGAGACAGATTCGGATGATCTCACTGAAGAAAATAATAATTGGCAAGAAAATGTTATATTACCATTTTCAGAGAGTGAAATAGTTGAACAAATTAAAAAACTCAGAGATAAAAAAGCTCCAGGTTTTGATCTAATTACATCGGAAGTCCTGAAAAAACTTCCGAAAAAAGCTATAACAATGCTAACACGCATTATAAACGCTGCTATAAGAATAAGGTATGTGCCGAATATGTGGAAAATAGCAGAGATAATTATGATACCAAAGCCAGGTAAGCCCATAAATGAGGTCAAATCCTACAGACCAATATCATTACTACCAATAGTATCAAAATTATTTGAAAAACTGTTATTGATTCGAATGAGACCGATCATAGAAAATAGTAATCTGATTCCAAATTATCAATTTGGCTTTAGATCTAAGCACTCGACAATCGATCAAATTCATAGAATAACAGACATAATAGAAAAAGCTTTAGAGGAAAAGAAAGTATGCTCTACCATATTTCTAGATGTAGCCCAAGCTTTTGATAAAGTATGGCATCGAGGCTCAATAAATAAACTAAACAATACGTAGTTATACTCTCATCATATCTAGAAAACAGACTATTCAGAATAAAACAAGACGAAGTGTATTCTACTATTAGAGATATTAAAACGGGTGTGCCTCAAGGTAGTATTCTGGGTCCCATACTGTATTTGCTCTACACCAATGATTTACCAGAAATGGAAAATATAACTGTAGCTACATTCGCTGACGATACTGCGTTGATAGCAGTAGGATCAAATATTGACGAGGCTACAATTAAATTGCAAAGAGCAAGCGATAAGCTATACCTCTGGACAAAGAAATGGAAAATTAAACTCAATGATCAGTACATGTAAATTTTACAAATAAAAAATTAGAAAATCAACCACCATTGGTAAATCTGAATGGGGTCAATATACCCCAAGAAAACAATGCTAAATACCTAGGAATGACATTAGATGTCAAACTTAGATGGAAAGAGCACGTTAAAAAGAAAAAATTTGAGCTTGAAAATAAGTATAGAGAAATGTCCTGGCTCTTAGGTCGTAATTCTAAATTACCTATACATAACAAGATTTTGTTATATAATCAGATACTCAAACCGATATGGTTGTACGGCATATAAATATGGGGATGTGCCAAACAAACACATGTACTTTGTATACAAAAATTCCAAAATAAAGTCTTGCGCAACATGGTAAATGCCCCCTGGTATGTTCCCCCTGGTATGTTCGCAACAGTGATTTGCACAGAGATCTAAAAATTCCTTGCATAGAAAATGAAATAAAAAGATATGCAACAAAGCATATAGCTCGTCTGGAGGGACATGTTAACGTTGAGGCCACTCAATTGCTAGATAATCAAAATGATGTCAGAAGGCTTAAAAGAACTAAGCCACTAGATTTAATACGATAGAATTTCGTAAACTTTTTCTTTAAGAAAATCAAAATAGCAATAAATTAATGGTTAGTCCGTTGGACTAGTATTAATGGGAGGGGTGTGGTTTAGTCAGTAAAAATCTGGCACACAATGGAAGCTACGGGGCTCATTGTGTCTATGAAGATTCCCACCAATCCACGCAAAAAAAAAAAAAAATTCAATAGAATCGAGCTTTCACCAACATTTCAAGTTGATAAATTCCAAGATGCAAACCATCAAAAAAATTTCAAATTAGTCGATTCTAATTGAAATTTTTAGTTATAATCAATACCCTGTGTTTCTAATGAGTTAAATAATTCTAATTGGAACATAATATGGCCATTGAATTAGAATTGATTAATTTGAAAATTGAAATGTTTTTGGCTTTTGACTTTAAATTAGTCAAATCGAAATATTTCGAGTTAATTTTAACAGTTCAATTCTAATTGGAAATATGTATACAAATCAAAATTAAAATTTATTTATATTTATTATTTTAAATTAATTTATATAGCTACCTTGAATTTGTACAATTGATAATTTATAATATTGTATCGTTTAAGGCCAATTTAGATTATCAAAGAATCATCGGTTTGGTGACTAAGAAATTATAATTAATTGGTGTTTGATTAAACACACAGCTTTAATTTATTATTTATTAGCAAATAAATATATGAGTAAAAGTCCCAATATATTCAAAAATATTCAGAACGCAAAAAATTAGTACTTATCATATGTAAATGTATTAATTTTCATAATGTCATTTCGCACAGTAACATTTTTTTTTTAAAAACCGTAAAATACAAAACTATACACAAATCGAGGGCTAACTGTATACTTAAGTTACAAATTACATACTATTTAATGGTGTGAGCAAGAATATTTGAAGAAGATAGCTAAAATCTTTATGTATCGGCAATTTTTTTTATTTATTAAATTAATCTGTAAAATTAAATTTAAATATTGAATCTATTCCAATATGACACATTCGCTTCTTAATCATTCCTAATTTTTCTTATTCAACACTATTCCATTTGTCCCAAATTCTTTATAAAACCAATACTCATTTTATACGTCCATTGCAATAATGTCGCACATGTCAAAATATTAAAGTTACATTATTATACCTGACATTAAACTATATTGAAACATTGACAATATTAAAACTACTGTTGTTTGTATTTAATTTCATATTGGAATTTTTATTTTATAAATATGTATGTATAAATTAATATAAAAGAATGATTGTCAAACTTTATATTTATTTGATAAAATTAAATTTTAAAAGTGGTGGGTTAATGAATAAATTAGAAGAAGAGAAAGACTAGAATTTTCTAGAAATTCTTTAAATTTATTATTTTTTTGGAAAAAGTCTTTAAAAACTTGACTCTTTTTTAAATTTAAATTTTATATACAGAAGTATATATAGAACCAATATGACGAATAAATATTAATTCTATAGCATTATGATATTTGTTTATTTATTTATTTATTTTGTCAATCAAGTACTTTTTTTTTATGTTCTTGACAGTAAATTACGTAGAATCACCTTTTCGTACAATATCTACAATATTTCGAGCATAAATTTATCAAAATTACTGGCTTATCAACTCATTGAATGTGGAAAACTACTGCTATTAGTAAGAAATACGTCTTCTTAAATAGAATAGTATTCATTTATTTAATTTACCAGAATATACTCTGAATTATTTTTTATCATTTAATTTATCCCAATAACAAAGGGTTCTGGAAATATGGTCGAAAAACCCATAAATAATTTTTTTACTTCATCGGTGATCGAACCTGTAACCTTTCGGTTGAAAGGCAGGCGCTCTACCTACTGCGCCACCCAGCGTATTAAGCCCAGAATAAGCACAAACAAATAAAACTATATATATAAGAATGAGTACTGAAAACTATTGAAAAATATAATCAACAATATATAACGCAAGATAATAGGGCTTTTCATAAACACATACCGCAACAAGAAAATACTGCCAAAAATATTTATTTTTTAATAGAGTTATTAAAATTTTGGATTTTCCACATTTGGAGTTTTGTGTTATAAATAAAAACAGCAACGCAACTGATTGTCATGCTTTATCTAAGATAATTTTTCAGTTTTCCTGTTAAGTTAGAAATATTTTTATAAACAAACTTCAATTGCAACATTTTGTTTATGAACAAAATATTTGCCAATACAAGCAATATTGCCAATATTGCGCGTTTATGAAAACCACTATAATTGTTTAATCATATAATCTGGGGATAGTAAATAAAGGTGACCTATATGTAATTTCTAGAAAATATGACTTTCAAATAACATCAACAACACCAAACAACTTTTAATTAGACCCAGTAATGATATATGAAAAGCACTATCACTTTCAGATCAGATTATAAAATGTCTGACAAAATAAGCACAAATGAAAATTTTTATCAAAATTGGTCATCAGCAATTTAATTGCTCATATATTGACTCAGGCTCAGCTACTACACATCAAGGTTGAACTCATCAATTTGTGTATTTATTTTTTGACATTTTGCAATGGCATATGGTGTAAGTGTTCTGAATATAATTTCGAAGCATATATGTATATGAATATTAAAAATATAATTTCTGGACGAATGTTTTTGACTTGAATTCAAATTGAATTTTGAAAGTAACATTGTTGTGAATTCAAAACAACAAATTATTTTTGTACATATTTTAATAATATATTAATTGTTTTATTACAATAATTATAATAATTCTATAATTATTAAAACTAATATAAAAATTGTTTTTTTAGAATAACATTATAAATTAAAATTATAAAAATATCTGAACATTCATAAAAAAGGAGTAATTTTTTTAACTCACATCATTGACACTAAAACATTAATGAGACACTAATGGACAATTGATGAGAATAGAACTACCGTCAATTAATTTCTCATCAATATATTGACAATTATATATTGACAAGTACTTATGAAAACACATTGGTAATAGGGGTGTAAAGGAGTAATAATCTAATATGAAAAATTTAATTGGTGTATTGTCAAATTAAAAAATAATAATAACTAATTTTCAAATTTATTAAAAAAGGATTATAGACAGTGCTTCAATCTTAAACTTTACAGTAGCTTGTCAAAAATTCTAGTACCTAAAATGGCATAAAATTTGCTGAAAAAGGCACATCTAAAACAATTCAAACCAAAAAATTATAAATATTGCTTGGAAAATCGGTTATTATAAGCATAAGGTTGCATAAGGTTTTTTAACAGTCTCCTTAAAAGTCTGCTAATCAGTTTAATTTATAGAGTATATAAATAAAGGGTAACAGTCTCCTTAAAAATCAGTTTAATATAATATCACTTTTTGAATAAAATAAAATTGAGAACCTTTGGTATACAATTTATGAAAAAGTTTATACTCAAATCATTCCAGATATCTATTCATTATATTTTGATATTAGATCAGATACAGTTTATACATTTTATATGTATATACATATTATTATCTATATTCAACAAGGTATATATAGACACTTACTATAATACCTATATCCGGGGATATATGATATTATGAACGAATTATTACAGCGTTTAATTTAAAATTTATTTTAGAAAATAATTTTCGAATTTATTTGTTCAATCAATGCCCATAGTTATTTGCTTTTTTTTGTTTTGCTCCTTTTTTTAAATTTATTGGTCTATCAATTGGATTTTTTTTGATAATATATTTTTTATTTTTGTAATTTAAATTTTTTTTTTTTGTTATTTTTATTAAATTTTGTGTCCATATTTGCTATTTACGATTATAATCGAACCGCTCTCTATATTCTGTGGTTATTTTTGTATTTGTTTAATATTCATGTTAGATTTGTGGAATGAAATAAATACAACAAAATTTCATAATGGTGGTTGGTTAGAGAATGAAATAGATGGAGTAGAAATCTATTTTATAAGTTTATGAGCTTTAATATTGTTATATACAGGTACATTTCGTTATAAAGATTTGAAATTGAAATTATTTTTATCGTATAGTTTTTCTTTTATTTATTTTCTGTTTATTAAAATTGTTTTTTGATTTACATAGATTCATCTAATTGGACATTGAATCAATTTGTTATAAAGGGATTACTGATGATAGCTTGATTTTAGAAACTAGATATAAAATGTATACATGTACTATGCATTAGCAAAAGTGTTAGCCGATTGAAAAAAATAAAAATTTATTTAGTTTTGTTTTAATGCTGTTTTTTTTATTATTTTATATATTTTTACTTTATTATAAAATTAACACGTCAGGTGTGACTAAAGTGTTATTAATGTAAAAAAAATAATTTGAATTAAAATGTTTATAAGATAATTAGATTATTGAACTATATTTAGGCATGACGTGTGCTATCAGAACATGTATCCCTTTATTCTATCACAAACAATGCATCACCCCCTTTCTTGTCATAGTGTATGAATCTAATAAAAAAAAAATTATCAGAAATGGAATCGTGGTACTGATACTGATACATCATACATACTGATAAACTTATAGAAAAAAATTTACTATTGTGAATACTGATAATTTGATATTTCAAAAATCAGCTGATTCATTGAAATAATTATTTCTTGTTTAGTTTTGTGAAATAAAATATAAAATAAAAGTGTAAATCTAATATAAATAAAATAAAAAAAGAGGTTTAAATTAAAATAATTTCATAGAAAAGACAAAAATATAAGTGAAATAAAATTTTTAATGTGTGGGTGATGTGTTTTTTTTTAGTAAACAAAAGGAGGTTTTGTGAAATAAAATATAAATCAAATGTAAATAAAATTAAAACTAAGTTAATTAAATATTGTGGTTGAATCAAACTAAATATCAGTCTTTTATTTGCTATATATATCACACATCTATTTATAGAAAATATAAAATTAATTCATATTAAAAAAAAAAAAAAACCAATTAAAAATTATTTCATATGAAAAAATTGTTAATTGATTTCCCGTGTTTATTGATTCTCCTGTCTTTTTCTTTTAGCCTTTGATAACTTTCTTTTATTTTCAAGTCAGTTTTTTTGTTTTTTTTTTATTTAAAATTATACTTAAAGTTTTTTTAATTTAAATGAATTTAATTTGACATTTTCAAAATTATCCTTATATACATTGTATTGTAAATTTATTTTTATCACACAACTATTTGTAACTGATACAGATTATGACAATTATCCAGAAAATATGACAAATTTTATATACCCCGAATTTATCAGTGACGTTAATAAAATTCACAATCGATCAGAAAAACTGATAGTTCTGACATCCACGATAGGGCGTATTAGAATTTCTGAAACTTGTCATAAATACTGATAAATAATACTGATAACTGACAACCACGATTGGGGTATCTGTTTCTTTACTAACAGACAATTTAATCCTCTTCAATTTATTGGATACGTGAACATTTTGCCAGTTTTATTTGTGTTTGTCCGGCATAAAGATTTATTAACTGCTTCTTCATAGTCAGTGTAATATACTTTGTGTTCATTATCGGGTTCTCCAAGTATTGCTTCTTCTGCCAATTTGTCCACTCTTTCATTTCCAGAAATGTCTACATGCCCATTTGTATAGGAATACAAATGCATTGCTTTGCTACTCTCTTGAACAAATTCCTTGTTTCTTATTACCGCTTGATGTTTGGAGTTAGAGATATTCGTAGTCAGCAGGTTACTTATGGAGTCCGTAATAATTTTCTATTTGTCATATTTTTTGTTACTGTGTTCAACTGCTTTATAAATTACGAATAGCTTTGCTGAATATATGCATATATGCTGGTATTATCATCTGCTTGTATTTTTGTTCATGTCTTGTCTAAGTAAAGACACATCCGACTTTACCATTTATTTTGGACCCATTCCTGTGTATACATATTTTTTTTTGTATATTTCATTACAACTATCTTAATAATTTTATTCTAAATAATATACAAGATATCAATTATAAGTTTTGATTGAAGCAAGACATGGGAAATGAAATGACTTGGGAAAATCCATTGATTCAATAATGCTTTTCTTCTGGAAACTAAAGATTAATTTGGCTAGTTACTTGAAAATCTGGAACTAAGCTCAAACAGTGTGAATCTTTTTAATATAGAAGTTTTGCAATTAGTGCATTTGAATGGTTTTTAAGTCTGGTGAAATATGATGTTGATTTGGATGTGACAATTGTTTATTTAACAGATGGAATGCTTAGATTTGATCGTATTATGTTATTTTTTACAAACCAGGGACCATTTTTGATTGAAAACGTTCAATTATTTGTGAATTATTTGTAGTACCCCATAGCTCATGACCGTATGTCCAAACTGATTTTAATACCATATGTATATTTTTATAAAGTTTTTGTATTTTTTGTTTAATTTTATGGCGATATGAATTAGGTTCGAAACTAAAGAATGAAATATGTTCAACAGACATTTTTTTCGATCTTATTTCGTTATTATTATAAAACATTAGCTCTTAAGTGATTTATAAGATTTTAGTTCTTAAGTTTGTATATATAACAGAATGTGGCCCAAAAGCCCACTGAGGCTCAGTGGCCTGATAAGATCCAATCTAATCTAATCTATTTCGTTCGAATTTAATTCATTGCGCCATAAGAATAATACTATATACATTACGAGTATATGTTTTAAAAAAACGTATAAATAAACAGACCAACTATTTTTCAACTTACTAGTACATAAGTATTATTTACATTTATTTTGTATAATGACATTGTATTAGTAATATATGATTGGAGAGATTTCATCAAATAATCATAATTTATTATCGTAGTCGTTTTTTAGATTTTGTACAAAGATTTTCATCTTTCATTTGCTTGGTGAAATGAAATTCAATTTTTTAAGGTTTTTTTTTTTTTTTTTTTTGCAATATGAAAAAGAAATGTTATAAATTTAATTTTATTTCTACAATAATTAAATTTTTTTTTCATTTTTAAATTTTAAATATTTTTGTTATTAAAATTTATAGTACTTTATTTTTATTTCAGATGTATGTAATCAACATTGTTTTTACACATTATTGAATAACACAATTGGAAATTGGAAAATAATACTTTTGTTAATTGAAGAATTCTGAATGAATAAATAATACATTTCAGCAATAATGATTGGTATAATAATATTTATAGATTTGGTAAAAAAAAAAAAATATAAAAATAGCTGTGGAAAAGTATGAATAACCTACGGATTTAAAAACGTAACAATTTCAAAATAAATTAATATAACAATTAAAGATTTCTTGGAAGTAGTATAAAGTATGGAATAAAAGAAAGTATACATTTCGTATAACATTAGAAAACATGTACAAAAATATTTAAAAAATATTAAAGCGTACACGCATATATACAAGCGGACACGACGCAGTCACTGAAATGAGATTATTTAAATTGAAAGATTGACCAGATTTTGAGCTGTTGTTGATGTTATTAATAATAATTGTTAATGATATTATTTTTTTCGTAAATTTATTTTAAATATATTTCAGGTAACAGACATACATACATAATAATAGTTTTCAGTAATCCTATAATTTTAAGCAATCCTATTGTCAAATTATTTTTTTTATATGGAGTGGCTGGCTTTTGGCGATTATGAAGACGGACTGATGGTCGTAATCACAAGTGGTTGCAATTTAAAATGGGTTAAAATAGCTCATTTTAGAATCGTTTTGTATATTTATTTTTTATAAAAGCCGATAGTCCCAGCATCTAGTGCTTATAAATCCCTATTGTAAATTATTTAAATTATATTCAATAAAAAATAATAATAAATAATCATATTTTTTTGTAATTAGTATACTCACTATTCATTTCAAACACATAGTTAAGATTAATCTACATTAAAATGAAGTCGGTCTGAATATAAATTCAGGTACATCTATACACTAGTATAATATAGAATTGAATGTATGTTTATGCCCAGAAAGTATTTCCCACTTCCAGTTAATTATGGTAGGGTTTAGGCCATCATATAGGGAAAAGTTCCAAAAAATTATCAGGGGAGGGAGTTATTTTAGATTTTCTTTTTTTTTTCATGACGTCACTGTCTGTTTGTGTCAAGCAAATTTAAAACAAAATTAGCAACATTTTTTTTATAACTTTTCATTTTTATTTTTTTTTTTTTTGTACGTCGCATGTATTTATGATACAATTTGTATTTGAATGAATATATATTATGGTATATATGGTCTATTTTATAATTTATTTTACTTTTGAACTTGAGTTTTTGTTTTTTTCTGATGAACAGAACATTCAAAATCGAAGCTGTATTTTTTTCTATGTGTTAGAAGAAGAATGAAGCAACACAGATTTTGAAACTATTTCCAAGTCAAATTTCGTCACAATATTATTAAAATTTCGATTTTAGAGCGACGACTTCAAATTGTTTTTTTTTTATTTTGGAGCCTAACCAGCCTAACATAGTAATATAGTCTTACCATAATTATATTCCCTGCTTTTAAGTTTTTAATTATCGTTATAAACAATGAATTAGAAATAATGAAATTTTTATTCATTGTTACATTCTCCCTTTCTTTGCATTGCTATTTGTAAAAAACTGGAAAACTGAATGTTATTCATATAAAAAAACCAAAATTCCTATTTTAAAATGTAGGAAATATAATACGATAAAAAAAGGCACAAAATGTTGTATGGGATAGCGAAAAGATGCAAAAATACATATAAAAATAATAATAAATTTTTTAGGGGGAGATAAATATATGAAAAAACTTGATTATAATATGCAAACAGGCCAGACAAATTCATCTCATACTTACTAGAATATTAATACAAATATTAAGCCGATGATGAATAATGAAGTTCGTACCTACTATAAAAAACAAAAAAAAACCTTATTTGAAAGTTAAAATTGCACTGAATTAAAACTTAATTAATTATAAGTAAAATTGTAAAATCTAAAAACACTTTGTACGAGCAATGGAGCTCATTTGAGTAAATAAATGAATAAATAAATAAAAAAAAAAAATTAACTATCAATATGGAGAAAACTAAATATGTATATATGTTTGTAAAAACAAAAGAACTAAACTCAGCAATAACTGTCAAATGAATAGTAATTAAAAAAATGTGAAAGGCATATTTGGTTATTTTTGAGAGTGTAATACCTTTGGTTTTTGAAATATTTTTGCCGGGTGCTAGGAGTAGGACAGCTTCGAACCAGTCAGAATCTTGGAAAACAACATATCAATTGGGTTCGATTCCAAGTAACGAAAAAACATCCTATATTATTTGGTTGAAATTGGTCCATTCGTCTCGGAAACAACAATACATACATATATATACATACAAACTTTATGTATAGATATATATACATTCTTTATATATAAGAAGAAGATTCCTGTAATTTTACTGATATTCGACTGAACTTTAAGGGTATGCAGATTCCAATTGAAATTTTTATTCATTGTCACTCCTAAATATTTATACTTACTGATGAGTACTTTTCTATGTTACAATTATTATATTCTATTTTAAAGTTCTCATTTTTAGACCAAATGAACATTGACTAGTTTTTTTTCTATTTACAGTTAATTTATGTAAATTCATTCAGCTGTGTATAATTTTCATGATGTTTTGCAGTTCTGTAGTATTTTTTTCTGCATCAACAACAACCAAATCATCTGCATATAGCATGTGAAAAGTGTTGGGCCAAGTGAGTTTCCTTGAATTACACCAAAATCTACATCTTTTACTTCATCTCGGAAGCCATCACATTCAGAGAGTTGTTGTCAAAACTCATTCAGAGAGTTGTTGTTTCTCAAAATACTTTCTAAATCAGAAATGTTCTTTGCCCACAATACCACACTTATATACAGAATTCTAAGTAATATATTGCAATCAACTGAATAAAATGCCTTGAAAATATATCCAACTATTTTTCTTTTACCAATGCATTCTTGAATATTAATAATAACGTCAAATAAAACAGCATTTGTATATGAATTTTTTGTAAAACTATATTGTCTACTACAAAATAGGCTTATTCTGTGTTAAATAGTTGACTAATTGCTCGTTTATATAAGCTTCAATTATTTTACTGAAAACTGACGAGATATATATCGGTCTGAAATTATTTATACCACTTTTTTCTGGAATATGTTTTGAAGGTTCCTGAGAATCTATTAATATAAATTGACATTGTTAAATTCTGTATAACTTTAAGATTTATGTAGTGTTTTTATATTCATAATTTATAAATAACTATATAAAAATGTATATTATATATACATTTTATAAAATTCTATTAAATTTCAAATTATATATTGAATTGAAATTGAAATATAGCTATATTCTACAATATTCTAGAAATTTGCAATTTTTTATTTGTACCTACCTTTACCTATACTTATTATGTTAAATGTCTTTCTCTATAATTATATTTAATAAATAATTTTCTAAGTTGATGATTTCTAAATGAAATTTTTTTTTACAAAAAAAAAAATGTCTTTTTAAGTTAATGTTAAACTATGGTTGGTTGCATTTGACATTAAACAGCAGTTCAATTTGTTTTTTATTTGTAAAAAAAAAACTTACAATCTGACGACATAAGAGTGCAATTTTGATAAGTTGCAAATTATATTATTGTTGACATTTTTGATTACAATTTACAATTGCTCTATTATTAACTAAATTATTAGTTCAAATATTTATTTATATCTATATGTATATGTATGTGTATATATAGTAGAAATTTCATCAAGTTTAATAAATTATATGAATGATGTCTCTACTTCATATGAATTATAAGAATTGTCAACAAGTAGTATACTTTATATAGTAGTAATTTTAAAATATTTAGAAAGGTTAAATATTTCAATGTAAGTAAGTAACTATATTATAGCTTTTCAGCCAGATAAATATAAAATAATGAATAATATATGTTTTTGAATTGAATGATTTGTTTTTTTTTTCTGTTTTCTGATCATAAGAACTTTCACTGGGAGTAATATGTGAAATGGTTCTGAAATCAGAAATTTTTAAAGCTGACTTTTGAAATTATATTTGTTAAAATTTTCATAATTACTATGAAAAATGTGTGTATACACTAATTAAGAGTGAACTAATTCAAGTTTAGTGTAAATATTGGTTATATTGGGATAAAAAGTTAGTCAAGTATATTAATAAATATTTTTGAATAATATATCTACCGAAATGTGTAAGCACCACTATAGTGCGGTGGATAAATAAAAATATAAAAGATCCTTTTTTTCTCCGTACGGACCCTAATATGTCCGGTCGGCATGTAGGCTTTTAGTCCTTTATGTTCTACTCCACCTCTCAACTTAGTCAAGCCTTTTGATAAAGACCAACATAGGTTTGAGGGCTTTAGTTATGTAGTGCGTTTCGAACAGCCTGAGTCTCACCCTTGAAAAAGCTAGGGAGCCTTCCACAACATGTATGGAGATTTCTTCCTCTTCCAAACAGTGTCTACAGGTTGGGTCGACACTTAGTGCTAGTTCACGCATGTTCTTATTCATGTGGTTATGAGCAGTGAATATGCCATCATTTCCCTGCAGTCTGATCTATTGAGAGTTAGCAGGAAGTTTATTATTTTGGTTTTTATTCGTTGTGCATATATTTTGGAGACTGTGTGATCTTGTATACGCTCCCATAGAATGTTTGTGTCGCTCTTATAAATATTTATTGTTCCATAAATATCTTTATTATACTTATACTCATACTTATATTAATTACTTATGAGAGTATTCACTTCATGATGGCATTCACCACAATAGGTGAAAAATAATTACGACAAAAGAAGAAAATCTGTCTTTATACAAATAGTCATCATCATCATCATCATAACCATCATCAAATGATGCAACACCTATGTGTGAATTTTTTTCATAATGCTTCTTAATTCTACTGTTTTCTTAGCTATCGTTTTTTCCATTTTTCATTTGCAATTTCTGGGTGTTCCATCCAGCACCTTGTTCTCGGGTTTCTTCGCAGTTTATGCGCCTCAGAAATATCTTATGTGATGCTCGTTCTTAGTTTATTCTTGCAACATATACCCAGCCCATTGTATTATCTTTCTTTTTTCACAAATCATACGACATCTTCGTTTGACAATCAGATGATTCAGCTCATTTGTTACTCTTTCTTTTTGTATACCACAAGTTTTGTATGGTTTTCATATTAATTTTGATTGCCACTAATATTTTGTTTGTAAAGTAGCTCGTATTTCTATATTGGATTCTATCTTGTATGTCATAAAGTCATCATTATACAACTGTCCTGCAGCCTCAGCAGAAGCATAGGACAGAATTGTATGCACAAGTGTGAACTTATTGACTCTTCTGAAGCAAATTGCACCCGCAGGGCTGAGTGACTATATCTCAAGCATATCTGGTAGTGCCACCTTTTGAAAAATGTATATCTTTAGTGGCATCTTACCGTTTAAGGACGAAAAAGACATTTGACAGCTTGTTGTTTTAATATTTTTTTATATAAACCGTTATATCTGTTGATCTATTAAATATATATATGTATATATATATACATATATTCGATGTATTAAATTAATATATGTATACTTCTAAATTATACGACATAATGTATGTGTATGAATTAAAACAAAAAAGTGACCTTTCCAATAAAGTATAATCATAGGGATAGTTTTAGGGTAAAATCTTGAGATATTTGTTTTTTAAAGAAAAATACAAAAATATTCAACTTTGAACAATAATATCTCTATAACGGAAGAACCCATCATCATCAGCTGAACGCAAAAATATTTTTCAGACCGTTATCTTACTAGATAAAATTTATTAGCCGAATATACATTTATTTGATAGATCAACAGATATAACGGTTTATCTACAAAAATATTAAAACAACAAGCTTTCAAATATCCTTTTCGTCCTTAAAAGGTAAGATGCCATTAAAGATATATATTTTTGAAAAGATGGCAACACCAGGTAAGCATCAAATATAGTAATTTGGTTCTGCGGTGTGGCGTACAAATTTGCTTCATAAAGGATTAAATCAACATGGATGCTTTCTAACGTCATTTTCATTCTTAAACATAAGATGCGCCCTTAAGCGATAATATGTATTTTTAGAAAGCTGGCAACACCCAATATCCTTAAAATATAATCATTTGATCCTTAAAATATAATCATTTGATCCTGCGCGGACACAACATTTGCTTGAGAATTGCCGTTAATCCTCCATAAACGATAGATAAAAAATACTTAGTATTGGAATAGTAGAGTATATAGCATTAGCTGATCATCAGGACTACATCCCTCATTCATTTTTTATATCCGCCACGGTTGTATTATCTTTTTTTTATTTTATTTATTTATTAATCAGCGTGTAGGCCCTTTTCTCTTTTCGGGATGTTCATATTTAATTAAGCTTTACTACGATTGTTTCCACTTTAAGCGTTGTAAATGTTTCGGTCATGCCTCTGAAGCTGCTTGCAATTATTGCGCAATCATCTGCGTAGTCTATTATATCTGATGCTCTTGTACAAGATGTGACCGTCCATATAAAATTTTTCAATTGCTTGGTGTAGTGTAGTAGATTGAAAATTAGCACAGGGGTAGCATCACCCTTGCTTTACACCTCATTCTACTATAGATTCCTTCTTAGATTTCTCTTGTATTATTATAGCTTTGCCTTGAAGTTATTAATTGTACTCCAAATTAGTGTAGAAAAGTTTGAGCGAAATCCCTGGTATATTTACAAATCAACTTGACAATAATTAAAATCATACAAAACTATTTGTATTAAGAACTTCTATTACCTTCGGAAGAATATTAAATTTTCACCATTAAATACAATTGATCTTTGAATATATACTGTATTGAAGGTACATACATACATATTGTGTATAATAAAATATAAAAAACAAGAACAAAAAATAATATTTTTACATGGCAGTAAATTTCAGGATTCACAGTATAAAATAGATTGTATATTTACAGACAATGATGTGGCTATAATGAACCCAGGTTAAATACAATTTTGTTATACCAGTGATCTTCAATCTTTGGTGTTATTTTCAAGCTCTTTTTAATTCACAAAATTTTTTCAATAAATTTTGAATTCTTATAAATTTTCCGGAGAAGTAAAAAAAATATTTTATTTATTTTATATAAATTTTTTGTAAGCGGTTCCAGTGTAATTCCACAAGATCAAGTAGAAGAAGACAAACAAAAAAATTGTATGAAAGAGTTTGGTCTATTTGTTCACGCTTTTAAGAGCCTTAAAATCTTGTTAACCTACATGATGTTAGTGATTATGTTATCTGACTACTAATCAAAATGGGTTCGTATCCAATTAATTAAATCCAAATTTTCAAGCTTGTCCGAAATATTATCTAAAGATCTGTTCAAACTATAAATTATATTCATTTCATCATTCACTATGTTTGTTTAGTTAGCCGTTTTCAAAGTTAAATTAATTTAAATTTGATTAATACTGGCCGACATTTCTAAAGAAAATCTGTCATAGATTTTTACCTGAACTATGTAGGTACCTATAGTAAAATAATATAAAATCTATATATTTGAGCTTTGAAAATATTCCTATTTGCATCCTTAAAAATATACTAAGTAAGTGCATTAGATAGTGACACAAACCGGGAATCGCAAAGATGCTACGGCAACTTTCCTCGCATATAACTTACTCGTTGAACCACTTTGAACTTTTTTTACAAAGCTGTGTAGGTCTGAGATGGATTTTAGCGTCTTTAATGTCACTTGCAAATACAGAGAAGGTGTTAGACAGTTTCATCCTCTTCCTCATCTCTACAAGTTCTGCAAAAATCGTTTGGGGTAAGTTTAAGCTCTCTGGCATCTTTTCCAATAAGACAATGATCCCTACCATACTGCTGATGTTACACCTTTACAACGGTAATGAGTTAAGTGAGTGCTTCAGGTTCAGCATAGGCCAGATTTGCTTGGAAATGTTGCAATTTGGTTTACTTTACCTTTTAATATTAAATTTTAAGCTTTTATTGGTACATGCGAATTAGTTGACAACAGGTGAGCTTGTCATATATCTGCATTTCATTTGCCTGTATTTTTCTTTGCCTGCGTTTCATTTGACTGAATACGATAAATATTATCCATATATACATATATATATACACAATTATATACATATGGAATGAATATATTTGTATATGTGAGATTGTGAGTTAAGAAAAATTTTCGATTTGGATTCAAAATCAAAGTTCTATGCCTTTTACAGAATATTTATATCAAATGAAATGCAGGCAAATCAAAAAACAGGGAATTGAAATGCATTCAAATGAAATGAAATACATGGAATGTTATGGATAATAACTCAGATTACAGGTAGCTAGAGATGCACCCAAATTGTTACTCTCCGGAAGAAAGTATTCTCTGAGTGGTCTGCATTGAAGTTACCCTAAACATCACTGTGTCCTGGAATCCAACGTAACCGTATATTGAACTGATCCGCTAGATCGTTGAGAGAACTGTGACATTCAATCACAGTTTTCGAGTTGATGATTTACCGATTCTACTATTTTTTATTACAGCTTGACTATCTGTAAGTATACAGATATTTCTGGAATATAATAGGCCGGCTCTCAATCAGTCTCAGGCTTCCTTTATGGTCTATAAGTATATTAAAATAGGAGCAAAATATCTGAAAGACAAGCTTTTGTTGTTGATATCATTTAGTACCCATGGATTACGAATACACATGCATTTTTCCTATATACTTCTTGATTGTCAATCACCATATAGTTTAAATTTAGTACCTATAGCAATTTGAGGTCGTCTCCACTCAACCAAAAGTCTTTCAGAAGCCATTCTGGTTAGTTTTAACCGATTTTCAATGTATGAGATACCTTTAAAAAAGGGTGATAGCTCCAAATATACCACAACAATAAGTGAGAAGAGCAAGATGTGCAGTGGCATTTGGTCACTGATAATACAAATCGCCCGTTTTCGGATTTAATCCAAATATTTTAACGCAATACTAGAAATCCATTACGTAAGAATTATACTCCATTTT
The DNA here is from genome assembly GCA_963942445.1 of Argyra leucocephala. NCBI lineage: Eukaryota > Metazoa > Arthropoda > Insecta > Diptera > Dolichopodidae > Argyra > Argyra leucocephala. The sequence goes on from OZ012678.1 coordinate 135,301,321, forward strand.
GGATCGTATGAAGGTTTTATAGATTTTCGAGAGCTCAAATTAAGACAAATTAAAATTTATGAATAGCAGAACTATACTCTAGTCTCCCATCATCATGGAGGAGTAATAACATAAAGTAAAAAAAAAACAAATTTAATTAAAACGATTGCAGGGCACTGACTTTAAGAACATTTTTATTATTATTATTTTTTTTTTCATGTTCATAAGGGAAGAAGTGAATAAACAATGTTGTGTAGAACTTTTATTAGTGCTACTAATTTTCTTCTTATGAATAATGGGAGAAATTTTGTAAATGATTTACCCAAACTGAATTGAAATGGTGGAATGAAAGGTAAGATGACTTGGTTTATTTTTTTTTTGTTATTTTTTTTATTATCGCTTTTCTTTCTTTCTCACTCTTATTTTTACACACTTTTCAATTTGTTTTAATTCAATTTAAAAAAAAATATTGATTTTCCTCAGAGTATACATCAGTTTCTATATATACTATTGTTTCATTGGACTACATACAATTTATCTGAATAATATATATATATATATATATATATATATATATATAATGAAATAATAAAATCATTGATTTCTATGTTAAATTGTTGGAATTAGAAATATTCGAATAAAATAGTAGTGTCTCAGTTGTTAATGTTGTTATTTAGGTGTGGTATATTTCATTGGAATAAGGCTGTTATTGAATTTTTTTATATAGCTACGTTTTATAATTGCAAAGTACCATTACCTAAATATAATATTTCACCTTTGATTTCATTTGTAAATTCTATATAATTTTTGAAAGATTTACAAATTTTGTGAAATACATATTTTAGATTTTTTATTTGTTGTTACTTTAGAATTGGTATATATAAAATAATTAAAATTAATTTCCTTCTAGAAATTGTCTTATATATATATAGGACCATTAATACAAATCTTAATACATATACATTGTAATATAAACTAATATTTCAAGATATATTTTTATTTTACGTTCTCGTATATACCCTGAACAATTTTTAAGCCTTTAAGATTTCTAGCTCTATATATATATATTTCTAGTATTATAAATATAGATAATTATAGATATATAGATAATTATATACAATTTATTATTACAATACAATCTGTAAGGTTAGATACTATTATTAATATTAAATGATTTTAATTATTGATGTTAAATATTAAAATGTCTATTGAATACCAATTTAAGCTGCACCCTGAACGAGACAAAACCAAATAATAAATGTCATATTATCACAAAATGATGGTATTGACACCATTGTTTAATAGAGTTTCCATATATAAGTTTATTTCTAATTTCAGCTCCAACAACAACTTTTTTTTATTTATTTCTTAGTTGATATTACTATCATTTACCATTTATACACAACCCTAATAAGCTGTGGTGATAGGATATTACTCGAAAAATAATTCTGTTTCAGGTTCAATCATAGAACCATAAAAGGGTAAAATTTTTAAAATATGTGCATTTAAACAAAACATATACCGCGGCACTAGATAGGTACACTATTTCATCTCTTATGCCAATAGATATCTATGACAAAGAAATGGTACCCAGAACTGCAATCAGGGTTAAAGCCAACCCGCAGTGGAAATGACAATTTAATTACCACTCTACTATAATGCAATACAAAATAATTTATTCCAGAAAACTTAGATCTGATTCTTACAGGGTACTTCTTTTAGAAGTCGTATCAGATCGATATTTCGTACAGGGCAAAACATTGCAGTGTGTTTCAGGCGAAAGTGATGAGGTGCCATAAAGGAAGCCTCAGACTGACTGAGATCCAGCGTATTATCTGTTAGAAATATCTGTGTACTCACAGACAATCAGGCTTCATTTAAAGCATTAAAATCGGTAACCAACGAATTAGCGGGTCGATTCAACATTATGTCTACGATGGGTGTCAAAAGTTTCCACGTAACTACTATGCAGATCAACTTGCTAGCGATGGTACTTTCTTCCGGAAACTGGCAATCTGGGTGCACTTCTAGCTACCTGTAATCTACTGCTTCGCAAAGAAGCAATTAAAATTTCAAACTTCAGATGGTGAGATAGACCAGACTGCAGCATCACCAAGCAAATCTGGCCTATGCTGAATCTGAATCGCTTCCTTTAATCTACTATCTTTGAAAAGATATGGCATCAACACTATGGTAGTGGTCATTACAGTTCGTTGTCTTATTGGTAAACATGTCAGAAGGCTTAAACTCCCTTCAAACGATTTTTGCAGAACGTGAAGAGAGGAGGAAGAAGATGAAATTGTTCAACACCTACTCTGTATCTGGGAAACCAATTTAGAAGCCTTCTTTCTTGATTCGATGGATGACCTTGAAGACATGAAAATCAAAGACCTGTATCACTTTGTAAAAAGCTCAAAATGGTTCAACGAGTAGAATCTTATGCGAGGAAATTTTCCGTGGTATCACAATGGGCTTCACTGGTCTATAAGTGGGTCGGTTTACTGTCGGCAGCCACTACTACTACCTACCTACCTACCTACATGCAAAAGATTTCCATATTTCTTTTTATATTTCACTTCGGTCACCTGATATTAGTTATAGTATAAGCTGATATTTGAGTTTAATTATTTTTATTCTATGGTATAGTAGTTCATATTAGTAATATTGCACATTGACACAGTCACAGAAGAATTCAAATAATATTTTATTTTATTTATTTTATTTTATATACAAATGGTAAAAATATATGGTAAAAACGAACAGCCAATGTATCAATTAATGTGAAATGATAGCATTACATAAATGATAGCTTAACAAGTCTAATAATTGTATTAAACATTTAGACTTGATCAAAGTGCTTCGTCGTTTGTATTAGACAAACAACCGTATATTAATGTTTTTAATGTTCTCATAATTTCGTTTAGAATTTTTTCTCTATATATTCTAGTGGTCTGTCACTGACTAGCTAGCAATTAATATTAGTATTCTTAATTAATGTAATACAATATAACAACTATATGTAATTTGAAAGTCGAATGTCAATAAAAAATATAAATAAAAAAAATAAGAAAATCGGAAAGTTCTCATAGATAGGGAGAAGTACAACAATAAATTTAGCGACATTATTTCAAAAAATTTAAAACTGTCTTTCATAATTTTTATTAAATATGTTAATCGATTTCGGTTATTACACCATCATCAGAAGACTTATAAAGTACAATGACATATGTATTAACATTTATGGTATTTTTGTTATTTTACATAATACCTGGATGCAATATTATTTAATTATTACAATTACAAAGATTTAATAAATTTTAAGTGTTTTAATTTTATTATAATGTCTAACCTCTGATCGTTCATCTGATTTTTGTGTTGCTTTTGAGCTAATTTAATTTCATATGATTCCAGGTATGTTGTTAACCTCCTAAACTTTTCTACAAAATGTAAAATTTCCAAATTTAGCAATCATGAAGAACAAATTTAGCATTTGCAAAAAGATGTTCCACTATACGTTTCAATCATTTTTCCGTTAAACACATGCACTAAATGTTCCTTAAATCTGGTTTGAAAACTTCTTCCAGCTGAGTTTGTTCAATATATATGTAATTATACAATCATTACATTTTATTTGGTAAACATTCGATCGTCGATTTACTTGTATATTTCTTAACTAGCTTTGTAACCCGTCATAAATGACGGAAGCAAAATAAATCCTAGTCTCTTTTTTTCTTTTATTAGATTCTTTATTCCGAAATTACAGTACTTATGTTTATATCACTTCTTATTTATTTTTATTTATGTTTAAATTGGCCTAACACTAATCTTTTTTTTTTTTATATAACAGAAAAAGAAGTACCATACCAACAAATTTGTATAAAATGTTTGTATTTTTGTATGGTATACTCGTACTCACTTCCATTTAGTTATAATTCGTTAGTTGGGTTCCATTTAGTATAAATTATACCGTATTAGCGTTATTGTGGCCTCCGGGAGAGCAAATTTAAAAATGGGATCTTATTTTCATATAAATTTTGTCTTTTATATAATGTATAGGGATCTTATTTTGCTATATGAATAAACTGTTATTATGGTATTGTGTTATTTTTAAAAAAATATTCAAAATTTTGTATCTAAATTGGTAAAATTTACAAAATATACAAAAATATTTTCATCAATAATTTTCAATTTAAAAAAAACAATGTTTTATTATCCGACGTAGAAGTAGAGTTAATTATCCTACTCTACTTCTATCAAGTTCTATTGATTGAACAGTGAACCTGAACAGTGAAGTGAACAGTGAACACTTAACACTAAAAATAAAATAATATTTTTGGAATGGAGCATGCAGAACATACAGAATACAGATACAGCAAATAATAAATAAAAACAAAAAAAAACAAAAATAATTTTTTTTGAGTGAAGTGAATTACGCACACAATAATGACAAGAATAAAAGGTATAAGGAATAAAGTAGTATAATGTATAATATTATACAATACAAATATGCTGATACACATGTGTATTATTATGTATAATTTTAAGTAATAAGAATAACCTTTGAGTGAATTATGTTTTTTTTTTGTGTTAAATGCTGTTTGCCTTTTGGTTATTATACCATATTAAACTATTGATTAAATTTCTATTAGTCCTTATTATTATAAATCAAAAAAATTGTTTGTTTTATTTATATTATTATTATTATTTATTATTTTTCCTTATTATTTGCGAAGAAGACTAACATTAAATTAAAAAAATATAGTTCATGCAATCAATTTTTCCTGCAAAAGTTCAGCATGGTAGACAGGGGTAAAAAAAAGCACCAAAGCAATTTGTATATATATGCATTTGTATACATATGCAATTTGTATATGTGTTGGAGCGTTCCGTCGAACTTACAAACATCCAGATAAATGCAGAATAATATATATATAATGATAACAATTTTATTATTATTATTTTTTTTTTTTATTGATTATTGACTATTATAGTTGACATTCACAATACATACTTCACCAAAAATTCAAATTTTTAAGTCCTTTGAAATTTTGAATATAATATAGGTAGGTGAAAGCACTAGTTTCCGGACGATTGATTATTTTTCAATTTTAAATGCATCCAATTTCGAAGAAAATAGTAGTAATGAGACATCTTCGATTTCTTTTCATAATTTAATCTATTTTGAATAATAAACAATGTAAAAAAATATTTTTTCAATAAAACTTAAGTATTATTATTAAAAAAATGTAAAGTGTGCCAATTTCATTAGTTTTCGGACACTAAAATCTATTATCCGGACATCAATGTTTCAGTAACCGAACAAACAAAATCTAAAGAAAAGTTGAATCTAAAAAGTATTTACTAAATTTGAAATAATTTTTTTTTAAATGTTTAAAGTTTTTATTCAAGTTCTTTAATTAATTAAAATAAAAATAATTCAATAAAAAATATACAATATATCCAACTATTCAGGTATATTTGAAATTATATATAAGTGTAGCTAAAAATCATGAAAAAAAATTCAACATCAAAACTAATAAATTCGTATTTAAAACTAAAAAAATTATAAAATTATAGACCTTAAATATCTAAATACATCTAAATAGAAGGTAACAATGATTACTAAAATAAGTTTTTAAATACGTACATACTAGATTAGCTTAAGAACATTTAAAACAAACATAAAATATTCTTTTGCATCGTTTTCATAATTTAATTAGCGATGTACATTTTAAGTGATATCACCGATTACACATATCACACTCGATATTTTTTAGAAGATCATTTTCTATATCACTTATTAGTATCTGAACATTCATTGTATTTTTCTTTTTTACGTTGAGCAGTCTTCTTTTTACCTTCTTTAATTCTTTTTTCTTTAACCGTTCCATTTTTCTTTCTTTAATAGCTTCAGCAATATTTAATTTTTTTTTTGCTCCATTCTTGTAAGTAAATATTTCTCGGGAAGCTAAAGATGAAATTGCGCTGGGAGTGTTTTCTTTATCATTTACTCTCCTTTTAGAAAAAAGTTACGTTTTTTTGGAGAAAATAAATGTTTATCTAAAGAGCTCACTGATAAGCATCGACTTACAGTCGATGGTGTGACAGAACTTTTACTTTTATCTGGAATCAAATTCTATGTAGTATAGTAACGTTAGGGTGCAATGGCACATCTGCCGTATTAGCTAAATTAATTGTTGTAGATTTCGGACTTTCTAGATGGTTTAGGACTAGTATTACTGATTGAAGAATAAAATTCTGCAATTTCTTTTGATTTATATCTTACAGAGCTTATTTCTCTATCAAAAGCTATTGCTCAACAACGAAAAATGATTCGCCGCTTAAATCGTATAGCATATAAATCGTATAATATATACTCAATATTATCTTTTGTTTAAAACCACATCATAATTTACATGGCGTTTCTCAAGCTCACATTTTGCTATTTAAACTACTTCAGTCGTATATTTAATTTTGTCAGCGAGGATAATTTCCTTCACTGAAAAAAAATGGTTTATAAATTTTCCTATTTTTATAAGAACCGATTTTTTTGTAAATTTTACAATTTTTTTGAGTCAAGTTCTTATTATTTTTAGATAATTATTTATTTTTTTAGTAAGGTTTACAAAGCCATTAACAATTTAATCGCTTGGTAATTTTCCTTATATCTGTTGGGTATTTCACTAAAAAAATAATAAATTTTGTTATTGTTACTTGTACTTATTCCAGTTTAAATAATAAATTTTACAAAAAAAATAATACCAAGTTAATAGGAAAATTTACAATAATTTTGTTATAAAAATAATAGTAGTGGTTATTTATATAGGATTCTTTACGTTTTTTTATTGTGATATCTCCAATTTCATTTAGATAACTTATTATTTTATTGAGATATTTTCAAAACATAAAATGCAAATATGTGAGATAAATTCCTAATAAATTATAGGAATTTTTACAAAATAAATAGCAATATCTCATACTTTTTTATGAAAATGTAAAAACAATTATAATAACCATAATATTTTATATAAGAAAATTTACTACATCTGATATCTGAGCCAAACTGCTATTTTTTCTCAAAATATTAAAAAAAGTTATTTATCATAATAAGGAAAATTTTTCTCTCAAAAGTAAAATTTCTAATAAATATTGTAATAGGTCTTATATTTTGGACAAATAATGTTAAAAATATAATAAATAAGAAATTTGTTGCGGAAAATTTAGTTTCACGTAGCCTTATAGGCTGGGCGTCGTTTTATTTGTAAAGTACATTTTATAGGGATTGATTTGTCATTACATAAGTGATTTTTTTTTTAAATTAATTGAGTGGAGCATGATCGAACTTGTGGATGATTTTCAAGGGTAAGCAATTAAAAAAAATTATATTCATAGGTTTCCAAATTTTAATCAGTAAAACTCTGCAATATTAACACAAGTTTATAAGAAATTTTATTTAAAATTTTATCCACTTTATTATTCTGTAGGTTGAATCAACTTATTCGGATCAAAGAAATGTTTTTTTGTCCATACTTGCTGTATTTGTATATAAGATTATAAGAAGAACCACTTGCGGGTTTTTCTGTTCTTCCATTTTTATTAGCTTCATCGGTATACAAAACTGTACAGGAAAAGCCAGAAAGTGCAAAGAGAAATCGTTATAAATTAAGCAAAACCGAAGTCCAACAATCATTTTTTATGTTTATTACTGTAAGTATAAATAAACTAGTTGCTTAAAAAATATAATTTTATAATTTGAATAATTATAGCTTAACTATCTTGTGGAAGAGCACATACAGAAATTTATGGAGAAGATATTTAATGAAAAAAAAACTCTCCATCCACATCTGATTTTGTCGCACAAAATTTTCGTAGGTGTTTTTAATATAATATAATAAATACCTTAGATCTAAAAAAAATTAAATACAAATATTTGAAAGTTACATCAACATGTTAGAAGTGAAAAGAAGAATTATGTTAAAGAAAAAATTATAAATAATTATAAAAATATTGAATCATTTATATTATTAGTTCATTAGTATATTTAAATAAATAAAAATTAAATAACTAAAAAAATCATAAAATAAATTTTTTTTCTTGAAAATAATATTTTTGGTGTTTTTATTTAGTACGTTCTTATTGAAAAGTTCCTATAAATATGAGAGCAATAATGTCTTAAAGTATAGTAAAACTTCCTGAAATTATAGGAATTTTTCATATTTTTTTCAGTCAATTATAGTAACGTTTCTCATGTTTATAATCAGTTTTTCTCGTTTTTTTCACTCAATTTTCCTATTTTTTAGGAAACATTACTATAATTTTAGTAATGTTTCTCATATTTGTGATGTTATTAAAAAAATAAGAAAAACTACTATAAAATTGGAAGTTATTATAAAAAAAAATATAGTGAGTGTTCTAAAAACGGGTGGGTAATTTACAAAAAAAATATAGGAATAATTGTTAAAAATGTCCACTATACCGCTTGTTGTTATAAAAATAGGAAAAATTGTATAAAAAAAGCGACAACCATTCCTATTTCTTTTTTCAGTGTTTGAATTACTTTCATTTTCTGTGACTGATGACATTAAATTAGCATTTTGTTTAAATAATACTTGTTCTGTATAGTTTGCAACAAATTTTTGGATTAAAAGGAACAAGTTCAAACTTTCTACTTTCTTTCTGACATTTGATATACTCTTTTTAAAGTTAATAACTATTCTGTTGAAATGTTTTTTGTAAAAGTGGGCAGAATATTTTTCTTGACAAAACCACACCAAGATTTTGTGATTGCCATTACATTATTGTTTTTTTTTTTTTTCAATTACATTTAAGAGGTCTAAATATACTAGCATCTAAGGGTTGCATATGATATGAGTCGTGTTTGCAGGAAGGGCGTATAAAATTATGCCGTTAGCATCACAAAAAGTGCGGAGCTCTATAGTTAAATGTGAATTGTGACAGTCAACAAAAAAGAGTATAATTTTGATAACAACCTAAATAAAATGTAACTAAGCTTTTTAAGAAGTTCTTAATATAATCTTAGTTCCTGATAATAAGTAGTAGCTTTCCACATTTAATGAGTTGATAAGGCCAGAAATTTGATAAATAAATACTCGAAAAACATTGTATAGTAAAATATATACAGTAAAATTTTCAGTGCCGTACTTTATTAACCACGAAAAGGTAATATCAAGAACATAAAAATAATGATACATTAATGAAACGCCATGTGGTTTTGCCATTGAAATTTATTGAAAGCTTTTCAACTTATAACTTCAACGAAAGAATAACTTATGCCCGATAGTTATCTTAAAACGGACTTTTAAAAATAGTTTTAGTTTCCGGACAGGTAGTCTCATATGTAGATTTAACTGTCCGAAAACTAAAATAAATCAGATTTAGGTACTTGCAAGTAACATATCAATTAAAAATATAGTATTTTTTAATATTTTCCATTGATATAGGTACGTTTAAGTCATTTTTGTGAACTAATTCAATTTCCGGACACATGTGTGTTTATATTTTTTTTGTACTAAAATGCGGACACCAAAAAATTCAGAAGTTTTTTAATTTTTTTTTTATTTTAAACAAAGTTTTAATATTTCAACATATTTTTTAAGATATTTAAACAACTTCATCACTAATATTCAAAAAAATCAATTATAAATACTAATGTTTTCATTGCCTTTTATCACTAATTTTTTATTAACAAAAAACACTTTTTGAACTTGAAATCCAAACTGTCTTGAACAATTTACTTTTAAATACCTACTTATATATTTACAGAAATGTTATTCTTTGTTTACAAGTTTGTTTGAAAAAGAACAGTGAATATAAAATGTGAAATAACTATATGTTAGTTATTTAAAAATTTCTTAATATTTAAAGAAAACTAGTGAAGTATCCGAAAACTAATACATGTCCGGAAACTAGCACACCATGCTACATATAGATGTAATATAATATAGGACATATAAAAAGGAAATGCTAACTTAATTTTCGGAATGCTACCTACTTTCCTTAGGTAAGAAATTTTAATTTTCAGGACGTAAAATCAAATAAAATGTTATATCAATCCCATGTCTAGAACGGATAAGATGCAAAGTACCTACTTTTCAATTTTCATATATCTGTTTTAAAAATTGAAATTTGCCATTTATTTATTTTTATTTATTTATTTATTTAACTATACTCTTACACAAAAGAGCTATCAAAACTCGTACAGATTGTTTATATTCATTCATTCATTCATTTAGTGCAATAAATAGGTAGGTATGTAGGTACTAATTTTTGCAATATACTATACTAATGGTTCATTTTACTAATTTACTAAATATTTGTCGCAAAATTTTTTATATATGTACCTTACCTATATTACATTATTTATAAAAGAAAATATTTTTAATTTCAGCAATTTATTCACTTAAAGGTTTTTCACTTTAGCGACATATTTTGATCTAAAAAAAATAAGGAAACATCCAGAGGAGTATTTGAAAAAGATTACATTTATTCGATATTTTCACTTATCAGTTTTCCACTTTGTACCTACCTACCACCTATTTAATTTCCTGAACAGCATGATTGTCCACTATGACTATTTTTATATATTAATAGATATTAATAGATATATACCTATACATATATTTTTTGTCCATTGATATCATTATTGTTAATTTAATAATTCCAGTAAAATAAAATAAAAAAATAAAAATCTGGTTAGTTACTAAAAATTAATTTAAACATATAAAATATGTTAGGAAAAACAGAAAAACAATAAGAAAATACAACATAATGTTCACCTTATAATACATATATTAAAAGGATAAATAATATAATATAGTATAACAATAATAACAAAAAAAAAAGCAAATCGGTAAGTATAACAAAATTAACAACACAATGTAGTGCAAAAAACAAAAACAACAAACACTTAATTAAAGTTTACTTAACTGTATACACCTATGTAGTACCTACGTACTATTATAATCCTATAATCTTATATTGACTGAATCATTTCTACTGTTCTGCAATACATATTTTCACTCTTTTTCTGATATTCTAAAAAGTATATTTTTATCTTCACATATTTATATTTGAATATTTGAATGTTTGCTCAAATTTTCACAAATGCATACATCAAACAAATGTAAAACCAACACAACAAAATGTAACTTCATATTATATGAAAATTGAAAATCGAAAAAAAAATTTATGAGATCAAAACAGAGAGCGGTAATGAATGGTAGTGTGTGTAATAACCAATTGTGTAATGTGTTTTCATTGTATATAATAAATAAAGTATATAAGTACGCCTTTATAAAAGAGGGGAGCATAAAAACGCCCTCATTCTTATTCAAATGCATTCAATTTTATTCATCAGATACTAAAAGCCCAAAACTAAAAATATCGATTATTTAATAAAAGTTAAGGTTAATATATAATAAATATATAAATACAAAATTCCCTGTTTCTCTCTAGTAATTGGAAAAAAGAGAATTCCAGTTAACTATCTTTCGTTTCGTGTCATATAATAAAAGAGTTTATTATTGATTGTTCTGCATATTACATACCCATCTAAACAAAAGAAAAGCGGTGTAAGTACACATACCAACAAATATGAACTTTTCATTGTGTAAAAAAATTGTTTCTATTGTATAATATTGTATATAAGAATTGCACAATTTTTCATATATGCATGTATATACAATTAAAATAAACATAATTATTATAATAAAAATATTCGCATACATTTTTGTAATTTTCATTTAAAAAAAATGTATATGAAAATATTCATATCAATGTATAAGTAAATTTTATTCAGATTCTCTTTTATGATTTTTACTCTTATTTGATTTTTACATTAATAAAATTGGATAAAGAAATATAAGAAAAAAAAAAAAAATAAAAAAAAATAAAAATAAGAAAAGATAAACAAAAAGGAAAAAAAAAAACAAAAACTAAACAAAAGCACCGCCTATTGTAATTTAGATTAGTTTTATCGTGTACCTTATTCAGTTATACGACGTGGCCTGACTGGAAACGACGCGGCTATAGTTCTTTTTCAAATATAAACAAAAATTTGTCTTATTCGGTCTTTTTTTTTGTTTTGTTCCGTATATATATATATATATATATATATATAGATGTGTTTTTTAATGAAATCTTTATATTTACTAATAAGATTAAAATATAATAAAACAAAAATATAATAAAGAAGAAAAAAGAAAAAAGGATCTTAATTGCAATATACAAATACATACATATACATATGTACATACCTACATATTAATACTTAATTTCGGTTTTTTAATTTCAATACAAATAAAATTGTGTATATTTGCAAAATAATATTTGCAATAAAATTATAAATTTTTAATATTATAAAATTGTTATAAATATATATATTTATATATATATATATATATATTTTGTCAAGTATTTTAAAGTTAATTACTTATTTATTTTAAAAAAACAATAATAAAAAAAATGTGAAAATAAATTTTCAATTACAATATTGAAAAATTTGAATATGTTAATCAAGATATTTTTAATTAAGTTTATTGTAATAATTTCATAAAAATAAAAAATTATATTTATTATAATCCTTAATAAGCTCAAAGGATATGTTACCATTTTTAATAGAATTTCAAAATGAAATTTTCCGTC